>JAVGWX010000008.1:60053756-60653756 GCA_036924085.1 Ariolimax columbianus
CCTCATTGCGGTATCACCTTATGCTTTATTAAGCAATGTTTGTGTCTCTCAGGGTAACTTATCAAGCAAACCACAAAATTTAACATTTATACGTTGTTCAATCAAGGACATTTTCAACTCCGACGATGCAACGAGCACAACACACAAACACATTTCTGTAACTTCTGTTCGAGAGTATATGTGAAGGTCACGTTTGCCATGTCCTTTCGTCAAGATCACTACCAACTTATAAATATATACTCTCCATAATATCATCTTTCATTCATACACGAGTCGACTATTCCGGGAACTTTTTGAAGCTACCTCGTTTATAGCGCACCGTGCAGAACGAAAAGAAAACAAATAAGGAAGCCCTTGGGAACAAAATTTGTCAGATGAAAATCATGTCCGACTACTACAACAAAGTAACAGTGGACGTCAGTGGGCTATTGCAGACGACCTTCGATGCAGAGCTGGTAGCTGATCTGATCTGATCTGAATTAAAACTCGGCTATTGTATTTTCTTGTTTTAAAAAAAAACATGGACACCATATTGTAAGTTACTCATCCTGCATAATTATTGGTATAATTAATAATGATCCTAAAGAACTCCTTGATTTCAATTACCTATTCTGTATAAAAGTCTCTTTTCCTGGGAAAACTGGTTCAAGTTTTGCGTTTCAGCACAGTTAGTTGATTTTTCTAACGACTTTCATTGCACGAGTCTTTGACCTAATCGCAATTCATTTAGATACTTGAATGTTCTACTGTGTTACCTTTGTTTCTCTGTCTTTTAACGTATTTGTATCTTTATATTTCTGTTCGCATTCTCATGTTTATGATTCTGTTAATTCTCTGTCAACTGTTTTGTTTTTGCAGTCTTTCTCATTTAAGCTGTGATTTCTTTTGATGCTTGATACATTGATTTCTGCCACGCTTAATATCGATTGTCTTTGCTCTGTTTATTTTGAATGATGTGTGTCTATTGTGTACCGTGCATAAGTCTTCTTTTCAATTTGTTTTGATTATTTTGAACCCATCGCTTTTATAGAGCTCTGTAGTTTTGACAATTGTTGAACTTTCACGAGTTTCGTTAAGGCTATATATTTATTTATTTGTGTCTTAATTAATATTTATATGCGTAAAAAAATGTAACGATTAATTTTTAAAATTCATATAAATATATATATATATAGTCACGTGACATCCGTCCACCAACGATTGCAGTTCTCGTATTGATGACGCAATATAGTGTAGAAGTGCACCGATTCTCGTTGATCTCTTTGCTGCTATATCCCCGAGCATCTGACTGACGCCCTCATGATTGTGCCATTCCAATTTTAATATTAAGTTATGTTATTAATTAAATGGTAAACCTGGTAATTTTACCAAAAGTATTGCACTTATTTCATTTTGGCATTATTTGTCATTACAATTTACTAATCCACAAATTGATCTTGATTGTTTCATATTTGTCTTTACAATTTATTCATCCAGAACCGGAATTTGATTGTTCATTATTTCTCTTTACAATTTATTCATCCAGAACCGGAATTTGATTGTTCATTATTTCTCTTTACAATTTACTAATTCAGAGCCGTATCGTGATCACTGCCATGCGATGAACATCACCATTAGCAGTAAGTGTCGTTATCCAGATGGCCTCCTTTATTTAAGGGTGTTCCTATAACCAGGCATTACATATGAACACGCGATCCAGTAGCAAAGTTCGCAGAGTGCTGCTTCCTCATCGCAAGTTTGTCAGGATAAATCCTCAAACTCGACACGATCCAGTGTACGCAACTGTAAATATGTACCTGATAAACTGTTATCGAAGCTAAATAAGGGAAGGGACCCGATCAGCCAACCGAAAACAAACCAAGACTTCAAATACAATCACGTCTCTAACACTGCATCCCCGAAGTGCTGAGAGACAAAAGGAATGGGGATTAGGTCCTGATCTTCTGGTAGTCTACAGCTTAGATAGAAACGTACGTGCCTTATTGGCTAGCAGCCGAATCCAAACTCACCAAATGGACCATAGCTGCACATTGCCTTGCAAAAATAGACGTACTCTCGTCACGTCTCCTTATGTTATTGAGACAGGTTATATCTCCAGTATTAAGTTTTTAGATAAAAGAAGACTTCTTTTCTAAGTTCTGGAGCCTAATCTACACTATGTTTTTACTTCAAATGCAACACGAAATATATACAAGAGACTGACTTTGAACTCCGACATAGACCAACGCCCTTTTCAATAACTCCTGCCCTCCTGGTGCCAAATTTTTCAATAGTCCTAAACAATAGGGCAAGGTAGACATTGGAGTGACTGTCATCGTCTCATTCTCTTCTGAGGATTGACACCGCACTAGGCTTGACGATAGTTTGATATTCCTCATAGATTACTTACATTCCATATGTTTTGCGTACGATTTCGTTTTCATCCTGCTATCTTTTCTATTACATTTCTCTTTATTTATATATCTTTCTATCTCTTACTATTATTGTCTATTCATTATTTTCCGTAACTTTTTTTCCATATGGTGGTTATATATATATATATATATATGGGTTGGTTTTTTTCCAACTAATCTTGGTATGTGTGTCTCAGGTTTTTTAAAATTTGCTATTGGTGATTTTTTTCCTTCCTTCGTTTATTTCTGTCGGTATGTAATAATATTAACATTTCTTGTTTGGTCATCTATATTTCATAATTGAGATACCGTGACTCTCACTCCTCTGGCACATGCAGTTAGGGTGGTGAACTTATTTTATACAATGTCTTGCTTATTTTTGTTTTTTTTGTTGGTGTTGTGATATACGTTTTTCGTTCGTTCTTTGTCCCCGCAAAGGCCCTGTGGCCGTAACGTATGCATGGTTTTGTTCTGGTGCTGTCACTGAGCCATTATGTATATGTTTTTATCTACTTCATTTTTGAGCAGTCACATGTTCTTGGATGTTCAATATGTGTTAAGTTCCTGTCTGTTTACTTTCTAAATGTAACTTTGAAGATCCAAACATAATATAAGTTGCTGCTGGACCACTTCTATAAATAATTGGACATGGTATTGCAACAGAATAATGCTCACATTGGTCCTGTTCATATTCCTCTATGTTTGTGAGACATGGACAATTACAGCTGACTTACAGCGGAGGATACAGACCTTGGAGATGAGATGATCTCTAAACGTTACATGCAAAGACTGAGCTATCAATGAATAAATGCGAGAAATAATTGCAACAGCAATAAGGCCGTTTGAAGACTTCTTGGCAACGATCACAAGATGGAAACTCACTTGGTACTGGCTCATAAGGAGATCAAACGGTTTTGCAAATATGATCCTGCACGGGGATGAGCAAGACGAACAACCAATAGGGCCGTTATGTGATTCTTGGCAACGATCACAAGATGGAAACTCACTTGGTACTGGCTCATAAGGAGATCAAACGGTTTTGCAAATATGATCCTGCACGGAGATGAGCAAGACGAACAACCAATAGGGCCGTTTGAAGACTTCTTGGCAACGATCACAAGATGGAAACTCACTTGGTACTGGCTCATAAGGAGATCAAACGGTTTTGCAAATATGATCCTGCACGGAGATGAGCAAGACGAACAACCAATAGGGCCGTTTGAAGATTTCTTTGCAACGATCAAAAGATGGAAACTCACTTGGTACTGGCACATAAGGAGATCAAACGGTTTTGCAAAAATGATCCTGCACGGAGATGAGCAAGACGGACAACCAATAGGTCCTTCCAAAGAGACACAAAAGAAACGACCAATATTCGACCAGAGGAGGCACAAACAGCGGCAGCTGACATAGAGGATGCAGGTGGGGGGGGGGGGGGAGGCGGGGGCTTGGAGGGTGTCTTCATTTGTTCCCCAACAACCTCACCGTGCACATGAAGACCTGATTGCAACAAACTGGTGAAAAAGAATAGAGTTTTAAAACTTGGCATAGATACAAAGATAAGGAATTATACATCTCAAGGAATCTATGATCTGAAGAGCCACGTCAGATTTTGTAAGTTGACAAGGTACTTGAGTTCTTTCAAGTGGTACCTTGGGTGAAAAGAATAAGCTCACTATAATCGTACAAACAAGTTGTAAAAGATAACTAAGCTTGGATGGGCATGCGGATAGTAATCTCATCATATAAAATCATTGCTATGAATTAGTTATCGCTGATGCTAATTTACAGACCACCTGCAAAGGAGTCAGCTGTTATTGTGGCTCAATGCTTCACTTACCATGAAAAGGTGATTCAGTCAGCTAATACTACTTGAGTAATAATAATAATAATAATAATAATAATAATAATAATAATAATAATAGTCATGAACAAAATATTATATTGTTTTCTTGTCATCGATGAAATGATTGATTTTGTCAGTCTATACCGACTGCACAGATTGGTACTTCATATCGTTTTGCAAGTATGCCCCGCCTCTCATTCCTGATTCATGTAATTAACTACAGCTCTTTGAATGCAGTTTTTTTGTATTGCTCTGGGGTTTGGGTGGGCGGGTGGTCCACGGTAATGTTGAATGTTACTGGGAGTCCACGTGGGTTGTTCAATAAGAAGTTAATTTAAATGGCTGATGAAACGAGACCGTCTGATCTGCCGGAAGTTGCAGTTCATTGTGTAGACAGTTCCTATTGCACCATCGTTATGAGAAGAAAACATATCTTACTAGGGTGAAACCCTGTGTATTCAGACGATTTCTACTCTAACCGCTCGACCACCCACATTAAGCACATTTTAAATCCACAATACATTGTGGATACTATTATAACCGGTCCCACGTTGGAACTATAGACGTGCTGACTGGGATAGATTTGCAATGCTGACAGATGGACTGTGTGAAACTATCAACACACGAAACAACAATATGAAACATATGGTGGAAAGCCTTAGCAAAGCAATACTGCAAGCAGCCACCGAAACCTTCCCAAGAGGGGCAAGGAAAAACTACAAGCCCTATTGGAATCATGAACTGCAGAAATCAGAGGATGAAGTCTCAAATGCTAGGGACATCGCAGAGATAGAACAATCTATGGAAGCAAATATCGCCCTCAAGGTCATCCCTGCGAAATACAAAAGAACATTGAACCAAATAACAATAGACAGTTGGAAAAACAAAAACAGAAAGCCTCAATATAGATAAAGAAGGGAACAAACTATGGAATTTAGTCAGAGCCACGAACGACGAAACACCATCAAATAAACAAATTACCATCAAGCAGGGCGACAACATGCTTACCGGAAAAAAAAACAGCAAATGCCTTTATAGAACATTATGCCAGAGCAAACCACATCGATGTCCCTATAGACAGGCATACAGATATAAGTGAAGAACAAAAGAGCCACGACAATATCAAGATGGCACCAGAGGAGCACATGATGGAAAAACTAACAATGAACGAAATGGATGAGGCCATGAGGACTCTAAATAAAAAGAAATCGGCCGGAAAAAATGGGATAACAAATGAAATGCTGATGGGCTTGGGCCAAACAGCAAAGAGGAAGTTACTATCAGTCCTGAACCAAAGCTGGAAACCGGGAATTGTACCGCAGGCATGGAAAGATGCCGTACTTATACCAGCATCAAAGAAAGAAAAAGATAGAACAGTCTACTGAGCTGTGTAGGAAAACTGATGGAGCGTATGATAAACACCAGACTGATGTGGCCCCTGGAAGCAAAACACATAATAATTCCACAGCAAGCAGGCTTTAGACAGCACAGATCCACTGAGGACCAGATCACTCTCATAGCCCAGGAAATAGAGGATGCTTACCAGGAGAAAAAACACACAGTAGCGGTTTGGGGGGATTTATAGAAGGCATTTGACAAGGTGTGGAAAGAGGGCCGTAAAGTCAAGCTACGAAGAACTGAAGTTTGTGGAAAAATGTACAGTTGGATCAGTCACTACCTCGAAAACAGAACTACCAGAGTTCAAGTACAAGGACAGATGAGCAAAAAGGTGACACTTGAGCAGGGAGTACCCCAAGGGGGAGTACTGTCACCGACACTTTTCCTGGTGTATATAAAAAACATCACAGAGAATATTCCAAGAGTCCACAGCTCCATGTTTGCAGACGATCTGGATATGTGGACCTCTGAAAAAAATCTCACCACAGCAAGCAATCGGATGTAGCAGGCTCTAACATCGCTGGGGAAGTGGGCGAACTCATGCCTGGTCAAAATAAATGAGGAGAAAACAACATGCACGATATTCTCGCTTTCAAATAAACCACAGAACACCAACATAAGTCTTAACGGCAAATATCTGCGGCCAAACGACAATCCAAACTACCTGGGTGTCACATTTTATCGGCGCATTACATGGAAAAGTCAGATCGAGAGAAACCGAATGAGAGCCAGACAAAGAATGGCAATCATGAGGAAACTTGCTGGCACAAGCTGGGGAGCAGACGAAAGAATACTAAAGAAACTGTACGCTGGAAGAGTGAGACCAGTTCTCGAGTATGGCATTGCGGCATGGACAACAGCAGCAAAGGCAAACTTTGATAAAATTATCAAACTTCAAAACCAAGCCATGAGAGTTATAACAGGAGGCAGACGTCAACGCCAATTGTAGAACTCGAAAAGATTACAAACCTGCAATCCATGACCGACAGAAGAGACTGCAGAGCCTAACAGCAAGCAGACAAACTCAGAAGACTGACAGACCATCCAATGCCTCAGAGACTAAATAGATTTGGAAATGGGAAACTAAAGCGGAGAAGCTATGCAGAAATAGCCAAAGCAAAAACGAGCGAAGATCCCTAAGATCACCGTAACAACACCAAAGCCCATCGCTACTGTACGCAAACCCACATGGAAGCAGCAATTCATTCCGGAGGTGGTAGAAAATATACCAGGTATTGGAAACAACAACAGCCAGACTGAAAAAGAAAGTAGAGACACAACCCTGAGGTACATAGCGGAAAACTACCCAAGCATGGACTGGACTCATGTATACACCGATGGCTCTGTAACAAACACAACACAGAATGGAGGGGCAGGGGTATTCCTGAGCCTAACAAATGGCAGAAAAATAACACTGTCAGTGGCAACTGAAAAATTCTCAAGCAATTTCAGAGCGGAGGCAGAGGCACTGAAGGCTGCAGTAGAAGCAATGGTCATAGGCGAAATCAATGAAAGCCAGATAGTCCTGTTCACAGATGCCCTGGCCGTGGTCACAGCACTAAAAAGCCAGAAAAATACTGAACTCAAAGATTTAAAAGCAGTACTCTGTCAACTATGCCAGCAGTCCGCACCAAAAAGAGTAGTGGTACAGTGGGTTCCATCCCACTGTAACATCCAAGGCAACGAGGAGGCAGACAGACTGGCAAAAGAAGGTGCAAAACTACCACAACCAGATTCTAGTCTGACCTACGAAGAGTCCAAAAGGCTTATTAGGGCCAGATACATGGCCAAATGGGAAACAGAACACACTGGTTACACACAAAAAATGATGCCTACTACCAGCTGAACAGTACAGAGCAGGTTACGGTCTTCAGACTCCGCACAGGCCACAACAGACTGAGGTACAGCCTATTCAATAAATTGAAGATAGGTGGCACTGACGAATACTCGTGTGGCACAGGGAAATTTACCGCTGAAAAATTACAGCACTCTGCAAACTGTGCCAGCAGTCCGCACCAAAAAGGGTAGTGGTACAGTGGGTCCCATCACACTGCAACATCCAAGGCAACGAGGAGGCAGACAGACTGGCAAAAGAAGGTGCAAGACTACCACAAACAGATACCAGTATGACGTATGAAGAGTCAAAACGGCTTATCAAAGCCAGATACATGACCAAATGGGAAACCGAACATACTGGTTACACCAAAAACGATGCCTATTACCAGTTGAACCGAAGAGAGCAGGTCGTTGTCTTCAGACTTCGCACTGGCCACAATAGACTGAGGTACCACCTACTCAACAAATTGAAGATAGGGTGTACCGACGAATGCCCGTGCGGTACTGGTAAAATGACCGCTGAACATCTGCTGCAGAACTGCCCGACATACGAGGATCAGAGAGAGCAGATGTGGCCATCACCAGTGAAACTGCAAGACAAGCTCTATGGCAGTGGCAACAGCCTCAGGATGACCGCCGCTTTTTTCGAAAAAATAATGGTTACTGTCTGACTGCGTACGCAGAAGAAGAAGAAGAAGACTCCGCACAGGCCACAACAGACTGAGGTACCACCTATTCAATAAATTGAAGATAGGTGGCACTGACGAATACTCGTGTGGCACAGGGAAAATTACCGCTGAACATCTGCTGCAAAATTGCCCGACGTACGAGGACCAGAGAAAGCACATATGGCCATCACCAGTGGCAATACTAGACAAGCTCTATGGCAGTGTCGACAGCCTCAGAATGACAGCTGCTTTCTTCGAACAAATTCAAGTTGACGTCTGACAGAGAACGAAGAAGAAGAAGAAGAAGAAGAAGACATCCACAATACATTGCTTTTCTGGGTCTGCGCATCGCAACTGTCAGCAGATTTGAACCTCCTGTACTTCTGCTTCTATCCTCGTGTGTGACGTCGTGGACAGTTCTAGGTATCTTTCGTGTGCCAGATGTGTTGTTAGATGTCTTAGGGAAGTCTAGGTTTCTTTCGTGTGCCAGATGTGTTGTTAGATGTCTTAAGGAAGTCTAGGTATCTTTTTTGTGCCAGATGTGTTGTTAGATGTCTTAGGGAAGCCTAGGTATCTTTCGTGTGCCAGATGTTTCGTTAGATGTATTAGGGAAGCCTAGGTATCTTTCGTGTGCCAGATGTGTCGTTAGATGTCTTAGGGAAGTCTAGGTTTCTTTCGTGTGCCAGATGTTTCGTTAGATGTCTTAGGGAAGCCTAGGTTTCTTTCGTGTGCCAGATGTTTCGTTAGATGTCTTAGGGAAGCTTAGGTATCTTTCGTGTGCCAGATGTGTCGTTAGATGTCTTAGGGAAGCCTAGGTTTCTTTCGCGTGACAGATGTGTCGTTAGATGTCTTAGGGAAGCCTAGGTTTCTTTCGTGTGCCAGACGTATCGTCAATGCTGTTGTCTTTTAGTAATTTGGTAGTGTCTCACTTGCACTGTCTATCCATCTTTTTCTTGGTCTCCTTCTTGTTGTGTATCCCTCTTATCTGGTGCTGCAGATCCGCACATCAAGTAGATTTTTTTGGGCTCTTGTCAGGTGTCCGAACCACTTGATTTTCTGCGTTTCCAAGTATTCGTTGCAAGATGCACTTCCTTTCTGATTTTCTCCTTTGCTACTCTAGCCAATCTTGTGACCCCGACCGTAATTCTCAAACTCTTCATTTCACTACCATGATTAGTTGTGCTTTTTTTTTCGTGGGCTGGTGACAGTCCATGCCTGACACTAGTAGCAGATAGTTAACATGGAAATACTGGGAATCAACTGTTACTTTGTCTTCCAGCGAGATGTGCTTGTTTACTAATAATGAGGAGAGCTTATAAGAAACCGTATTTGCTTTCTTAATTCTGAACAACTTAAATAAAACAGTCTTAATAATACATTTTTTGCAGTCTTTTCATGTTTCACTCGCGTTCTGCTGTGTAAATGATAAAGACGGTTAGTTTTCGGGAATTTTTCACTTATATCACCCTTTAAAAAGTCACAAAAAGTCGCGGCTCCAAACTCTTCCGTTTGAGTTTTGTTTCGTTACGCTTGAAGTCGTCTGTCTGAAATGTGTGGAAGCAGTGGAATACCCTAGAGATCTCTATTGGCGTAACTTCTGTCTCTAAGAGTGAGACGCGTTCATCTTGAAAAATTGATCGGATTTAATGAGGAGGAAACAACTTCAGACGATTGACTTTACGTGGATTGTCCTTTCAGTTCTGTCTGGATTATGTGAATGTAAATATTATTTTTTAAGATATTTAGATAAGCATTTTATTCTTCATCCTAGATGACTGTGTCATAACACCGTTAGGCACTTATAAAAGCCACTGAACCTTCTTGAAGACCTTGCATCTAGATTATCATCCACATTTCATGGACAAAAGCTGGTTCCAAAACCTGAACTATTCTACAAACCGATCAGAAGCGCGACCAGAGACACATCCTTACGATACACTGGTAAGACCAGTTTTCAAACAACGAAATGACCCGATTGACAGGCCACGGGAGCGCACTCTCAATGCTGCACCGTCGTTGTTGACCGTATTTGGACATACTATGTCACTCTCCTCCCTTTTGCTGAGGATATCCTCACCCACCAGCTCTTAAAGTAGGCATGGGCATCAAGGGTAGGTAGCCTGTAAGTCATGGGCTCGCCCGGCGATCGTCAATGCATTACCTGATTAGGTCAAATCAGAAAAATGTTGTCCTCACTGCATGCCGCCTGGGGCTCATCTTACTCATCGAGCTCATGGGCGGTTTGCTGCAACAGGTTCTTGCCTCCTAAATGGGCTTCCTATATTCCTTCATTCTAGTCTCCGTTATTTCTACTTTTCTTTTCCCTTCTTTTTCGCTTTAAGCAAAGCGTATAGCTGGTTCATTCCCAGTAAGCTTGTATCAAATGACGTATCACTGTGGTCTTTCAATGTTGGTTTCCGAAACATTCTATTTTTCAAGATGATGCTGCCAGCACCATGCACACACTTCTTAAGTCGCTTTTTATGAGATGCGAGAAAAGTTGCAATTAACTTTCACCCCACACACCCCTTTCCCTCCACCCCAGCCCTCCACTCCTACAGGTACAACTTTCGATCATTATTTTATTCGCCATCAATCAATCAAAACCTTTTTAGCTTTCTGTGGAATATCAGTCTTCAACAAATTCGTGCAAAGTCAACAGATGCTGCTCTCTCTATATATATTGAAGATAGGGGCTTAAAGTGCCATTAGTATGGGTTAGCCAGTTTCATGCCCAACCTTCTGTACTCGCTTCTTGCGACATGCCTACTAATCTATGTAACAATTCGTTGCTCCTCTGTCGGGCCGAATAACACTCTGGCGCTGTTGTTAGTTATATCTGTTTGTTAATGTTCCAATATACTCTGGCTTTGTTCCTGTGATTCACTTTATTTCACGTTACAGCTGCAATTTCTATAATTGTCATGGAATTATCATTTTTACGAATCTCCCATATTAAAGCACATGAACACATACGGGTGTTGTTATTTCTGCGATGTTTCCAATGCTGATCTTGAAAGTACGTCTTCTCATGAAGCCTGTTTTTGTTGTTGTTGTTGTTGTATAATGCACACAACGAGTAAGTTTACTTACGGTAAGGCGAGTTTTAGAAGCGTTCCTCACATCCGGTGCATCCTGAGGAGGGTGGACCGCGGTTCTCCAAGTGGTTGCGATGTGCTTGTTTGCATCTGCGTAGCGCTCACTACTACGGAGATCTACGTTGAAAACATCATATTTCCAGGGAACGCTTCATAGAAGAGACATTGGGGTTTTGGACAGTGTATTGTGCTTGACCCTGACGCGACGTCCTGGCCAGTGTGGTGTGCCTGCCTGGGCTAGCGTCTCAGTTCCCCTCTCATTAAGCATATAATGGTTTCAAGTTCACCTACAGTTTTTCCTCACTTTCCTCCATACACAGAAATATAAACACAAGCCACGATGCTCAATTATCCTTACATTATATATGCATATGACAACACTCAATGCAGATGGAAATGAACCAAACAACGTAGCTGCATCACCGATCCTTGCTTCAGTGGCTACCTTTCAATTATAGCGTACCCGGTAACGAAAAGACACAAATGCTAGCAAAATGAGGTGAAGATTTGGAACATGGAACAAGAAGACATTAAAATCAAACACTTTGTGAAACAGTGAGCGATCAAGGATGACAAAAGAAAGCAGAGCCAACCGATCGACGAATATCACAACCTAGCCCGGCCGGGACAGATCACCATTCGTCACCTCAAAACAAGACACAACAGACTAAATTAACACATGTCCAAGCTTCTACTGTCTCCTTCAGTGCTGTGTCTGTCATGTCATACGACCTTTTCCGATTGCTGGGTTAGTTGAGGCATTTTGTAGGCTGAGTGCTACATGCTGCTTCGCCACTGCATTCGCTTCATCGTGTGCTGGCTATGTGTGAGAGAGAGAGAGAGCGAGAGAGAGATGTGTATGGTTGAAAGAACACAGGTGAAGATTGGAAAGAGAGAGAAAGAGAGAGAGAGAGAAAGAGAGAGAGAAATGTGTAGGGTTAGGAAGAACACAGATGGAGATTGGAGAGAGACAAGTGTGCATGGGATGAAAGAACACAGCTTTAGAAAGAAAATTAAGAATATAAAATCTTGTTTGCGTTAGTGTGGAAGCAACTTTACTGAGGATTGAGTTGGGAAAGTTAAAGAACACCTGCTAAAGAAATGTGAAGGATGAGATCAAGGCAGCTGTTGTATCGTCATATGTATAGATCACGTCATATGTGTAGATCACGTCATATGTATTGATCACGTCATATGTATTGATCACGTCATATGTGTGGATCACGTCATATGTATAGATCACGTCATGTGTATAGATCACGTCATATGTGTGAATCACGTCATATGTGTGGATCACGTCATATGTATAGATCACGTCATATGTATAGATCACGTCATATGTATAGATCACGTCATATGTATAGATCACGTCATATGTGCGGATCACGTCATATGTATATATCACGTCATATGTGTGGATCACGTCATATGTATAGATCACGTCATATGTATAGATCACGTCATATGTATAGATCACGTCATATGTATAGATCACGTCATATGTGTGGACACATATTACTTAATAAATGGTGTACACGAAAGCTTTTATCAGGACAAACAGTCTCTAAAATAACTCAGTTCTCCCAAATTGTTGCTGTTAGCTTGACAATGAAGTCAGGAGAATACCATTTTATATTCACCACCAAATTTGTCCTTACGGGAATCGGGACCACCATTCTGTCTATTCGCCCATGCTATTATTCTGCTTCCTTAGGGAGCAGTTACGAGGAATGTTATCGATTTTAGGATTCGGTGTAGAATTTGCAAAGTTTTTTTTACCTCTTTAAACATTTAGTCGCAACATCATGGCGGCTTATACATTTTAAATGACTTATCCATTCTTTCATTTGGTCATTCCTTCATTCGATTATGTTTCATTCTTTCTATACATTGTTTTAAATTTACTTATATTTATGTTATGTTCTGTTAAGAATCAACGGTATTGCATTCCGGACAGGTCCATAGGTGCTCATTCCCTTACAGAAAATGACTAAAAGTGTAGATACTGATGGTTCCTGTAGCTTACTGGTTGTACACACTCCTGCTACATCCTCTCTGCTGGACAACATTTAACTATCTTAACTTGACTTAGTCGCTCTCCTTTTATTATTGGGTGTAGTTGTCTTCTTTCCTTCTTTTCATGTGGCCCATAGTTTCTACAGGATGGAATACCAGGTTTATGGCCAACCAATTATCCTTAGTTGTCTCTTTCTAGGCACCTAGTCGGTATGTGCGGCTCTTTCGGACCCTGTTAAAACACGGGTGTATTTACTTATACAGGTACATGTATCGATATACTTAGTTCCCTATGACAAGTGATGATGGCGGCAACATCAGACGGTTTTGATGTAACTTGCGCTGGATTTGGATTATAGTGAGGAAGAGGCTCCGTTGGTCATCAACCTCACTCTCTGGTCCCGAACATCCTTGGGTCAGTGGCAAGACATTAGTCAAAACGACTGAAGGTGGTTCAGCATGCAGGCCCTCTGGTCCCACTCCCTATGAGACCAGGGGTCGCTTAAAACCTGCGGGGCTCGAACCCACGACGTTTCTGTTCATCGCTTTGACCACAGCATACTCCATAAATATATATATATATATATATATATATATATATTTATATATATATATATATATATATATATATATATATATATATATATATATATATATATATATATATGTATATATATAATGTAGTAAATTTATAATGTGCATCTTGTCTTACTTAGAAGAAAAGTCATTGGTTAAAGTATAAAATGAGAAAAACAGCTCTAATGAAACACAGCGACAATTAGTGGATGTTTCAGTTTCAAATCTTTCATATTAAAAATCCTACTACAGGACTAAGTTAAAGGACGGCCCATATAACTCACAAAAATCAATCAATCAATTCTTAAAGTAAAACGCGGAATCAAAATATGCAGGCAGGTTTTCACTAGTAGTTCTCACAGTGTGGTCCGACGACCCGTTAGGGTGTCAAAGATAATTTCTTTCGGTCTTCGAAGACAACATTATATTTGCAATAATATTAAGACGTTATCTGTGTAAATGAAAAACAGCGTCGCTCTTTTCACCAATAATTTCTTCTTTTTATTTCGTAAGATAGTTATTTTCCTTAAAAGAATGCTAATTATGTTAACATGTAACAGTTTCAGTATTTTAAAATGCCATTTAAAAATCGATTAATGTAGAAATATATTTATTTAATTCTCACATTTAATATCTAATGCAACCAATATTGATAGATATAACAAGCGTAAATAATGGCTCTGTGGAGTGGTGGGACGAGGGGGTAGGAATATATAACCGTAGTAATATTCAAAAAGTGTAAAGTATTACTATGGGTTTTTCTTAAAATTGAAAACCAATGGTTACTATTTCTCTTTCCCCTTTACCGTTAATTGTGTGTTTTTGTGGGCGACTGAGATTTATATTGTGCTCTATGGGCTAGGCACTGCCCGTCGTTTACTTCTCTTAGGTCCATTTACTTGTGATTTTTATTTCAACTGTCTGGCTTTCATTACTTTTATTAGTATTGATGTTGTTCGAAGCTGCTGGTGCCGAGTTGAGTTAACTCATGATGGTGCCTCTTGTGTAGCGGGTTACAATGATTATACTTTCATCTCGCGACGCACGTGAATAGGTGGAGCTGGGTCTTCCTGGCTGTAGTGCAATTCAATGCTTCTCAGTTAGCTCATCATTCCGGAGAGTACAGTGTCAGTCCCTTCATCGTTGGCCAGACTGCTGTGACACAGCCTGTTTCCAGGAGTACGAAGGATGACGTGAGGTGGGGGTGGGGGGTGGGGGGGGGGGGGTTGATCAGTATGTTTCACCTGACCCTGATTACTCGTCGCTTTCTTTATTAGTTATTGATTTATGCCCATTTTGATTACGGTTTGCGCTGATGAGATCTGACACAAAATATCAAATGTTTTTTGTCGCATTATTAGAAGAAAAAAAAGTATGTCTCCAAAAAAATTGGTTCAACACTGTATTCTAGAATTTCCTTCTACTAGCAGATAGTATTCACACAAAAAACAACTTTTTGGTCTATTTACCAACGTCTTTATTAATTGGGTGGCAGAGTGGCGAACATTTAGTGAAACAGCTCACAGTCCAAACTTATTTGTGTTCGGATTCAACAAGGCTGTACACCTACGAGAAGTTAACCAATTATGAAATTCTTAGTTATGTTTGAAGTATTGGATTATTAGGTCCAAAATACAATAGAACATATCCCACCTTATGAAACAAGGCTAACGACAAAAAATGAACATTCATTCCTTCGTCCTGAAAAAGAAGTCTTGTTACGATGTGTGGTAGTTTACGGCGAGGCTGCCAGCAAGACTCATACAGTTTCAGCACAGCAAATGTTTGGGACTGGTTTGCCTATCGCTTCGATCCCTATTTTCTCAGTCAGGCTGCACGGATGCAACATGTTTTCAGGGCCGGCATTGGTTCGCTGACTCTAACGAAAGATGGTAGTCATGAGTGGCTTCCTGCTGTCATTTATTTCATTGTGTCTTTGGTCCCATTAATTAAATATAACAAAAACTCAAAATTCCTGTCTCCGCAGTGCCAAGATAGATGGACATGTGCGACCATTTCTTTTTTCTTCTTTAATCTTCTCAAACTCTCCCTACCAAACCTTGAAAGAGATTTTTAAGTAGCAGGATGTTGTCTGGAGAACGGAATGCGTTGTGTCGTAGTAGTTTACAACTGGACTGCGATATTTGCACCTTTCGGTCCGACACATCCAACTTCAGCAGGCGTTTTTGGGTATTGGTTAGCCTACCCTTTTTAATCACTTCTACTTATCCAGTATGCTCTGTTACAGTCTGTTATCCAGGATCACCGCCGATAGGTGTAGAAAGGTCTTGGCAACTCTAGTTACATTTAACAACTTGTTAAAATTGTATTTACAACCGATTCTTCAATTTAAAAAGAACAGAACATTGGACATGGAAAATGTGTGATATTCAAATTGTTTAGGATAGGGAGGGGGGGGGGGGGTGTGGCTTAGCGGGGGGAGGGGTAAGAAAGACTGTATATTCTGCAACGGCGGCTAAATAATAGTATGTTTCCGACATGGATAAACAAAGCTAACATGCGTTGTCTTAATGTAGTGGGTTCATACATTTCATGTAGTTGTTATTATTAATTTTCTGTCCTGAAGTGTTTCAAATTCTCTTTTGCAGTTGAACTCCGTTGTGTTTTGTGTCTGATAAATACGTCAAACTGCTACAAGGGATGAATTTAGTTTTTTTTTATTCGTTAAGACATTCAAAATTATAAATAAACATAATAGCGATTGGGTTGCACGACCATGTATACAATGAAAACTGGAAGGCTTAGCTAATGATAACAATGTCATGGTTGACTGATGCAATCAGGCACTGTAGTAACGGTAACATAATTAGGTGGCAACATTTCTGAATCATCATAGCTAGACAGCGGATGAAGGCCAAGATTGAAATATTTTTCTCAAATAAAAATATATGTTTTGGTAGCTGAGTTTCGAGCAACCTGGGAAGAGCTTATAAACTCAGCAGCAAGGTCATCAGGAACTAAAATTAGACAGGATCTTTTGTATTGCGATTTGCAGGCATGTGGGGGAGGAAGAGAGGGTAACTGTACTTACATTTAACAAAGCGCAACATAAAAGCGCAACATGAAAGTGCACCATACTATATTACATGTACTGATAGCACTACAAGATTCTCTATTTGACGCTTCGTCCTATTTAATGTAGATATACGGAAAGATAATGAAAGAATTTGGTAGGCATAATTTAATTAGTTATTTAATTCTTCTTCGTTTGTTCTTAATCTCCCGCTACCAAGCCCTGAAAAAGGCGTTGTATGTAGCAGGATACTGTCCGGAGAACGGATTCCGTTGTATCCTAGTTTACAGCTTGCCTGTGATATTTACATCTTTTGGTCCAACACATACCACTTCAGCAGGCATTTTTAGTACCTGATTAGACATCCCTCTTCGATCGTTTCTCCTTAGACAGTCTGCTCTGTTGCAGCCTGTTATCCAGGGTCACCACGTGGAGGTGTAATAGGGCTTTGGCAGCTCTGGTTCGCTGGGGCTGGCGCTAGCAGTCAGCTATGGGTCGCGGATGGCTGCTGCTCATGCCCTGCTCAATATCTTGATCCCTACTACGTATTTAATAAGCACGAACCCTGGGAACCAGGAATCGTTTAAAAAATAAAAATTATGACCCTTTAAATAATTATCGGCGAATAAAATTTGTTTACGCCAGTTGTTCCACGTGAAACAAAAAAGGTTTAAGACAATTGTCACTATTGTTAAATGTTAAGTGTATTGACAAAATGCATTGTGCGCAGCAATTTATTGTCACTGGGAGTTCTGCAGTCAATCAGTCAAAACTGTTCAGCTCCATTTGCAGTACAGGTCTTCAACACATATACACCAATTCCTGTTGCTATGCGTTAGTTGTTTCAGCTCTCACTGCCCTTTCATTCTATCTTTTATAACTCTCTCTAGCTCTCTCCTCTTTGTGCATTTTGTAGTCTCTGTATTTCTATTAGCCTAGAGATTCTGGACCAGTCTGCGTTATAATGCTATCAATGGGCCTACTTGTTGTGTGTTATTACCAACACAAGCGACTTTTCCTCATCTGTATTTCTACTGTTTGTCTGGCTATCTCGCTAGCAGTGCTACATGCTAGTTAGACGTACTTGTTGTGTGTCATTACCAACGTAAGCGACTTTTCCTCATCTGCATTTTTACTGTTTGTCTGGCTATCTCGCTAGCAGTGCTACATGCTAGTTAGACGTACTTGTTCAGTTTTAATGTAGTTCGCACTGTTATACGCATCCCCAAACAGATGGTATGAAGTGAGCTAAGAATAGGCCGCAGCTCACTAGGGGGATAGAAGAAGCGCTATAGAGACTCATTGAAAGTGTTTATGAAATGCTTCACCGCTGATGTTACCTTCTGGGAGTTGTTTTCACACAACAGTTCCACCTGCTGCGCTTGCATCACGCAAGGTGCTCAGTTCACAGAGTGTAACAGCATCGCCAAGGAGCCTCAGAGAAAGCCTCCTGCCCGAATTAAAAAGAAGGAAGAAGCTTCCACAGCCAACTTCTCACATGAGTGCCTCGAGTGTTGGACAGTCTGACGTGCCAGGATTGGTGTCCTTAGCCATACGAGAACACATAGAAGACATTCTAGTCTTGTGTTGCCATTATTTTCGTTTACGATCGGCAATTATTATTATTAATGGTATATGGTAGTAAATAGTAAACAAACACGACACATAATAATTAGTTCATAATAAAGATATAACGAGACTGCATTTAATTTGTATATGTCGATATCTTCTTTTGTATGTGCTCATATCTACTGCTATCCTGATTACATTTGTCTGGTTTGTCGCGTTGAAAAAATCTGAAACAGCGACGATAAATACTTAGAAGCTTCTGGAACACAGTAAATGAAAAAGGAATAATGAGAGTAGTACAGAGAGGAAATCAAACAAAACAGTGGTGTGTGAAGTAGGAAATGGAAAGAAAGCTGCTACAAAAGATGCAAAAACAACGACTTGCCTAGACAGGTCTTCCTAGGCTATCAGAGCTCAGTGAAGATAGTCATGCAAGAACGAACGCAGGGATAGAGACGAAGGGGCAGACCAAATATACCTTTGTGACAGAAGCAAGCAGAAACACGGTGGTGAAAGCTGAGCTGAAGACGGCGACAGATAACAGGCAGAAATGGAAACATAGAATCCCAAGGATTGAATGACTTGAAGATGATGAAATCTACAGCCTCTCAAGAAATGAACGAAGGCCCGAGACTGCTGGGGATTCGAATCCAGGAAGTTTAAAGGGTCTCTCGTCTCAAGGGAGGTGAGATCATCATCTAGTCATTCGGAGATTTTTTTCCACGTTCACCTTATTTCTCTATTCCCCAAGGCGGATTTGTGTTGCACTTTGTTTTTATGTTGCGCCTGTCGGCCCAGTGCATCCGACTTCAGTATGCGTTTTATGTAATGGTTTGCTTCTTACTGCATTTATTAAGGGTCTGCTTCCAGAGTAACGACCGGTGCTGTGATGAGAAGCGAACCCATATCCTTCGGGTTGTGAGTCATGTCACTTAACCACTAGCCTACGCCTTCCCCTATTACGGAGATTGTCAACAAACTTGAATGTCATGTGTACATTATGTGCACGTGAAACTCGATTATAATGTAATGAACTTCGCTTCTTACAACCGCCTTCCTGTTTGGCTGTTATTCGTTTCTTGGCAGATGTTGCAGTACGGTAGATTGTCATTATTCAAAAAAGAAAAAAAACAGTGTCTGACAAACGGGACAAGGCGGGATTCGAACCCGATGCGTTAGAATTATCTTCTTCTTCTTCTTCTTCTTCTTCTTCGTACGCTGTCAGACGTAAACCTGTATTTTTTTCGAAAAAAGCAGCGGTCATCCTGAGACTGTTGACACTGCCATAGAGCTTGTCTAGTGTTGCCACTGGTGATGGCCACATCTGCTTTCTCTGGTCCTCGTATGTCGGGAAGTTTTGCAGCAGATGTTCAGCGGTTATTTTCCAGGTACCACACGTGCATTCGTCAGTGCCACCTATCTTCAATTTATTGAATAGGTGGTACGCGAAGAGGAAACTGCTATCGGTCCTGAACCAAAGCTGGAAAAAGGGGAATTGTACCACAGGCATGGAAAGACGCAATACTGGTACCAGTACCAAAAACAGGAAAGGACAAAACAGATCCAAATGGATACAGGCCCATAAGCCTACTGAGCTGTGTCGGCAAGCTGATGGAAAGGATGATAAACACCAGACTGATGTGGCATCTGGAAGAAAAACGAATACTAATTCCACAGTAAGCCGGCATTAGACAGCACAGATCCACTGAGGACCAGGTCATCCTCATAGCCCAGGAGATAGAAGATGCCTACCAGGCACAGAAACACACAGTAGCTGTTTGGGTGGATCTGGAAAAGGCATTTGACAAAGTCTAGAAAGATGGACTTAGAGTCAAGCTAAGAAGAAGTGATGTCTGTGGGAAGATGTACAAGTGGATCAACCACTACCTCAAACAAAGAACGGCTAGAGTCCAAGTACAAGGGCAGATGAGCAAAAAGGTGACACTCAAGCAGGGAGTACCCCAAGGGGGAGTACTGTCACCCACACTCTTCCTGGTGTATATAAACGATATTACAGAGAACATACCAAGAAGAGTCCATAGCTCAATGTTTGCAGACGATCTGGCTATGTGGACCTCTGAAAAGAATCTCACCATAGCAAGAAATCGGATGCAGACGGCCCTAACATCGCTGGAAGAGTGGGCGAACTCATGGCTGGTCAAAATAAACGAGGAGAAAACCATATGCAATATATTCTCGCTTTCATTAAAAACCCAAAGTACCAAATTAAGTCTAAATGGCAAATTCCTGCAGCCAAACGACAACCCAACCTATCTGGGAGTCACATTTGATCGGCGC
Source organism: Ariolimax columbianus (assembly GCA_036924085.1). Classification (NCBI taxonomy): domain Eukaryota; kingdom Metazoa; phylum Mollusca; class Gastropoda; order Stylommatophora; family Arionidae; genus Ariolimax; species Ariolimax columbianus. The sequence goes on from JAVGWX010000008.1 coordinate 60,074,489, forward strand.
ATGACATGGAAAAGTCAGATTGAGAGAAACCGAATGAAAGCCAGAGAAAGAATGGCAATCATGAGGAAACTTGCTGGCACAAGCTGGGTGAGCAGACGAAGGCATACTAAAGAAACTGTACACTGGAAGAGTGAGACCAGTTCTCGAGTATGGCATTGCGGCATGGACAACAGCAGCGAAGGCGAACTTCGATAAAGTTAACAAACTTCAAAACCAAGCCATGAGAATTATAACAGGTGGCATGAAGTCAACGCCAATTGTAGAACTTGAAAAGATTACAAAACTGCAATCCATGACCGATAGAAGAGACTGCAGAGCCCAGCTGCAGTCAGAGAAACTCCGAAGACTGACTGACCATCCAATGCACCAGAGACTAAACAATTTGGGAAATGGGAAACTAAAGCGGAGAAACTTTGCAGAAATAGCCAAAGCAAAGATGCACGAAGATCCCATAAACGCACTAACAACACCAAAACCCATCACTACTGTACAAAAACCTACCTGGAGGCAGGATATATTTCCAGAGGTGGTAGAAAATATACCAGGTATTGCAAACAAAAAACTGCCAGACTGAAAAATAAAGGAGAGATACTACCCTAAGCTTCATAACGAAAAGCTACCCAAGCATGGACTGGACCCATGCATACACCGACGGTTCTGTAACAAACAAAACACAGAACGGAGGGGCAGGAGCATTCCTGAACCTACCAAATGGCAGAAAAATAACACTGTCATTCGCTACTGGTAAGTACACAAGCAATTTCAGAGCGGAGGCAGAGGCACTGAGGGCGGCAGTGGAAGAAATGGTGACACACAGTGACAATGAGAGCCATATAGTCCTGCTGACAGATGCTCTCGCCGTAGTCACATCGCTAAAAAGCCAGAAAAACACTGAGCTTAATGACTTAAGAGCAGCACTCTGCAAACTGTGCCAGCAGTCCGCACCAAAAAGGGTAGTGGTACAGTGGGTCCCATCACACTGCAACATCCAAGGCAACGAGGAGGCAGACAGACTGGCAAAAGAAGGTGCAAGACTACCACAAACAGATACCAGTATGACGTACGAAGAGTCAAAACGGCTTATCAAAGCCACAAACATGACCAAATGGGAAACCGAACATACTGGTTACACCAAAAACGATGCCTATTACCAGTTGAACCGAAGAGAGCAGGTCGTTGTCTTCAGACTTCGCACTGGCCACAATAGACTGAGGTACCACCTATTCAACAAATTGAAGATAGGGTGTACCGACGAATGCCCGTGCGGTACTGGTAAAATGACCGCTGAACATCTGCTGCAGAACTGCCCGACATACGAGGATCAGAGAGAGCAGATGTGGCCATCACCAGTGGAACTGCAAGACAAGCTCTATGGCAGTGGCGACAGCCTCAGGATGACCGCCGCTTTTTTCGAAAAAATAATGGTTACTGTCTGACTGCGTACGCAGAAGAAGAAGAAGAAGAAGAATAGGTGGTACTTCAGTCTATTGTGGCCTGTGCGGAGTCTGAAAACCACGACCTGCTCTCTTCTGTTCAACTGGTAATAGGCATCGTTTTTTTGTGTAGCCAGTATGTTCTGTTTCCCATTTGGTCATGTATCTGGCTCTAATAAGCCTTTTGGACTCTTCGTGGGTCACACTAGGATCTGGTTGTGGTAGTCTTGCACCTTTTTTTGCCAGTCTGTCTGCCTCCTTGTTGCCTTGGATGTTACAGTGGGATGGAACCCACTGTACCACTACTCTTTTTGGTGCGGACCGCTGGCATAGTTGACAGAAAACTGCTCTTAAATCATTAAGTTCAGTATTTTTCTGGCTTGTCAGTGCTGTGGCTACGGCATCTGTAAACAGGACTATAAGCTTTTAATTCTTTTGTCTGTCACCATTTTGTCTACTGCAGCCCTCAAGCCCTCTGCCTCCGCTCTGAAATTGTTTCAGTATTTTCCAGTTGCCACTGACAATGTTATCTTTTTACCATTTGGTAGGCTCAGGAATACCCCTGCCACCCCCCCCCCCCCCAACCGTTCTGTGTTGTGTTTGTTACAGAACCGTCGGTGTATGTATGGGTCCAGTCCATGCTTGGGTAGTTTTCCGCTATGTACCTCAGGGTTATGTCTCTTCTTTCTTTTTCAGTCTGGCTGTTCTTGTTTCTTGTTTCTTGGTATATTTTCTACCACCTCCGGAAGTATATGCTGCCTCCAGGTAGGTTTGCGTACAGTAGGGATGGGCTTTGGTGTTGTTAATGTGATCATAGGGTCTTCGCTCATCTTTGCTTTGGCTATTTCTGTAAAGTTTCTCCGCTTTCTTCTTCTCATTTCCAAATCTCTTTAATCTCTGATGAATTGGATGGTTTGTCAGTCTTCTGAGTTTCTGTGCTTGCTGCTAGGCTCTGCAGTCTCTTCTGTCGGTCATTGCAGATTTGTAATCTTTTCAAGTTCTACAATTGGCGTTAACTTCATGCCTCCTGTTATAACTCTCATGGCTTGGTTTTAAAGTTTGCTAATTTATCAAAGTTCGTCTTTGCTGCTGTTGTCCATGCCGCAATGTCATACTCGCGCACTGGTCTCACTCTTCCTGTGTACAGTTTCTTTAATATACTTTCGTCTACTCCCCAGCTTGTGCCAGCAAGTTTCCTCATGATTGCCATTCTTTCTCTGGCTCTCATTCGATTTCTCTCGATCTGACTTTTCCATATCATGCGCCGATCAAATGTGACTCCCAGGTAGTTTGGGTTGTCGTTTGTCCGCAGATATTTGCCGTTAAGACTTATTTTTTGTGTTTTGGGGTTTGTTTGAAAGCGAGAATATTGTACATGTTGTTTTTTCCTCATTTATTTTGACCAGCCATGAGTTCGCCCACTCCTCCAACGATGTTAGGGCCTGCTGCATCCGATTACTTGCTATGGTGAGATTCTTTTCAGAGGTCCATATAGCTAGATCGTCTGCGAACATGGAGCTGTGGACTCTTCTTGGTATATTCTCTGAGATGTTGTTTAAATACACCAGGAAAAGTGTGGGTGACAGTACTTCTCTTGGGGTACTCCCTGCTCAAGTGTCACCTTTTTGCTCATCTGCCCTTGTACTTGAACTCTGGCTGTTCTGTTTTTGTGGTAATGGATGATCCATCTGTACATTTTCCCACAAACTTCACTTCTTCGTAGCTTGACTTTAAGTCCCTCTTTCCAGACCTTGTCAAATGTCTGCTCTAAATTCACCCAAACCGCTACTGTGTGTTTTTTCTCCTGTTAAGCATCCTCTATTTTCAGGGTTATGATAGTGATCTGGTCCTCAGTGGATCTGTGCTGTCGAAAGCCGGCTTGCTGTGGAATCAGTATGTGTTTTTCTTCCAGATGCCACATCAGTCTGGTGTTTATCATACGCTCCATCAGTTTTCCTACACAGCTCAGCAGACTGATAGTCCTGTATCCATTTGGATCTGTTCTATCTTTTTCTTTCTTTGGTACTGGTATAATTACAGCATCTTTCCATGCCTGAGGTGCGATTTTCCTTTCCCAGCTTTGGTTCAGGACTGATAGTAACTTCCTCTTTGCTGTTTGGCCCAACCCCATCGGCATTTCGTTTGCTACGCCATCTTTTCGAGTCGATTTCTTTTTCTTTAGAGTTCTCATGGCCTCTTCCGTTTCATTCTTTGTTAGTTTTGCCATCATGTGCTCCTCTGGTGCCATATTGATGTTTTCGTGGCTCTTTTGTTCTTTATTAATGTCTGTATGCCTAATTGTATGAACATTAATGTGGTTTGCTCTGGTATAATGTTCTATAAAGGCGTTTGCAGCTTTTTTTCCAGAGAGCATGTTGTCACTCTGCTTGGTGGTAATTTGTTTGTATGATGGAGTTTCGTCATTCATGGCTCTAATTAACTTCCATAGTGTGTTCCCTTCTTTATCTAAATTGAAGCTTTCTGTTTTGTTTTTCCAGCTGTCTCTTGTCATTTGGTTTAGTGTTCTTTTGTATTTCGCCCTGGTGGCTTTGAGGGCGATATTTGCCTCCACAGATTGTTCTCTCTCTGCCATGTTCCTAGCATTTGAGACTTCGTCTTCTGCTTTCTGCAATTCAATGAAGAGATCAATATACACATAGGGCAAGCAGTAACAACTTTCGGCAGGCTGAAAGAAAGGGCATGGAACAACAGCAATCTGACGCTAAATACAAAGATCATGATATATCAAGAATGTGTTCTTGGTACACTGTTACACGGAGCGGAAACATGGACAACACATTTAAGACACGAGAAAAGGCTAAACAGTTTTCATATGCGATGTCTTCTCAGTATAATGAACATAAAGTGACAGGACAAGGTGACCAACTCGGAAATACTGAAACGCGTCAAGATACCTTCCCTCTTCTCGACTCTGAGCAACAAGAGACTGAGGTGTTTCGTAAAACTAATGTCAAATACCCGTATTTCGAAGCAGTTACTCCTGGATGAACTCATATCGGGTACCAGATCACAAGGACGACATAAATTAGGATACAAGGACATTTTCAAAAGATCCATGATCGATTTTACGATAAATCCATATATATGGGAGGAGATTGTAGAGGATAGAGCTACATGGAGAGTGACTTTGAGAAGGGGCATCGAGGCATCAGAGCTAGTTCGAATGACAAAGATGGAAGACAAGCGACTCAAAAGAAAGGAGCCTACACCACACCAATCGAACTTTTTCTTTTATTCTGCTGTCGTCCCTGTCAATCGAAAATCGGCAGAATTAGCCTCAAAAGTCGATATCCCTCCAGGACAGATGCAGCCACCACCATCTCTACAACAAACCAGCTTACTGACCGTCTATCAAGACTCAAAAGGCCATAATAATATATATGTATATATATGTGTGTGTGTATATGTGTGTGTATGTATGTGTGTATATGTATGTATGTGTGTATGTGTGTATATGTGTGTGTATGTGTGTGTATGTGTGTATGTGTGTATGTATGTATGTATGTGTGTGTATGTATGTATGTATGCGTATGTGTGTATGTGTGCATGTGTGTATGTATTTATGTATGAATGTGTGTGTGTTTGTATGTATTTATCTTTGTATGTGTGTGTGTATGTATGTATGTGTGTATGTGTGTACGTATGTATGATATATATATATATATATATACATATATATATACATGTATATATATATATATATTTATATATATATAGATATATATATATATATCATACATATACATATATGCACACATACACACATACATATATACACACACACACATACAAACATACATACACATATACATACATACACACACACACGTACAAACATACATACACACATACACACATACACACACATACACACACATATACACATACATACACACACATACATACATATACACACATATACACACACATATATATACATATATATACATACTTTCACTGGAGTGAAAGGCAAACATCTCTGTATTAGACCTTCATTTGCCGATGGATCTCTATAAGTTTCACCACTTCGCTGCTAGAAAAACGAACAACAGAACGCTGCTCCTCTTTGGTGTATGTCAATAGTCGAGCGGGCATATTTTAACTGCAACTGTGACATCATGTTGTTTGTCTGCACAGTGATGGAACGTGCATGACACTCTTGAGATCCTTATCAACCATGTGAACAAGTTACAATACAAATGCATGGTTTTTCTAAACGATATCCCACTTTTAATGTTACCTGTGTATTTATATATATATAGGACTTTGTTCACAAAGATGGAGGTCAGGTATAGCATTCACGCTGACACCACACTACACCAGGTGCAGAAGGCGATTCAGACCACCAGGTGCAGACGGCGACTTAGACCACCAGGTACAGATGGCGACTCAGACTACCAGTTGCTTGTCGCAGACATCAAAATAAGACTGAAAAAGCTGTTTAAAAGCTTTGAGGTCACCCTAATATCACTAGAATTTACAATGGTAAAACGAGTAAGTTTTCGATGCTCAGGGCAGTGCAAGAAGACATTACACCCGATAAACTCCCAACACATGCAGGACAAATTCTCATCTCATCTGCAAGTAGCATTTAATATAGAAAACTAATAAACATCAGAGTTACATCACAGAAAAGATCACAAGACTCCTAGAAGGAAGAAAAAAGTTGAAACAATCTGGAAATAGAGCACAGTGGCTATAAATACAGAAACAGAACAACATAAATTACAAGAGCACCGGAAGGACAACACATATTGGACACGTGTAACAAAATAAAAGCGTTACAAAGACAAAGGAAAGAAGGAGACGTGTTCAAAGAAATCAAAACGCTATCCGGCGAATTCAAACCAGCAATACATGTGATACACTGAAAGAAAGCAAAAACATACTGGAGAGATGGAAGGACTACTGAAGAGAAATGTAAGAAAACACCGAAGGCGGATCCAACACAACACCAAAGCCACTTGCTCCAGAGCCGGAACTTAGTATAGAAGAAGTCCGTTCCGCAATCCAAGGTTTGAAGAAAGGGAAATCACCAAGATGCGATGATATACCCAGTGAGATTGTTCAAGTTGGAGGGGAAGCCTGTGTTATCATTGATCACGCACTATGTAGAAAGGTCTGGCACAGTGCAATTTGGCCAAAAGCATACACACGATCTGTGTATATAGCTCTCCACAAGAAAGACGATATGAGGCAATTTGTACCAATTATCGAACCATCGCTTTAATAAGTCATAACAGCAAAATCCTTCTACGGATCATCGCAAAGAGGCTAGAAAACAAGCTCAATGAGGAGGTTCATTAAGGACAGGCAGATAGGGGCACGAGGGATCACGTCCCCAACATAAGAAATATTAAAGAAAAATGCAGAGAGTACAATGTCGACGTACATACCTGCTTTATAGATTACACGAAAGAGTTCGACTGTGTACAACTTTAAGCATCGTCGAACATAATGAGAAACATGGGGTTCTCAACGCACTTGATCCAATTGATCGAATCACTATACATGGAACAACAAGCTGCGGTCAGAATAGCTGGCGGAACGTCAGACTGGTTAGAAGTTCAATGGGGCATAGGACAGGGATGCATAATCTCCCCATATCTATTCAATATATATGTAGAATCTATATTGAGGAACGTTAAAAACGATGAAAAATATGACATGTTGGAGCCATTAACAAGCAGCGGGAACGAGATACTAGAGCTCCGATGTGCAGCTGACACAGTTGTTCTGTCAAAGAGCGCTGCGAGACTGACACAGATGATTATGTCTGTAAAACAACACGGCAAAGACCAAAATCTATACGTGAATATAAGAAAAACCATGATAATGAGCACAGATAAGACCAAAACTAAATCTAAAGTATTCTAGAACAACAAGAGATTTAGAAAGTCAAAAATTTTGAGAACTTAGGCCTAATCATAAGCAATATTGAAGAATGCCTGAAGGAAGTCAGGTGGAGAATGGAAATGACAATGGCAATGCAGAGGCTGAATAAAATGAGAAAACTGTAGCAGAACTCTAACAAAATGACGAATAAAAATATCCTGCATCCTCCGGTGGCAACATATAAATGTGAAACGCGGACCGCCACACAAATACTTTAGGAAAAGATGGCATCTTTTGAACTAAAATGTTACAGAAGGAGACTCAAAATACGATGTATATCGAAAAGGAAAAATGCAGATATCCTAAAAGAACTGGATATCGAAAAAATTGGTTAGTAAACAACATCGTGACTTGAAAGCTTAAATATGTTGGTCATAATGGCCTGGAGAGAACGATACGGGGAGCGCATGGTGCCTGAAAAACGAGGCAAAGGCAAACCGAGGAGAAGATGGACACAAGACATCTCGGAGGTCATCATCGACAGAGGCGGGAGTTCTGGCTAGAGATCGATAGTTTTACAAAACGGTTGTTGTGGGTGCGACGTTCTGCAAAGGCTACACGAGGATGATGATATAATATATATATATATACACACACACAGACACACACACGAACACACACAAAACAGACCGACGCTCAAATCATATCTGAAAACTAAAAACTAACCTCAGCTATACAATTACAATCATACAAAAATAATGTTAAAGTTAAAACATGATGTTCCACGATTAAAATATTTGGTCTTACGTTCAGACTAATCAGCTCAGGGGACACGACCAATTATTGTGTACGATTTTTTCTAAAAGTTGTAGTTTTTTGGTGACCTAAGCATGATATGAGAGGGATGTTTAAACACAGTTAATAATTATAATTCTAGACACATATAAATATATATTATTTATAGTCTGTTTCCCAATCCCAACGCACCCGGTTCGAATCATGCTCGTGTCCAGTTTGGCAGGCATGGCTTTTTTTCGCCTCTCCACGCACGGGAAGTAATGGCAACCGACCGTACTGCACACTTGCCAAGAAACTTACAGCAGCCAAATAGGTAGGCGGTTGTAAGAAGCAATCCTCTGCAAAGGACATCCTACTTACTTTTCTACTCCAATTAAAATCACCGCAGAGATTTGAAAAGCCTATAGAACAATTTGTGTGCTTCTAATAAATATTATGAGTTACTTTCTGACTTACTCCTGTGTTAATTATTTCGAATCGTTTCTAACGCTTTCTGTCAAACATTTCGTCTATATATTAAGCAACACGGTTTAGGCAGGTGTGAATGGATTGGCCGGAGGTGGGGTAGGGTGGAAGGGAGAAGTGTGGGACGGGGCATAAACGTATAAGTTGCAGTCTTCTACCCTAGAGGTGTTAATAATTGTATAGGATATTCAGTGCTCATCTGCAGCAGGTCAGTACAACGTTGTGTACAGTTTGACAGCACGGATATGAAGGAGTTTTTTCGTGGTTCGACCGCTTCTTCAAGTCGACTCAGCTCTAAATTGGTATCTGTTGAAGTCAGGGACCGTGGATCCGCTAAGGAGAACTGAGTACAAGCTCTGTTGTCGTCACTTTTAGTAATGAGCGACTGAGCACATATGGGGGTGTCGGTGCAATAAAATTGGCTTGGTGAATCATTTACCATTCCCGTAGTATTGTCAATGGAACCTTCCAATATAACTTAAATTGACGTCTTTATACTTGTTTATAAGACTGCAGAGTCTGTACGACCAGTTTCGTGGCCGGTGGTTTAACGGATGTGCGGGTTCATCTTAATAAATTCAAACGCTAGATCTAAGTAGACCCGCAGCCATTTATGCGCCATCTATATGCTGCTCTTAAACAACCAACGGAGCAGATTCGTCAAAAATTTGACCAAAAATGTAATTTTTAATTTGCATATACAAATTGTATTTAAAATATTTCTAAGCATTTTACGTCTATATTATTTTTGGATCATGTGTGTATATGTAATAGTTTAAGAGTTATTGATGTTCAAATAGGGTGGGTGTGTTTTAAAAAACGGCTGACTTTTAGTTCCAAAATATGCTTTTTCGATAACCGTTATATTGGATGCCATACCAAATAAAAACCTTTAAAAATATATTAATCCTAAGTGCAACGAATATATTGAACGCTCCTTTTTGTATTCAACATGAATGTTAAAGCAGAGTGTTAACATAAAAGTGATTGAAACTTGGTTAGTTTGGGGAAATACACGTAAATAAATATGTAACAGCTATGGCTTCAGACAAAAAGTTCAGTGAAGGTGTAACAAAGAAACGTAAATTTCGTGGCAATCAACATACAGCTGATCTAAGCAAAGAGAAAATAATCCTTGAGAAAACAGTGACATTCAGCGATGAGCATCAACGGTGTAAACTGAATGTTTTGAAATTGGAAATGAAAGAAAATGCCACTCCCATCTCACGATCGGAGCTAAAAATTATTGGCCATTGGCAACCTAATCCATGACTGATGAGGATATGTTTGAACGAAGCTCTGACACAGATTATGAAGAAACTGACGTGCAAGGTAATTATAATATTAATGATACTGATTTGCTTGAGGGGCACAGAATTGTTGACCTGGGGCTTCTTGGTCAATAGTTAGTTAGTTACTTAGTTTTCTTTCGACTTCTGCCGTTTAGCGTCGTGGGGAGCTTGAGTTGTCTATCCTGCGCCAAGTGCGTTGCGTCGGTCAATGTGAGCTCTTGTCGTTGCACAATCACTCTAATGTCATCTATCCACCTACCTCGCGGCCGCCCCCTTGCCCTGTAGCCAGATCTACCAGCATTTGTAAGCCATCAGTGGAAGATGATGAGGGTGCATTCTCATGAGATGACCAAAGCAACTTATTTTCTGCCTGGAAATGTATTCGGCACAAGACGTAGTGCCGACCATACTTCGAATGGCGTCATTCCGCATTCTGTCTCTTCTGGTAACATCGATGACTTTCCTCAAACACTTCATTTCACAAGTCGAAATTCTGCTCTCGCACGCCCTTGACAGAGGCCATGGTTGGCACTGGTAGCACAAAATCGGCATAAATATACTGTTTATCAGCTGCTGCTTTGTTGCCAAACTAATGCTTGGGTTTCTAAGCAATGGGGACAGCTGATAAGTCACCGCAGATGCTTTCTGGCACCTTCTCTCGATATTCCTGTCGATCCTACCGTCTGCCGAAAAAATACTGCCCAAATACTTGAACTCATGGACCTGTTGAAGACTTGAGTGGCCCAGGAGTTCTACTGATCATCATAGTTTCTGTTCTGTTCTCGCTAATTCGTATTTTGTATTTAGCACAGGTAGTCGCAAGCGCGTTGGTCAATAAACTGCTGAAAAACTGGTGGGTACCTTTTGCCACAGTGCTGTTCAACTTGTTGAAGTCAAAAGACAAGTACTTTGGGGTGAATTTGTGTTTCACTGTAGCAGTGCAGACTTGGAAGTGAATTTGTGTTTCACTGTAGCAGTGCAGACATGGAAGTGAATTTGTGTTTCACTGTAGCAGTGCAAACTGTCATGAACAAAAACATTTCATTTCATGTTGTCAGCTCTCAGTAGGAAATGCAAAGATAAACCTTATCAATCGGCGTGAAGCTTCTGCTATGCACTGTATTGGCTGTAGTCACACTGGCTTGAATATTTTCTGTGGTACTATGGATTTACCATCCATAGTTAGACACAGCAGTAATGCTATTATACAGAAAGGAACTGGGAATGGTGGTTTTAGGGTGTAAATTATTAGCATGAAACATGCCGCTGTTCTAGAGTATGAAGGTGCAAAAGAAGGTGACAGCAAGTGCCGAGATATTGATGTATCTTGTGATGGTACCTAGATGACGAGAGGTCATTAATCTACAGTTGGTGCCACAACTGTCATTGGCTTGTGACGGTACCTGAATGACCAGAGGTCATTAATCTACAGTTGGTGCCACAACTGCCATTGGCTTGTGATGGTACCTGGATGACCAGAGGTCATTAATCTACAGTTGGTGCCACAACTGTCATTGGCTTGTGACGGTACCTGAATGACCAGAGGTCATTAATCTACAGTTGGTGCCACAACTGCCATTGGCTTGTGATGGTACCTGGATGACCAGAGGTCATTAATCTACAGTTGGTGCCACAACTGCCATTGACTTGTGATGGTACCTGGATGATAAGAGGTCATTCATCTACAGTTGGTGCCACAACTGTCATTGGCTTGTGACGGTACCTGGATGACCAAAGGTCATTCATCTACAGTTGGTGCCACAACTGTCATTGGCTTGCAAACTGCAAAGGTATTAAATAATAAGACAAAGAGTAAAAATTGCAATTCTTGTCAGTACTGGGCCAGAGAAACAAGCCCACAAGACAGATACATTTTAGAAATGGAAACTAAGTGAAGATATGGTTTGTACGATGACCCATGACGGATCCTCAGGGTCAATTGGAAGCAGCAGTTGCATGTAACATTTGTTTTCGCTCAGCAGACAAGTATATTCTTAGGTACACAAAGTTTATTGGGGATGGAGACACTAGCAGACAAGTATATTCTTGGGTACACAAAGTTTATTGGGGATGGAGACACTAGCAGACAAGTATACTCTTGGGTACACAAAGTTTATTGGGGATGGAGACACTAGCAGACAAGTATATTCTTAGGTACACAAAGTTTATTGGGGATGGAGACACTAGCAGACAAGTATATTCTTAGGTACACAAAGTTTATTGGGGATGGAGACACTAGCAGACAAGTATATTCTTAGGTACACAAAGTTTATTGGGGAGGAAGACACTAGCAGACAAGTATATTCTTAGGTACACAAAGTTTATTGGGGATGGAGACACTAGCAGACAAGTATATTCTTAGGTACACAAAGTTTTTTGGGGATGGAGACACTAGCAGACAAGTATATTCTTAGGTACACAAAGTTTATTGGGGATGGAGACACTAGCAGACAAGTATATTCTTAGGTACACAAAGTTTATTGGGGATGGAGACACTAGCAGACAAGTATATTCTTACGTACACAAAGTTTATTGGGGATGGAGACACTAGCAGTTTCAAAAAGGTGTTTGAACCGAAGCCTTATGGAGAGGATTGTCTGATAGATAAACGTGCAAAATGTGGGTCATGTTCAGAAAATAATGGATAAGAAATTGTAAGAGTTTCTCGCATCTCAATAAAGATATAGCCTACAAAATTAGAGGACACCAGTGCTATATGTTTGACCGACAAGACAGGCAGAAGGGTGGAATACTGACACTTGTGAGAAATAGCATCAATGCTTATCAGCAGGAAGTATATATGGAGGGGGCAGAATACCAGATGATGCATCTCAAGACATAAAATACAGAATTCCACCTTCTAAATTATTACTGTCCGAGTGATCGGCCACTAGCACTGAATACGATTGCAACAAAGGAAAGACTGATTGTGTGTGGAGACTTCAATAGCCACTCACAGAGCTGGGGCTATGATCAAATGGATAGGAGGGGTGAGGAGCTAGAAAACTGGCAGGATGACAATGGACTTATCCTGATTAACCAGCCAACAGACCCACCGACCTTTTACTCGAGATCATGGCACACCACTTCTACACCAGATTTTGTTTTCCACTCACCATGCATGGAATGGAACATTACACGCATTGTAGGGAAACAACTTGGAGGTAGTGACCACAGACCCGTATTTCTAACTATTGAAAATGAATATGTCAAGGAAAGTAGTACCCTGCCTCGGTGGAATTACAGGAAGGCAGACTGGTCAATGTACCAGCATCGGTCTAGTGTGCTGACTAGAAATCTAACAACAGATGAAAACATAAATAAGGTAGTCGATAATTTAAGCAGATGCATACCACAGGCTGCCCATGAAACAATACTTAGAGGGACTCGCAAACAATATAGGCCATACTGGAATAGGGAATTAGAACAACTGCAAAACGAGGTAGAAACATCTAGAAAGCAAGCAGAGATTAGTCCATGTCAAGAACACCACAAAAAATATCAACATGCTAAGGCCAAATTTCAAAGGGAAAAGTTGCAGGCTAGAAGAAGAAGTTGGAGGGAGAAAACAGAGTCTCTGAACTTTGAAAAGGATACCAGGAAACTGTGGAAGTTGGTAAAACAACTTAATGATGAGGGTGCACAGAGAAACACAAAAATTACATTACACAAAGATGGAAACATCCTCAGAGGCAAACAAGCCGCTGATTACTTTGCGGACTCTTTTGCAAAAGATAGCAACATTGAAGTAGACAGAGAGAAGCAACAAAGTGTTCGTGAGGAACGACTATATACAGAGCGAGATGGTGCCATACCCGAAGTTATGGAGACACCAATCACATACAAAGAACTGGAGTTTGCAATATCCAAACTGAAAATGAGAAAGTCGCCAGGAAGAGACGAAGTGTCCAATGAGATGATCAAGAACTTGGGAACAGCAGCAAAAACAAAGCTGCTTCAGATCTTCAACATGTGTTGGACATCAGGTACAGTCCCACAGACCTGGAGAGAAGCAATCATGATACCACTCTCAAAATCAGGGAAAGACAGTTCCATGGCATCCAGCTATAGACCAATCAGCCTCACAAGCTGCATATGTAAAACAATGGAACGTATTATCAACCTAAGGCTCCAGTGGTATCTTGAGAGTCAAAACCTTCTTGTGCCACAACAGGCAGGATTTAGGAAATGCAACTCCACTGAAGCCCAGGCAACATACATCTCACACGAGATCGAGGACGCATTCCAGGACAAGAAATTAGTATAAGAAGCATGGATAGACTTAAGGAAAGCTTTTGATAAGGTTTGGAAAGAAAGACTTTTAAAGAAACTGAGAAATAATAGAGTGATGGGTAGGATGTACAAATGGATAAAAGCATACTTACATAACAGAAGAGCCAGAGTCCAACTAGATGGTCTCATGAGTAAGAAAATTCTACTGCGTCATCGTGTGCCTCAGGGAGGGGTTCTTTCCCCTACACTTTTTATAGTCTTCATCAATGACTTGATTGCTGAGCTACCACAAGGAACAAAAGTTGCAATGTATGCAGATGACTTGGTAATATGGTGTGTAAATGAGCAAGCAACAGTGGCCACCAGAATGCTGCAAAGAGCTATTGATGCCTTGACCTCACGGACAAGCAGATGGTGCGTAAACATTAACACCCAAAAATGTAGCACTACGCTTTTCACCCTCTCCCCAAAACAAAAAGCTGGAGTTATCAAGATAAATGGAGAACACCTCAAAGAATATAAACAACCCACCTATCTTGGAGTTACATTTGATGATAGGTTGACATGGAGGGAATACGTCAACAAGGCAGCTAAAAAAGCCAGCAGGACGTTAGCCATCCTGAGAAAATTAAGTGGAACCACATGGGGTGCTAGTGAAAAAATACTTAACAAAGTTTACCAACAAGGTATACGGCCACATCTGGAATATGGGTCAGCAGCGTGGTGCCCCGCAGCAAACACTACCCTAAAAGAGGTGGATAAGGTGCAAAATCAGGCACTTAGGGTCATTACAGGAGCAATGAAATCAACACCTATTGTGGAGATGGAGAAAATGGGAAGGATACAAGCACTAAGAGAGCGCAAAGACACAAAGGTATTAACACAGGCAGAAAAGTTCCACTGCATGCCGAGCCATCCAATGAAAGACAGATTTCAAAATTTAGCAATGGGAAGACTGAAAAGAAGTAGTTTTATGCATCAGGCGAAACGACTTCACAGGCAAATTATGGATCTACCTGAAGTTGACATCCCCCTAAAGTCTGTGCCAGAACAAACTCCTTGGAGAGAGGAGCACGAACTATCAGTATGCATTCAAACAAAAGTGAAAGGAATATTAGACAAGGATGAACAGAACAGTGTGCAACGTAAGATAGGGATCCTCAATTTCCTGGATGAAGAATACCCACAGGACCTCTGGATCAGAGTATACACAGATGGGTCAGCGCAGAATGCAGTAAAGAATGGGGGAGCAGGAGTATACATAGAATACCCAAACAACATTAGGGATACAGTCAGAGTACCAACTGGGAAATTCTGTCATTTATATGATGCAGAAATACAGGCAATCAAGGTGGCAACTGAAAAACTGTTGAACACCAATGTCGGTTCACAACCTGTAGTATTTCTTACAGATGCACAATCAGCACTCCAATCACTTAAATCTGAGAAACTGCCAGATCTACAGGCTCTACTGTCTGAACTGAGCAACCAGCGCAAGATTGTCATGCAGTGGATACCTTCTCATTGTGGAATACCAGGAAACGAGAGAGCAGATCGACTGGCAAAGGACGGTGCTGCAGACGAGCAACCAGATGTGCCAGTTACATACCAACAGAAGATAAGGATGATCAAATCAATCAGAAAGCCACCAACAGTAACACCAGACGATTACCATAACATGAACAGATAGGAGCAAACTGTTGTGTTGCGCCTTAGAACAGGACACAACCGACTCCGCAGCCACATGTACACACAAATGAAGATTGGCAACTCAGCCATGTGTACATGCGCCCCAGACAGCAGAGCACATACTGCAAAACTGCCCCGAATATGATATACAGAGAAAATCTCATTGGCCCATAGAAACAACACTGGAAGAGAAACTTTATGGATCTGTATGTGAACTACAAAGACAGTGAAGTTTATACAAGAGACAACATTGCAGATATAGACAATATTTTAAAGCGAACGAAAGAAGAAGTAAGAGTTTCTGAAGAGAAGTCTTTACCTGATGGTAAATCTATAGACGGTAAATGTAGACTAACAGAAAATGCGAGAAGTTTGGGCAATGTATTTCCACAATGCATCCACAGATAATAATCATGTTCATTCCTTCTGCAAAATTGGCTGGTGTCCCTACAAACATGCTGTCAGAGACGGTATAGTGAATGGTTTTAATCACAAGAGAAATCTTCCAGTTGCTGTCATGGATGCTAGTAAGCCCATATTCAAAGATCTCTCTAAAACAGAATTACTGAGAAAGTGTCAATGAGGTTACACTCACAATTCTAATGAATCATTGAACAGTTCGATATGGAAATATTGCCCTAAAATACAAAATCAAGGACTTTCAACTGTAAATTCAGATGTCGCAATTGCTGTATGCATCTTTAATGATGGAGCTAGCAACCTGAAAATAATCCTTCAGGAATTGGAGATTCAGTGGGGTAAATGTATGCATACATTCTGCGTAGAAAAAAAAACAGCCTTTGCGTAAAACATTTCCAAAGAAAAACTAAAGCTGCTGCTCTTGATTAAATAAGATCTAAGAGACGCAGGACACTTGTCCTGGATTAAGAGCAAACACAAAGAGAGGATCAGCAATATCTTCCAGGGAGATACTGAGCAATTGTCAGGTAAGGGGTTGAAATATTCTTATTAACCAATTTTAACGAAAATCAGATCTGTCATTCACAGTTCCGGTCATAATTTCTGCAATTTTGAATCTAGAGCTTTCAGATTTGGTAAACTTATATGTCATGTTATCCTTTATGGCATGAAGCTTCAGTTGTTTCATACATAGTATAGAGCCAGAGATATTATTATACACATTTCTAAATTATTTCAAAGGATCAAATTGCGAGAGCCGTATCTACAAGACCAATTTCTGTAGACATTGTTTAGTGCTTCTTGCCATAGGTATGGATGTTATGCACAAAATATGCTGGTTTGACATTCCTTGCACTTGTTATGTTAGTGAAATCCATTGCTCGGTGAACCGGAGGTTTTGCTTTAATGGTTTGTTAATTACTTCCTTATAAGTAATTAATTTAACACAAAACATGACAATTTATAATGTCAACTCTGTTCATCATACAATATAGTATATTTTGATACATGTGGCCAAATTTTGAATCAGTAGACCATTTTGGTTATTTTTCTTTTCATTTTTTCTAAGATACAAGGACTTTACAGAGACTGTATACAACCAGTTTCTTGGTAATGGTGGGGAAGGGGGGAGGGTGTGGTTTTAACCGATGTGGGAGTTCATCTTAATAGACTCAAATACCAGAGCTAAGTAGGCCCGCCGCCAGCTAGGCACCATCTATACGCTGCTCTTAAGAGACCAAACTACATAGGAGAAGGTACAAATAATATTGGGGTACAGTTTTAGCTAGAATTTTGAATTTTGTCCGGGCAGCGGCCGTTAAGCCTACTCTTTTCTATTTCTAACTACCAAGGGATTTTTAACGTCCTCGACACTGAACACGGGAGACCGATCTCGCTAGCCAGAGATTATGGGAATTTTTACCAGAAGATCCATGTGAATAAATTCCGGTCTCCACCGTAATTTGAACCTGCGACCTCCGGTACACGAGTTGGACACCTTACCTCGAGGCCACTGAGTCCACCCTAACATGCTCTATCCGTGTGGCAGTAACCCTATTGTCGCTTCTATCGCACACACAATCCTCACAGAAACTACCCTGGTAGAAGCAAACAATAGGAGTCAAGACAAACAATTACAATAAGAATACAGACAGAACACAGCACAGCCAAGGCGAAATCCTGGAAAACATGTACAGAATTCGACCGGAGTCGAGACAAGGAATCCCATAGAAATGAATTCAGGATCAAGAAGATCGTAGCGGAAAATTGAATTTAGATTCTCACTGGCTTTTAAAACTTGTTCTGGGAGCAGCGTATGGGAACGTGCTGATAAAATTATATTTAAATTTTGAGGAATTTCCGTGCTACTGATCTTGTCATTAAGTTAATTTCTGATCCATTCGACCCTCCACAGTTTCAGGTCATCTCCTCGGGGGGAATGAGACTAGAAAACTACCAGTGGTAATGCTTGCTAGTCTACTCTGACCCACAAATCGATAAACTAGTTCCGGGGTTGCTTTCAATTTATGTTTTGTCTGTTTGGGGTTTCTATTCATCTTCAGATCCCACAGGAACACTGACTTGTTGATACAAACTGAAGAGATATTTTTGTCATTGTAGAGAGATAGAGATCAATTTGAAAAAAAAGCAAAGCAGAATAATGTCCCGTTGTTCACTGCAGATTACGGTATGTACAGCTTACCAATGTGCAGCCCCGTACCAGAAATTAACAAAAGTAACTGTTTGCCTCGGACAGAACAGATGTTCATTTATACAGTACTTACGAACATTTTATATGTGCTCTACCATCCACAGATTTGCAAGAAGCATTAAATAACGCTCTTATTCTATCTATCTCTCTCTCTCTGTCCTCCTCTCTCTGTTTATTTATTTGTGTATCTCTCTCTCTCTCTCTCTCTCTCTATTTTCCTGTCTATTTCGTCCTCTTCCAGTTTGTTTTCCTCCACTCTTTTTCTGTTTTGCTTTGTGTGTGTTTCTCTCTCTCTCTCTCTCTCTTTATATATATATATATATATATATATATATATATATATATATATATATATATATATATATATATATACATATAGATATATATATATATACGAGGCGTGTTCAAATGACAGTGGACCTAACTGCACAAAGTGAACATATGTACGATGCAAATGATGACGTCACTTCTGATGTGAACAGCACATACCAACCGTCAAGTTTGCCAAATTTCCTAATCCTCCGACTCATAGTTTCCCCAGCAGACCGTTGAAAACACGGTGGGTGTGAAAAGGAATCCGTCCAGAGTTGATCAGCTGAAGGATGTCGACCAGTTGACATTCATCGCGGAATGCAGGCAGTGTATGGTGACAAAAGTGTGCCGAAGACAACAGTGAAGAAGTGGACAACGATGTTTAAAGAATGACGTGAGTTAACGAAAGATCTTTCGATACCAGGTCAGGCGCAAATTGTTGCGTTAGAAGATGTCATCGCCAAAATTCATGCAGCAATTCGGGTAGACCGTCACCGTAGCTTACGTTCTCCACACTTTTGTCACCATTCTCTTTCTTCACCCTCCTCTTTCTTCTTTTCCTCTCGTTCTTCCTCGTTCTCTCGCTTCCGGACTCTCTCCCAATCTTTCTTAATTGTTCGCTTTCTCTCTACTTCTCTTGGTCTCTCTTTCTATCGGCTTCTTTCACTTCTCCTCACTCTGACTTTTACTCTCTTTCCTTCTTTTGCCATTCTTTCCTTCTCTCTCTCCACTATCACTGCATCTCTTTCTCTCTCGTTTTATCACTTTATAATACTCCCTTTCTTTCTTTCTTCCCATCTCTTCCTGTCTTATGTCTCTCCACTTGTCCCCTGTCTCTCTCTCTCTGTCTTTCAATCCGATTTTCTCCATCGTCTTCTCTACCTTTCTATTCCTTGCTCTCCATACTTATCCCCTTCGCTTTCTCTCCCTTTCTGACTCTCTTTCTTCTTCTCTCTTTCTCTCTTTTACTCTCTGTCATCCTTTCTTTCTCTCTCGTTCCAGTCTCCCCATTCTTCATATTTTCCTCTCTCTCTTCCCGTTTTCTCTCGCTAAAAGAGGAATGTGTTCCATGTAGGGAGGTAAACCCCAAGCGTAAAAAGTGGATAACTAGATTTGTAGTGAAATGTAGAAGACCAAAAAATAAAGCATGGAAAAAATATATATAGGCAGGTAAATCAAAAGAAACATATGTACAATATTTGGACAAGCAAAACATATCTCAGAAAGCTAATAAAACAGCAAAAATAGACTTCGAAAAAAAACTTGCTCAGAGGATCAAGACTGACAGTAAAAGCTTCTTCTCTTATGTTAGAAATAAACAAAGAACGAAAGACAAAGTAGGCCCTCTCATAGACAGTACAGGGACAATAATAAGTGAGAATAGGGAGGCAGCTAATTTTCTCAATCAGTACTTTGGCACAGTCTACATAAAAGAGGACTGCTCCAAGATCCCAGAGCCTAATAGATATTTTTCAAAGAGACATGGATACAGCGGGATTAACATCAATCTGTATTACAGAGGAAATGGTTTTTAAAAAATTGGAGGGGTTGAAAGTGAATAAATGTCCAGGTCAAGATGGTATTCATCCAAAATTGATGTATGAAATTAGAGACCAACTAGCAAAACCATTGGCTATATTATGTTCTCAATCACTTACAAAAGGGATTGTTCCACGGGATTGGAAAGATGCAGGAGTGATCCCCTTATTCTAAAAAAGGCAAAACATCAGATCCAGCAAATTATAGACCGGTGAGTTTAACGAGCATAGTTTGTAAATTGTTAGAGTCAATAATCAAAGAAAACATTGTTATGCATTTAGACAAATTTCTTCTAATTAGAAATAGTCAGCATGGGTTTACTAGAGGGAGATCATGCTTAACAAATCTTTTAGAATTCATGGAGGAGGTTACTAAAATGATAGATAAAGGGGAGCAAGTGGAC
Source organism: Ariolimax columbianus (assembly GCA_036924085.1). NCBI lineage: Eukaryota > Metazoa > Mollusca > Gastropoda > Stylommatophora > Arionidae > Ariolimax > Ariolimax columbianus. The sequence continues at coordinate 60,095,141 of JAVGWX010000008.1, forward strand.
GTTATTTATCTAGACTTTGCAAAAGCCTTTGATAGAGTACCTCATCAAAGATTATTTCGAAAGTTAAAATCACATGGAATAGGTGGAGAAGTTGCCAAATGGATTGAAAATTGGTTAATGGGAAGAAGGTTGAGTGTGGGCATAAATAAGGAGTACTCTGAGTGGTGTGAAGTGAAAAGTGGTATGCCACAGGGCTCGGTTTTGGGACCAATTTTGTTCTTGATATATATAAATGATTTGGACATTAATATGGGATCCATGATTGCAAAATTTGCTGATGACACAAAACTATGCAGTAGTGTTTCATCTAAAGCGGAAGTGGATATATTGATGTCGGATTTAGATAAAATTCGAGAATGGTCTGTAAGCTGGCAAATGGAGTTTAATGTAGATAAATGTATAGTCATCCACATCCTGATCCAATATGGAACATAATTACAGAATGGGAGAAAACAATATTAGAAAGATAGATAAGTAAAGGGACCTAGGGGTTATAATAGATCATACAGGAAAGGTGAGTGAGCAAGTTAAGGTAGCAGTGAAAAAGGCAAATGCAATGTTAGGTATGATAAAAAGAAATATTAAACATAGGAGCAAGGAAGTGATCGTCAAACTGTATAAAGCTTTAGTTAGACCTAGATTGGAGTACTGTGTACAGGTGTGGAGTCCTTATCATAGAGGGGATATAAACATGCTGAAAAGAATACAAAAAGAGCGACAAAGATGATAGTGGGATTCCAGAATTACAGTTATGAGGAACGACTCAGAAAAACCGGCCTACAGTGTCTCGAAGAGAGAAGAATTTGTGGTGACTTAATACAGGTTTATAAGATGATCAGAGGAATCGATAAATTAGACAATAACAAGTTTTTTAAAATACAGCCACTCACAATAACACGAGGGCATAGCTACAAGCTGACTAAAGAGAGGTCCAGATTAGATATTATATTGTCTGCTTGGCATGCATTGCCAGGAGAGGTAGTGGAGGCAGGGACAGTTTAAGAATTAAGTTTATTTAAGAATAAACTGGATGCGCATAGCTTTTAGAGCAAGGTGATGTAAATGTAACTGATTGTATACAGACTCTGCAGGGTCTTCCAAACCAGTATAAAGACGTTAAGTTACCTTTTTCCTTCTTTTCCTCTTTCTCTATCTCCTTTATTTCCTTCCCTCTTACTCTCTCTATCTCCTTCATTCTCTCTCTCTCCATTCACTCTCCATGTTTATCTTCTTCCTCTTTTGAAATGTCAAACACAAATGTATACATACATATATATATATATATTTATATCATCATCACCATCATCATCATGTAGCATGTCCTTGGTAGAACGACGCTCTCATCACAGTCTGTCTGAAAGAAATTCGTTCTCTTGCCAAAACTCCAGCCTCCCCCACAGTCATACCCATACATTCCTGGATATCTTGGTGCCATCGTCTTCTTGGTCTACCCCTTCCTCTTTTGCCTGGCACCATACCTTCCATCACTGTTCTCTCAAGACCGTTGTGTCTCTCGATGTGACCAAAGTATTTGCATTTTCTAGCCAAAATGGAATTGATAAACTAGTTCTCCTCTATGCTCAACCCTTGCCGAATGTCTACATTTGTTTTTTTCTCTGTCCAGGTTATTTTGAGGATATATATATATATATATATATATATATATATATATATATATATATATATATATATATACATATATATATACATATATTCCGCAATGCGAAATAAATGGAAAAATTTCAATTTTTAAAAATTAATTTTTGAAACATTGCATAAGCCCAGAACAGAGGTGAGAAAACAAACATACATTCAATTTAATGAAGCTAAATCCTTTCTGTTCAGATTCTAGTTAAAATACTTTCAAGTGAAAATAAGAGCCATGAGATGTGTTATGTATGGACAACAAGAGGGTTGTGCATAGAGTTAGCGACCTCATCGTGTAAGACAAGTTGCTATACAAATCAACACTTTAAAAGCCGGCGAAGTAAGCTGATGCAGATCTAAACAATAGCAGCATAGTCGGAGTAGTTACTTATGCTCCGGCTAGAGTGAAAAGGGGACAAGAGGAAGAGAAAATAGAGGAAGCAAAAGAAGGAAGAAGAAGATCAAGAAAAATAAGAAGCAGAAGATGATAATAATGATTAAACAGTACAATAACGATGCAATTGTTTACTTTGAAAGAAACAATAGTAGACAATTTATTTGTTAATGTATTCATTACGCTTCTAAATATCTAAATGTCGCCTACATTCACAGTCGAGTCTCAGACCATCATAAGAATAGTTTCACTCCACCCAAAATCGGGTCCCAGACAATCATCAGAATTGTCTCATACCCCACAATAGAGTATCTAACTAAAATAAGACGAGTCTCACTCCCCCACAATCCAGTCTTCAACGAACAAAAAACGAGTCTCACTCCCCACAATCGAGTATCTAACCGAAATAAAACGAGTCTCACTCCCCCACAATAGAGTATCTAACCAAAATATTACGAGTCTCACTTCCCCACAATAGAGTATCTAACCAAAATACGACGAGTCTCACTCCCCCACAATAGAGTATCTAACTAAAATAAGACGAGTCTCACTCCCCCACAATAGAGTATCTAACTAAAATAAGACGAGTCTCACTCCCCCACAATAGAGTATCTAACCACAATAAGACGAGTCTCACTCCCCCACAATCAAGTCTTCAACCACAAAAAGACGAGTCTCACTCCCCCACAATAGAGTATCTAACTAAAATAAGACGAGTCTCACTCCCCCACAATAGAGTATCTAACTAAAATAAGATGAGTCTCACTCCCCCACAATAGAGTATCTAACCACAATAAGACGAGTCTCACTCCCCCACAATCAAGTCTTCAACCACAATACGACGAGTCTCACTCCCCGACAATCAAGTCTTCAACCAAAAAAAGACGAGTCTCACTACCCACAATCGAATCTCCAACCAAAATAAGACGAGTCTCAAACGCCACAATGGAGTTTCCAACCACAATAAGACGAGTCTCACTCCCCCACAATCAAGTCTTCAATCACAAAAAGACGAGTCTCACTCCCCCACAATAGAGTATCTAACCAATATAAGACGAGTCTCACTCCCCCACAACAGAGTATCTAACCAAATTGAGACGAGTCTCACACCTCTACAATCGAGTCTTCAACCAAAGAAAGACGAGTCTCACTCCCCACAATAGAATCTCCAACCAAAATAAGACGAGTCTCAAACGCCACAATGGAGTTTCCAAACCATAATATGACGAGTCTCACGCCACATAAGGCAGAAGCCAGTGATCTCCAGTTTGATCTGCGTGAACCACGGTTTTCAGTTCACGAATGTTGCTCACGCTCATAATAGAACCATATCTGAAGATTGTTCTGCAGAGAGTTTCTTTTGGTCTTCTTTTTTTCCTACTGCCAGATAGTGACCACATAAATGCCTGCAGAAGGAATCTGTTGCTATCCATTTTGTCGGTTTATGGCCACCGTTTGTTCCTGATGAGTGATGGAACATATTGTTGATTGCTGACTTCTCTAATTATTTTGTTGGTTATGAATTCCTCCCAGTCAATATTCAACAGTTTTCTAAGACACTTATTCTTGAATGCATTTAAACTCTTTTTCAATGCCTAGGATAAGATACCGGCGTCCTTTAAAAGTTACTGGGGAAATTGAAATATCAGTCAAACCATAGATTGTCCCATTGTGCCATAGATAAAGTGTTCGAGACTTTATTAATCTGGAAAAAAAAGATTTTTCTAAGGACTGGTAGCCAGTTTCCTTTCTCACTGCATTTTCTTTTTAAAACTATTGGCCATATACGATTAACAGCTGGGTCTACAGTTGCGTGTCTATATTGGGGATCGAACTGGGTACATATTGCCGTCAGAAGCGAGGACTCAACCACGTTATACACAGATGCTCTAAATGGGTGTAAGGGACACGTCAATAACTACATCAACTAGAACCAGACATCAGTTTTGGAAGTGCCTCATATGTTCAGTTCAGTTTACATGCAATCTCCGCATCGAAGGTCGGCGGCAATGGATCTCCAGTGTACTCTATATATTGCCGTAATGGTGCAATCGGACAGGTTTTTTTTCCAGTCCATCTCCTGATATTATCCACCAACTGATAATGTTGTTTGCCTCTTGAACGGCTGCCTACCACCTTACCCTCTAGTATAGTCTTTAACAAGAAGGGATGTCTTGTTATATGATCAAAAAACGTATCCGTATAACCTTGATTTGGGTCACTAATTATGTTTTCACCCCCAACTTTTTTAAAATACCTCCACATTTGTTTTCTTTTCTTTTCAAAAAATCCAATCTTTTATAAACCCACATTTCGAAGGCTGCAATACTCTTTTCCACCTTGTTATTCAGTGTTCATGTTTCTGCGCTGTAAAGTAGCGACTACTAAAAATAACACCTGACAATTATAATTTACAAATTATCATTGATTTGTTTGGATGTCAGCATGTGTCGCATGTTGTTGAATACCGTTTTGACCTTACCTATTCTCTTTCTGATTTCCTTCTCACAACAGCCTCCTTCCATTATTATATGACCCAGAGAGAAGAAACTATGTACTTGTTCCAGTATTTAATTTTTTATTTGTATCTGCATACATGGTTTCTTGTCACTTATTCCAAGTAACATAGTCTTTGTTTTCTTTACGTTTATGTATAATTCAAACTTGACTTATTTTGTATATTGTTGTCAGAACCACCTGTAATTCCTGTTCCCTTTTTGCAATCAAAACAATTTCCTCATATGTCTTATCCATCATATTTGGTGATGTAGGAAACTAAAAAGTTAGGTGCAACAGTATTTGTGTGTACTTTAGATTGTATTCGTAACTGGGATACATATCATTTTCCTGGAAAATGTAGAAAATAGAAATTAAGAAATGGCATTCTGAAATAATATCTCATAATAGAAACATGGAATGTTAGAACACTGAACCCATGTGTTAAAATCAATGAGCTAACACACGAGTGGAAGAACTACCGGTGGGACATCCTGGGTATATGCGAGGCTAGATGAAACAAATTTGGTGAGTTTACCACGGAGGAGGGCCACAAGTTCTACTTTAGTGGCAGGGAGGACAAACATTTACATGGAGTGGGGATACTGGTACATAAAGACATAGCCAGATGCATATTGAGATGCGGTCTAATATCTAGCCGTTTTATTATCTTACGGCTAAAGACAGCACCGTTTAATATTTCGATATTACAGTGCTACGCACCCATTGCAAATAATGAAGATTGTGAAATAGAGGCATTCTATGATCAACTTCAGTCTGATATCCGAAATGCCAAAAAAGAACTTATTGGTAGTCCAGGAAAATTAGAACGCAACAATTTGAGAAGATGCAGTCCATGATTGGAGGGGAGCATATGACCTATACGGAAACATAGAATCTCAAATGACCGGGGCCTCAGACTCCTAGAATTTGCACGATGCAATAATCTGCTGGCAGCAAACATGTTCTAGTTTAACAAGTAGACGCTGGACATGGCATAACCTAAACAATGAACTGTACAGCAAAATTGATTATATACTGGTCCAGAGGAGGTTTAGATCTAGTATCAACAAACGAGGAGTTTTCCCGGAGCGGATATAGGAAGCGACCACCATCTTGTTTTGATGACTATGCGTCTGCGATTGAAGAGAGTCGTAAAGAAAGTAGTGACTAGACTAAAGTTTGACCTGGACAACCTAAAACAACCAAAAATCATCGAAGTGTTTCTATCAAGGGGAGTAGCGAGATTTGCTCCACTGTTGGCTCTCAGAGAGGGATTGCATACCGATACAGTAACAGAGTCTCTTAACTCAACACTCATAGATACAGTAACAGTCTCTTAACTCAACACTCATAGATACAGCAACAGAGTCTCTTAACTCAACACTCATAGATACAGTACCAGTCTCTTAACTCAACACTCATAGATACAGCAACAGAGTCTCTTAACTCAACACTCATAGATACAGCAACAGAGTCTCTTAACTCAACATTCATAGATACAGTAACAGTCTCTTAACTCAACACTCATAGATACAGTAACAGTCTCTTAACTCAACACTCATAGATACAGTAACACAGTCTCTTAACTCAACACTCATAGATACAGTAACACAGTCTCTTAACTCAACACTCATAGATACAGTAACACAGTCTCTTAACTCAACACTCATAGATACAATAACACAGTCTCTTAACTCAACACTCATAGATACAGTAACAGTCTCTTAACTCAACACTCATAGATACAGTAACAGAGATCCTGGGTGTCACTAAAAAAATGAAGCCATGGATGACAAAAGAAATTCTAGACCTTTGCAATAGAAGAAAGTCGCTGAAAAACTAAAAACATCCACCTGATGATGTCGGTAAATATAAAGAGGTCAGGAAAGCGATACAACAAAAAATGAGAGAAGCGAAAGAAGCTCGTATTTGTGAGCAATGTACAAACATCGAAGAGAGATTAAACAGAAATGACGCTAAATGAGCATACAAGGTGGTAAAAAAACTGGTAACACCAAGACAAGGCAGGAACTTTATGATCCAGGATAAAAGCGGCAAGTGCCTTACTGAGAACAATGACGCACTGTCACGATGGACAGAGTACGGTTCCGGGTTTTACAACTAGGAAGGACGGAACGAACCTGAGAAAACAATCACTCCAATAACAATAGATATTGAGAATATTCAACTGATAACGATGGCTGAGGTAGCTGCAGCGGTAAAGTCATTGAGAAGAGCGACAATATACCAGCAGAGCTCTTACAGGCAGGTGGGGAGGTAGTGGTTGAATGCCTGACACACATCTGGACCAAAATTTTGGCGACAGGAACCTAACCTGACTTATGGACAAAACCAATGGTTATACCATTATATAAGTCTGGAAACCTAAAGCTGTGCCAAAATTACAGAACAATACGCATCATCAATCACCCTAGCAAGAAGAATGGACCAATCTCCGACCAGAAGAGGCACATACAGCGGCCGCTGACAGAGATGGATGGCGTGAAATTGTGAGAATGTTTTCATGTGTGCCCCAACAACCTCACTTATGACGGGATTGTCTGACCTGACCTGACCTAACCTGACCATTCTGAAATATGTTATACAACTGTATTCACAAATTTTTCTCAATTTCTCATTACCAGTTAATCTTTATTTCTCAAAGTACGCATGTATGTGTGTGTGTGTATGTGTGTGTATGTATATGTATGTGTGTGTGTGCGTGCGTGCGTTCGTATGTGTGTATGTCCGTATGTGCGTATGTGCGTACGTGCGTATGTATGTATGTATGCCTCATTAGTCACACTAGCAAGGTCATGCTTAGATTAATCCTTGACCGATTAAAACCCCAAGCAGAGAACATCATTGCCGAGGAGCAAGCAAGGTTCAGTCAGAGAAGAAGCACTACAGAACAGATATTTAATTTAAGGCTGCTAAGCGAGACATATCTAGAACAGCAGCACAACTGCATCATGTGTTTGTTGATTTTAAGAAGGCGTTTGATAGGGTATGTCATAAAGCGCTATGGGCAACCATGAGGATGTATAAAATCAACGGAAATATTATAACGGTCATTAACACCTGTATGACAAGGCGTCCAGCGCAGTTCTTGTGAACGGGAGGCGAGGGGACTGGTTTCGCACATCAGTTGGTGTGAGACAGGGTTGTACACTTTCTCCAACTCTTTTCAATATATTCCTTGAGGGAATTATGAGTGAGGCACTTGGAGGTCACGTTGGTACTGTCAAGATAGGGGGCCAAACGATTACCAACATTCGTTTTACATATTATATCGACGGGTTGGCGGGTTCAGAAGCAGAACTCCAGGAATGGGTCAGAAGACTCGATGAAACAGCTCTTGACTATTGTATGGAGATAAGCGCTGAAAAGACTAAATTAATGACCAACAACGCCAATGGCTTCAACAGCAGGATACAAGCTAACGGTCAGGAACTCGAAGTGGCTGGCCGTTTTAAGTATCTTTGGTCGATTGTCAGTGATGAAGGATCAAAATGTGAGCTGTTGGCCAGAATAGCACAGACAATAGCGGCGCTTGCACGGCTTAACAAAATCTGGCAAGATAAACGGTTAGCACTAAGCACGAGAATCAGATTAATGCGTACACTGGTCCTGTCAATATTCCTCTATGCTTGTGAGACAGGGACAGTTACAACTGACCTTCAACAAAGGATACAGCCTTGGAGTTGAGATATTTCCGAAGACTTTTAAACGTCACGTACAAAGATCGAGTTACAAATGAGGAAATACGAGATATAATTACAACAGCAATAGGGCCTTTTGAAGACCTCTTGGCAACTGTCAAAAGAAGGAAACTTGCTTGGTACGGTCACATATCGAGATGAAATTGTCTTGCAAATACAATCATCCACGCAAAGGTGCATGGCAGACGACGAAGAGGCTGTCCCAAAAAGAGATGGGAGGACAACATAAAGGAATGGACCAATTTCCAACCAGTTTAGTCCCAGGCAGCGGCCGCTGACAGAAGCGTGGCATTGTGAGGATGTCTTCATGTGTGCCCCAACGACCTCACCGGTTACGGGATGATCTGACCTGACCTGATGTATGTATATTAATGAGCAACCGATTCGCATTCAGAATGGGTCCTAAAAGTGCATTTATTGTTTGCACAACTGCCATTAGGTCGAATAGTAACATACAAGAGAAATTAATTATGTCAAAGGTCTTCCGGATAATTTGAAACTTAATAAATTGCAATTGGCGATGGAAAACTAGCGAAGCTTTCGGAACAACTGATGAATTAGAGCAGCGTAATGTTTGCAGATGGTGATGTCAGCCATTTAAGCTGTGTGGATGTATCTGGAAAAGGACATGTGTGATGTTGGAATAACAAAAACGGTTGCAGAAATCATATCATCTTTTCATCGCAGACTGTCTGGTCTATTTTCTCATGAATTGTTTGTTGTTTTTCTTAACTGAAGTAAACATAAAAATTAAAGATGGGGGAAAATATTAGGAGCTTTGTATCAATCACGAGAAATTAAAAGTGTTTATGACAACAGTATGGATGGGATATATGAAAATCCATCATTTAAAAAAATATTAAGATCACATCCGATGATTCTAAGAGGCCCTTGTTAGATTTTGTGCAAACATGCCACAACAGCAATCACAAATCGGTCCCTCAAACCTTACTGGTAATCAAACTAACGTGTGTCTGATAGAGCCGTCTGTACTGAGGGATACAGATCCAATGTGGGGAGGAAGACTAACGTCTGGTCAGATAAAACATACTGATCAGACATGTTAGTGAGGGTTAGGCAAAACATACTGATCAGACATGTTAGTGAGGGTCAGGCAAAACATACTGATCAGACATGTTAGTGAGGGTCAGGCAAAACATACTGATCAGACATGTTAGTGAGGGTCAGGCAAAACATAATGATCAACATGTTTGTGAGGGTCAGGCAAAACATACTGATCAGACATGTTTGTGAGTGTCAGGCAAAACATACTGATCAGACATGTTAGTGAGGGTCAGGCAAAACATACTGATCAGACATGTTAGTGAGGGTTAGGCAAAACATACTGATCAGACATGTTAGTGAGGGTTAGGCAAAACATACTGATCAGACATGTTTGTGAGTGTCAGGCAAAACATACTGATCAGACATGTTAGTGAGGGTCAGGCAAAACATACTGATCAGACATGTTAGTGAGGGTCAGGCAAAACATACTGATCAGACATGTTAGTGAGGGTTAGGCAAAACATACTGATCAGACATGTTAGTGAGGGTTAGGCAAAACATACTGATCAACATGTTTGTGAGGGTCAGGCAAAACATACTGATCAGACATGTTAGTGAGGGTTAGGCAAAACATACTGATCAACATGTTAGTGAGGGTTAGGCAAAACATACTGATCAACATGTTTGTGAGGGTCAGGCAAAACATACTGATCAGACATGTTAGTGAGGGTTAGGCAAAACATACTGATCAGACATGTTAGTGAGGGTTAGGCAAAACATACTGATCAGACATGTTAGTGAGGGTCAGGCAAAACATACTGATCAACATGTTAGTGAGGGTTAGGCAAAACATACTGATCAACATGTTTGTGAGGGTCAGGCAAAACATACTGATCAGACATGTTAGTGAGGGTCAGGCAAAACATACTGATCAGACATGTTAGTGAGGGTTAGGCAAAACATACTGATCAACATGTTTGTGAGGGTCAGGCAAAACATACTGATCAGACATGTTAGTGAGGGTCAGGCAAAACATACTGATCAACATGTTAGTGAGGGTTAGGCAAAACATACTGATCAACATGTTTGTGAGGGTCAGGCAAAACATACTGATCAGACATGTTAGTGAGGGTCAGGCAAAACATACTGATCAGACATGTTAGTGAGGGTTAGGCAAAACATACTGATCAACATGTTTGTGAGGGTCAGGCAAAACATACTGATCAGACATGTTAGTGAGGGTCAGGCAAAACATACTGATCAACATGTTAGTGAGGGTTAGGCAAAACATACTGATCAACATGTTTGTGAGGGTCAGGCAAAACATACTGATCAGACATGTTAGTGAGGGTTAGGCAAAACATACTGATCAGACATGTTAGTGAGGGTTAGGCAAAACATACTGATCAGACATGTTAGTGAGGGTCAGGCAAAACATACTGATCAACATGTTAGTGAGGGTTAGGCAAAACATACTGATCAACATGTTTGTGAGGGTCAGGCAAAACATACTGATCAGACATGTTAGTGAGGGTCAGGCAAAACATACTGATCAACATGTTAGTGAGGGTTAGGCAAAACATACTGATCAACATGTTTGTGAGGGTCAGGCAAAACATACTGATCAGACATGTTAGTGAGGGTTAGGCAAAACATACTGATCAGACATGTTAGTGAGGGTTAGGCAAAACATACTGATCAGACATGTTAGTGAGGGTCAGGCAAAACATACTGATCAACATGTTAGTGAGGGTTAGGCAAAACATACTGATCAACATGTTTGTGAGGGTCAGGCAAAACATACTGATCAGACATGTTAGTGAGGGTCAGGCAAAACATACTGATCAGACATGTTAGTGAGGGTTAGGCAAAACATACTGATCAACATGTTTGTGAGGGTCAGGCAAAACATACTGATCAGACATGTTAGTGAGGGTCAGGCAAAACATACTGATCAGACATGTTAGTGAGGGTTAGGCAAAACATACTGATCAGACATGTTAGTGAGGGTCAGGCAAAACATACTGATCAGACATGTTAGTGAGGGTTAGGCAAAACATACTGATCAACATGTTTGTGAGGGTCAGGCAAAACATACTGATCAGACATGTTAGTGAGGGTCAGGCAAAACATACTGATCAGACATGTTAGTGAGGGTTAGGCAAAACATACTGATCAACATGTTTGTGAGGGGCAGGCAAAACATACTGATCAGACATGTTAGTGAGGGTTAGGCAAAACATACTGATCAACATGTTTGTGAGGGTCAGGCAAAACATACTGATCAGACATGTTAGTGAGGGTCAGGCAAAATATACTGATCAGACATGTTTCTGAGGGTCAGGCAAAACATAATGATCGGACATGTTTCTGAGGGTCAGGCAAAATATACTGATCAGACATGTTAGTCAGGGACAGGAAAAACATACTGCCAAAACCCTCACCTCGGCTTCCTAGTAGCCCTTCCAAGAAACAGGCTGTTTTCATGGCAGCCTGGCTGATCGACGTGATCCCAGTAGTAGTGAGTGACACGCAGATGAAGCCAAGCATAACACAACCGCCTGGAGGACGCCGGTCTAACTTCGTCAGCAAGCTCTGGATGTCATGAAAGCTACTGCAACTCGCCACTTAACGTTCTTTTCAAGGTACACAAAAGAGTATCCTACTCATGTTGGGCGTCCGCAAACAACAACGGATCCAATGTCGTGGTGACACAACAAAGCTGACAGGTTTCCTGTTCCCCGCTTTTGGGCACAGCGATACCTGGACGGCACTCCAACACACAGCTCAAGTGAACGTCTGTTTAGCACTGTCGGCAACATGTTTACAAACAACAAATGTCTTGTTGCAGAGACTATTGAGAGACTCGGATATTTAAAAGGGCTTCCGGGTCGAGATGAACATGGCTGATGATTTGATTCGTTCCTCAAGTGTCGCCCACTCTCACAGTCGAGTCTTCTATCATAATAGGACGTGTCTCACTCCCATACAATTGAGTCTCAGACTGTCATAAGAATTGTCTCACATTCCCACAATAGAGTCTCCAACAAAAATAAGACTTGTCTCACTCCCCCACAATCGAGTCTCCAACCAAAATAAGACTTTTCTCACTCCCCCACAATCGATTCTCCAACCAAAATAAGACTTGTCTCACTCCCCCACAATCGAGTCTCCAACCAAAATAAGACTTGTCTCACTCCCCCACAATCGAGTCTCCAACCAAAATAAGACTTGTCTCACTCCCCCACAATCGAGTCTCCAACCAAAATAAGACTTGTCTCACTCCCCCACAATCAAGTCTCCAACCAAAATAAGACTTGTCTCACTCCCTCACAATCAAGTCCCAACCAAAATTAGACATGTTTCACACCCCTACAATCGAGTCCCCAACCAAAATTAGACATGTTTCACACCCCTACAATCGAGTCTCCAACTATAATTTTTCCAATTGGACTTGTGCCCGACAGAGCGCCGAGATGTATTTCAATCGACATATTATAAGATAAAGACGAGCACCGAATACACAAGAGCGATTAAAAGGAAACGACCAAGATGAAGACGAGGCCGGAAAAAAAAGTATACGGAAAGGCATAACCTTCAGAGTGAACATGTGCCGCCATGCTTGATTATACAAGCAGATCATATAAAAATTCACAATGTCGAAGGACACGTTGCCTGAGGAGGGATCGCTCCGCCAGGTACAAAACGGCCCAAGACACAACGATATTGCAGAAAGCATTGACAAAAATCAGAAATGCGTCAGCCGTCTCAATACACTGAGGGTGACTCGGCTCGACGGAAGATTCGATATCCTGACACGTAACGAGGTGGAGTGGCAGCAACATATACAACAATCTGCAGTACTGGGGCCACAATGACCTTTCAGGTTAATGGACTGATGATGATGATATTTAAAGCAAGCAAGTGCATGTTTCATGCAATAATGACCTTTGAAAATAATTGTTTTAATTAAGGTTTAGGGATTATTTCGTAGTATTAAATAGCTTTTAACAATGTAACAGTTACAAAAGTACACTGGGGACTCAGTGGTCTCGAGGTAAGGTGTTTGCCTCGGGTGCTGGAAGTCGCGGGCTTAAATCCCGGTGGAGACATCTATCTATTTGTCTTAATGTGTGTATATCCATTTGTATCTCTCTAAATATGTCTATATCCATTCATAGACAAAAGACTATCTGAATTGCTATATGTGTGTATGTCTATTTACATTTCTATGTATCTATATTTCACTCAGATGTTCTACATCGTCATCATTTATCCATCTGGTTCCATTTAGACCATGGGGCCGTAACAGCCATCTGGTTCTCCTTGGACCATGGGGCCACAACAGCCATCTGGTTCTCCTTAGACCATGGGGCCGTAACAGCCATCTGGTTCTCCTTAGACCATGCGGCCATAACAGCCAGCTGGTTCCCCTTGAACCATGGGGGCCGTAACAGACTTCTGGTTCTCCTTGGACCATGGGACAGTAACAGCCATCTGGTTCTCCTTAGACCATGGGGCCGTAACAGCCATCTGGTTCTCCTTGGACCAAGGGGCCGTAACATCCATCTGGTTCCCCTTGGACCATGGGGCCGTAACAGCCATCTGGTTCCCCTTTGACAATGGGACCATAACAGCCATCTGGTTCTCCTTGGACCATGGGGCCGTAAACAGATGATCTCCAACTATTCCTGTTCTGTCCCGTCTTCTTGAGTTCCGCCCATGGGACTCCAATTGAACTGACTTTCTCCTTGCCCTTTGGCCATCATGTTTTTGTTGCGCTTCTTAATGCATGTCTGGTTATGCTGTCCATCTTCTTTCTGAGAGTGTGACTAATCCATTCGTAATTTTTCTCCACAGTGTCCTTGTGCGCTGGTTGTTGTCGTGTTCTGTCGAATAGATCTGTGTGTGTCTATAACTCTGAGTACAACACCAAATATGAGAAGAGGACACTTCCTAATGCAGGTCTGCAGTCTGGATGTGGGGCCCTTAGTCACGTATCATATCTCAGATTCATATAGCAGGGCAGATTTTATATTCGGGGTAAACAACCTATTCGTATTTTTTAATGAAGAATTTTGCTGAATTCCATACTGGGCGAAAAGAGCTGAAAGCAAATCTGGGCGTGTAAGTCCTAGTGTAAATGTATTGGTTTGTTCATTCTTTTTATCAATGTTACTTTCCAGATAAGTAAAACTGTGTACTTCTTTTATTATCTGGTCATTAATCTTTGTATGCCATCTTTGTATGCCATCTATTCTCATTTGCTTTGTCTTTGTTCACATTAATATGTAATCCCATCTTTTCTATTTCATATGTTAGTTTGTCTATTGTTTCGTGTATGTTCTGCTGTTTGTGTTACATCAAACGTATATCATCTGGGAATTCGAAATATTTCAATTGCATATCAAATATTCATTGTAATCCTATTTTTCTACCCTCAATTGTTATACGCATCACACAGTCCATGACCATGAGAAAGACTGTTGGAGATAGTGGACATCCCTGTCTGACTCCAGTTTGAATTCTAGATGGGTCGGAGAATGTGTCTTTGTAGATGATTCTATATGTTACCTCGTCATATAAATCTTGTATAACTCTTATACGAGGTAAATATATCTGGTATTCCATAAACTTCAATATTTTCCAAATTGCTGGACGATCTATGCTATTAAATTCCTTCCCAAAATCTATAAAGTTCATATGTAGAGGTATCTAGCACTCTCTAGATTGGTCTATGATAATTCTGAGTATTGCCATTTGATCTGTGCGAAATCTTCCTGCTGGGAAACCTTCTCTCAGTTCTGCACCTAAAACAATTGTTATACGATTAAGGATGTTCCTGGCTAAGACTTTTCTAGTCACCGCCAAAGGTGGCATTCCTCGTCAGTTACTGCCTTAAGCCACATTTCCTTTTTTTAATTATGTGCCTCTCTTTCCATTTTGGGGGGAAGAAATGGCCAATTGTTCTCACATCTTGTTCAAGGAATTGTGTACCTTCTCTAAAGTGGTTAAGATGCCCGCTTCCGAAGTTAAGCGCTTTTGTTGCTGGATTTAAATTTACCTTTAGGGCTTTTCTTTGCTAGTTCTATCTCAGTCTGGGATTTTGGTGAATTTCTAATGAGTGATTCTTTCATTAATGTATTCCGCTATAGTGACTTGCTGTTTCTCTTCGATGTAGATATTCTATCCTTGCTTGTCTTTCATTGGTATGTTATGAACCAGTTTTTTTTCCGAGATATATTCTTCTTTTTCTTCTTCGTTCGTTCTCAATCTCCCGCTACAAAACCATGAAAGGGTAAGTAGCAGAATGTAGTCCAGAGAAAGGAATGCGTTGTGTTGTAGTTTACAGCTTGGGTGCGATATTTGCACATTTCGGTCCAACACATCCGACTTCAGCAAGCATTTTTTGAGTGCCGGGTTAGCATTCCCTCGTCGATCCTTTCTCCTTAGCCAGTCTGCCCTACTGCAGCCTGTTATCCAGGTTCACCGCGTGGAGGTGTAGAAGAGTCTTGGCAGCTCTGGTTCGCTGGCCCTGACGCTAGCAGTCAGCTATGGGTCGCTGACCATTGCAGCTCATGCGCTGCTCAGCATCTTGATCCTTTTCCGAGATATAATTCTCGCTCAATTGTGTAGTGTCTTTAGTTTACCTTTCTTGCGGCCTTTTGAACACCATCTGGAATTTTAGACATGTGTTTTCGTGTATCTTGTCTATAAACTGAAGATAGATGGCACTGACGAATGCGCCTGTGGTACAGGCCGAACATCTGCTGCAAAATTGCCCAACATACGAGGACCAGAGAAAGCACATGTGGTCATCACCAGTGCCAACACTAGACAAGCTCTATGGCAGTGTTGATAGCCTCAGGATGACAGCTGCCTTCTTCGAACAAATACAAGTTGACGTCTGACAGCGTACGACGAAGAGAAGAAGAAGTATTTTGTCTGATACTCATTTCCATTTTCTTGTTTAACTCCGAATTTAATGTGCGCAGTCTTGTCTTTTTTTCCTTCATATGCGCTTATTTTTTTGTTTCATGGTCCTTTTTCCTCATATCAGTTTTTGTGTGCATCCTTTGAGCCATTCCTTGTGCTGTTTACTTCTTTTTCAAAGAACATCTTCACACGGGTGTTCCCACTTATTTCTTCAAACACATACCAGCATATATACATAGTTTCATTTGTGAGATTTCATAGAGTCTGTTCTTTTCAATATAGCATTGGTATCTTTATTGTGAAGGCTATTGTGTTGTATTTAGGAATTGTTTTGTCTGTACTGTCTTTTAAAGCCTAATGTTGTATTGTTATGGTCACAAAGAGCAGATGATGGTCAAATCATCCGACTGCTCTTCTTTGTATCCTCATATCGTGCAAGCAGGGTCTCCATTTCGGATCTATTGTAAACACCAGGTAGCCTGATGTACATTTCTGTGTGGGGCAATGGTGTCTCCTATAGCGAAGTCATTGAACTCACAGACGTTGACAATCCTTTCCCCATTTTATGCTCAGTTTCCTGTCCCATTTTATCCATAATAAATTCATAATTGCTGTTGTCTGTTCCACATTTGGCAGTTAGACCTCCAATGCCTATCTTGATGTCCCTTCTCGAAAACTCATCCAGGATTCCTTAGAGCATATACAAGAAAGCTTGTTTTGAATTTGTATCAACGTTGTTCGATCGCTCATAGTGATATTTGATTTGTGTTCTTCCTTTTGAGTGAAAGAGTGTTATTATTCTGCTCATCAACTACAACATAAATTTCAAGAACATAATTGTGAAGTGGACGCAGCTGTCATCGATCTGACGAAAGTCTTTGACACAATTTAAAAATGATGGACCCTGGCAAATAACGGCGAAGTTTGGTTGCCACAGCAGATTCATTGCTGTTGTTCGACAATTTCATGTTTGCATGATGGCTAGTCCTAAATGAAAACGGAGAGCGGTTTTCAGATTTTTGTGCAGGAAACAAAATGGTCACAGGAGGAAGTATGTTTGCACACAGAGCCATTCATAATGCAACATGGGTATCCCCAGACCAGAAAACAAAAAAATCAGATTGACCACATTTGCGTAAACTCCAAATTTAGACGATCATTAGTAGATGGCAGGTTCTACAGGGAGGCAGATGTGGCCTCAGACCACTTTTTAGTGATCGCGAAGGTACAGCTGAAGTTAGGGGCACACAGAACGATGCAAGTCAGCAGAAAAACGAATTCCGTATAGCACTCAGGAATAAATATCAAGCACTGGAACAGCTAGATGAAGTCGCCAGCATTGAGGATAAATGGGAACAAGTACAAAGAACATGGAAAACTGCATACGAGGAAGTGATATGAATGAAGAAACGACAGCATAAATAATGGATAACAGCAGAAACAATCACTAAGATTGAGAAAAAGCGAAATAAGAAAATGGCATGCCGATAAACTGTGATAATCGAAGTAAAGAAGAGATTAGAAGGGCAATAGAGTTTCTAAAGAACTGAAAGCAGTAGAACCTGATGGATTACCACCGGAAGCCATAAAAGCAGATGTTGAAACATCTACTAACACGCTCCACAATTAATAAGCGCCATCTGGGAGCAAGAAAGCTTACCAAAAGATTTGAGAGAGGGTTACCTGGTGAAATTGCCTAAGAAGAGAGATTTGCAGAAATGCAAAAACCATAGATGAATAATGTTATTATCAGTGCATGGAAAGGTGTTTAATAGAGTAATTCTAGAAATGTTAAAGAAGGCAGTTGATGATAAGATAAGGAATGAGCAGGCGTGCTTCAGACATAATAGATGATAAGATAAGGAATAAGCAGGCGTGCTTCAGACATAATAGATGATAAGATAAGGAATGAGCAGGCGTGCTTCAGACATAATAGATGATAAGATAAGGAATAAGCAGGCGTGCTTCAGACATAATAGATGATAAGATAAGGAATGAGCAGGCGTGCTTCAGACATAATAGATGATAAGCTAAGGAATGAGCAGGCGTGCTTCAGACATAATAGATGATAAGATAAGGAATGAGCAGGCGTGCTTCAGACATAATAGATGATAAGATAAGGAATGAGCAGGCGTGCTTCAGACATAATAGATGATAAGATAAGGAATGAGCAGGCGTGCTTCAGACATAATAGATGATAAGATAAGGAATGAGCAGGCGTGCTTCAGACATAATAGATGATAAGCTAAGGAATGAGCAACGTGCCTCAGACATAATAGATCATGTATTGACCAGATCGTTGCATTGCGGATAATTGTCGAGCAATCATTGGAATGGAATTCGAGTTTGTATATCAATTTCGTTGATTATGAAAAGGCTTTTGATACTTTGGACAGATAAATACTCTGGAAACTACTGAGGCACTATGGAATTCCACAAAAGCTCACAAACATAATTAGAAAGACGTATGAAAGTATGCAATGTAGAATTATACACAAAGGACTACTCACACAGCGGAAGTCAAATAAAAAGATCATGGATAGATTGGATTATACCTCTGAACAAGTCGGTTTGAAGATCCATGAGGTAAAGACAAAAATATTGAGGGTCATTGCAACCAATCATGCTGAGAGGAACGCCACTGGAAGAGGTAGAGGTATTTACATACCTAGGAAGTATCATCAACAAGGAAGGGGGGACAGGCGATGATATAAAAACAAGGATACAAAAAAGGAAGAGTTGCATTCGGCATGTTGAAACCCATATGGAACTTCAAGGAAATAAGAAGGAAGACAAAGATAAGGATTTTCAATTCAATGGTGAAGTAAGTCCTGCTGTATGGAGCGGAGACCTGGAGGAGGACCACAGGCAATGCCAGGAGACTGCAGGGTTTTGTCAACATATGTCTGAGAAATATTCTCTGCATACAATGGTTTGATAAAGTTACAAACGACACACTGTGGGAGATAGCGGGACAAGGGAAATTGGAACAGAGAATCTTAGGAAGAAAGTGGAAATGGATGGGTCATACATTAAGAAAGCCCCAGGCCAGTGTCACCAGGCAATCCCTGTTATGGAACCCTCAGGGAAGGAGAGGCATAGACAGACCAAGGAATAAATGGAGACGAGATCTAGAGGCAGAAGTAAAGAAAACAGGAAAAAGCTGAAAGGAAGTGGAAAAAAATTGCACAGGACAGAGCTGCTTGGCGAGGATTGGTTGATTGACTATGCACTCATGTGTGATAGAAGGCGAAAGATGATTGCGCCTTTAACACTTGCTCAGAACAGCGGAGTTTTTGGAGGCATGCAGTAACTTTGGTCTCACGGTCAACTTTAGGAAAACAAAAGTACTCTTCCATGCGGCCCTTAGGGAGATGCACATCGAAGCAAACATTACTGCACAGAACCAATGTCTCCAGGTAATCGATAGCTTTACCATCCTAGGCACTACTCTCACCAGAGATGTGAATATCGTCTGTGAGGTCAACAACAGGTGAACTCTCCATTTTGGAGGCTTCAAACAAACGTCTGGAACCGACAAGACATCAACGTCGCATCAATTTAAAAGTGTATTGTTTTTTCGTGCTCTAATGTTATCGACTTTGCTGCATGTTAATGAAACATGGACAGAGTTTAGCAAACATGCAAGACAAGTAAATCATGTTCAGTTAAGCTGTCCGTAGAGGCTGCTCAGGATCAGGTGGTTATTAATTACAAAGTTCTTAACTTGGAAATTTTTAGCCAGTCTAACACATTCATAGACTTCTTCAAATAGATAAGATGGACGTGACATTGTGTTCACGTACCAGATGAGCGCATTCACAAGCAGCTGTTATACGGTTAGCTCACGCCAGGCAGACGGTCATCGGTGGGTGTGGGCGGAAGAAACGCTACCGTGACTCCATGAAAGTGCCTCTAAAAAGCTTTAACATTGATGTCACCTCCTGTGAGTTGGCGCGATAGTATCACCGAACATCATCCGATCGCTAAAGAATAGCCATCGCAGAGGCTAAGCGAAAGCATGGGGCATGAGGGAAAAAAACGCATGACAACTCCACAGTCGGTTTTCTACATGTGCGCCTCGAATGCGGCAGGGTTAACCATTCCAGGGTTGGTCTTTACAGTCATAAGAGAATACATTTTTACAGCACAAGTACAACACACAACAAACTGTATTCACAGTCTTCACAGAAGCATAAAGGAAAACAAGAAAGCGTACCAACTCAAACGCAATGGACAGTTACATATCAGAGATGGATGTCCGTCGTTCTTAGGAGTTAAGCTTGACAGATAACTATTACGCTACCCCTTTGCACACAATATGAAAGACCAGGCCAGCAGAATTTCTTCAAACCTTGCCAGCACCACCTGGGTGGGGGAGGGGGGGGGGCATAATAAGGTAATCTAAGGCAGCTTTACCAGGGTTATGTCCAATCAGTTATGGACTACAACCTCCGACTTCAACCCACAATGAGCAAAACAATCCAGAAGAAATTTGACCAAATCCAAAATCAAGCTCTCATGTTTCTATGTGGGAGGAAAAGAACCACACCAACAGCTGCCTGCAAAATTGATACCAACATAGAACCTGTGGACCTAAGGTGTGGGCCAACATAGAACCTGTGGACCTAAGGTATGGGTCAACATAGAACCTATGGACCTAATCTGTGGGCCAACATAGAACCTATGGACCTAAGGTGTGGGCCAACATAGAACCTATGGACCTAATGTGTAAACATGCAGTAGAGGCTACAGAACGATACAGAAGAATGAGACAAGAACGCCAAAATAGATAGCTGGTCGAAAACTGGAAACCAATTTACAGATTAAAACAAAAGTCGCCATTGCAAGTAGCAACAATCTTAGCAGAAAAAAATCATTTTCCATATATAATAGACAGCTACCCTAACACTGATACATGCATATACAGACGGCTCTGCTTTTAAAGCTACTTTAAATTCTCGGTTTGGGACTTAATAAAGTACCTAAATGGCGACACATTCTTCTTCTTCTTCTGCGTACGCAGTCAGACAGTAACCATTATTTTTTCGAAAAAAGCGGCGGTCATCCTGAGGCTGTCGCCACTGCCATAGAGCTTGTCTTGCAGTTCCACTGGTGATGGCCACATCTGCTCTCTCTGATCCTCGTATGTCGGGCAGTTCTGCAGCAGATGTTCAGCGGTCATTTTACCAGTACCGCACGGGCATTCGTCGGTACACCCTATCTTCAATTTGTTGAATAGGTGGTACCTCAGTCTATTGTGGCCAGTGCGAAGTCTGAAGACAACGACCTGCTCTCTTCGGTTCAACTGGTAAAAGGCATCGTTTTTGGTGTAACCAGTATGTTCGGTTTCCCATTTGGTCATGTATCTGGCTTTGATAAGCCGTTTTGACTCTTCGTACGTCATACTGGTATCTGTTTGTGGTAGTCTTGCACCTTCTTTTGCCAGTCTGTCTGCCTCCTCGTTGCCTTGGATGTTGCAGTGTGATGGGACCCACTGTACCACTACCCTTTTTGGTGCGGACTGCTGGCACAGTTTGCAGAGTGCTGCTCTTAAGTCATTAAGCTCAGTGTTTTTCTGGCTTTTTAGCGCTGTGACTACGGCGAGAGCATCTGTAAGCAGGACTATATGGCTTTCATTTTCATTGACACATTCGAACTATATGAACCAAATGTGATAATAATGTAACAACGACCAAGCAGAAATCACAGCAATAAACACCACCATCCAGGCAATACTCAAGAAGTTCCAGAAAGGAAGCAAAAACCGTCTGATATTGTGGTCGTCACTGATTAAAGAATAGCGCTACAAGCACTAGAGACATACCTACAATCGCTAGAGACATACCTACAAGCAGTAGAGACATACCTACAAGCACTAGAGATATACCTACAAGCAGTAGAGATATACCTGAAAGCACTAGAGACATACCTACAAGCACTAGAGACATACCTACAAGCACTAGACACATACCTACAAGCAATAGACACATACCTACAAGCACTAGAGACATACCTACAAGCACTATAGACATATCTACAGGCACTAGAGACATACCTACAAGCGCTAGAGACATACCTACAGGCACTAGAGACATACCTACAAGCACTAGAGACATACCTACAATCACTAGAGACATACCTACAAGCACTAGAGACATACCTACAAGCACTAGAGACATACCTATACGCACTAGAGATATACCTACAAGCACTAGAGATATACCTACAAGCACTAGAGACATACCTACAAGCACTATAGACATACCTACAAGAACTAGATACATACCGACAAGCACTAGAGATATACCTGAAAGCACTAGAGACATACCTACAAGCACTAGAGACATACCTACAAGCACTATGGACAAAACTAAAAGCACTGGATACATACCTACAGGCACTAGAGACATACCTACAAGCACTAGAGACATACCTACAAGCACTTGAGACATACCTACAAGCACTAGAGACATACTTACAATCACTAGAGACATACTTAAAATCACTAGAGACATAACTACAAGCACTAGAGACATACCTACAATTACTAGAGACGTACTTACAAGCGATAGAGACATACCTACAAGCACTAGAGATATACCTACAAGCTAACAAGAAAGAAGTTACAATGCTGGATGAGACGGATGATCTGATTCAAACAACACACAACATAATCGTCAACCTCTAGTGGATTACGGGACATATTGACAAATCAGGCAATACTAAAACAGACAAACTAGCAAAATTAGAATCAAACGTGATTCAAATAAACACACCAGAAAACTTACAGACAGCAAGGTAGATACTTCAAAACAGCTTCAAAAAAGAATGGCTAAATCGATGGACAGAAGGTTCTACTGGGCGTGCCATATATAAAGAAATGATACATCCAAAAAAAAATTACATCAACAAACTTCACAGCAGGGAGCAGAGCATAACTTAGGACAGAACACATTAGACTTGACAAATATATAAACAAGTTATTAGACTCTGCACACAAATCTAGCTGCCGCAACTGCAACCACCCCCCACCCCCAAACCCCAAACGGGACAAGATCCATAATCAGACAATACGTAACGATCTCGAAGTCCAACTCCCTGTAGACGCGAGTGGAGCAGTGGTTTGGCCATGTATGTAAAATGGAAGAAGATCGGATACCAAGGTGGCCATGGGTGCAAAATATCAAGGTCGCAGACAGGACGTCCCAAAGTACGTTGAGAAGACAACATACGAGTGTCTAAATGATCGGGGACTGGATTGAAAAGAGGCTAGGAGAAAGACAGCGGATCAAACAGTATGGCTTCTTGTCTGGCAAACATCTACACCTCACGGTAGAAGAGGAGCGACTAAGTAATTTTGTTCATATGTATATCTCCATTTTTCCATGTCGCTATATATTTCGCTTTGAATGTATGACTATTTAGGTTATCTAATTGTGTGTCTATCAATTCATATCTGATTGTGTGTCTATTAATTCATATCTGATTGTGTGTCTATCAATCTCCATGTGAGTGGGTGTCTTTCTTTCAATCCATATCTGATTGTTTATCTTTCAATCAATATATGATTGTGTGTCTATCAATGCCTGTCTCATTGTGTGTCTATCAATCCTTATGCGATTGTATGTCTGTTTATAATTATATGTGTGTTTATATATATATATATCCAAGCATGGATGTTTATTTATATCCGTTTCCGGATGTCAAGTTTGTAAAATACAGATCTTCTTCTTCCTCTTCTTTTTCTTCTTCGGCATTTGTCCTGATTCGGACGATGTGTCGTACTTTACAGTGAGGCTGCCATATCTGCCCCATCCGGCCTAACACATCCGATTTCAGCAAGGCATTTTTGTTAC
Organism: Ariolimax columbianus; assembly: GCA_036924085.1. Classification (NCBI taxonomy): domain Eukaryota; kingdom Metazoa; phylum Mollusca; class Gastropoda; order Stylommatophora; family Arionidae; genus Ariolimax; species Ariolimax columbianus. The sequence goes on from JAVGWX010000008.1 coordinate 60,119,203, forward strand.
CAGTTTTTCCTTTCCTGTTTTATCGCTTTGTAATTAGCCAGAATACGCAAGTGTAATCTGTTTGCAGGGCCGTCATTTGGAGGGGATTTATGGCCTTGTCAAGTTATGAGTCGCTGGCTGCTTTCAGTCATTGCTCCTGCATCTACGGTGACCTATATTCTAATCAAGACCCCGCCCTTATGTCATTGTCGTGGCTCTTTAAAATGGACTGTGTCACAGCCGTCTGACCATCGAGCTGGGGATCGACACTGTAATCCCCACGGTGGTGAGCTAACTGAAGAACCTCGAATTGCACTACAGTCAGGTCAGCCCCGTTCCACCTTCTCAAGTACACCTCATTATCCAAGAAATCCACTGAAATCTGCCATCAAAGAAACGTTGACAAGTGTTAACTGAACTCAGCACGAGTGGCTTCCACAGGAACAACAGACGCGTATCTTTCTGTCTTTCCACATCAATCTCCGCCCACAAATCTATGTTAATCGTCAAGCGAGCTGTGCCTGCTTGCGCTCGCCAGAAAACACGTATAGTTTCTCAGAACGCGTGTCCAATTCTAAAATGTTCATTGATTAGACTTTTACATATGTTTAGTACATCAAAGTGGTGTAGTAGTAGAGAACTGGCATCTCGCAGTAAAGATACAGGGTTTGCCAGACGACCCAGCTCTAAACAGGTACCAGGCCTACGTTTCAACCATAAAAGCCTTCCTCAAGAGCTACAAAAACTGCTCACATATAGTGTCTTTTCCAGCCGCATCGTATACAATAATATTCTGGAACATACTTTTCTGCGTGTGATGTAATTTACTCACAAATAATTTATCAGCATAGATTCAAATACCTTTTCATGTTAATTTTATTTTCTACAAAAAATATCCTGAGATCAATCAAGACTGTCCACGAGCTCCAACATTCACTTCCTATAATTTTGTTTCAATATTGTTTTCGAACACACATTTAATTCACAAAACAACAGCAGTATTCAAGTGTTGTTACCTAACAAAATTAAATAGACTATTCCACAATCCCGAAAAAAGTAGCAAGGATGTGTAGACAATGAGAAAATTAAAACAGGAACAATTTTAGCATTCATCATCATCAGTCCCATAACCTGAAAGGTCATTGAGTCACAAATACTGGAGACTGTCTTCTGCAAAATAGGTGTGTCCTGAACCGTTTTGCATCTGGCGGAGCCCATCCCTCTCCGGAAATACCGCAAATTTATTTTAGTATAATACTCATTGCACGATTCTCAACTGATAAGCACGACCATAATGTACAAAATTAAACATTAAATTATACACACTTAGAAGTGACTAGAATTACAGCAAAGAGGAAAACAAGACAGTCATTTGTCGAGACAGTTCTTGAAATAAAAATACGGACAATACGCACGCTTTTCATTCAAGAATCTCTTGACTTTCAGGTCACCCGGTTAACGTAGTCTTCAAATTAAATGGAACTTGATATCGAACAAGCAGCTCTTCAGTTTCTAGAGTCAGTTGAACAATCAACAATGCTCCACTCAATGCTTTGTCATACATCCTCTAGTTTAAAACGTGAATCAGCTTTCTAAATCTGGTGGAGTTATGTCATTTGAAAATTATGAACGAGGGTGACTCAGAAGAGCCAGGCTTTTTGAAATGTGAATTCATGCACAGACAAAAAAGTTTATGTGACAGAAAGATGGCTACTGAATTTTTGAAACGATAGATCTATAAATGAGAGAGTCATGCTTCCAATAATAAAGGTTTTGATATTGGGGTAGATCACTAATGACGCTGCACAATTGTTATCATTTTGTGCCACACGTCTTCGTCACATTTCGTCACAGAAATCCCGCACACCTCCTCCACCCCTCCCCTACCCTCGACCCCCCCCCCCCCTTTCTTTCAATGTGACTTTACACATCTTTTAACTCTCGTCCCTTAGAAGAAAATTATGTAAATAATGAAAAGTAAATCAAATGTAATATTGTCCAACAGGTGTTCATTCAGACACTGTTAATTGTGACAAGTTGATAAATTAACATTTCAAAAGTATATTTAAAAGTTAAATTATAGCTGTAAGTGTAAACATGTGTTTCCAAATTTAATGAATTTTAAATAATAGAACATTGAATATAAAATAATTACACGAATCCCTTTTTTTATAGTAATATTTACATTCATCAAATAATCAAGATTTTGTGAATATTATACTAATAATTTATTCAAGTAAGAACAAACGCAGGATATTCCGTTAAATGTCATAAATAATCTCGTGTACGGCAAGGTTGTGTACTATTTCCCTTTTTGTTGGCGAGGAAGACTAACGTCTGGTCAGGCAAAATATACTAGCCAAGACCCTCACCTCGGCTTCCTAGTGGTCCTCCCTGGAAACGGGCTGTATTCATGGCAGTGTGGCTAACCAGGCGAGAGATCGACGTGATCCTCGTAGTAGTGAGTGACACGTAGATGAAGCCATGCATAGTACAACCGCCTGGAGGACCTTGGTTCACCTTCATCAGCACGTCCGGGATGTGAGGAAAGCTACTGCAACCCGTTACCTAACGTCCTTTTCAGGGCACACAAAAGAGTAACCTACTAATTGTGGACATTCGCAAACAACAACCTTTACTATTTATCACATATATAAATGCAATATGTAAAATAGCCAACATTAGTGAGGGAAATAACCTCTGTGATTAAATGAACTACTCTTTGCTGATGCCCAAGTACTAATAGCAACCTCAGAAAAACACCTGCAGGAACATTTTAACAATCGTAATGAGGTCTGTACGGATTGCAGTACACTTATCAAAAGAAAACCGAACTTATGATGGTTGCAAGAAAAGAAAATAGAAACAACAATATTCATGCAAAACCAACATGTCAAACATGTAAAAATTTCACTTGCGTGGGTAACTTAATCTCAGCAGATGGCAAAGGCGACACCGAAATCCAAAACAGATTTAACGAAGCAAGACAAAACGTTGGATAAATGTCGCCGATATTACTTCTTCTTCTTCGTACGCAGTCAGACAGTAACCATTATTTTTTCGAAAAAAGCGGCGGTCATCCTGAGGCTGTCGCCACTGCCATAGAGCTTGTCTTGCAGTTCCACTGGTGATGGCCACATCTGCTCTCTTTGATCCTCGTATGTCTGGCAGTTCTGCAGCAGATGTTCAGCGGTCATTTTCCCGGTACCACACGGGCATTCGTCGGTTCCACCTATCTTCAGTTTGTTGAATAGGTGGTACCTCAGTCTATTGTGGCCAGTGCGAAGTCTGAAGACAACGACCTGCTCTCTTCGGTTCAACTGGTAATAGGCATCGTTTTTGGTGTAACCAGTATGTTCGGTTTCCCATTTGGTCATGTATCTGGCGCCGATATTACAATATAAATACGTCACGATGGATACAAAAGAACGCTATACAATACAATATTCCTACCCACATTGTGCTATCAGTGTCATAAATGGATAGATTCAGAAACTAAGATTTTAGGAGACAAGTAAGTGCAACATCAATGTTAGACGTTTGTCTCATTTTTGGAGGAGAGTGAGAAGAGAGTTGTAGAGGCTTTGGTGTGGTTTATTTTCAGTTCCCACTCTTTTGTCCAGTTCTCCATTTTCTCTACTGTATTTTGGAGCAAGTATGTGGCTAATGTTGCATGTTCTGTGGCTGTCCATACAGCAATGTCATCTGCGTATAAGCTGTTTGAGACATGCTAATGGTAGCATTTAGTGATGTCGTTTATATATATCAAGAAGATATCACTTGAGTGAAATAAAATACAACATAGTATTGCTGTTGCAAAAAAAACATTTAGTCCTACCATAGATTCGGGCACTCTGTGGGGTCCCTGGAAACGAGAAAGCAGATGAGCTCGGAAAAGCCGGAAGTGGTGGCACACAGATTTCCCATCCACAGAGCTATGAAGAAGCAAAAATACTCATCAACCGATCCATAAAGACAAAATGGAGAGACCAGCACAACGAAAATAAGCCAGAAAGTGACAGCATAGAGAAACTTGGCAGAGATTGGCAGACAAAGAGCTACATACTCAGAACGGGACATTGTAGACTCAAGGCCCACCTCCACAGAATGGGGACACTGCCACGTGCGACTGTGGAGCACCCAAGCAATACCAGAACATATCCTGCAGGACTGCCCTACCTAGGTAGACAAAAGAGAGGCAGCCTGGGGGAGCGACCACGCTCGAAAAGCTGTGGGGAACCGGCCACAACCTGAAACGCAGTCTCCTTCGTGAACTTCACCTGACTAGAAGCATAGCATCATTTGATCGATGAAGAAGAAGAAGAAGTGATAGACCTTATTAAGAGATAGCAACCCAAATGGTTCGGCCACGTGACGCGACACACATCAGATAGTATCCCCTAGAAAGCAATATTATACAGATACAATGGATACAAGACCAGAGGCAGACCCCGCAAAAGACGGATAGCAAGCAGTAAAGTTCCACATATACGAAGCACATACTAGGGTCCGGTCAAGAAACCTCTTTATAACCTGACACTGAAAAGCGAAAGCAGGAGAAAGAGCGAAAATAAGAATGTGTTCAAAGGAGAACATACAATTTACTGCTCAATTTGTTCTGCGATTCGATTAAATAAAAGGCCACAAAAGCTTTCCTTCAACGACATAATTATTTGAACACGTGATGGACGAACAACAACAAAAATTAACAAGAAAGAACGGACTCTCATGACACCCGCTGATAACGAGGTGTCACTGTACCTATCAGTTTACACAATCTAGTCGTTTTGTTCTAATCGAAGATACTGATACTGAATTCTGAACTATTCACACATTTTATATGGAAGCGGATTTGCATGTAGAGGTGATGTGAAAAAGGTGGACCTGGAATGTGACACAAGCCGCTAAGTAGACTCACCACTATGGTGACGAGTAAATTTAGTTTCATACAGTCAGTTTTCGATTACGAAAGGATCGGGAGGATTAACTAGTTTGCAATTAAAAAATAGTCGCTTTCATTGTTACATAGCTTCTACATGAGCTCAAAAGAAGGTACAGTGACAGTTCTTGGACACGTCCATACACATGTGCATCGGCCACACAGTGGGATATACGTTGTACACTCTAACGGCGACATGGAAGACCACTTCATACCAGCAGGAGAGAACTGTACCAATTCAGAGCTAAAGCAACAGCTGTACATACAACAATTCAGATTCGGGATACGTATTGGGCTAGTAGTTAAGTGACACGGCTCACAATCAGAAGGTGCTGGGTTCGATCACATAAATATTGTAAATGATGTTAAAAAAGGTCACATTTTGAGGAAATATCTTTTTGGGTGAGAATGTTCTAGACTTAATACATTTTTAAAATATTTCGTTGCATTGTTGTATATGTCGAGGAAATAAGAAAAATTAAGTCTAATAGCAGACACCGCCGTCTTAAGGAAGTTGTAGAAACTGTTCTGTTCTTTTCTAGGAGTTGACTTCACTGCACACCGTGCATACCCATAGGTGCTCAGTCTCTCTCAGCAGATGGCAAAAAGTGTGGATGCTGATGGTGCCTGTAGCCTCAGGTTCCCTGATCCACTGAATCCTAATTTGATTCCAAAATGCCGCAGCCTGTGCCTTGCAGACTCATCCAAAGCAGTGTCGTTTTCCAGCAGGTGGTCCTTGATAACCTTCACTATGTCACCTTTATCCATGTCCACTGTGCCTGTTATGGGTGCGTGTGACGCCAAAAAATCAGCTCGCTCGTTGCCCGGAACCCCGGCATGACCAGGACAGTAGATCCACACCAGTCCCTGGAGTTTTGAGGTCTCCAGCGCTGCTATCCACTCATGTCGTAGCCACCCATTCTGCACTTTCCGAAGTAGTGTTTGGGAGTCTGACACGATGACTGCTCTTGTTGAAGATGTCTCAGACAGCCACCTCAGAGCTTCTGTCACCGCCTCCATCTCCATTCTCATACTTGATGTTGTAGTCTCGTATGAGCCACTTCGTTCAGCAACGATCCGGTCTTGTATCCTAGCCGAGAAACCCCAGCCTGATGTTCTACTGCTTTGCACCGACCCATCAGTGTATATGATGGTATCACTTTCATGTGCGTTGGCGCCTATCAGCTGGTTGACTTCGAGCTTTGTCTGGGTATTTCGCCCCTTCCTACATTCACTGCCCATGGTTATGATGACCGTGTGGTACTCTGTTAGTGTATCCCTAGTGTGGACCCCTTCCTACATTCACTGCCCATGGTTATGATGACCGTGTGGTGCTCTGTTAGTGTATCCCCAGTGTGGACCCCTTCCTACATTCACTGCCCATGGTTATGATGACCGTGTGGTACTCTGTTAGCGTATCCCCAGTGTGGATCCATTCCTCTCCCTGGACCACCATCTCCACTGCTGTCACTTCTCCTATAGTTTGTTCTGCCTGTGCCATCCATGAAATCCCTCTTTTGATTCTGTAGAGACTTCATTGTACTGCGCCACAGCTTTGTGAGGTGGGGTAGCCAGTTCTCTTCCACGCTACCTTTTTTCTTCCCCAGTCATCAGCCAGAAACCCATTTACAGCTGGGTCGACTGCAGCTGATATGGCAAGTGAAATACGATACATTTTTATGGAACATTCAACACGTTGGTAAATGCTATATTTTTTGTGAAATGCGACATATTTTTGTGAAACATAAATCACTTTGGTTAATGCTATATTTGGAGAAATACGATACATTTTTGTGAAACATTTAATAATAATAATAAAAGCCTTACATGATGACATAAACATCTCACCGACGAATCTGGAGGTGGCTGTTAAGTTCAATTCTGGCACGGAAACCCCTTCTAGATATATAGCATTTAATGTCAGAAATTGGACATATGAGTGTCAGTTGTTTTGTCTTTTTGCAAAGTTCTTTATCTGTGCTTCATTGGCCCGACGTTCCTCGGCAAAAGATGTGTCTCTGATGGTGGTTCTGTGCAAGGCATTCTAATGAGTTTGCATTGATGTTGAAGCGAGTCAGAGATACTTTAAGCGAGTCTTTGAAGCGCTTCTTTTGGCCACCAACCAGGTGCAGACCCTCTTTCAGCTCACCATACATTGTTTGGGGGTCCAATTGTCTTTCACGCGCACGACATGGCCGGACTATCTAATCTTGTTCTTCTGCAACAGTGTGAATCCTCAGCATTGTTGCCTTCATGAGGATCTTGGCATCTGGTACCCTATTTGCCACTGTATTTTGAACAATCTGCAGAGGCAGCTTGTATGGGAGTGGTTTATTTTCCTAGCATGCCTGCTGTACACAGTTCACGTCTCACTGGCACAAAGAAGGGTGGGGAGCACTTGGATGTGGAAGACTTTGAGTTTCGTATCAAGGCTAATACCCTTCCCATTTCAAACACTGTTGCTCAGCCTCTCAAAGACAGCACTGGCCTTGGAGATTATGTTACTGACCTCAGAGTCAATAGTAGTTTCCATTGAAAGAGTGCTGCCAAGGTAAGTGAAGCTGTTTACTGATTGAATGTGCTCGTTCTTGACTCTGAAATCTGGGTCGTGATATGCGTCACTCGGGGTAGGCTGAAACATGACTTCATTTTTTTTAGAGGATATTAATTGTTAAATGGAACATATCACTGGCTGTTGAAAACCTGTTCACATATGTCTGCAAAAAGCAAGTTTGAGATAGTTGTGTCCTCTACCTCGCTGTGAGCTTGCAGTCGCCTGTGATTGAAGAGTTTTCTGTCAGTCCTGTATTTAATCTTCACTCCGTTTTGGGACACAACCCTGAGAGCTAACATTGAGCATGGCAGTAAACATTATGCTGAAGAATGTTTGGGCTAGTACATAGTCTTGCATGACACCATTTGACACAAATGGCATTTGACGTTTCCCATTAATAAGCACATGAGCATTCATACCTTCATGGGATTGTTTGACGATATTCGGGAATCTGCTTGGGCAGCCAAATTTTTCCATGACTTTCCAAAGTCCATCTATTTTGACGGTATCAAAAACCCTTTTCAGGTCTACGAAAGTCATGTACAACAGCCCACGAATGTCATGTACAGCCCACGAATGTCATGTACAGCCCACGAATGTCATGTACAGACCATGTTGCTGCTCTTGGTTTTTTCCTACAGTTGCCGAGCCGCGAATATCATATCCACAGTTACGAGACCCGATCTGAAGCCACATTGGCTCTCTGGAAGAATATCATGTTCTAGGTAAAACGATCAATCGGTTGAGGAGAACTCGTGCCAGTATCTTGCCAGCAGTCAATAGGAGGGAGATTACTCTGTGGTTGTCGCATGATTAACGGTTTCCTTTTTGCTTGTATAAGTGGACGATGGTAGTATCCTTCAGTTCTTGTGGGACAGTCTCATTGGTCCATATTGTGCTGTGCAGCTCAGTTAGTCTCTGTGTTAGGACACAACTACCTGCTTTGTAGATCTCAGCCGGTGTTAGGTCCGCGCCTGTAGCATTCCCATTTGATAGTTGGTTAATACCTGCTCTGACCTCCTCGATTTTTGGAGGAACGTCCAGTTCATGGTTCAGGAGTGTCTGAGGCAGACGTTCTATGGCCTCGTTGCAGATGGAGGACGGTTGGTTGATAATCATACGGACGTGTGTTGCCCAGTGTTCCAGTATGCTCGATTTGTCTGTCAGCAGTTCTGAGCCATCTACATTCAGAATTGGAGTTGCACAAGACGGTTGGGGACCATAAACAGTCTTTAAAGCGTTACAGAAGCGTTTTCAGTCGTTTCTGTCCACATAAAGTTGAATTTCAAAAGCCATGTTTCCCAACCACGTGTGCTTCATTTTCCTGAGCTTTCCCTTGACCCGTGTTAGTATGGTTGTGAACGCCATCATGTTGGCTGCAGACGATGTGTCCCTTTGTGAAACATTTATCACTTTGATCTCACTGGTGAGGTGTAACATACCATGTCTGACTGCTGTTGTGATCATTGCTTGCTATGGACAGCTATTTTAATTATTGTCACTTTGATAAATCCATATTTTGTTGAAATACGATACATTTTTGTGAAACATTTAACATTTAGGTAAATGCTATTTTTTTGAGATATATGATATTTTTGTGAAATATTTTATATTCTAATGAAATATTCTTGAAAATCGTTTACTTTCTGTACAATTGTATGCATATGTTGCTGAAATAGACTACAAAGTATTTAATTTATTTTACACGTTGGTGTAAAATGCCATATTTTAAAGACATATGAGACATTTTTGGGCAATATCATGTGATGCGTTTAGCCAGCGAACTGATGGTCAGTTAATTGGTTGGTTCCTTGGATGCTTGTTTGGTTGATATGTTGATTGATCAGTTTGCACAGTCAGCCAGTTAGATAGCTTTGGACAGTGGTGAAACAATCATTTATATGGTAAAATATCTTATTTTGATGTTGTAGCGAAGCATATCATAATATAGGGATACATTATATGTTTTGGCGAATCATATTACAATGTGATGACATATATTGTGTTTTAGCGAATCATATTACAATGTTGTGATATGTTTTGTTTTTGCCATTCATATTATAATATGGTGAAGCATTTATGTTTTATTTAACCATCCCATAATGTGGTGAAACCATCTTTCTTCTTTTGTCGCCTCACTTTCTACCGATGTCGTAAAATTGTCTTTCACTTCTCTCACGGCTCGAGTAAGATTTTTCCCCATTTTACGGCAGGTGGAACAGTGTACCTATTTGAACATCACTCAACCAGAATGGGTTAAAAAAAATAGAAAGAGTGGTTGGGTGCTCGATTCTAACGGCAAAGACAGCTGATATCTCCGTTTTTAACGCACTCGACTCGACTCTAAATGTGTAGCTGACACTGTCAGGGAAGGAAAAGCAGCCAGGCAAGGTACTGGCCACACCCACCTCATAGTCAAGTTGACAACAAGTACAAAAGAGACTATCACTTCATCCCCCACATAAGTCTTTACCTTAAGAAAACTGTTGTTTTCTTCAATCGTGCATTTAATTATGTGTAGTGTATGTGCTTGATGAACCAAAGTGGTATGAAAACAGTGAACGGCTGTTGAATAAATATACCACTTCTTGCAAATAAATTTATAGCGACAAAGCCACAAAAGAGATAGAAAAACACACATTAAAGTACAACATATCAAGGATACAGCTTCAAATGAATATTCAAAAACACAAAGCAGCTCAATTTCTTCTAATGGACGAAACAATTACAACAAACAGAAACTAATATCAGAAGTTGTGGGGAGAAGGAGAATGGAGGATGACAAAAGGAAAAAGAAGAGGGTGGGCTGTCTTGCTTGTTTAGAGACAGAGAATATCAGATATCCGTGAGCAAAGTACTAGGCATAAACTCTATGGTGACGAGAGATGTCGGGCATGAGCAAAGTACTAGTCATAAACTCTATGATGACGAGAGAAGTCGGACATGAGCAAGGTATTAGGCATAAACTTTATGGTGACGAGAGAAGTCGGATATGAGCAAAATACTAGGTATAAACTATATGGTGACGAGATAAGTCAGAGATATTACCAGGTTCATGAGGAAAAGTGATTGGTGATTATTTTGTGAGCGAACGACAAGAAGAAGAAATTGAAAAAGACGAAAATGAAAAAGAAGAAGACGAAGAAGAAGAAGACGAAGAAGAAGAAGACAAAAATAATAAGAAGAAGAACAGGTAAAAAAAGGAAAAAAAGAAGACGAAGAAGAAGGAAAAAGAAAAGAAAGGACAAAAATAAAATGAAGAAACAGAAGAGGAAGGGGAAGAAGAATAAGAACAATAACAAGAAGAAGAAGGAGAAAAGATCCCGAGCAAATGGAGCATGAGGCAAACACGAATATGGCATTTGTGGAAGACGAAGAAAAACAGAAAAAGAACAGGAGTATAAAACAATATTAATATATGTAAGAGAATGAATAATAAGAAATATTAAAACAACGAATGAAAGAAACGGCAAAGAAAATTTGAGAAACTAACAAACAAAAGAATTCGAATAAGGACAAAAAAGAGAAAGGAAGCAGTAACAAAGAAAAAAACACGAAATGCAGACAAATGTAATAAGACGCTCATATTATTGGGGTTGGGTCTGAATATTTTAAACGAAACAAGATATACATGTTAATGTTCTACATTTAGTAACTTTTACTTCTTGATATTCCATAACTATAAGCAAGTTTTCTGTCCTAGATCAAACAATAAAAAGTATTCGTTCGTTCTCCTGTTGTCTTCACGATGTTGCTAAATCTTTTCTTTACCCTTATTGTCCTTACCTTATTTTTAAGGGGAAAATGTCATCGTTCCTGACATTTACAAAGACATAAATCGAAGAAATTCATCTCATATTTCTTAGCAATTTGCTGCGTCTTCAAAGTGAGTAACTTAATACCCCACCATCATTTCAAAAGCCGACATAAAACTTCCCAGAGTTCCACGTAGACACAAGCACACTGTTTCCTATTCATTACACACTACACACATCATTGTCTGCAAATACGAACTTAAGTGTTGTAAGAAATGCAGGCTGTCTCATATAAGATTGTACTGCAACTACACATCATTGTCAAGTATTGACACTAGTTTACTTAGTCGTGCTGTTATTCGCAGTAATATTGCAAATTAATTAATTATTTTTTTACTTCTAAGACACGGGCATGCCTGTGTTTTCGCCTAAGAAAATTCACATATCTACTACACTAATTTGTTACAATACCTCTACAAATAAACAACAAATGTCCTAACAATGAAATACAACACCATATTAGAGAACATTCAGAAATAAGTGCAGTTGGAAAGTGTATATTATCTAATGAAAAAATTAACTTATCAAATTGAATATTTGCTATATGTCCCTATATTCATTACGACAGTGGTTCCCAAAATATGTGCTGTCGCATTCTGCGGTGCCGTGACTGGTGAACAAGGGTGCCACGAAATATGTCAATATATTCACTGAAAAGACTTCAACTGCGCACTGCAACTGTTGAGTAGACTTATTTTCTAGCTTGGGGTGCCGTGGAAAAATTATAGCACATTAAGGGTGCCGTTGACTGAAAAAAATTGGAAACCACTGCATTGCGACGTTAATGAAGTATATAAAAATAAAATGGATACTGTACGGATTTATCAAAACAGAAGCCCTCTTTGGTATTGTCTTTCGGCCGATAATTTTAATTTACGCACAACATTTTATAGTATAATTGACAATACATTAAGAGCCGCGGGTGTATCTTCGTTTATCATTACAAATCTGCTTTATGTGTATAATATATGAATTTGCAGTCACAGTTGCGGGATTGAAGAAAAGTAATGATTGTGTTTTGTATCAGTGTTTCTTTTTAATTACATGTGATGTTCAAAGCCCGTGTTTGACTTACTTGAATACTTGAATCCTGGTATTCAACCCGGCAAGGTCGCCTAATGCCAGGTAGCCAAAAGCTGCTTGTTCCAATCATATACTTGACTTATTTGATCCTGGTATTCAATCATGGACGGTTGCCTGTTGCCAGGTAGCCAGAAGCTGCATGTTCCATGCCCATTACTTATTAAATGTTGAAAATATCATTGAAGTGTATGTATGCTTGTCTAACTCTCTTTTGTATCTCAAACCTGTAATATGTCTTTCCCGCTATTCTGAACGCTGTATGTTCTTGTTGCAATGTGTCGATTAGTTGAATGAGTTGCGTTGGTAACCTCGTGCTTTGCATGATTCTCCATAGTATTTCATGCTGCCCCCAGTCGAAAGCTTTGATATGATCTATGAAACAAGTGTGTAAGTCGACATTGTACTGTCCGACCTTTCTATAAAATTTGGCATGTGATCCCTTGTGCCTCTGCGATGTGTAAATCATGTCTGTACTTCGTATATTTCCTTGTTGATGTTTGTTTTCTAACCTCTTCGTGATGATAAAAAAAAAAGATTTTGGTAGGCTAACTTACAAAAGCGATTGTTGGGTACTTAGTGCATCGCTTCAGGTCACATCTGTTTTGAAGAAATTGATGTTCATAGATCTTGTTCGTGCTGTTGGCCTTATTCTGTTGTGTCAGATCTTCTTGCAAAGTGCGTGACAAATGTTTACGCTGGCCTTTCCTCCAGCTTGCATAAATTAAATTGGTATATATCTTACCAGTGATTTCCTTTTGTTCAAGCTTTGGATTACTATTCGAACCTCATCTATTGCAGGCTCCAGCTCTTTGTCTTTGTTCTTACGCGTTATGCTGTAGCTTCTTCCTATGTCTTCGCACATTTCTCAGCAATATTACTTTCCTTTCTCGAGGAAACACTTGGCTTCCGTCAGTGTATTACCATCTTCATAGTTTTTATATGTAATGACGGGTTAAGCTCGCTAGTTCTGATTTCTTTGAACGAGTCTACTTTCCTACTCTGTTTGTTTCAACTCTTCTATCCTACCGCATTTATCCAATAGCTGCTGCTGCTGACGTCGGCGCAGTAAGATAGGTCACCAGATTAACGGGCCATACGGGCAAGTGATATTCTCATCTCTTAGTGAACTAAACGGCACAAAAATAAGTTGCATCATAGAAAGGGCATTGAGAATCATTGAAGAAAGAAAAAAGTTAACACAATCCAGGATAAAGCGCAATACCTGTCATATACAGAAACAGCAAAAGAGAAATCAGAAATAAGATTCGAAATGGTGAAAAGCAACATAATAACAAACATGTGGATTGAATACAGATATGTCGCTTCACTGAAACTATTAGGTCGGTTAGGGGATAGAATTGTGTGTTTTTTTCAATGTAGTAGATAATTTCAAAAAAATATTTAGATGTCGTTTTTATTTATGCCAGCATACAAGTGGGGGTTTAAGTTGTACATTCTGTATCAGTGTAGATCTGTGACTTGAATTGAATGACACTTTTGACATGCGAATTTGTCCCCTGTGTCATCAATCTAGTCCCATTGAACCAGTGCAAGATAGACAGATCGATCTATTTGTTCACTTCCTATAGCTTCCTGTGTTTGAAGAAGTCCTTTTTTTTTTATCTTATCCATGTTTTCTGTGGCGCTTAATTTCCTATTTAAAAATATTGATGGCTGAGTTTAATGTCAAATGAACATAGAAAAGAATAAACAAAATTTCATTTTCAAGTAAAACAAAACATTCATTCAGTTTAGCACTTACACAAACATTGCAGCCACAAGAACCCACATTTCCTATAATCAGAGTTATAATCCTGGCTTTAATCGTTCAAATTCAATCTTACTTCAGCTTTTTTGGCGGAAAATGAGCTGGCAAGTCTTGTAACTGTTTGAACAGGTTTTACTTTCAAATTCTATTCTTTGTAATTATTGCTTATTTGTTATGTTTAATGGGTTGTCTGGAGTCTATGAGATGTGTTTCAGCACAGCTTCTATACTCCCATCTTCCTCCCCTGTTCATTGACGTTTGCGTTTCAATTTGAAGTATAGCCGCCACTGTGTCTGATCCTTTTTAAGGAAGTCTGCATCCGTGCTCTTGTAGTGGTTGATTTCTTCTACAATGTTATTTTTTTTAATATGATGAGGTTCCCAGCCCCATGCACAACTCTCTTTAGTCACCTTTCACGAACATGCCGAAGAAGAAAACGGAGAGGAAAAAGAAGAAGAAGAAGTAGAATTCAAAAGAAGTCGTTACCTTAAAGGTTTCCTAGGTCTGCAATGCCTTTATTCCTATCAACATTTCAAATATATTTGTTGTTGCGTGCTTATTTAGCTGCCGGTTACTCTTTGTTCAAAAGGGCCTGCTAGTTGTTTTTCTTCTAACCGTATATAGTTCAGTCAGTGAGTGGAGAATGCTTGGAATGCCTTAGCACATAAAATAGCGGAGGCAAGATCAATTAATGCACTGAAGAATAGATTTGATACGCATATGTATTTTTAGATCAAATGACTGTAAAATAAACTGGTTGTATACAGACTCTGCAGAATCTTCTAAACCAGTATAAAGAAGTTAAGTTAAGTTAAGTTAAGTTAAGAGACGCTGCATTAAATGTTGATGCTCCAGCAACCTCCAGAATGAGAATGGAGACTGAGGCAGATACTTTAACTGTGAAGGGAATATTTACGATCTCATTAGCCAGTGCACTAGTCGTATTTGACTCCAGTCATTGTTTCGAGAGGTACAAAATGGATGACTGCAGCCTTTGCGTAGAGTGCACATAGAGCTCGCAAACAATCAAGAATTAAAATGGATACACTGTCCTGATCACATTGGAGATCCATGTAATGCCGGATTAAACACCAAGCTTCGAAGGTACTCTAGTGAGTCATTAGGGATGGGTATGGCAGACATACTGAAATCAAATTTGAGCAGCGATGTAAACTTAGCATAACATAACACAATATTACATTACAAAACATAACACACATAACATGACAATACCGTCATAGAGCATCATATTTTACAATATGGTATTACATTACATATCACTACATAACATTGCGCAACTGTTTTCAATCTCGCCGGATAAAAGTTGCTCCTCACTTACTCCACTGAACACAACCTGAGTATATCTAGCAATTTAATTTTAAAAATTAAGACCTGATGATTTTATTACAGATGATCTGATAAAGGTTGTTCTTCAAAATATTAAGCATCTGCAGAATTATTCGCAAGTTCTAAGAGATAATAACTGAGAAATAGCTTGTGCAATTCGCTATGAAACAAACCTGGGAGACATGTTTCTGTTTTTTTAAATATCACTGGTGGACATGCGCATGTCCTTGAAAACATAATTTGGGGCCAGCTGTCCGACATCTCTATTAGCATGTCAAAATGTTCTTGGTTACAAATTTCTTCATTACAAAGATCGAGTCAACGACTTTTGAGGTCAATGTCATTTGATTACTGCTTTGTTAGGTGAGCGAATATTGGCACCCGAAGATGAATGCGTCGTCGAATAACTGTTTCATAATTTATTGGAGGTTTTTGAATATTTGTCATGATTATAACAGTTAGTTTTTTTTCTAGCACGAGAGTCGCAGAGCGAGTAGATAGCTGGCCAGTTGCAAAAAAAAAACTGACAAGAGTACGTATCCTAGACGTGTTCCACTTCAGCTATAAACAAATTATCTTTCAGTGCGAGAAAAAATCAAATTCAGATTTTGATTGTGCTGTTACGATATTCTTGTTTACTTCTATAGGAGCATGATTCTGCTTCTACTTCTTCTTCTTCTTTTTCTTCTTCTTCTTCTTCTTCGTCTTTTTCTTCTTCTTCTTCCCCTCGTCTCTTAGTCGACCTGTACTTCTACAGTGGCGGATTACTGTGCAGGTCCCAGCTCTCAGCTGGATGTAGTCGGGAGGAGGATTTCCTGCTTAGTGGGCTAGGCTCGAGCAGCTTATTGCTCCGCTAAGTTTTGACAAGTGCCACGGAGGGTAGTTAACCGATATGCGAGACCATCTTAATAGACTTAAACACTAAGGCAAAATAGACCCGCAGTCTGTTAGGCGCGATCTATGCTGTTCTTAACAAACCACGAACCATGGCCGGTGTTATGAGATGTCACACAGTTAGTCGCTTCTTACGACATGCTCTCTGTTGCGCAGTGCTGCTATTATTGTCCTTGCCTTCACAAAGATCCCGGCAGACCACTAGGCAGATTCTTCCATCCTTTAACCACGTAATTATTTATAACGTCATGTAAGGTATAGATAAAGGTTGGTGTGTTTGAGAGTTCTTCGACGCTTCTAAAAAGCTTTCCGGGGAGGTTCGATTTTGCGATCCTACTTGGTGATAGAAATATGTTGTTGCTTGTTAAATGCCCATAAGGAGTAAGTTTACTCTTTTATGCGCCATCAAAAGGACGTTAAGTGACGGGTTGTAGTAGATTTCTGTACATGCCGAGCGTTTTGATGAAGGTGGACCGTGGCTGTTGTGCTATGCTTGGCTTCATCTGCTTGACGCTCACTACTACGGAGATTACGTCGATACACATCTCGTCTGACAGAGCGACTTGAAAACAGCCAGTTTAAAGGTAAAACTAACTTGAAAGAGAGATAGTGGTCTTGATAAGTATATTGTACCTGACCCTGAAGCGACGTCATGGTTAGTATATTGTGGCTGACAGGACTTGGCGCCTCAGTTCCCCCGGTAAAAGACGAAATAGACTTACATGTTATGTCCAGCTGTCTGTGCATCTTGTTTGCACGTGCACATGGTGTGTGATGGGGAAGTTCTGGTCTCTCTCTGTTTTTCTCTCTCTATGTTTTTTTCTCTCTCTGTTTCTCTGTGTGTGTGTGTGTGAGAGAGAGAGAGAGAGAGAGAGAGAGAGAGAGAGGGTGTGTGAGTGTGTGTGTATACGAAGTGTGTTAAAAAAATATCCGACCTATGTGCCGGAAAAATACAATTACTCACCTGGGGGTTTGAAATCCTAATCCCTTTCAAGGTACTCTCCTTGGGACACCACACACTTCTCCGAGCGGTCTCGCCATTGTTGGAAGCATTTCAAGACGGCCTCTTTGGGAATGAAGTACAGTTGGGTCGTCGCATTCCGCATAATGTCTTCTCGGGTCCATTTTAACGGATTTTCTAGCTTAGGGAACAACTAAAAATCGCAAGAAGGAATGTCGGGAGAGATGTTGTGTTTGACCAAGAAAGTCTGAATCAGATGCGAAGAATGGGTGGAGGCGTTGTCATTATGGAGTTGCCAGTTCCCGTTGTCCGCAGGTCGGGACGTTTGTGTTGAACAGTACCACGAAGGCGACGAATGACCCCCCAGCTAGTCCTTTTAGGTACCTTGTGGTGCGTACTCGTGATGTACAACCCGACGAGATTGTTGGCTGTTCCCCAGGCTGAAAATTGCGCTGAAAGTGACCCGATTTGAGTCACGAGAAGACATTGTGCAAAATGGGACGGCATAGCTGTACTCCGTTCACAAAGAGGTCTTCATGTAATGCTTGAAACAATGGGGCGATCGCTGGGCGAAGTGTGTGGAGTCCCAAGGAGAGTACTTTGAAGGGGAATAGAGTTTCAAATCTCAAGGTGAGTAATTGTTTTTTTTCAGGCCCAATAATGGGATACCTTTTTAACACACATCGTATATAAGTGATCATTCAATTATGTTTGGCTTTATCTGCGTGTCGCTCACTACTACGAGGATCACGTTGTTAGCCAGACTGCCATGAAAACAGCACGTTTCCGGGAAAGGCTACAAGGAAGTCAAGGTGAGGGTCTTGTCCAGAATGTTTTGCCTGAACCTGACTAATATGTCTGATCAGTATATTTTGCCTGATCAGTCGTTAGTCTTCCTTTCTCTTTATCCGTGTCTCTTTTCTTCCCTGCTTTGGTGTTGATACATCAGACATTCCTGGTGACATGACTCCCTTGGGTACAGTTATTTGATCATGTCACATGATGCCGAGTTCATTTTGAGAATGTTTGCTCTTCCATGCAGGCAGACGGTAGTATTGAATGTTTCTATGCTGTAATCTTCGTGTTGTTTCTATGGTGTTGGAAGGAATATTGGATTTACCGGCTTAATCGTGTCTGGTAATTCATCACTATATGTTCTGATTAGTTTCTTTAGGCCGATGTACAATGCTAGTTCTCTTGAATCGTTCCCTGGCTAGATCTCCGAATCTCGCCTTCATTGGATGTGCTGTCATTGTCGTGTACCTTTCTGCTTGTTCCGTGGTCTTCATGTCCTGTGTTTGGATAGTGGGAGACGTGTGATTTCTTTCCCTATCATCTATTGGAGTGGTCTTCATAACACCCGTTATCAGTTGAAGCACTTGGTTTTATATCTTATTTAACGTTTATAGGCGTGATTTAGTTGTTGTGGACTATACTGCTGATTCAAAGTCCACATTGGCATTGTTATTTCAGTGTCAACTTTCTTAAGCGTCATTTAAATTCGATCCAACTATTGTCCTCATTATGGCGAGTATTCTCCTTGTCTAGACTTTATTTTTGCAATATGTGGCCTCCATGTCATTCTATTATCTAATGTGATGCCCAGCTATACCAGCTGATCATCTGTTTGGACATATATTTCCGTTGTATTTATTCTGTTGTTTGAGAGCGTGAAAAGGGGTGTTGCGGATTTTTCTGCGTTTATTAACATAATCTATTTCTCTGCCTGTGCTGCTATGTTGTCTGCTGCTTCTTTTATTCACTTATTTGCAATTTTTCTTCTACACACCACACCCTTTCGTCGTCAGCCTGTAGAGCGGATCGTCGCTTGTGACAAATCGCGGTAGAGGTCGTTGATGAATACGATGAACAAGGAACGAGCTAGTCCTGAGCCATGAGAAACTCCGTATGTTAGAATGACGTTTTTGCTGTTATAATTCTTGATTTCCGGTTGTGTAGGATCGATTAGATCCATTTTCTCACGTCACCCTTAATGCCATCCCTTTGTAATTTTTATGTTAACCCGTCTTTCCATTTCTTACCGAAGTCTTTTAAAAAATATATCCATAGTGTAAGGACTGTTCTGTTTTCCTGAAAGACGTTTCAATATTTTTGAAGAAGTACGTGATTTCTTCTTCTTTGCTGACAAGCTCTATAAACACTGCTTGTCTGGCTATTAGTATTTTCTGTTTCTTAGTAGCATTTAAATCTTTGTTTGGCCTTCCTCTCTATTGGCAAACATACACTGCAGGTTAAGCGTATTGGTCTGTAGCTGGTGGTCCCATTCCTTTCCGTTCCTTTCTGTATGATTTGGAAAGGGGAAATATGCACTTCTCTCTATGTCAGCGAAACATTGCCTGTCAACCAGCTATATTTGTAATTCCACAGCAGACTGTTCATTGCTGCTTGTCACAGCATTTCGTTGGTTATTCCATCTGGACCTGGTGATTTCTTCCCTTCAAGTTTCAATAATGCTATTTTAACTCTTCTGTAGTAAAGTACACCTGATTTTCGTGCAAAGTGCTAACCGTTTATCTTGCCAGATTTTGTTAAGCCGTGCAAGCACCGCTATTGTCTGTGCTATTCTGGCCAACACCTCACATTTTGATCCTTCATCACTGACAATCGACCAAAGATATTTAAAACGGTCAACCACTTCGAGTTCCTGACCGTTAGCTTTTATCCTGCTGTTGAAGCCCTTGGCGTTGTTGGTCATTATTTTTTTCTTTCCAGCGTTTATCTCCATACCATAGTCAAGAGCTGTTTCATCGAGTCTTCTGACCCATTCCTGGAGTTCTGCTTCTGAACCCACCAACCCGTCAATACCATCTGCAAAACGAAGGTTGGTAATCGTTTGTCCCCCTATCTTGACAGTACCAACGTGACTTCCAAGTGCCTCACTCATAATTCCCCCACGGAATATATTGAAAAGAGTTGGAGAGAGTGTACACCCCTGTCTCACACCAACTGATGTGCGAAACCAGTCCCATCGCCTCCCATTCGCAAGAACTGCGCTGGACGCCTTGTCATACAGGTGTTCAAGGACCGTTATAATATTTCCATTGATATTATACATCCTCATGGTTGCCCATAGCGCTTTATGACATACCCTATCAAACGCCTTCTTAAAATCAAGAAATACATGATACAGTTTTTGCTGCTGTTCTTAGCAGCCTTAAATTAAATATCTGTTCTGTAGTGCTTCTTCCCTGTCTGAACCCTGCTTGGTCCTCGGCAATGATCTTCTCTGCTTGGGGTTTCAATCTGTCGAAGACTAATCTAAGCATGACCTTGCTAGGGTGGCAAATGAGGCTTATTGTTCTGTAATTTTGGCACAGCTTTAGGTTTCCAGACTTATGTAACGGTATAACCATTGATTTTGTCAATAAGTCCGGCCAGTTTCCTGTCGTCTATATTTTGTTACAGATGTGTGTCAGGCCTTCCACCACTAACTCTCCACCTCCCTGTAAGAGCTAAGCTGGTACATTGTCCACGTCGGCCGCCTTCTCTCTTCTCAATGTGTTTACCGCTGCAGTTACCTCTTCCTTCGCTATCAGTTGGTTATCCTCTATATTTGTTGATGCTAGAGGCGGGGGGGGGGGGGGGGGCGGGGGGGGCGGGGGGGGTTGTTTTCTCAGGTTCGTTTGGTCCTTCAGAGTTATATAATTCGGAACAGTACTCTTTCCATCGTGCCAGTAGGTCATTTTCCTCAGAAAGGCACTTGCCGCTTTTATCCTGGATCATAAAGTTCCTGCCTTGTCTTGGTGTTACCAGTTCTTTGACAAATTTTTATGCTCCTTTAGCGTCATTTCTGTTTAATCTTTCTTCGATGTTAGTGAGCAATATACAAACACATAAGAGAGAAACACACATACACACACGCATATACATATACACATACACTCGTGTACATATACATAAAAGAACGCACCAAGGAACCCATTCAGGCCCGTCTACACGCACGCACACATATCACATGAAGACCACTCTCTTTGTTCAGCCGTTTGGACAGTATTTTCTCTTGCTGTGTCCCCTAAAATGGGCGACTTGAGCGGTGATTTGGATTAAAGTGAGGAAGCAACTTCGCCTTTTGTCAACCTCACTCTCTGGTTCTGAGCTACCCTTGGCGAGTGGCGATGTATTTAACGAGACTACTTGAGATAGCAGAGGATGCAGATTTTTCCTCAGGGTTTACTCTCTAAGCCTTTACCGTAAACAGGTATCCCGCAAGTCAGCGGAGGGGGGGGGGGGGGGGGGGGGTGCGAATGACATCTAACGTTGTATGTCGTGCCTTTCCCATTACCGCTAGAGGTCGTAGGGACATCATCTAGCATGTGAGTGAGTTGGGCTTTGTTCAGTCTTTATAGTCGTGTCTAAATTTTACACACCCAAACTGACGTTTGCAGCTAATGCGTAAGGCGCCAATCTCTTGAAGTTCAGCCGTGAGAACTAGGAGTTAATATACGACACAGGTTAAAGCGTAGTACTATTCATACAGCCGATGTCCAGGCCAGGATAATCGACGGAAGAAATAAAAAAAATCGAAATAACCAGTCCAAATGGAAAACAATGACACGTTTCAGTGAACACATGTGTAAGTCGCCGGCTAGTGTGAATTCCAGGTGCATCAGTGGTCTGGCGGCAATCATAATGAACTAAAACAGCAGAGCAATGTACACCCACAGCCCGTTATGGCGCCATCTTTGCTGAAAATACATACATACATACATACATATATATATATATATATATATATATATATATACATACATACATACATACATACATACATACATACATACATACATACATACATACATACATACATACATACATACATACATACATACATACATACGTACGTACATACATACATACATACATACACCCATATTATACTATCACTACGGCCCTTGTTTCAATGAAGATAAATTAAAGTACTGAGCCTTAAAAGCCGCTTGCAGTCGTCACATACTGTGGAGGCTAAGTTTTCATTTTCTCTCAAATAAATAAAAATAAACATCAGTCTTACCGAGGTATTCATCGCTATCTATATATAAAATTGGTGGATATAGTGTATTTATTCGCTGTAAATATTCCACATGAAAATGAAATAGAAAGAGAAAAAGTATGATCCCGATAACAGAATGAGACAAACCATTAATACGGGCAGAGTGACACGTACGTTACAAAATATATTATATATGTGTCAGTTCGGACATTGTAATTCTGTTGTATCTGTTCTTTTTGTTAGTTTATAAAAAACAGGCGATATAAAGATGTATTATGAACTTGTGAATGAGCGATATTTATTTCAGGATATCCTGAAAAGGCCAAACTTTTAGCCCAGATCACAACATATCGATACACTAACTGTAATACAGACTTCGATCAGAGAACATAATTTTGACGCAAATCGATTTGAGCAACGATTTTTTTATTCCAACTGACAGAACGACATGAATAGTCGACCATGAAACAATATCCGTTCATACAAATATAACAAAAGGTTTGTCCATTTTATTTCCAGATGAATAGCCTCCCCCAAGTATTGATATCTGTTCTACCATGTCATTTAAGAAATGTTAATGCATCAGGTATTCTTCTCTTTACATCACGTCAACTACTTGTATTCTCACACGTCATATAAGTTACATTAATGCAGCAGTATTCTTCTCTTTACATCACGTCAACTACTTGTATTCTCACACGTCATATAAGTTACATTAATGCAGCAGTATTCTTCTCTTTACATCACATCAACTACTTGTATTCCCACACGTCATATAAGATACATTAATGCAGCAGTATTCTTCTCTTTACATCACGTCAACTACTTGTATTCTCACACGTCATATAAGTTACATTAATGCAGCAGTATTCTTCTCTTTACATCACGTCAACTACTTGTATTCTCACACGTCATATAAGTTACATTAATGCAGCAGTATTCTTCTCTTTACATCACATCAACTACTTGTATTCCCACACGTCATATAAGATACATTAATGCAGCAGTATTCTTCTCTTTACATCACGTCAACTACTTGTATTCTCACACGTCATATAAGTTACATTAATGCAGCAGATATTATTGTCTTTACGTGACGTCAACTACTTGTATTCTCACACGTCATATAAGATACATTAATGCAGCAGATATTCTTGTCTTTACATGACGTCAACTACTTGTATTCTCACACGTCATATAAGTTACATTAATGCAGCAGATATTCTTGTCTTTACGTGACGTCAACTACTTGTATTCTCACACGTCATATAAGTTACATTAATGCAGCAGATATTCTTGTCTTTACATGACGTCATCTACTTGTATTCTCACACGTCATATAAGATACATTAATGCAGCAGATATTCTTGTCTTTACGTGACGTCAACTACTTGTATTCTCACACGTCATATAAGTTACATTAATGCAGCAGATATTCTTGTCTTTACGTGACGTCAACTACTTGTATTCTCACACGTCATATAAGTTACATTAATGCAGCAGATATTCTTGTCTTTACGTGACGTCAACTACTTGTATTCTCACAGGTCATATAAGTTACATTAATGCAGCAGATATTCTTCTCTTTACATCACGTCAACTATTTGTATTCTCACACGTCATATAAGTTACATTAATGCAGCAGATATTCTTGTCTTTACGTGACGTCAACTACTTGTATTCTCACACGTCATATAAGTTACATTAATGCAGCAGATATTCTTGTCTTTACGTGACGTCAACTACTTGTATTCTCACACGTAATATAAGATACATTAATGCAGAAGATATTCTTGTCTTGACGTGACGTCAACTACTTGTATTCTCACACGTCATATAAGATACATTAATGCAGAAGATATTCTTGTCTTGACGTGACGTCAACTACTTGTATTCTCACACGTCATATAAGATACATTAATGCAGAAGATATTCTTGTCTTTACGTGACGTCAACTACTTGTATTCTCACACGTCATATAAGATACATTAATGCAGAAGATATTCTTGTCTTTACGTGACGTCAACTACTTGTATTCTCACACGTCATATAAGATACATTAATGCAGAGGATATTCTTGTCTTTACGTGACGTCAACTACTTGTATTCTCACACGTCATATAAGTTACATTAATGCAGCAGATAATCTTCTCTTTACGTGACGACAACTACTTGTATTCTCACACGTCATATAAGTTACATTAATGCAGAAGATATTCTTCTCTTTACGTGACGACAACTACTTGTATTCTCACACGTCATATAAGTTACATGAATACAGCAGGTATTATTACCTTACCTTAATGTCTTTTTACTGCTTTAGAAGACGCTACAGAGTCTGTATACAACCAGTTTCATTGACATTACATTGCTCTAAAAGCTATGCGCATCCAATTTGTTCTTAAATGCATTAATTGTCCCTGCCTCCACTACCTCCTGTGGCAATGCATTCCAAGCATCAACTACTCTTTGACTAAAAAAGTATTTCCTAAAATCGAATCTGGATCTTTCTTTAGTTAATTTATAGCTATGCAATCTTGTTTTTATAGGTGGTTCTAGTTTGAGAAACTTGTTATAGTCTAATTTATCCGTGCTTCTTATCTGTTATTACACGACGTCATGCACTGTATTCTAACACGTCATAAAATACACATTAATGTAGTAGGTATTGTTGTCTTAACACGACGTCATCTACTTGTATTCTCACACGTCATAAAATACAGATTAAAATAACAGGTGTTCTTGTCTTGACACGACGTCATCTAGGTAACTATTGAAGACTAGGCACTCGTTTAATATTGTTTCTTGTTTGCTGTTTATGATTGAAATCATTGCCCAGGTTTTGGGGACTTTCTAGATCTTGCTGCCAACGTTTCATACTTTTCGCACCGGTTAGGCAAACTGTTATATTCATTCATTTACTAATGCCCTTTTTTATTCCAATATGAGGAGGCATAGGCCACCACTGTTGATAACCGCTTTTTGGAGGACAGTTTTAAAGTATTTTCAATCAATCACTTTCCAGTTTTAATGTGAATCTAATGATTTAACTATATCGTGTCCCTGCACATGAAGCTTGTATCCAGGCTTTTGCAGTAGTTGATTATAATGGCAATATATGTTCAAACATTGAGGTTGTCAACTCCAAAGACAATCTTCTGTAGTCACCTTTTACGAGAGGAAGGTGACAGTTGTCCTATTTTATCGTACTGGGTGGTGTTACATATGATGTGTTCTCGTGGTCTTTGTTTAGGAGAAGTTCCTCCCAATTTTCCAGCTTTTGTTTCGAACTTTAATAAAATCATGCTGGTCGAATGATATCCCATAAACAAATACAAATCAGTCTATTCTACTGGTTTTTTTTTAAATTAAAGAACTGACAGTGATGAGAACATGTTCAAAATGTTTAAGAACTTTTAACATTGCACACAGTGCGTTGTCATAGTAACTGCCAGTAGATGGCGCTGCTTAGTTATGACTTTCTTTTATTACGCAGTGTACCGTTTCTGAAGTTATTCTGTTGTGATTATTTATCGTGCTGTAGCTGATTGTTTGCGTGCGTGCAGACTGTGTTGTGCGTTCCTCGAGATGTCTGCATATCCTTAGCTGCGAATCGATATCAAGTTTTGCTTCAAGCTCAGGGGCACGTTCACGGAGACGGATGATATGTTTAAAACAAATTTATGAGGATCAGTACATGAACCTTAACGTTGGTACGAATTGCGTGGTTTAAGCGATTTAAAGATGTCCGGTAGTCAAGAGACGGCCGCACACGTTCAGGACGACTCGCGACATCATATGATGACGGTCTTGTTTTCTAGTCCGTGAGATGGTACGTTCCAGCTGCTGCCGAACAGTTTGTACATTGCAGAAGAATGCATCATTAAGATATGATCGTGTCATGGCATTGTAACAGTGTAACGTCCAAAGAAAGACAACTCCTGGATCATGAACCATAAACATGCATTAGTCTACACATCACTTATTGCTTGGGAGTCTTTAGCACAAACCAAGACAAGAGTGCTCCATTCTCACCGTACTCACATGCTCAGCCCAGCCTAGCCTACTCACCTGACCTAGCCACAGCCCATCCTACTCACCTGAACTGACGCCAACCCACCCTGCTCACCTGACCTATCCCCAGCCCAACCTACTCAATGACCTAGTCGCAGCCAACTCTACTCACCTGACCTATCACCAGCCCAACCTACTCAATGACCTAGTCGCAGACAACTCTACTCACCTGACCTATCACCAGCCCAACCTACTCACCTGACCTATCACCAGCCCAACCTACTCAATGACCTAGTCGCAGCAAACTCTACTCCCCTGACCTAGCCCCAGTCCAACCTACTCACCTGAACTAGCCCCAGCCCAACCAACTCAATGACTTAGCCTCGGCCAACCTTACTCATTGAACTAGAAAGAGCCAACCCTACACACCTGACTTAGCCCCAGCACAGCCTACTCACCTGACATGGCTCTAGCTAAACCTGCTGAACTGACCTAGCTCAAGCCCAACCTATACAATGACCGAGCCCCAGTCCAACCTACTCACCAGATCTAGCCCCAGCCAACCCTACTCACATGACCTACCCCAGCCCAACCTACTCACATGACCTACCCCAGCCCAACCTACTCCATTGACATACCCCATCCCAACCTACTAACCTACTGTCCTAGCATACGATCTTCATATTTCCCAAACTGAAATCAAGATTGAAAGGCGAGAATTTCTGACTATTGAAGAAAATAAGCACATAACTTAAACAAGTCAGTGAATTCAAATACTTGAGCAGCGTGTTCAAACAAGATGGAAGGCTAGATAGAGAAGTGGAATCAAGAACACAGAAAGCTAATGCGGTTTCATATCAGCTCTCACCAGTATTAAGACACAAACACATTACAATGAAGACAAAGAGACAGCTGATAAATAGTATTCCTTTACGAACTCTCTGCTACCAGTGTCAGACATGAACTTTCACTAAGTCACAAGAAAGAAAACTCAGGGTTTGCGAAATCAGGTGTTTGAGAATGATTGTCAGGGTCATAAGGCTGGACAGAGTACGAAACGAAGTAATCAGACAGAAGATGGGTGCTTTCCCGTGCATGGAATACATAGAAAGGCAGAGAATACAATTGTTTGGATAATTGACAAGAATGCAGCTAAAGTTACCAGCTGATCGTATCTATAGGGTTGCAGAGAAAGATACAGATCACAAAAAAAAATAGATAGATGATGTCAGTGAGACACCGAAGAAACACGGAATGACAACAACATCGGCGACAAAGATGGCACATGACAGAAAACGACGGCTCCCCATGACGTCTAACGACACAAGTGGTTAGAAGATAATGATGATGATGATGAAGAAGTTAAGGACAATTCGCAAAACGATTTACGTATGATCCCCAAAATTGCTTACCAGGACTGCTTGCAGAAGTGGAAGCGACGTTAAGAGCAATGTATTATTAGAGTGGTGTATTTTGATGGAGACAAGGCTAAGTTTCATGTAAAACTGACAAAGTTGAGCAATAAAAGTTATTTACGTTTTGAACAGACAGTACGTATATCAATAAAAGTAGTTCAATGGGTCTACCATTCGAACACTGGTTCTTAAAACAATAAGATAGATTAAACTATTGAATATTCAGTTTTATTTATAGAAACAGAAGACAACACGTGACTCTGTATCGAATATGACTAGTAATTGATTGGAATCTTGTCAGTCTCGAGAGACAATGGGCTTCACACTAGAGAGGGAACTTAGTTGCCCTTGCTTTCCTGCACACGTTTGGAATCTGCATCCTGACGCATCCTCTCTTCCCCTGCCTGCAGACCAACACACATAGCCTGCCTAAAGCCGGGTCTGTCTTTGGCAAGTTCCTACCCGCTGCAGATGTTCATATCCAACGCTTTCAGGTCACATTTGCGAACATCTTTGTAGCCTAAGAAGCGTCTACCTTTGTTACGCTTGCCCGTGGTCAGCTCTCTGTATAGGATATCTGTTGATATTCGCCCGTCCTCCATTCAGCACAGGTGACCAAACCACAGCAAGCGGCGCTGGCGGAGGATCGTAACTAAACTGGAAATCTTTACACGGTCCAACACGTCGTATTTTGTCACTCTGTCACTCCATGAAATTCCAAGTATGCGTCTCAGACAACGCATATGAAAGCATTTAGCGTTTTTTCATGTGAGGCATACCGAGTCCATGTTTTCTTGCCATAGAGCAGGGTACTAATCACACAGGATCTGTACACAGCAATATTTCTGGAGATGGTCAGCATGTTGTTATTCTACACACTATGTGAAAGCGAGGCAAGTGCTGAAAAGGCCATTCCTAATCGTTGTTGCAGCTCTGCGTCCAGTGACAAGTTGTCGGTGATGATAGATCCGAGGTAGTTAAACTGATTTACTACCTCCAGATTTGTATCGTTTAAGACAATGTCTGAAGGATTTGCACCCTGAGCCATCACTATCGTCTTTTGTAGGCCGATAGTGAGTCCAAACAGATCACAGGATTTTGCCAACATGTTAATGAGGATCTGTAATTCGACTTCCACGTGAGCGACCAGGGCAGCATCGTATGCGAAGGGCATATCCCGAATGATAGTTTCCCTTCTCTTACTTTTTGCTCGCAGTCTGGTTAGATTGAATAGTCTCCCATCTGATCTAGTATGCAGGAAGACCCCTTCTGTTGCAGTTCCAAAGTCATGTTTGAGCCCAATGGGAAAGAAATTGCCGAATATAGTCGGAGCCAGGGTACAACCTTGTTTAACTCCGCTGTTAATGTCAAAGGCCTCATATTCCTGACCATTGTGCAGAACTGTACCTTGTATGCGCACAGGAAAAACCTAATCATTCTTAGGAGTTTAGTTGGCAGCCAACTTTAGACAAAACTTTGAAAAGATCCACTCTGTTTACCAGTTCGAATGCCTTGGTGGGGTCGATGATAGCAAGAAAAAGTGGTTAGAAGCAATGTATTATTAGAGGGGTGTATTTTGAGGGAGACAAGGCTGACTAAGTTTCATGTAATCCAAAAAAAAGTTAATTAAGCAATAAAAATGTTTAATGTTTTGAACAGATAGTTCGTATATCCATGAAAGCAGGTAAATGGGTCTACAAATCGAAAATCGATTCTTAAAACAATAAGATAAATGAAACTACTGAATATTCAATTGTATTTATAGAAACAAAAGGCAACAGGTGACTCTGTATTTAATAAGACTAGTATTTAATAAAATTCAATAAACAGAGATGGGTGTATGTTGTGGCATTCCTGCAGATGTTTGCACTGAGGGCGGACAGCGCAATAGCATTTCCAACAAGTACTGCGCGGATTGGATGAAATATGTTGGCAAATCTTCTTCTTCTTTCTTCTTCTTCGTACGCAGTCAGACAGTAACCATTATTTTTTTCGAAAAAAGCAGCCGTCATCCTGAGGCTGTCGACACTGCCATAGAGCTTGTCTAGTGTTGCCACTGGTCATGGCCACATCTGCTCTCTCTCTGATCCTCGTATGTCGGGCAGTTTTGCAGCAAATGCTCAGCGGTCATTTTCCCGGTACCACACGGGCATTCGTCAGTGCCACCTATCTTCAATTTGTTGAATAGGTGATACCTCAGCCTATTGTGGCCAGTGCGAAATCTGAAGACCACGACCTGCTCTCTTCTGTTCAACTGGTAATAGGCATCGTTTTTGGTGTAGCCAATATGTTCGGTTTCCCATTTGGTCATTTATCTAGCTCTAATAAGCCGTTTTGACTCTTCGTATGTCATACTAGTATCTGGTTGTGGTAGTTTTGCACCTTCTTTTGCCAGTCTGTCTGCCTCCTCGTTGCATTGGATGTTGCAGTGAGATGGAACCCACTGCCCCACTACCCTTTTTGGTGCGGCCTGCTGGCATAGTTGACAGAGTACTGCTCTTAAATCATTAAGTTCAGTATTTTTCTGGCTTTTCAGTGCTGTGACTACGGCCAGAGCATCTGTAAGCAGGACTATGTGGCTTTCATTCCTTTTATCTGTCACCATTTCTTCCACTGCCGATCTCAGTGCCTCTGCCTCCGCTCTGAAATTGCTTGTGTATTTTCCAGTAGCGAATGACAGTGTTATTTTTCTGCCATTTGGTAGGTTCAGAAATGCTCCTGCCCCTCCGTTCTGTGTTGTATTTGTTACGGAACCGTCGGTGTATGCATGGGTCCAGTCTATGCTTGTGTTGGCAAATCGTAGCTTCCTCTTCGTCCTCTTCGTAAAATATCAAAACGAAAGGCTACGATGCAATGTTTGCAATAGTTAGCCATAAAACACAGTCTATAAACTGACGCAAAAGATAAACATAATAGACTAATTGACTAGGAATTAACATAAACACTGTCTCATCTTTACATTGTTTTGTCTTTACATTGTCTTTTCCTTACATTGTTTTGTCCTTACAGTATCTTGTTCTTACATTGTTTTGTCTTTACGCGGTCTCATCCTTACATTGTCTTGTCTTTACATTGTCTTGTCCTTACATTGTTTTGTCCTTACAATGTCTTGTTTTTACATTGTTTTGTCTTTACGCGGTCTCATCCTTACATTGTCTTGTCTTTACATTGTCTTGTCCTTACATTGTTTTGTCCTTACAATGTCTTGTTCTTACATTGTTTTGTCTTTACGCGGTCTCATCCTTACATTGTCTTGTCTTTACATTGTCTTGTCCTTACATTGTTTTGTCTTTACTTTGTTTTGTCCTTACATTTTCTCATCCTACCAACGTCACATCCTTACATTGTCTCATCATTACATTGTCTTGTCCTTACATTGTCACTTACTATGCGAAAGTATGATTTAAATACAATTTGAAGAAGACGACGAAAGTGCACGTTTATTTTAAAAAATTACTACAAGAAATAGCTGGGATCAACCAAACGGCAAGGAAACATTAAAGACGAACGCAAATATAATGAAACCATAATTCCTGGAGAGGATTGCATTTTACATGGAAGCAATGGAATAAAGGGGAATAAAATAATAGACATCGCATGATAAAAATTAAGACGCACAAGAAACTGATTTTACACCAAAAAAACTCCATTCACATAATTCGAATGAAGTCAAAGTTGAATGACAACTATGTTTGATTCTGAATATGACTGCACAGTTCCAACCAGCAAGGAAAAAATAAGAAAAAAAGATTTGGCAGAATCAAAAGCGAAAAGCGAAAAAGTTGTTTATTCGGCGAAGTCCCCATGAGAATTCTGCAAAAGTCGGTTAACCCAGAAAGATGGAAGATGATGATTTTAATCCAACCACCATCATTATTAACACAAATGGAAATCCAATACTCACTGAAACATAAAGAAAAATGAGGCGAGTCGAAAATTTTCATGGGCCCCTTCGCCCAACTGGAAACAATGGGGCATCGAACGGCCACAACTCAGCATTTTGCTCCAGGAAAACAAAGCCGTGATAATAAATAGGACATGAAACAAGTCATCAGGAATAAGTGAGATCAAGAGAAGGTCATACAAGCTTGCGAGATAATCAGGGACTTGGTTTATGGGTATTTCAAATAATAAAGTTAGAGCTAAATGTATGTCAGGGATTTCAAACATGAATCAGAGCTAAATGTATGTCAGGGATTTCAAACATGAATCAGAGCTAAATGTATGTCAGGGATTTCAAACATGAATCAGAGCTAAATGTATGTCAGGGATTTCAAACATGAATCAGAGCTAAATGTATGTCAGGGATTTCAAACATGAATCAGAGCCTAATGTATGTCAGGGATTTCAAACATGAATCAGAGCTAAATGAATGTCAGGGATTTCAAACATGAATCAGAGCCTAATGTATGTCAGGGATTTCAAACATGAATCAGAGCTAAATGTATGTCAGGGATTTCAAACATGAATCAGAGCCTAATGTATGTCAGGGATTTCAAACATGAATCAGAGCTAAATGTATGTCAGGGATTTCAAACATGAATCAGAGCTAAATGTATGTCCAGGATTCAAAACAACAGGAAATGGAGCTAAATAAATGTACGGATTTCAAACATGAATTAGAGGGGACGGCCTGGACTAGTGGTTAAGGGCCACGGCTCACAACCAGAAGGTGCTGGGTTCGATCCCCATCACAGCACCGGTCGTTACCCTGGGGAAGCAAACCCTTACAAAATGCAGGAGGAAGCAGACCCTCACATAAAATGAATGCTGAAGTCGGATGCACTGGGCCGACAGGCGCAAAATAAAAACCACAGTGCAACGCACATCAACTTGGGGAATAGATAAATAAGGCGAACGAAAAGAAAAAAAAACCATGAATTCGAGCTAAATGAATGTACAGGAGATCAAATATAGGAATTAGAGCTAAATGTATATCAAGGATTACAAACATGAATCAGCTAAATTTATGTACGTGATTTCTAATTCAGAAATTAGAGCTACATATTCGTCCGTGATTTCAAATACAGAAGACAGAGATAAATGTACATCCGAGATTTCAGATACATGAATTAGAGCTAAATGAATATCTGGGATATAAAATACAGGAAGGATTAGAGATAAATGTATGTCTGTCATTTCAAATGCAGGAATTAGAGCTAAATGTGCATCGGGGATTTCCAATACAAAAATTAGAGCTAAATGTAAATCTGGGATTTCAAATACGGGAATGAGAGGCAAATGTATGTCCGGGATTTAAAATATAGGAAATAGAGCTTCAATAGGAAGATCAATTTTGATGTGTTCATGTTTTTGTCGGTCTTTGTCTGTGTGTAATCATATTGACATCTGCTTGTTGTCATTACTGTAAAACCGTGTCTCACTTTGCTGGCACATCCTAGCTTGGATGCCAACGTACACCGATCATTCTACATCATGTCTTTGTATTTTTCTTTTGTTGTTTGTTCTCGTTTGTTCTTTGTTCCAGACAAAGGTCATATTGTCGAAATGTAGATGTTGTTTAGTTGTTGCTGTCACTGGACCATTACATGACCTACTTTATATAGGCCGTCTGACTCACAGAAAACTCTTTGAAACGTTACATTCTAAGGCCGACTAAATAACAGAACTCATATTGTGCCAAGGTTTATAATCAATCCATGCCCCACGCAAAAAATAAAACAAATTCACGGTACAAAACACAACAAATCACCGTTGAGAGTGATCCGTTCATAAAATCATGACATGAAATCAACTGCATTTCTATCTTTGTTTCCCGAACACGCTATTACATATATGCTGATAGTTGACACGTGTAAGTTACGTTATTTAGTCAGCCGTGGAGTGTGACGTTTCAAAGGGATTTTTCCGCGTGCCGTTGTTGTTTGCTAATGCCCGCAATGAGTAGGTTATTCTTTTGTGCGCCTTGAAAAGGACATTAAGTGGCGGGTTGCAGTAGCTTTCCTCACATCTCGTACGAGCTGATGAAGGTGGACCGGGATCTTCCAGACAGTTGTGCTATGCTTGGCTTCATCTGCGTTAACTCACTACTACGGGGATCACAGTTTCTTACCTCGTTAGCCAGGCTGCCATGAAAACAGCCCGTTTTCAGGGAGGGCTTCTTGGAAGCCGACGTGACGGTCTTGGCCAGTATGTTTAGGCTGACCCTACCATGTCTGATCAGTATGTTTTACCTGACCCTGACTAACATCTGTGATCAGTATATGTTGCTCGACCCTGACTAACATGTCTCATCAGTATATGTTACTCGACCCTGACTAACATGTCTGATCAGTATATGTTGCTCGACCCTGACTAACATGTCTGTTCAGTATATTTTTCCTGACCATGGCTAACATGTCTGATCAGTATATTTTACCTAACCCTGACTAACATGTCTGATCAGTATATTTTTCCTGACCCTGACTAACATTGTCTGATCAGTATGTTTTACCTGACTCTGACTAACATTGTCTGATCAATATATTTTTCCTGACCCGTGAGTCAGAAAGCGTGTGTCTACAGTAGCCTGTGGTCATTACCTTTCTGTGTTTTATCAACCATCCCTTTTGTACCTTCCGAAGAAACATAAGTGTTCAGCGCAAAAACAGCCCAATATTCAGACGGTTGGGGTTCGAATTCGAGTTGCGACGGTCGGTTCATGATGGCAATTTTTCCGGAGAGCCGTGAGTTCATTGCTGGAGCTACGGAGTTCGTGCTTTATGCGATGTTCTTGGTAGGCTGCCTACAGTTCTGCTGAGAGGGACCGAGCCCTCGCCTTTAACCTTTAACCAGGTGTCAAATTGCCACCACAGAGATGAAATCACATCTCAATAGTAAAGATTTTTCACGTGCACTTATCGCTCTTTCAGAAACAATCGTGACTATCACTCTAGCATCAAAACTATCTCCACATTTTTTGCCAAAAGTATGAACATCTAATACCTCATTGCGACAAAAAGCAAACACAGAATACTGCCACAAAAACTTATCCGGATTTGATGATCTTGCTTTGTAAAAAGAACAGACCTTCAAGAAAACGGTGTGTGACATGTGCTTTGAAAACTGAAGAAACGCCGACAGTCACTACCAATGTCCGAGCACGTTGATCAACAACGAAAACGGCACTTCCCATGGTGCCTAACTATATATAAGAATATAACCACTTATCCTATTATGAATGTAGCAAAAGGCGACATGAAAGAGTTATGCATGGGAATGGCATACCTAAAGGGTAAACAGTGTTACACACGCTCCCTACATATTATGATATATACGTTTTTTTTGACGCAGACTTCTTACATTGACGCCAATTACAATAGTAGCTCTATGATTCTACTGAAGTTGACAAAGGCATATCATTCAATTCAGTCAGAGCACGCCAGCATTCACGGTTCTGGACTATTCTTTCTGTCTCTCATCCTGATAGAGTGCCCAACTCTTAACCATACGCTGCTGCAGAGAACCCAAATCGAAAGGATTGTGCATGTTTATTGCATGTCAGATGAGTCATCTTATTTGCTCTAATTTACGCTCACCCTCCACAAGTCTCAAAAATAGGTGATCGTATATTCCAGGGGCTAGCAGATGCTGGGATTGACATGACAAGTTACCAGTGGATTATCACCTGCCAAAAAATATGAAATAAAGGAGGTCACATATCCCTACGACGTCTAACGACATTAGTAGACTGCAGACAGACAGACAGACAGACGGACAGACAGACAGACAGACAGAGAGACAGACAGACAAACAGACAGACAGACAGACAGACAGACAGACAGACAGACAGATAGATAGATAGATAGATAGATAGATAGTTAGATAGATAGATAGATAGATAGATAGATAGATAGATAGATAGATAGATAGATAGATAGATAGATAGATAGATAGATAGATAGATAGATAGATAGATAGATAGATAGATAGATAGATAGATGCCATCCCTATATAACTGTTGTACGGTGATCGTAAGGAAGTACAGCGCTCGCGTGGGAGACAGAACAACGATACAAAGACGCTATAAAAGTTTCATTGAACAGTTTCTACATTGATGTCGCTGCCTGAATGCTGCTTGCTTCGAATCGTTCAACCTGGTGCAATGCCATCATTCATGATGCTCGCATCATTGAGCAGAAAACAATTACTGATGCTTAAGAGTAGCGAGCTGCACGAAAGTACAGAAGGCCCAATTACTAATGCTGCTACGTGTGTCCTACGTGCGGTAAAGTTCATCGCGTTCAGTTCGGATTGCAGTCATATGTGGTCTCATCTGAATTAACATGTTTGACTCTGTCACAATTTTAGATTGCAATGCGCAACTATTAATATTATTATTATTTTTATGCTATTATTATTATTATTAATTCTTTAGTCATATTCCCTTTAACATTTTCTTCCATGTGCATTTTTAGGTCTACCTATCTTTATCATTCTCTTGGGATTCCATGTTCGAGAATGCCCAGATATGTTGGATGATGCATTCATCATCGTATATCCTATCCAGCTCCATTTTCTTGTCTTAAATTTTTGTTCCAGTAACTGTTATTGGCTCCTTTCCTATAGGTCTTCATTCATCGCTGTGTCCTACCACGTTATGCCCATTATCCTTCGTAGGCATCTGTTACGATAGACTGAAGACTTATTGAATCTTCTTTGCCGATCTCCACAATTCCGCTCCATACATCAACACCGATTTGACACTGGCGTTGCAAATTCAAACTTTTGTATGAATCTTGATTTCTCTTGATCTCCATATGTTGTTTAGTGTCAGGAATGTTACTCTAGCGTTTTCTTCTTCTTCTTCTTCTTCTTCTTCGTACGCATTCAGACAGTAATCATTATTTTTTCGAAAAAAGCGGTGGTCATCCTGAGGCTGTCGCCACTGCCATAGAGCTTGTCTTGCAGTTCCACTGGTGATGGCCACATCTGCTCTCTCTGATCCTCGTATGTCGGGCAGTTTTGCAGCAGATATTCAGCGGTAATTTTACCAGTACCGCACGGGCATTCGTCGGTACACCCTATCTTCAATTTGTTGAATAGGTGGTACCTCAGTCTATTGTGGCCAGTGCGAAGTCTGAAGACAACGACCTGCTCTCTTCGGTTCAACTGGTAATAGGCATCGTTTTTGGTGTAACCAGTATGTTCGGTTTCCTATTTGGTCATGTATCTGGCTTTGATAAGCCGTTTTGACTCTTCGTACGTCATACTAGTATCTGTTTGTGGTAGTCTTGCACCTTCTTTTGCCAGTCTGTCTGCCTCCTCGTTGCCTTGGATGTTGCAGTGTGATGGGACCCACTGCACCACTACCCTTTTTGGTGCGGACTGCTGGCACAGTTTGCAGAGTGCTGCTCTTAAGTCATTAAGCTCAGTGTTTTTCTAGCTGTTTAGCGCTATGACTACGGCGAGAGCATCTGTAAGCAGGACTATATGGCTTTCATTTTCTTTGTGTGCCTCTGCCTCCGCTCTGAAATTGCTTGTGTACTTAACAGTAGCGAATGACAGTGTTATTTTTCTGCCATTTGGTAGGTTCAGGAATGTTCCTGCCCCTCCGTTCTGTGTAGTGTTTGTTACAGAACCGTCGGTGTATGCATGGGTCCAGTCCATGCTTGGGTAGTTTTTCGATATAAAGCTTAGGGTAGTATCTCTCCTTTCTTTTTCAGCCTGGCAGTTTTTGTTTCCAATACCTGGTATATTTTCTACCACCTCTGGAAATATATCCTGCCTCCAGGTAGGTTTTCGTACAGTAGTGATGGGTTTTG
Source organism: Ariolimax columbianus (assembly GCA_036924085.1). Lineage (NCBI taxonomy): Eukaryota > Metazoa > Mollusca > Gastropoda > Stylommatophora > Arionidae > Ariolimax > Ariolimax columbianus. The sequence continues at coordinate 60,156,747 of JAVGWX010000008.1, forward strand.
GTGTTGTAAGTGCGTTTATGGGATCTTCGTGCATCTTTGCTTTGGCTATTTCTGCAAAGCTTCTCCGCTTTAGTTTCCCATTTCCCAAATTGTTTAGTCTCTTGTGCATTGGATGGTCAGTCAGTCTTCGGAGTTTCTCTGACTGCAGCTGGGCTCTGCAGTCTCTTCTATCGGTTATGGATTGCAGTTTTGTAATCTTTTCAAGTTCTACAATTGGCGTTGACTTCATGCCTCCTGTTATAACTCTCATGGCTTGGTTTTGAAGTTTGCTAACTTTATCGAAGTTCGCCTTTGCTGCTGTTGTCCATGCCGCAATGCCATACTCGAGAACTGGTCTCATTCTTCCAGTGTACAGTTTCTTTAGTATGCTTTCGTCTGCTCCCCAGCTTGTGCCAGCAAGTTTCCTCATGATTGCCATTCTTTCTCTGGCTCTCATTCGGTTTCTCTCGATCTGACTTTTCCATGTCATGCGCCGATCAAATGTGACTCCCAGATAGTTTGGGTTGTCGTTTGGCTGCAGGAATTTGCCATTTAAACTTAATTTGGTATTTTGGGGTTTGATTGAAAGCGAGAATATTGTGCATGTGGTTTTCTCCTCGTTCATTTTGACCAGCCATGAGTTCGCCCACTCTTCCAGCGATGTTAGGGCCGTCTGCATCCGATTTCTTGCTATGGTGAGATTCTTTTCAGAGGTCCACATAGCCAGATCGTCTGCAAACATTGAGCTATGGACTCTTTTTGGTATATTCTCTGTAACGTCGTTTATATACACCAGGAAGAGTGTGGGTGACAGTACTCCCCCTTGTGGTACTCCCTGCTCGAGTGTCACCTTTTTGCTCATCTGCCCTTGTACTTGGACTCTGGCCGTTCTGTTTTTGAGGTAGTGGTTGATCCACTTGTACATTTTCCCACAAACATCACTTCTTCTTAGCTTGACTCTAAGTCCATCTTTCCAGACTTTGTCAAATGCCTTTTCCAGGTCCACCCAAACCGCTACTGTGTGTTTCTGTGCCTGGTAGGCATCTTCTATTCTCTGGGCTATGAGGATGACCTGGTCCTCAGTGGATCTGTGCTGTCTAAAGCCGGCTTGCTGTGGAATTAGTATTCGTTTTTCTTCCAGATGCCACATCAGTCTGGTGTTTATCATACGTTCCATCAGTTTGCCGACACAGCTCAGTAGGCTGATAGGCCTGTATCCATTTGGATCTGTTTTGTCCTTTCCTTTTTTTGGTACTGGTACAAGTACTGCGTCTTTCCATGCCTTACTAGCGTTTTCAATTCTGATCTTTACATCTGCAGAAGTACCAGTGACGTGCCAATTGTGCTGACCAAATATATTAAGGTATCCACTTCTTTTAACTGTTCTCCATCCAGCATGATTGGTTCTTTGTTGATAAGAATTCAATTTGAGGAGCATGGTTTTCTTTACGCTTATATTCAGTCCCAATTTGGTTGATTGTTCTTTCACACTATCAAGCAGCTCCTGCATTTGGCTATAGCTATATTACAAAAGTACCAGATCATCTGAGCAAAGCAGGTCTTCTAATTGTGGTACAATGTCATGTGATCTGATGCAATGAAACTTCTCACTAATTACTTCCAAGCAGACAAGAAAGGCGTTCTCAGATTAGTATTTGAATTTATAAAAAGGAATAAACTTCCAAAGAAACGAATTCATTACCTGACGCTGACAGGTACAAGCAGGACAATGACAAAAAGCGGAAAGAAGGAAAGGATAAAATTCTTACGTACTACGCAGTCTGCCTTATCCCAGGCCTAGTAAGACGCAAGAAGTACACATTGCAAAATAAAAAAACCCTGTTTATATACCATGCTTGTTTGCACTGCAAGTATTCCAAGTATTTGAACACATCTTATGCTATGTAGTGTGTAGCGTTCTCGCGAGATCCAATGTAGACGTGGTGTGTCTAATAATTATTAATTCATTTGCACTGAGAGACAAAGCACATCGGTACATTTTCCCGCTCCTGTGAAACGCCTCAAATTTCCTTGCACTAGATCAAGTCTGTTTAATCATTGGCTTTTAACCTGAAACCTATTTTTTTACCTGATTAAATTTCACGTCATTTCTGTCATCTGCTGGTGTTGAATTCTCTCAGAATTCTCCCATTTTCCTTCTACGTTTTATTCTTCGTTACATTGCTTTCTTTGTATTCCCTTTTTCTTCACTTTTCTTTTTAAGGCGTATTCTGTCAATTTAAATCTCTGACAAAGATTCCAATATCTCGAGCGCATCACTTCCATTCTCATGCACAAATAAATAATTCAATGCATATTATAAAGACGTCAACTGAGCCAACACTGACGATCAAGAAAAATATGATATAACGAAGATACTGAGTTTTCAAATAGTATTATCGCATATTTTATTACCGCCTGTTTTACACTTGAATATATACAATATTACGAGATGTGTATTCGACAGAAAGGCGAAAAGACAGTCGACACATTCATCACTTCGTCTTATTGGTGCTTGTTCCTAGATAGTGTAGGTTTTCTTTGTAACAATAACCTAAACATGCAAATGTTCGCATTGAGCAAAGTAGTGCACCTATAAGAAATAAGCCCATACAAAATACTGGATGAAGACGGATTTCCTGGTCATCAGTCGCAAAAGACAGTACAACGTTCGCTACAAGGCATGTAATTATTTCTTTTTAATAATACAAAAGAAAATCAACGCTATTGTCACATGACAACACAGTATGGGATCATATCAAGATGCCTAGCAGTGCATGAGTTGTTGTGGTCAGCCACCCATAGCTGACTGCTAGCGTCAGGGCCAACGATCCAGAGCCCTCAAGACTCTTCTACGCCTCCAAGTGGTGATCCTGGATAACCGGCTGCAACATGGCAGACTGGCTAAAAACAGTGGAAAGACGAGGGGAAACAGGTACCTAAAAATTCCTGCTGAAGTCGGATGTGGCGTGCGAAAGATGTAAATATCGCAGTCAGGCTGTAAACTACAATACAAAGACATTTCGTTCCGCGCACTATATCCTACTACTTGTAAAGCCCTTTTCAGAGCTTCGTAAGGGAGTTTTTGAGAATTATCGACGAAGAGGAAGAATAACAGAATTTGGTAATCTCGTTTTGCACCTCAAAAAAGCCCTGCATTTTCCTTCATTTCTTCTTCTTCTGCGTTTGTTCTCAATCTCCCGCTACCAAGCCCTGAACAGAGCTTAACAGTACAGGATGTAGTCCGGAGAACGGAATGCGTTGTGTCACTAGTTTACAGTTTAACTGCGATATTTGCACCTTTCGGTCCGACACATCTGTCTTCGGCAGGCATTTTGCTTCATTTCGTCGTCTTCCTCTTCGTATCTTCTACTTTTGCTTCTTTTCCCCGGTAACTTTGGACGTCATTTCCGGAACTACATCACTCAGTCCTGGAAATTTTCTTTCAAGGTTGCATATGACATTTCACTTACGTTGACAAATGCTTATTTCAGCTTTAATACTCCGACTACTCATTTTTCGCCAACATAAAATGTTGTCTAACCGTCCATCATACGAAAACGATACTCTTTTAGCCCAGTTATTGTTTGAAGACAAGAAATGAAACATTGAACTTCAAAGTTTAGCTCTGCACAAATATGAACTTTTTGCTCATTATCTAGAAAATTGTTTTTTCCCATTAACGAGCTTTCTCGATTATGACAAGGTCATTTTAGAGAAGTCTACGATGCGTGTTCAAATGAAACCGGACCAAACTGCACCAAGTGAACATACATACGATGCGCATGATGACGTCGCATCTGGTGTAAACAGTACATACCAACCGTCATGTTTGCAAAATAGCATTATCCTCCGACTCAAAGTACTGGACAACGATGTTTAAAGAAGGGCTTGAGTTAACGAAAGATCTACCGAGACCAAGTCAGGCGCATATTGATGTGTTAACTCACGTCATCTTTAAACATCGTTGTCCAGTTCTTCACTGTTTTCTTCGACACACTTCTGTCACCATACACTGCCTGCATTCTGCGATTTTAGTCAGCTGGTCGACATCATTCAGCTCTTAGAAGCCGAATCACCGCTCGCTACCAACTCTGGACGGATTTCGTATCACAGCCGCCATGTTTTCAACGGTCTGCTGAAGAAACTATGAGTCGGAAGATAATGAAATGTTGCAAACTTGACGGTTGGTATGTGCTATTTACACCAGGAGTGACGTCATCATGCGCATATTATGTATGTTCACTTATTGCAGTTTGGTCCGATTTCATTTGAACACGTCTCATAATTTAAAATTACTCATCAATACCTCTTCAGACTAAACCTAAGTTTAACAATGATGTTAGGAGGAAGAACAATTTACAATTCGTAACCAAAAATTGTGGCACCTTCATAACGGGTGTCTTTATTAGTGAATAGCAGCAGTTGATATTAGAATTGAACAATTAAAAAACGACTGTTACCAGTTGGATAAATGTAAAAAGGGTTTTCTTCCCACAAGAATAGGACACTATTTGTTTTATAAAGAATCTGTCATCAAACAGATAGGCAAAAGAAAACAGTAATTTAAAACACACGTGGTTGGAGATTTGCTGAAGATTAAATAGATTGCTGAACAGCAAAGGTCTTGAGTATCAGGACAACGAGGCCAAATACATTTTCCACGTTTTCTTCATGTGTATCATCAAGTACCCTGAAGACTTTATGTTAAAAGAGGTATTTAACGTGATTTGTTTTCTGGATCGTCTTCTTACCATAGGGCGTAAACTACTCGCTTTTCATGGCAAAGACACTGGATTTTACTCCCGTTGTCCCCACAATACAGTCGACCTAGCTGTATCTAGATACCTGGCTTTCACCTCATAATCAAGTGGGGACCTCGTTCAAAAAAAAAAGTCGTTAGCACTTCATCCCTGACAGCAGTGTGCTAAAGAACATTTTCTGATGTCAGTTTTACCCAAGAAGTCACATTGAATCGATATGTTCTCTCTACATTTGATATAAATGACATTATTTATAATATAGCACATAATGAACTATGTATGTCTAAACTGTACTCTCTGTAAACATCGCATCCTCGTTGTAAACTACGACGAAATCACAAACTTCCATTTCAGATTGAACGTCAAAGTATGCGAAGAAGAGAAAGAAGAGAAGTATGTGTGTTATTTTGTCGTCCATATCTGTCTGTTCATCTACTTGGAATATGTTCGGTTATTCGATGGGTTCACAGACCTTAAACAGTGTAGTCAGGGAGTGTCGGTCTCGTGTGAAGGTCTCATTTCTAGACCTTGATAAATGATCGAATCACAGGCTGCATGCAATGAGGATGATGTCTTTCCTATCTGATCTAATACAGGTGGTACGTGGACTGCCACCGGGACAGGAACATCATCGAGAGGGTCGTTTCCCACCCACGATGTCGATGAGCTGCTGCAAGATCTGGTGGGTGGAAGTGTCTTCGGCACGACGGGTCATACCTCCAGCTAGAGCAAACTACGACGGCTTTGTATGGTGAATGTGCTTTCGCGATCTTCCTGTCGGGTGATTTTGTCGTTTCAGACCCATGCATACCAGTGGCTCGTAAAAATGTGTCTCTGACTAGCAAGTGGAAGGCTTCAATGTGCTTCTGATCGCTCTGTATCTTAGTCCATGTTCGGAACAAAAAGCAAGACGGGGACGAAACACGTTATGTGAATTCAAAGTTTGGTTTCCAGTGCAAACCTCTGCTGTTTCCAATGCAAACCTCTGATGTTTCCAGTGCAAACCGTTGCTGTTTTCAGTGCAAACCTCTGCTGTTTCCAGATTCGATGCAAAGCGTTCACAGAGGCGGCAGTCAGTTCAACTCTTTGAGTGATGTACGAGTTGCTTCCTACATCAAAGTTTTCTTTTCTGCCAAGGTAAATGAAATCCTCAATAGAGTTGACATGGATGTCACTTAAATTAATTTCTGTCACTCAACACCTTTCACATACGGCGCCTGAAATCACACTTTGCGTCTCATGGAGAGACAGGGTGATAAATGCATAGGTGCATTCTCGCACCGGTTTCCAAATTTTCATACCATCCTTCGACAACGAAGACTGGATCGCTTTGTCATGTTCGTCGCCTGTATCTCCAAAGATATTATCAATAGGCAGCGGTCGTGTGATAAAAGAACAGGGGGGGTTCAAAGACGAATGCAAGCGAGACATAATGACACTGGATGTGGATATGACATCTTGGGACGACATAGCTGCAGACGGATCCAAATGTAAATGCAATCCGAAAAGACACCTCCGGCTGGGTGAAAATAAGCTCATGCAACACAGAGAAGTGAATAGACAACGCCGCGGGGAAAATTACAACCAAAACACTGAGTACGGAGTTGATTTTCCCAGATTGCATCAACCTATAATAAGACATAACTGAAAATAGGCTACTTACTTACGCTTTGGGGTTGCGGCCAAGGTTTTGTATTTTAGTTTTTTCAAACAAGATTGGAGGTCAAATATAGATGCACGGCATTATATGTGTTCTAGTGGTATAATAAGTTTTTGAAGATGGGAACATGGTATTTATCTATTTTGTTTATTTAATCCGCCATTCCAATTAGCGGTCCGTAAGTCGGACACTGCATTTCGATTTACCTTACCATGTTTGTAGTGAATCCTGAATCCATGTGTTTGTCAGTGTGGCGTTATTGGCAATGGTATTTATGCAAGTGACGTTGCTAGACCCATCACGACCTTCACTAGTAACATGTCGTCGCAGCTTTCCAGGAAGGTAACAATGGCTACACTCTGCGACCACTTGGACCTCGAGGAGAATAATTAAGCCATTAGGCATTAGACAACCCATGAGGAAGTTTAAGCTACTTTTCCCAACTCAAACTCGATGTTTGTCACCATTGAAACAGAAGACGACACTTGTCTGTGACTAAAATGGCAACAACGACTAAATTGACAGCACTATCAAAGGAGATAATCGCAGAAAAAAGTGTTCAATTAGATGTCTTATACAAGTGCTCACGGAAGCGGTCACAGAGGCAACTACCAGTCTCGCCGATGTAGACAAATAAGTTTATAACCGATGAAGATATTTTTTAAATTTCTTAAGGATTGAATCTGAGAGTCAGAAATAAAATATTGCCTTGTGTCAATAAATTAAATTAAATTAAACATATTTGTATCTGCTTCTTCAATCTCCAATCAAAACCACACATCTTGTTCATGTGGAACATATGTTTTAAATACATGTCCAGACACTAGTGTAGTTACATCACCTGCCCATAATTTGTTGACGTTTTTGTGGCGTAAAATGACCACAGGATGTGGCAGCCAGCCCAATAGTAACAGTGGTCGTAAAGAAAAGCATATAATAAGTACTCTGAATACATACATATCATCATCATGTAGCATGTTCTTTATAGAACGTCGCTCCCATCACAGTCTGGCTGAAAGAAACTCTTTCCCTTGCCAAAACTCCAGTCTCCGCCACAGTCATACTTAGGCGTACCTGGATTTATTGGTGCCATCGTCTTCTTGGTCTATCCCTGCCTCTTTTGCCTGGCACCATACCTTCCATCACGGTTCTCCTAAGACCATTGGGTCTCTTGATGTGACCAGAGTATTTACATTTTCTTGCCAAAATTGAATTGATAAACCAGTTCTCCTCTATGATCAACTCTTGTCGAATGTCTATATTTGTCTTTTTCTCTGTCCAGCGAATTCTGAGGATCTTTCTGTAACATTTTGACTCGAAGGATTCGATTCTTTGTCCAGATGTTTTGGTAATCAATCGTCCACGATTCGCAGACATACATATCATTAAATTCCAAATCAGTCAAATGATATTTAATTGAGGCGCTAATGAGACCGAAACACTTGCTCGATTGGGAAAGTGTAAACTTCTGATGGTCAGAATACCCCATTCTACCGTGCTCTGTATACATTTTCCAATTAACGTCTCGGAGAACCTGCTGATAAGCAATTCACTTTAGAACCACAAGCGTCAGCAACGTTTGGTGCAAAGTCGCACTGTTGACCCTCGACGCGTCTAGGAGTTGTCTTTTACCTGGATATTCAAGCTAGAAAAGCGTCAAGTTTTACCTGAAGAAAATTGCTAATGTTTACTTCATTGTCGAGTTTAATAGTCACACAGAACTATCTGGTTACTGGTGAAAGTTGTATTTGATGGGAACTGAGACCTGAGAACAAGGAAGTGTTTGGTTCCAGGGCCTCAATAATAGCGTCAGATTAAAAGAACATACCGGTACAATAAACTCTAGGGCAGAATACTTAATAACACTTGATGGTGTACACAACACTAAATACTAGTCCAAATTGGAATGAAAATAACACTCTTGAAATACCAACTCACATTTTACATATTGTAGTGGTAATTCAAGAGTACATAATTGGTTTTCCGCATGTCATTATTGAAGAAAAAGGAGAAGAAGAAGAAGAAGAAGAAGAAGAAGAAGAAGAAGAAGAAGAAGAAGAAAAAGAAGAAGAAGAAGAGGAAGGTAAAGAAGAAGAAGAAAAAAGAAAAAAAGAAGAAGGATAATAATTTGTTTAAGTTGAAGAAGAAGAAGAAGAAGAAGAAAAAGAAGAAGAAGAAAGAAACAAAGAGGAAAGGAAAGGAAAAAAGAAGAAGAGATAAAAATAAGAAAAATGTTAAAGAAGAAGAAAAGAAAAAAAGAAGAAAAATAAAAAGAAGTGCAAGACCATGAAAAGGAAGAAGAAGAGGAAGAAAAAACTGAGAAGAAAAGAAGAGAAAGAAGAACATTAAAAAAGAAAGAAAAGGAAAAGAAGGAAAAAGAAAAGAATAAAGAAAATAAAAAGAAGTAAAAGAAGAAAAAGGAGAAGAAGAAAAATAAGAAAAAGGAGAAAAATAAGGAGAAGAAGACGACAAAGAAGAAGAAGAAGAAGAAGAAGAAGAAGAAGAAGAAGAAGAAGAAGAAGAAGAAGAAAAAGAAGAAGAAGAAGAAGAAGAAGAAGAAGAAGAAGAAGAAGAAAAAGAAGAAGAAGAAGAAGAAGAAGAAGAAGAAGAAGAAGAAGAAAAAGAAGAAGAAGAAGAAAAAGAAGAAGAAGAAGAAGAAGAAATTGCAAAGAAGTTCCAAGTGCAGTAAAACCATTTGTGCTAATAACATTTATCAGATACGACATTTATTAACTAATTTTCTGTAAAACTTTTCATTTTCTTTCATCTCCTAAACAAACAACAAATGCAGCTCCGCGTGGCATCTCGCCTGTAATTGATCTACAGATTTCTTTTGTCAGGAAAGAACATACTGATAGCCTATTGTCTACCCACCTCATTGTGTATTCTGTCTACTTTTATCGTTGCGCCGTCTTGTCTGTTTGCTCTTAACCTTTCCTTCAGTTACGTGTCTTCTACGTCTAAAGTATTTTACTTGTCATTATTTCCTCTTTCATCGCTAGTGTTTTATTGTCTCCGCGGTCTTTTAATTTCTTTAGCTTATACTGCAAGTTCTGATGAATAAGAAACAAATAAACAAATACATTATCTTCGAGAGCAACGAGTTCTCTTGAACTAGACTATAAAATATTATATAATCACGTAAGTGGAATAAAAATGCTTTTGAAGATCCGCTCATTAACTATCACCAATATACAAATATCTCATCTCTGTTTGCATTATCAAAAGCATCCATCATTACGGAGATTTGTCCATTGCTGGTGTCCATCAAAAGGGTTTATGTGGTTCAGGAATAAAGACCGCTTGTCCATGCCGTCACAACGCAGTGTATTAGCTAGGTTTTTTTAAATCTACTTTTTCTTCTTCTTCGCTTATCCTCAGATCAAGATCCCGGTTTCTCTTACAGTGGACACCGTTGTTTGTAAGCTGTTTTATCTCCATACAGCTTTTGTCTTAAATCTGTCTGGCGAGGCCAGTATTGTTCTCTTTTTTCCTGCTTGAACATTCATCTTTGTGGGATGTGTTCCGTGGTCATAGTATGCTCCCCACATGGACACTTGTCATCCATGACTTGCTCTTCTCTAGGTAAGTTAAAGTAGCTGTCTTCTTTTCGGAAGTCGGTGTGTTGATCAGCCCATTTTCCCCTGAAGTTGGCTTTAATTATGTTCTTGTCCTCATTATATGTGATGCTCTGGTCTTTTTTTCTTTTCTTACTCCAGATAGAAAAACGCCCTTGCTGTAACACGGTTGTAACTGGATCCTGGGGAGAGAAGACTAACGTGTGGTCAGGCAAAATATACTGATCAGACATGTTAGTCAGTGTCTGTCATAATGTACTGATCTGAGATGTTATCGTCAGATAAAATATACTGATCGAACATTTTGGTCAGTTAAAATATACTGATCAGACAAATTAGTTAGGGTCAGGCAAAACATACTGATCAGAGAAGTTAGTCAGAGTAAGGCAAAATATACTGACTAGAGATGTTATTTAGGCTCAGGCAACATATACTGATCAGAGATGTTAGTCAAGGTCAGACAAAATGCTGATCAGAAATGGTAGTCAGGGTCAGACATAATATAATGATCAGACATATTAGTCAGCTTCAGGCAAACAATATTGATCAGACTACGTTAGTCAAGGTCAGGTATAACATACTGATCAGACATATTAGTTAGGGTTTGCCAAAACATACTGATCAGACATGTTAGTCGGGGCCATGCAAAACATACTGATCAGACAATGTTAGTCGGGCCAGGCAAAACATACTGGTCAGAGATGTTAGTCAGGGTCAGGCAACATATACTGATCAAACAATGTTAGTCAGGGTCATTGGTGCGGCTTGTGTCTGTGGTTCGTGCCCGTCATCACAAGTTGGCTGGACTACCTCCGCTACCTTCTGTGGTTACATTCAAACAGGATTATTCAAAGTGCCTTTATCTAAATGGCGGTGACTTTGACTCTCACCTTGTGACAATACTTTGTAAATATATGGAACATTATTTATGTGCCATTCGTTGTGAACATAAGGATTTGGTCCTGGTCATGCTGCTTTCTCAACCTGTTTATGTCACACCTGTTAACGGAAAAGGCTTCGGGAGTAAACCCTGAGGAAAAAGCCTGCATTATGTGCTATCTTTAGTCGTCTTGATAATGTCTTGCCACTGGCCAAAGGTAGCTCATGACGAGAGAGTGAGCTTGACATATTGCTCAAATGTTCCTCACTTTAATCTAAATCACTGCGCAAGTGAACCATTTCAGCGAACAGAACAAAATGAAGAAAAAAAACGTTCACACGGCTAAATAAAGAGAGTGGTGTTCATCACACGTGATGAACGAGCATCAGTGATCAGTATCAGTCAGCGTCAGGCAAAATATACTGATCAGACCATTTTAGTCATAGTCAGGTAAAATATATTGGCCAAGACGCCCACCTAATTTGATGGTGTTTTCAACATCATCATCAACAACATAATTAACAACATCACCATCAACATTATCAACATCATCAACATCATCATCATCAACAACATCATCAACATCAACAACAACATTAAAATAAATATCATTAACATTATCAACATCATCGTCATAAACATCAAAAACAACATCATTAACATCATTCTCTGGTTGATCAGCCCTAAGACGGGTTGTAGAGCTGTCTGATTAGGTTTGTCCGTTTGGCTATCCTCTGGTTGATCAGTCCTAAGACGAATTGTAAGGCTGTCTGAGAAGGTTTGTCCGTTTGACTCTATCCTCTAGTTGATCAGTCCTAAGACTGGTTGTAAGGCTGTCTGATAAGACTGGTTGTAAGGCTGTCTGAGAAGGTTTGTCCGTTTTCCTCTATCCTCTATCTCTTCATTTCAATGTAGGTTCGTTCATTAATATCTCTGCATGCACGTGATGTAAACGTGAGTCTTGCTCGACCCTTTCATCGTCAGCCCCCCCCCCCCCCACCCAACCCCACCCTAATCTTGCCCTCTAGAAACATCTGTAGAAGACTTTCAAGTTACATATTGTGTTCCCGCCAACTTAATCTTGTTTTTTTTAAAATAATTGTCAATATTTGTCTTTGTGTGCTTACATCATTGAGGACAGTGTCATTCGATCTTCTTTCTGTCTAAGTCACTGTTTCCATTCTACGGTAGCAACACATTTCAATCTTTTTTTCACTCGTCTTTGCTAAGAGTCCATGTTTCAGCCCCATACAGTACAATTGACCATATATGAGTGGCAATTATTCTTCTACTCATCTCTGTCCTGATATTGTTTAAGGTTAGGTTAGCATATCTTTCGTATCTTGTAAATGAAAGTCTTTTGGTGACTAAATAAATTATTGTTCTTGTGTCAAGACACTTCCCGATTATCCTGAGACCGATCTCTCTAGTGTTATCAAAACTCTACAATTATATTATGATAATGCTGTATACAACTATGGATCTGTGCTGCTTTGGGATGAGAAATTGTAAGTGGTTTGTCTATGCTAAGCTGAGTACAACATCTTTGCGAAGCATTGCGTGTCGTACATGACAGCACTTCCTGTGTATGGACGTGTGATAGGGTATTCATATCAGCAGTTACGCTTGCACCTTGTGGAGTTTTCTTAATCCTCTCATCTTCGCATCTTTCTCATAAAAACCTACGAGAGTTTCAAAGCGCCCCCTATCTATTAAATACATATTACTGAAATTATTCCAGCAAGTCCATCTCTCACTTATTTTCCTTGTATTCTCTGTCCCAGCTCATGTCCTGTGCAAAAACGTGTTATTAGAGTGACAAAAGTAGATCATTAAAGGGACAAAAGTGGGTCCCTCAAAGGAACCAAAGTAGGTCATTAAAGGAAAAAAAGTGGGCCCTTGAAGGAACCAAAGTCGGTCATTCCAGGAACAGAAGTGTGTCCTTCAAGGATCCAAAGTAGGTCATTAAAGGGACAAAAGTGTGTCCTTCAACGATCCACTCATTAAAGGGACGATAGTGGGTCCTTCAAGGACCAAAGTAGGTCAATTCAAGAGACAAAAGTGTGTCCTTCAAGGATCCAGTCATTAAAGTGACGATAGTGGGTCCTTCAAAGACCAAAGTTGGTCATTCTAGAGACAAAAGTGGGTCCTTCAAGGAACCAATGTAGATGATTCAAGGGAAAAATGTGGGTCTTTTAAGGAACAAAAGCAGGTCATTAAAGGAACACAAGTGGGTCCTTCAAGGATCCATAGTAGATGATTCAAGGGACAAATGTGGGTCTTTTAAGGACAAGCCATTAAAGGGACAAATGTGGGACCTTAAAGGAACTAAAGCCAGTCATTAAAGAGACAAAATTGGATCCTAAAAGTGACGTATGCCCTGTTCATGACACTGATGAAATGTCAGGGGGTGTTGACTAGCGGGCTGGACCTCATAGGCCTGGGACACAAAGCCGTACTAAAGTGTACACTAAAACGAACGCACATACACGCGCACAATGGTTGATACGTCCAGATATAACCTAAAAGACCATGTCTGAGGTTGAAAGACACGTAACTTCGCAAAACAGAAAGGCAAACTTCTATAGAACAACAATAAAGCTCTGACACATTATCCTGATACGTATCGGATTCTCAATATTTGCCTCAGAAAGTATTGATCCTACAACATGAGTGGACATCATAAATATCTCAGGCCATGTTAAGGCTCACAATAATGAAAAAGAGATGTAATTATGCATTTGTAAAGCACCCATAAACCGGCCATTGGAAACGGATGTTGTTGTTGTTGCTTAAATGTTTGCCTCACTAGTTTCTACTGGCGGAGGCGCGCCATTTTCCACCTCAGACCGTAGTCCTTTGGGCAATATCAGGACGCATAAACCAGTGCTTGGATGAATGTGTGCGTCTGTATGTACCCATGCTAGGTTTGTGCGCCCTCAAAAGCTAGCCCAACCAAACTGCAATGAAAGGGCCTCACCATGAGGGCGCGTGTGAAAGTTGTGCAGGAGTGTGACTGTAGGACAGAGTCAAGTGAAACAGAGTGAGGCGAGAAGAGAGAGAAGGGGAAGAGTGGCCCCCAGGGTGAGCTTCGTGAACCTTCTTGGAAACGGATAAGATGGATATGCTGAAATAATTCGATGATCGTCTGCCTTACTATAATACTGCATTCGATGAATCAGAAATACGCAGGCTGTACGAGTTTGAAATCAAACATAGGTTGAAAATGGGCGGAAACAGGAGTGTACAATACGCGAGCTACATCAGTATCCATACCATTCGTCATCTACTGACATCTACTAATAAAATATTGGAGCGTTTTAGCCATATATTTCTGAGCGCTAAAGAATACGTGATAGTACGTTTCTATAGCAACGATTGCAGGTAAATTAAAAATATGGAAGTAATTTTACAACTGCGTCACGATATGCCTGCTTTCATCAGGAATGACAAACCGCAGAGTTTGTTTATTTAATTTCACAAACTTTCACGGCACTAAAAGAAATAGAGACCGCGCGATAGGATGGAAGCCAGAGTATCTTATCTGTGGTCTCCACTCCTGCAGCCAAGGGCACGTCATCTAAACTAATTAGCCATTGTGAAAATGATTAGAAATTTTCAGGAAGATTACTCGGGGAGTAACTTCCCGCTGTAATTGTGAATGCTGGAGATTAAGATCTAAAATTGGTCACAGTTTCTCATTACGTACGCCCCAAACAGCTGCTACCTTGTTTCAGATTAGAAGTAGAAAGAAGGGTCTGAGGGTATCGGAGGGACAGAGAAGCTAGTGTTATTTACAGTAATATTGTTTTTGTTTGTTTTTTCCTACCTGTGTTATTTGCTAACATATACTTGTATGTATAGTAAGCAAATATCAGCAAATAATGCATTTTTTTAAAACTCTACATCAACGACTCCTTTTTTTGCTATTCTATCTTTCAATTGTATGTTATATTGTTGCAGCTTTGTCATTTTTCCTCCGTGCACATCGATGGTAACAATTATGAGGATGTTGATTTTGTAATAAAAACTTACGGCGAGTTACTTCAGGGCTTAATTAAATGACATTTTTATATCCACGCTACATGATTATAAAGAATGTAATAGTGATTAAACGAAATTTGTGAAGATATGCATGTAATATCGACGGTCGTCATTATCATGAATCATTTGTTTCGTTCTCCGTGAAGCAGAGGGCTGCACATTTTTATTTGTGTCTTCATCACTTGCGATAATAAAAGTCCGTTAGTTTCAGATTATTTTTCTACCGGACTTTATTTGGAGTTCTTTCCGTGAAACTCTGTTAGCTTAAGATTACTATCCTACCAGAGTTTCTTTGGAAGAGTTTTATACATGAAAGTCCGTTAGATTCAGATTATAATCTTACTATACATTGTGTGCAGGAGTTTTATCCAAAACAGTAAGTAAGTTTCAGATTAATATCCTACATGAATTCCTTGAAGGAGTTTCAACCATGAAGCTCTATTAGCTTCAAGATGTTTTTCTACCGATGCATCATTGGTTTTCACGTTGTTTTCAGCTTATGTAGGCTCCAGTCAAAGCATGTTTGGTTATATCGGTTTGTTAAGTCTCGAAGACATGCATATCACCCATGTTATCAACGATAAGTGAAGCAAATATACTGCTCTCGTCTTGTGTTTGAACACGAGAACGACCAGCCTTATAATTGGGACAATAAAGTTACATGATCAAGAGTACATTCAGACCACCACTTTGTTATAAGGGTTAAACGTGAACTCTTGCTGTGGCCCTAGATCGAGCGAACAAAATGCTTCGGCAAAGCCGAAAGGGCCACTACAAGAGACAGTGTGAGAAACTTAGCAATTCAATAGAAAGTAACAACATCGTATGGAAGTGAAGTTAATGGTAGTCCCATAGCAAACACTGCTGTCGGAGAGGAAATGTTAGAGACTTCATTGTACAAAGCCACAGCTGGCTTATGATTTGGGGTGGCCAGTTTCTTTCCCAGCTGCCTTTTCTTCCCTAACAGAGAGAAGGTAAACATTCCACCTGGCGTCGACTGGGCCGTGCCTGGAATGAAAGTTGAACCTCGTACCTTTGCCGTGAAAAGGAGGGCTCTACCATAATGCTATTCATACAGACAGGCACAAATAGAATGAAATGGGTTTTGACATATGGACATGATATTTTTAAACCAATTTGTCCAGTGAGCCTGCAAAACACAACGGAAGGACCTCTGAGCAAGAACAGAAAAAATACAAATCGACAGTGATAAAAATGTCTCAAACACACACATCACATTAGACACAGATTACCAAATAATATATTTTGTACAGATAAGACACAATAAAAGCTTTAAACTTCTTCCTAAGTCTAACGACACGATTCCATAATTCGCGGATGATACATAACTATGCAGAGGTTTCTCACCTAAAGTAGAGGTGGATATATTGAGTTCGGATTTAGATCAAATTCAAGATTGATCTAAGTACTGACTGGAGAATTTTATTGTAGATAAATGTACAGTCATCCACATGGGTAGATCTAATATATAATATAATTACAGGATGGGAGCGATAAATATTAGAAAGAAAGAAAAGGAATGGTACCTAGGAGTTATTATAAATTAAAAAGGTAAGGTAACAAGTCCAGGTAGCAGTTAAAAATTAAATGCAATGTCAGGTATGATAAAAGGAAACATTAAACATAGAAGCAGAGACGTGGCTTGGCTTGGCTTGGCTTCGTTCGTTCTCAATCTCCACCCTGAAAGGCTTGAGTAGTAGAATGCAGTCAGAGAACGGAATGCGCTGTGTCGTAGTTTACAGCTTGACTGCGATATTTGCACCTTTCGATCCAACACATCCGACTTCAGCAAGCATTTTTTTTTAGTACCGGGTTAGCATTCCCTCTTCGATCCCTTCTCCTTAGCCAGTCTGCTCTGTTGCATCCTGCTATCCAGGATCACCACGTGGAGGTGTAGAAGGGTCTTGGCAGCTATGGTTCGCTGGCCCTGACGCTAGCAGTCAGCTATGGGTCGCTGACCGCTGCAGCACATGCGCTGCTCAGCATCTTGATCCCAAGAAAAGTAGGTAGTAATTGTCAAAATGTATAAAGCATTAGTTAGACCTAGATTGGAGTACTGTGTACAGCAGATACGATACAAACATGCTGGAAAAGATACATAGATGAACGAGAAAACTGATAATAGGATTTCAGAGTTATGAGGAAAGGCTAAGAAAAACCTACCCACAGTTCTAGAAAAGATAAGAACTCGAGGTGATTTAATACAGGTTTATAATATAATCAAGGAAAATGTTACATTAGACTGTAACAAGTTTTTTTTCAAAGTACAGCCGGCTACAAGAACAAGAGGGCACATCTACAAATTATTTAAAGAAAGGTCCAGATTAGATATTACGAGATTTTTAGTCACAGAGTGGTTGGAATGCATTGCCACAGGAAGTAGGGCAGGCAGGGAATATTAATGCATTTAAGAATAGATTGGATGCACATAGCTTTTAGAGCAAGAAAATGTAAATGAAACTGATTGTTAACAGAATCTGCAAAGTCTTCTAAACCAGTATAAAAACGTTAAGTTAAATTAAGCTAATTATGAATAGATCTTGATAAATTTGATTTGCCAAGTGGGATGGTGGTACTGGTAGCAGCTGTCGCGTAAAATTCCACCAGCAGTCAAAAATTTGAAATTGGTGGAATGATATAAAATTATGTACAAATAATATTCTACTTTGTATCCCTTTGAACTGATACGGAATATACGCGATAGAGGAAATTGTGCGAGTAAATACAACACTGGTCCTGAAATGTTAGGTTTCTCAGCATCATTTAAAGACGCCATGGCGACCTGGAGCCAGAGATTTATCGTGCTCTGTCGTAAGCCATATTGATCCCTCATCCTCAACGGTTCATGGCAGTGTGAAAAAGGCGGAAAGGATATGTTGTTTGCTGTTAATAAAATCAGAAATCGTACTTTTATATCACACACAACATAACAAATCATTAAAGTACATTTCTCCATCAAAAATCATCGCAGGAAGGCATTAGAAAAATTAGAAAAAGTAGAACATGCCGTTGATACATGATCGGCAACAAGGGGAGCCAAGCAGTGAACGAACAAATCGTGGATGGGAAACGTGGAATGGAAGATTATACCCCAAAGAGCGCGAGACAGACGTCGGTCATCGGTCACTGTCGACCGACCAGGATTTGATAGAGTGCCGGCTCTTTTATTCCTGAGAGAAAAGAAGCTAAATTAAGGCAGCTCACACGAATGCCAAATTTAAAAGTGGCCGGTGGGTCCATCTTCTTCATGGCTCTCTAATCGTATAAACACCCCCTACCTCGATGCGGGAAAAGAGGTTGTGTTGCTAGAGTGAGGGTATCATTTGTTTGCTTCATAGGTCCTTATAATATATGTAAGGACAGGGTAGTGTGCACAATGTGTGTCAAGATCGTCCGAATGGTTCTCATGATGGCTATGTGTGATAGGGACCAATACCACACGGAGGGCATGCCGTTGGAGATGACTAACAGAGTAGTCTGACCCAGTACTTCCCAAACTTTTCAGTGTGACAGGCCTGTAATGGTGTATCCATTGCTCCAGGGACCGGAGACAAATGTATAGATTATTGTTGTTTTTCTATGATCTTAATTGTGTATAAAATTTTGTTTAAAATGTACATTTAGACAATTGCACGACTCGATTACCATTTAATGATGGATGCTGTAAGTGTGTTTTTTGTTTGTTTGAACTAATTTACAAAAATTGTTATATTTGTTATTTATAAAAAATAGTAATCGAGAATGTAAAACAAATCTTGGAATTTTACAGAAAATTATTTATTTGTATATCGAAAAAGATTCATTCGTTTATGTATGCACAATATGGTGGCTACCGTGCCCTGCTCGAGAGATAATTGTGTTGTACGAAGTCTGCGCTTGAATGAAAGTTCTAGAAACGATTTCAAATGGACGATATGAATTCCATACACAAGACATTATAACAAGGAGGTCAAGTTATAGACTACTCAGATTCGAGCCATGGACCTCCAGGTAACAGATGAGACATGTAAAGAAAGACAAGAGCTAATGGATAGGGCCAACTAGACACCACCAAACATTTTGTATTACTGACCTAACTCATCACTTTATCACGTATCAATTTAGTGCAACTATGGAATATATACTCATGTTGATCTTGACAAATTGATAGACATCATTACTTCTTAACTTTTCTATCATCAAGCATAGCCCATACGTTCATAGACAATATGTACATAGACAATATGTGCATAGAACGCATGTACATAGACCGTACGTATTTTGACCGTACGTATATATACCATACGTGCATAGAACATCATGAATAAAATGAAAACATCATGAAAAACAAGGAAAAATGGATACTGGTAGTTTTAAATTAACCAGCTTGATCAAATACGAAATAAATTGAAGCTAAAGGTCAGTAATGAACAATGAAGCGACAAGAATGTTGACAATTTAAGTTTAATTGTCACCGGGATTGTTGTGGATATTGTGATACAGAATTAAAAGAGTAAATTGTCTCTTTCCTTTAAATCAGAAGAAGAAGAAGAAGATAAAGAAGAAAAAACAGAAGAAGAAGAGAAAAAGACGACGAAGAAAAAGAATTAAATATATTATCACGACACATTCAAAATATTTAAAACAGTGAATTAAAGGACAACGGACAATACAAGTTGGCAACATTGTATGTAAACATTGCTTCTTGTTTTTGTTCCAGTGCGGTTAGTAAACCAAACCTATAAAATTTTTAAGTGTCCCATATTGTAGTCTACAGTAATGTCACATTATCGTTTAGTATTCTTTCTCATTGTGGCTTCCATTATGGGATCTATATAAACAATCGGGAGAACCATCTAGATTAGAGGACTTTCCATCACGCCGAGTTGTATTGGTCTTCATCGTTTGACAAAAGCTACAAAATCATTCTCTAAATATAGGCTCAGAAGGAAAAGTGCCCAAAATATTGTCATAACCGGAAGTTAAATTAAGAATGAGTATTCAAATCAGACTAAATGCTTTCAAGTCATGCGCAACCCATAGATTCTGACAGTGAAAGCTGATTTCCTAGGCTTCCCGCTGACGGACTGGTTTCTGGTAACCTGAGATGGAGCGAAGTGTGAGTTTCTGGCACACAAAACCCAGAATTCTCTGGACAGATGGAACACGTAAGCCATAGGTGGTAATTCATTCAGGAGAGCGAAAACTCTCACTCAAAACTACTGGACGCTTTGCATGTAGTCTGCGGACAGCTGCAAGGTTCGTTCACGTATGACGTCACTCACTTCTGGTCATTATCTAAACCCATTTCCGCCCGTCGTCTTCTGTCACAAATAATCATGGAAACCCCCCCCCCCACCCCCTCCCCCCGCTCCCCTCTCCCTTCTCTTTATTAAATGTATCGTCACAAATTCATTACAATTATCCCAAGAGGAGGGAGTAGCTAAATGGTTAATGGTATGGCTCACAAACCAAAGGGAATAGCAAAGTGGTTATTGGTATGGCTTACAAACCAAAGGGAATAGCCAAGTGGTTAATGGTATGGCTTACAAACCAAAGGGAATAGCCAAATGGTTAATGGTATGGCTTACAAACCAAAGGGAATGGCCAAGTGGTTAATGGAATGGCTTACAAACCACAATGAATAGCCAAAGCGTTAATAGTATGGCTTACAAACCAAATGATTCGCAAATCAAAGGGGGTAACTAAGTGGTTCATGGTGTGGCTTACAAATCAAAGTAAGTAGCAAAGTCGCTATGGTAGGATTCACAAATCAAAGGGGGTAGCTAAGTGGTTCATGGTACAGCTCACAAACCAAAGGTGGTAACCAAGTGATTAATGATATGGCGCACACACCAAGGGGGTAGTAGCTAAGTAGTTAATGGTATGGCTCACAAACCAAAGGGAATAGCCAAGTGGTTAATGGAGTGGCTTACAAACCAAGGGGAATAGCCAAGTGGTTAATGGTATGGCTCACAAACCAAAGATAATAGCCAAGTGGTTAATGGTAGGACTTACAAACCAAATGGGGTAGTAACTAAGTAGTCAATGGTATGGCTCACAAAATAAAAGGAGTAGTAGCTAAGTGGTTAGTGCTATGGCTCACAAAGAAAAGATGGTAGTAGCTTAGTGGGTAATGGCACGTTTCATAAACCAATGATGGTAGCTAAGTGGGTAATGGTACCATCACAAATCAGGAACCAGAGGGTGGGGGTGGGGGGCGGGGGAGTGTAGTAGATAAGTGGGTAATAGTGCGTTTCACAAATCAAACATGCACGTGTTAGTGTTGATGAACAGCCAAGCACGACAGTAACCATACGGAATGGGTACTTTTTCAATAAATAAGTGAGAAGACGGATGCACTAGGTCGTAAAGTGTAAAGCATTTGTACAGCGCAATCCACCTTGGAAAACATGGTTTACGAGAGAAGACGCAACTCGTCCTACCTTCGGCCTTTTTTTAAGCGTTCACTTCATATTGAAAATCAAATATAATAATAATCAGGAAGATTTACAGACCAGAAAATCTTTGGAAGAAAGTGGAAATGGATGGATCATACATTAAGAAAGCCAAAACCAGTATCACCAGGCAATCCCTGTCATGGAACCTCCAGGGAAGGAGATGCATAGGCAGACCAAGGAATACATGGTGACGAGATCTGGAGGTGGAAGTAAAGAAAACGGAAATAAGCTGGAAGGAAGTGGAAAAAATTGCACAGGACAGAGCTGCTTGCCGAGGGTTGGTTGATGGTCTATGCACCCCTGAGTGATAGAAAGCGAAAGAGAGAGATTTACATACAAAATAACACATTTTAAGCTGAATGGCTTGCCTTGGCTTCGTTCGTTCTCCATCTCCCGCTACCAAATCCTGAAAGGGCTTAAGTAGCAGAATGTAGTTCAGAGAACGGAATGCGTTGTGTCGTAATTTACAGCTTGACTGCGATATTTGCACATTTCGATCCAACAAATCCGACTTCAGCAAGCATTTTTGGAGTACCGGGTTAGCATTCCCTCTTCGATCCCTTCTCCTTAGCCAGTCTGCCCTGATGCAGCCTGTTATCCAGGATCACCGCGTTGAGGTGTAGAAGGGCCTTGGCAGCTCTGGTTTGCTGGCCCTGACACTAGCAGTCAGCTATGGGTCGCTGACCACTGTAGCTCATGCGCTGCTCAGCATCTTGATCCCAAGAAAAGTAGGTAGTAATTGTCAAAATGTATAAAGCATTAGTTAGACCTAGATTGGAGTACTGTGTACAGCTGTAGAGTCCTTATCGCAGATACGATACAAACATGCTGGAAAAGATACATAGATGAGCTCTTACATAGCTATACGCTCTCCCTTAAAATGTAATCAGTACAATATATAATAACCAAATTAACTGTAACAGAGTCACACCATCACTTCAATTCTTACTAAAGTGCGTCCAGAAATACGTGCCAGTGGAATGTATCCATTATCTTAATAATTCCATAACCTGTCAATTTGAATTCTTTCATTTGCCCCTGTTTTTATTACGAAATTATGTATAAATATTATGCCGATTAAAAGGATTTATCCAAACAAAAGTTGTATTTGTTAATTTCACGAAGCCCGTAGTTATTGTTAATTTCACGAAGCCCGTAGTTATCGTTCATACGCACAGCACATTTTAGATGTACTTCCTTTAATATATAGTACATTAAGTGCCACATGTGTAACTTCATTTATCTTAGGGGTTTGGGTATTCAGTTCAACTCAAGTGTCATTTCCGCATCGAAGGTCGGCTGCAATGGATCTCTAGTGTACTCTATCTCTTGCCGAAATGGTTCAATCTCACAGGTTTGTTTCCAGTTCTATCTCCTGATGATATCCGCCCACTTAAAACGTCTTTCTCTTGAATGACTGCCTTTCACACTTCTTCTTCTGCGTTCGTTCTCAATCTCCGCCTACCAAGCCCTAAACAGAGCTTTGCAAGTAGCAGGATGTAGTCCGGAGAACGGAATGCGTTGTGTCGTTAGTTTACAGCTTGGCTGCGATATGTGCACCTTTCAGTACGACTCATCCGTCTTTCGCAACACTTTCACACTACCCTTTAGTATTGTCTCGAATAAGGAGGTATGTCCTGTTATATGACCAAAATATCGCAAGTCTTACTTTGACTTGGGTCATTAATAATCATTTTATCTCCAACTTTTCCAATACCCCCAAATTTGTTTTCTTCTCTTTCCAAGAAATGTGACCTAATCTTCTATTTATTCATATTTCAAAGGCTTCAATGCAACTTGTTATTCATTGTCCATGTTTCTGCGCCATAAAGTGGTGACGATTGTACATAACACCTGAAAATTCTCATTCTCAAATTACAACTTATCTGTTTGGGTGTCAGTATATGTCGCTTGTTGCTAAATACCATCTTGGCCATACCTATTCTCTTTCTGATTTCTTTTTCACAGCTGCCTTCTTCAGTTTTTATTTGACCTAATTAGAAGAAACTCTGTACCTGTTCAAGTAGTTCATCTTTTATTTGTATCTGCATACAGGTTTTTTGTTGTTGTTATTTTTCCCCAAGTATCATAGTCTTTTTTTCTTTATGTTTATGTCTAATCCAAACTATTGACTTATTATGTATATTGTTGTCACAAGCCCTTGTAATTCTTGTTCACCTTTTGCCATCAGAACTGTATCATCCTCATATACAAGGTTATACATTGCCCCTCCTCGAACGACAATCTCTGACATCCCCTCTATCTGTTTGAATATTTGTTCTGTGAAGATATTAAAAAGAAAAACAGATGATACACATCCCTTTCTCACTTTTTACATCTATAATTGAAGACCATATATTTCCTGCATTACTGTTTATAATGTATTCAATAATGCAATATTTGCTTTAAATATCCATACATGTAGAATGTACTCACCACATTCAGAATTGGGTGACTCAAATAAATTGATTGTCGGCTGAATTAATCACAAACCATCGTTCTACCAATAGCCATCTTCCTCTTTCATTAAATGATCCTCACATTAAATCCAGAATTGTTTATCAATGTTTGAGAGGGCAGTAAAGGAAATGTTATTTACATCTATTAGTTTGAAGGTTTTGTTGCCACTTTCCACCTGTTCTTTCAGCCTTGCCCAAAATAATTCTAAATGATTTAATTGTGGATTGTTCATCGACAATCTTAAACACATATTACCATGCTCCTGAATTATTTTTCAACATAAAACGTTTTTGTCCTGTATGTATTCTTTACAAGTGACAACAATTCAGGTTTGAAGTGCATTTCAGTCAATTGAATTCGTACTTTTAGCCAACGTTTTATTTCGTCCGTAGTATTTGCTGATGTTGTGACCTTGTCTTCCATTACCACTGCATTATGGTAGGAATTATTGTCCAGTAGAGAACTAGACGTGAAGGTCTATCTAATGATGGACGTACAGTTTTCTCAAATCTGCTTTCTAAATATATGGACATTCATCACTGAATGATAGTCCCCCATAATCGGTGATTTTTAAACATTCTTTAACAATCCATTATGTCTGGTACAAGTCTGAGCTTATATCAGTCGCTGTTCTTTATTTCTCTTAATTCTTTTAATAGTTCCATCAACATATTTCCATTCTTTTTTTCTTGATAAAATATGCATTTATCCATCTTCATCTATAAATAAAATATCGTAATTTGCTATACACATTTCTCTAAATTTCCCGTAAATATTTTTTTCTAATAGCTACTAGATTAAGCTTTTTTGCAAATGATATTTCTACAGCTTGTGTGCTTACAGAATGTGAAATCAGCACCCATCAGTTTTCCATAATGTCTTTTTACAGATATTATTGTCGTTCTTTCTAAGTAAAATTTAAAATTTCTTAAGGGCCAATACTTTTTTAGAATCCAACATTCTTTAAACTTCTCATTTAATAACTTCTCTGTCAAAGCTATTAACTTCATTTTGTCTTAGTCCGTCTCCGGTGGTATTTGTAGAAAGACTGCCATATTCTAGTGCCAGTGTGAGAATGACCAGTCTTTTCTCTGAATTTGAAATACGATGTAAAAGGCTTTCCCGTTTACCCACATGATAAGTATTTATACAATTTTATTTCATTTTTTCAGTGTAATAAATTTAACTTTTAACGCCATTCAAATAATAAAGGCACTATCTAACTATGTTACGTTTTTACAAGTTGAAAAGGATTATGATAAAGACGTAATACCTCTAAATTTGTGGCCCACAGTGCGTGCAATGTGAAGGAAATTTCTCACGCATATTGTGGATTACTGAAGAACTGTTCGAAAAAAATCAAGAGAAAACTTACATTTTTATACAGTCCATACCTAAATTAAGCTAAAAATGCATCCTAAATGTGGCTGAAAAAAATGTGATATAACGTTCATCTTACAAAAACTTAAAATGTATATTTTCATCAATTGAGCTATTATTTTCAAGGTTAACTCAGGTATTTCTGAAGGCATTATAACATTTACGTTTTATCAAATAACTTAACCCTGAAAACAAACCAACTAATCTGTCAGAATTAAACACGTGAAGTATTTGCTAATTGCTTCTCTTTATAATTCTCATTATGCCATGTCAAAAATACCCTCCTCTACGAAACGAATTAGAAAAGCATTTGTCTCATGATTAGCATCATTGACTGAAAAGGATTTTCCATTCAAATCAAATAGTTGGGTAATTTTCTCCTGTCAACTTTGAACATATTTCGTTCTAAAAATGTTCAGCAAATTCAAAGTAATTTTTCTTTAGTTCAGTATCAATTTTTATCTGTACCTCCTACGACCTACTGGCTGCTCTACTCAACAATTTTAATATGTAAATGTAATAACCATGAGGCCTGCAGTTTTTTACTTCTAAATTTTGTTTTTAAAGCGTGTATTACATTATATTATTTTAGTGAAATAACTTTTACAATTGAAACTAGTTAACTTACTAGCATCGACCATCACCGGCTGTTACCCCGGGGAAGCAAACACTTAGAAAATGCAGGAGGAAGCAGACCCTTACATAAAATGTATGCCGAAGTCGGATGCACTGGGCCGACAGCCACAAAATAAAAAACCGCAGTGCAACGCACATTGTTTTGGGAAATAGAGAAATAGCGGAATAGGGGAACGCAAAAAAAAAAGAAAGAAAATGTAGTATGGACAATGGATAGAACTCGCAGTGGGAAGGCACACCTGGTACTAAAATAAAAACCAGCTGAAAACAGTTGTACCGGACCAAAAGGCGCAGATATGTCATATTCGCTGTAAACTACGACACAATGTCCTTCTCAGAACGAACATCGAAGAAGAAGATACTAGTTAACGGGTATATCAGTTCAGCTGGGAAAGCAACATGAATATGTTATCAACTAGAGCTAGCTATTGCTGATACGAAAATGCAGAATATGTAAGCAACAAATATTTGCTGCACTGAAAATATTGTTAAAGGACGTGTTCAACATTTGCATGTGATGTGTATGTATTTTCTTGACTGTTTTCATTCATTGGTTTTATTATACCTCGTGTTTAGGTGAGGCCATCTTTCTTTGGTAAATTCTGATGTATTGGTCTATGTTAGTCCGGATTGCTGAAGATTCCTTTCATGTCAGATACACGTGGCTATCCTTGGGGTGTGTAACAGGGTCTTTTTCTGTTTTATACGCACAGTGGTAGTTGATCATGCTGTATTCTCGTGCCTCTCTCTTGCTATGTTCTGTTATAAGAATCGACATAACTGCACTCCAAACTTATTCATAAGTGTTCAGTCGCTCTTAGTAAGTGGCGATAGCTGTGGGTACTAATGGTTCATGAAGCGCGCTAGTTGAAAACACTTGTGCTATGCCCTTTCATGCATTCTGCCCCGATCGAGCCTCGTTTGATTTCACATTGTACAGTCTGTGTAATGGTAATTCATCTGATGCAGTGTCGTCATTCAACAGGTGGTCATTGATAGACTTCAACATGGAACCCCTTACCATATCGAAGGTGCCCATGATCTGTGAGTGTGTAACCAGGATGTCAGCTCGACTATTGCCCAGAACCTTAGCATAACCTGGACATCATATCCACACCAGCCCACTAGAGGGTTAAGACCTCTACAGCTCACCTGCTGCCCACTAATACCTTAGCTAAGGCGAATGTACCTTCCGATGTACGGATCAGGAGTACGACATGATGACTGCTCATGTTAAAGAGATATCAGATAGTCAACCAATGACTGAAGTCACTATCTACATTCTCATACTGGAGGTTGTTGTCCTAATGACTCTTTCAGCAAAACCTTGACCTCTCACTCTAGCAGGGAAACCCCAACTTGATGTCCTATCAACAGCATCAATACATGACGTCATCGCTCTCCTGGGTGTTCCCCCTTATCAGCTGGTTAACCTACAACTCTGCTTCCTTGTTGCTATCATTTTGTATATTTCATAATATTTATAATATCATCATGTTTCATTCTATTTCTCCTGATGCCATTGAGGACTTTTCTCAGATATTTCATTTCACAAGTGTCATCGTTGGTGCCAAGTCTAACAATGTTATCAAAGATAAGAAGGTATATAATATGGTAGACTAACAATACTTGGAAGTACAAGACAATAATAGTATTGATTATGTGACGTCACATTTCTTCAGACCATCCCCCTCAACCCCGCCCCCCCCCCCTTTTTTCTATGTCACACGTGTTTGACCCGACATCTCTCACCACGTAACGTCATATGTAAACGACATCAAAGACTATGAGCGCCTAATTCGACTAAACAGGTAAATATACGAAAACTACTTTCCTCGGTACAAATTTTGTAAACATGGTTTTTTTTTTAATTTTTTTTTTTTTGGGGGGGGGGGGGGGGTGTAGAAACTACAGCAGTGTAGTTTATGTGTGTGTTTATTTTGTGAATCAGTGTATTGGCATTTTTATTTTTATTTTTGAAAAAATTATTGATGCTTTGGTTGGTTGTTTTGTTTTGGCTTCTGCGTGACAACCTTAATAAATATAAGAAATGTTGGGGCTTATAAAGTAATTTTTGATGTAAAGAGACACTTTTCACTTTTAATTGTTCACTAATTTAAAACTTCATGACTTGAGGAATTGCACAGAAGATGAGATCTGTCTGCCACGAAACGAATTGATTAGTTTTACCAAGAAGAGCATATTTGTAAATGACCCGTTCTTTGCTTTTTACGATCACGGAGTTTTGCTGGATCTTTGAGAATCGTCTCTTACGCTTCGACGAATATTTGTGGCTACCTTGGACAGCGAATAGTCAGGAATCCACTCGGGATTCAATCGAAATTTGGTCCCTTGCTTGAACTTAGTGATTGTAATTAAATAAAGAAATTTAAAGAAACTACTTTTTCGATAAAAGTTTTTGAATAATCTGTCCAGGGTCCGCTTAAATGTGATAGATTAATAGGTCATACTACTAGGGACTGTGTACACAATTTCATCTCTTAAGCAATGCTCATTGGTTGTCGGGTCGCATGAGGCTCAATTTGAAGCTTTCTGGACCCGCGTTATGATGTGGCGTTTTAGTGACAAGTAATTGCACAAATCAAACAATAATATAGATCGTTTAGCATCACAAAACAGGGGGATGGTCTAGATAAAGAGAAAAAAAATTGACAAGGTGTCAGTGTACGATACAGGAGAGAAACAATAGAACAAGTTAAAACTGGGCTTCACCAACCTACCCTCACTTCATGCGTCAAATGTATTCTTGTCTCGTTCTTTAGTTTGTGTCTATCAATTATCCAAATTGATGACAAAGAGATGCAGATCATAGAAGATTGTACCTCTGTTCCTTTGTGGCGATCTTCTAGGTGGCGCGGAATGTCAAACATACCATCACTGCAGACGTGCTGGCAAAACTGACAAAAGAATGATAAGATAATCTACCCAGATATGTATGCTACGCCTCTGGCAGGACGTGACAAGGACATCGACACACTGGACTGCCAACCATCGATGTGACTTGAAAGATGCTTCATACTTTCTCTTCGCAATCTACAAATTAATTGACCAATGGGTCCCCTTTTTTTGGACCGAAAGTGGTGATTCTATTAGTTAGCTAGCCAAGTTAAAGCTCCGGGAAGAGAAAGCTAATGAGCTTGCCAGAAGCCGGGCAACGCTACTACTTGATAGTATCACACTACAGACCTGCGGACCGATTCTGAGAAACAACAATAGACATGAATGGCTATATCAATGAGCTACATCCCAAACAGGCAGATCATATTTCAAACACCTAGCAAAACTAGATCCCCACGACCCAGTCAAAAAGACTGAAGCGAAGAGACCAGATTTTGATCTTCAAGCTGAGAAGAGGTCATGTATATCTGAACAGACATGAAAAGATTAGACCCACTAAGTAAACCAAATTGTAGATTCTGTCACGACCACGAGGAATGAGTCGGACACCCTCTGACTCTGTGCCCAGGACTGACCGATCTTCGAAACCGGCTGCTCCAACAACACCCCACCATACACACTCTACACATCACCACAACAATTGCAGAGGACGTGTGCTTTTGTTCGGCAAGTTTCGTGCTATCAAGAGATGCCGGCTTATAGCAAAAGGGATTATATCATCATCACCAGCGCAAGCCGTAGCCAAAAGTATATCAAGAAACAATACTGTATCATGTATATTTCTTTCTTGGCATTGCGGTAAAACAGGAGAAAAATGTGATTGTGAAGCTCTTAACCTGTTCCGCTTATATTCACTTAAAGAGGTTTTGGCCAAAACGATGGAATAGCAATTTCATCTTTGGCCGACCTACCCAACCCATATTTTTAACTAAAAGATCAACATAACCACGATGTGTTTTTTTTGTTTTTTTTGTTTGCTTAGTTTTGTAATACACTTTTTGTAAAAATATATACATATCGACTAGAAAAAATCAACGCAAAAGCTCAATGAAATGTACATTTTCATTTTAAGGAATAATTTCAAAGAGACTAAGCGCATTTTTGCAGAAAAAATAGTAGATTTGTGCGCGCAGATTCGCTATCGATAATAGAATCTAATGACTTAAATAACCAGCAAAAAATATTTATACAAAAACTTATTAATTTTCCTATTTTTATATAAAACGAAATTAAAGAGTCAACCTACGTTTCTGAAGTATCTTAAAAGTCTTTCAGACAGAAAAAATATATATCAATAAAAATATCATTTTAAAATCACCGCCCCTGACAAAGACCTCCTGTCCTGAACGACAGGAAAAATCGGCCCCTGGCAGGAGCCGCCTGTCCTGAAAGAGTTTAACAAACGTATATGGCTTGGCTTCGTTCGTTCTCAATCTCTCGCTACCAAACCCTGAAAGGGCTTAAGTAGCAGAATGTAGTCCAGATAACGGAATGCGTTGTGTCGTAGTTTACAGCTTGACTGCGATATTTGCACCTTTCTGACTTTTACATGAAATACTTTGAATACTGGAATTCAAACAGGCAGGTTATGCCTGGTGCCAGGTAATTGAAAGTTCTCCCTACCGAGTTTTTTATTTTGCAATAATTTCTTCCTGCATTTTACTAGGCCTGCTAGATTGCGTGTTCCGTAGGAATTTCATTACTTCTTAAAAGATGTCCAGACAGTGCCTAGCAAGCTTCTCGTATCGATTTTCTTTCTAAAGGGCCAATGGTTTCTTTCTACGATGTCAACTTATATCTACCAGGCCAAGAGATAGATGTCAACCACAAAATTGACCAGCAGATCTCTAGATGACGAAAAGCAGCTTGGTATTCATTCAACGCCATTAAATCATTGCTTCCAGATATGAAAGAAACTACGGCAAGAGCACACACTTTCAATTACATGGTCATTCCAACAATGATTTATGGATGCAAAAATTGGAACTTGCGCAAAACAGATGTTGAGAAACCCCGAGTCACTCAGAGAGCAATGGAACCACGCGTACTTACATTGCATATAAGATCAGAAACGGGGAAAAAAGACATCAAATTTTGTTTCGGGACATTGTGGGTAGCAGCGGAATTAAGCAAACATCGCTGGGCTGGACATGTTAATACGCATGCCTGACAACAGATGGGCAGGTAATATGCATGCCTGACAGCAGATGGACAGGTAATACGCATGCCTGACAACAGATGGACATGTAATACGCATGCCTGACAACAGATGGACAGGTAATACGCATGCCTGACAGTAGATGGACATGTAGAACAGCGTGTTGGTGACCGTATGCCTATGCACGTTTACGGGCCCGTCCACCTCTATGCGATGGCGGGATGGACTGACCAAAGACATAGATCCCCATTGGTACACCACTGCAAAAGATCGGGACGCATACATAATATTCTTGGCTTCCTCGAGCAGATCATATTTGCTGGACTGACACGGAGGATAATATAATAATGTACTGATATTTATGTGCACAACGTGTATACGTGATCTCAGAATTTTTCATTAATCTCCAATTTGATTCGATGCTGGTCTCACTTCCATCTAAACCAGAGAACGCTTGAAACGTATAGAACTGTAAGCCCCCCCCCCCCCCCTCCCAAAAAAATGGCTTCTAGAAAAGATTTGTAGAAAAAAACAAATATTTTTCTGGATAAATAGGAAGAGTTTTAGTTTTATACAGTACGTACAGAGCAGGAAGTTAGAGTTTGAGATCTAAATTTGTCTTCAAATAATAGCTAAAAGATAACACTGGTAGTCAACACTAAGATAGGATGCACAGTGGGACTTGATGATGTCACTAGATAACGAGAGAGAGAGAGAGAGAGAGAGAGAGAGAGAGAGAGAACGAGGGTGAATCTAAAACAAGTCTTTTGTATGACAACAAAACGACTCGTGGTTGGGTTTTATGTAGTGAAAAATACAAAAGAAATGGAAATGACTTATCGACCATTCAACAGCACACAATTCACAATAATCTGAGATGTAATGTTCAAATGGCTTCCTATGTTTTGTAGAAGATGAGAAAGCAAACTTTACTGTTGTGCGGCCAGCGAATCACTTCACATATCAACATGTGGCCCTCAGTCTGGTTTGTACCTGAGAGCCCTGATTTAGATTTATGTTCATCCATCATAATAAACACTTCACTTTGTTGTACTAGCGCATTCAAAACGAAACTTGCTCATCTTTTTAGAGTGGCAGAATGCTCGCGTCTCGTGGCAAAGGTGCTAGGTTTGACCCTGGTTAAAGACAATTTCTAGTTGACCAAGATGTTTACGGATACCTAGCTTGCGGAAAGACAGCGAGGAAGGCGAACTGGCTATCTCACCTCATAAGCATGCCAGGCGCAGTGCAATATAATTTATAAAATATTCTTCCTTTTCTGCGATTGCTGTTCATTTAGACCAGGACTCTTGGCCCTCCAATAAATGTTGATGCCTTTTTCGGGGTCTCATTAATACCGTACAGTTTCTCCTCGCAGGAAGTCAGCGTGGAGCACATCCCTCTCCTCAGATCTGTGTGCTGGGGACAATTCTGAAGTACACGTGTTACATAGGCTGGTGGTACTTATCTTGAATTTGGTGTACAGGTTGTGTACATTCTGCCTGCTGTGGCCAGTTGAGAGATGTGGTATAATAACCTGGTCTTTTCTAGACTTCTTTTGTCGTGTCACTTTGTACTGGATTGTATCCCAGTGTGGTGGTATGTATTTGTTTGTACTGGATTGTATCCCAGTGTCGTTACATGTATGTATTTTTTTGGTACTGGATTGTATCTCAGTGTTGTGGCATGTATTTGTTTGTACTGGATTATATCCCAGTGTCGTGGCTATATCAGTGTCGTAGTATGTATTTGTTTGTACTGGATTGTATCTCAATGTCGTTGTATGTATTTGTTTGTACTGGATTGTATCCCAGTGTCGTGGTATGTTTTTGTTTGTACTGGATTGTATCCCAGTTACTGTAATTGACATATCCATCTTAGCTTACATCGAACGCTCATCTGTCTGTCCGTTCTCGAGATGTCCAAGATAAATGTGACGATCGATATATGACATCCATCTCTCTCTTTAACACTTCACTATGTTAAAAATGAGCGCGAAAAGAAGATAACAGAAAAAGGAGAAAGACAAAGATGCAGAAGATTAAATTAGATTTGCTTGCGTCAAAATGTTTGAGAACCTAGCGAGTTAGATAATATTCTTGTCCATCGCGTCTGTATGAAACAATTACTGGATGCCTCCCTTTTCTGTTTCATTCTACCCCTTTCTCCATCTCTCTATAGGAATGACATACAGGCACCAAGATCGGTAGTGTCTACACAAATATTTATATTGTTAATACAAATAATTGTTTTATTTATTTCTTTTGTCAGACACAGATTGTCTGACTCTAATCCACATTTTTGTCAGGAATGTCGTCGACAAGGACATACTAATCGCCTGAAAATCTCATGGTAATTTCAGTAAAACCAAATTATTGTAAACACGCCGATTTAAACAGATAATTAAATTACAAAATGCGAAGGGTTTTCTTTGAGAAAAACATTAAGATTCGTAATATGTTTATTTGCTAACTGGGTAATTATTGTGTTGTTGTCTAACAATTTCTGACTTGCATCTTGCTTTTGTACAGTGTGCTTGATTCTGTTGTCCTACTGCTCTTTGCATGAGGCGACGCAGAGAAGCAGAATGCGTAGATTTCTTGTTATCGTCAAGTAGGAGGAATGTGCTGTGGCAAGGTGTCATTTTCTGAGTGTCAGAGACACCCTAGATCCACCCACCGACGACCAGGTCTGCCCCTTGCTCGTGGACCGGAATCCTGCATTACTCAGTGATTTTTATATGCTCTCGCTGCAGGCTGGTCATAATGCATTTTGACTAAATGACCAAACCACTTGTTTTTTTGGGCGTCAATGTAGTCATTAACTTTGTTTGTCCCCACTATGTGCCTCAGTGTGGTGTTGCGGATTCAGTTACGGATTATCTTTCCGACTGCACTTCTCTTACAGTGCATCTCACAGCCCTGGGTCTTACTCTTATGCCTAAGATTTTTGACATTGGTAAAACAGTGTTGGAATAAACAGTGCCTTTATCAGCCTTCTCTTAGTTGAAAGCTGAAACATGACACATGTGCACAGCAGACAGTAAAATGGCGGTCTACATAGAAATGCAGTTGAAGCTACATGATGCGATTTAATTTGCAGATGGTGGAAGGTTGTGTGCCCATCAACATGCATCGAAGAATGGCTGCGGTGTATGGTGATGCCTGTCAGTACTGTCATGAGGTGGACACAGATTGTAAAAGGCAACAATCCAGCCATGATGAACTTGCATGACAAGACTTGGCAGTGGACGACCCATCACAGGCTTGGACACAAAGCACCAAGCTTTCATGGACAAACTGATTCATGCCAATCGCCGAGTCAAGCAGAAAGATTTTGTCGCAATGCTTATGATTTTGATAGAGTGAGTCCATCACTTTATCCATGCCCTGGTTGGGTATACAAAAGTGTGTGCGAGATTGGTTTCTCACATGCTGACGTCCACAATTCTTCAGCACAATAATGCTCACCCACACACGAGTCGACAAATAGTGGCCGCATTAGAGCATCTGAAGTTTGACAACATTTTACCGCCCCGATCTGGCACCTTGTGCCATCATGGTTTTCTAGAAAACTCTATGTGGGACAAAGATGAGAACATGGTAGGGCCGAAGACTGCAGTCAGCGACTCGGGATCAACGAACCAGCTGTTGAAGACCTACCACAAATGGCGACCCTAGAAACATTATGCACCCGTGCAGAACAGAAAGAGCACTTATGCAGCAAAGGGACCAAGTTCACTCCTCACACTCTGCACATTCAAGTATACCCAGCTGCAAATGATTATCTGATGTAGGAAAGACAATGCAGCAAGGTAGGGGACTGGTTACACCCCCTGGAAAGAATTAGAAGCCTTGTACAAAGAGGTCTCTAGCAATTCCCCCCTGATGACAGTGTGTACTTCTTCTTCTTCTGCATTCGTTTTCAATCTCCTGCTACCCAAAAAGGTGACACTTGAGCAGAGAGTACCTCAAGGGGGAGTACTGTCACCCACACTTATCCTGGTGTATATAAACGACATCACAGAGAATATACCACGAAGAGTACACAGCTTCATGTTTGCAGACGATCTGGCTATGTGGACCTCTGAAAAAAATCTCACCATAGCAAGAAATCGGAGTGGGCGAACTCATGGCTGGTCAAAATAAATGAGGAAAAAACAACATGTACGATATTCTCGCTTTCAAATAAACCCCAGAACACCAAAATAAGTCTTAACGGCAAATATCTGCAGCCAAACGACAACCCAAACTACCTGGGAGTCACATTTGATCGGTGCATGACATGGAAAAGTCAGATCAAGTGAAACCGAATGAGAGCCAGAGAAAGAATGACAATCATGAGGAAACTTGCTGGCACAAGCTGGGGAACAGACGAAAGTATACTAAAGAAACTGTACACTGGAAGAGTGAGACCAGTTCTCGAGTATGGCATTGCGGCATGGACAACAGCAGCAAAGGCGAACTTTGATAAAATTAGCCAACTTCAAAACCAAGCCATGAGAGTTATAACAGGAGGCATGAAGTCAATGCCAATTGTAGAACTTGAAAAGATTACAAATCTGCAATCAATACCGACTGAAGAGACTGCAGAGCCCAGCAGCAAGCAGAGAAACTCAGAAGACTGACAGACCATCCAATGCATCAAAGACTAAATAGATTTGGAAATGGGAAACTAAAGCGGAGAAACTTTGCAGAAATAGCCAAAGCAAAGATGAGCGAAGACCTTATGAACACATTAACAACACCAAAGCACATCCCTACTGTACGCAAACCTACCTGGAAGCAGCATATCATTCCGGAGGTGGTAGAAAATATACCAGGTATTGGAAACAAGAACAGCCAGACTGAAAAAGAAAGAAGAGACGTAACCCTGAGGTACATAATGAAAAACTACCGAAGCATGGACTGGACCCATGCATACTCCGACGGTTCTGTAACAAACACAACACAGAACGGAGTGGCAGGGGTATACCTGAGCCTACCAAATGGTAGAAAAATAACACTGTCAGTGGCAACTGAAAAATACTCAAGCAATTTGAGAGCGGAGGCAGAGGCACTGAGGGCTGCAGTAGAAGCAATGCTGACAGGCAAAAGAAATGAAAGCCAGATAGTCCTGTTTACAGATGCCCTGGCCGTAGTCACAGCACTAAAAAGCCAGAAAAATACTGAACTTAATGATTTAAGAGCAGTACTCTGTCAACTATGCCAGCAGCCCGCACCAAAAAGAGTAGTGGTATAGTATGTTCCATCCCACTGTAACATCCAAGGCAACGAGGAGGCAGACAGACTGGCAAAAGAAGGTGCAAGACTACCACAACCAGATTCTAGTGTGACCTACGAAGAGTCCAAAAGGCTTATTAGAGCCAGATACATGGCCAAATGGGAAATAGAACATACTGGCTACACAAAAAATGATGCCTATTACCAGTTGAACAGAAGAGAGCAGGTCGTGGTCTTCAGACTCCACACAGGCCACAAGAGACTGAAGTACCACCTATTCAATAAACTGAAGATAGGTGGCACTGACGAATGCACTTGTGTACCGAGAAAATGACAGCTGAACATCTGCTGCAAAACTGCCCGACATACGAGGACCAGAGAAAGCACATGTGGCCATCACCAGTGGCAACACTAGACAAGCTCTATGGCAGTGTCAACAGCCTCAGGATGACCGCTGCTTTTTTCGAAAAAATACAGGTTGACGTTTGACAGCGTACGAAGAAGAAGATCTCCTGCTACCAAGGCTTTGCAAGTAGCAGGATGTAGTCCGGAGAACTGAATGCGTTGTGTCGTAACTTTACAGCTTGACTGCGATATTTGCACCTTTTGGTCCGACACATACGTCTTCAGTAGCATAGTATGTACTATTGACCTGTCATTTCTTTAAGCCTGTCAGCACTTTGTCATAGTGACAGTGACACCTCCAACAATGATAGTATCAGCGATGGATCTATGTATATCTTTCTATTACTGAAGCCTACCAGCATTCTATGAAGTGACTGACACTATTAACAATACAAATTTCTGATGATGTACCCCCGCACACAACTTTCATCAACTTATCTGTTTCATTACCAATTATCCTCTAAAATTCAACATAGATTGTCATATAAGATGTTTCTTATGTCATTTATTGTTAAGACCAGGATATAAGCTTCAACAAAGATCATAACACCTTCAGGAAATGTTTAGAAAAGTTATTAAAAATCAGCTTTTACAGGTCCATGAGAATTTCAGCAAATATTCAGCAACTCTTACCTCTCTGTTACTCTGTCATTATTTTTAATGGATCAAACATGTTTGAAAAACACATAAGGCAGTATTTAGATTCAGCAAACATGTTTGGGTAACACACGAGCCATTGTTTAGATTCAGTAAATATGTTTGAGAATCACACGAGCCAGAGTTTAGATTCAGCAAACATGTTTGAGAAACACACAAGCCAGTGTTCAGATTCAGCAAACATGTTTGAGAATCACACAAGCCAGTGTTTAGATTCAGCAAACAACATGACCAGGTATGGCTAGATACAATTTCAGCAACTGTCACCCTTCAATCATGATAAAACATATTGACTAGGTGATAGCAATATGACATGGTTGGTATATAGGAAAAAATGTGAAGCTTTTATTCATTGACAAGAATTGGATAATCTGTTTTCACCACCCACCAATCTATTTTAGTATTGCGTAAATTGTATTAAAATATTACAGAGTAGCTGACAGTAACTGCTGAGACAATAATATTTGAAGCCCTTGGAAAACATACACACCAGACAACAGAAGGGAAAGTTAAGTTACAGTTAATTCATGAATCTAGCAATGGATATCAAAATTGTGTCACTTTCAAGAAAGAAAAAAGTTTGGAGATTCTGCCAATTAGACACCCCGAGACTTGACTTAATCCTAGAGATACCCCTTGAAACATAGGATCACAATGGATACATTCTGTGATGACTTAATCCTAGTGATACCCCTTGAAACATAGGATCACAATGGATATTTTACATGATGACTTAATCCTGAGGAGTCCCCTTGAAACAGGATCACAATGGATACCTTGTGTGACTTCACTTAATCCTGGTGATACACTTTGGAAGATAGGATAATAATGGATACTTTACATGACTTTCCTTAATAATTGTGTAGTCCCTTTAACTTCATTCACTCCCACGAGCTGATATATCGCCTTCAGGATTTTTCCAGAAAACTCAGGGGTCGATATTTTGGCTTTTGCGACGGTATTCACAAAGTGTTCACAAAATCACATATTTTCCCATTCCTAGTTCTCCTAAATGTTTTATTTTGTTTATTGGTGGATGTCCAGATTTTATACTTTTAATTTTCGGAAGTGTCAGCATGTATTTCGTAGAAAATTTTTTTATTTTGTACTTCAAAACCAAATTTGTATTCTCGGAGGGCAGCCTTGAATCTAGCCCATGCCACTTCAGTCAGACCAAATAGAGTTTTTACAGTATAAGCTCAGTAATGGTTAGATTATATTATAACGATGAGGATATCGATCGTTCTGATAGAGATATTTCAATTTCTTTATCTAGCCTTAGTTCTAAGTCGAGCGACAAAAGTGAAACTAAATCTACTGACGAGGGGGTTGTGCCCTCTTTTGTCTCAAGCAATGGTAATAACAATTCACAAATTTAGTAAATGTTAAAGATCCTGCATAGCCATACTAGCGTGTATAATATAAATGTGCATACATATATATATATATATATTTAGTACAATAGGAACATTCTTTCTGGGTGTGCATAAATGGTAAACACTCACGCTGATGTTGATTGGTGCTTTTATTTTAGAGCATGTTTTAAACTTCACATGCCTTCAGTAAAATATAAATACTGTGAAAACAACTGCGCCAAATTAGATGTAACTTTCAGAACATCTTCCCTTGTAAAACTAGCAAAACCATTGGCTATATTATGTTCTCAATCACTTACAAAAGGGATTGTTCCACGGGATTGGAAAAATGCAGGAGTGATCCCCTTATTCAAAAAAGGCAAAAAATCAGATCCGGCAAATTATAGACCGGTGAGTTTAACGAGCATAGTCTGTAAATTGTTAGAGTCAATAATCAAAGAAAACATTGTTATGCATTTAGACAAATTTCTTCTAATTAGAAATAGTCAGCATGGGTTTACTAGAGGGAGATCATGCTTAACAAATCTATTAGAATTCATGGAGGAGGTTACTAAAATCATAGATAAAGGGGAGCCAGTGGATGTTATTTATCTAGACTTTGCAAAGGCCTTTGATAGAGTACCTCATCAAAGATTATTTTGAAAGTTAAAATCACATGGAATAGCTGGGGAAGTTGCCAAATGGATTGAAAATTGGTTAACGGGAAGAAGGCAGAGGGTGGGCATAAATAAGGAGTACTCTGAGTGGTGTGAAGTGAAAAGTGGTGTGCCACAGAGCTCGGTTTTGGGACCAATTTTGTTCTTGATATATATAAATGATTTGGACATTGATATGAGATCCATGATTGCAAAATTTGCTGATGACACAAAACTATGCAGTAGTGTCTCATCTAAAGCGGAAGTGGATATATTGATGTCGGATTTAGATAAAATTCGAGAATGGTCTGTAAGCTGGCAAATGGAGTTTAATGTAGATAAATGTACAGTCATCCACATGGGTAGATCCAATATGGAACATAATTACAGAATGGGAGAAAACAATATTAGAAAGATAGATAAGGAAAGGGACTTAGGGGTTATAATAGATCATACAGGAAAGGTCAGTGAGCAAGTTAAGGTAGCAGTGAAAAAGGCAAATGCAATGTTAGGTATGATAAAAAGAAATATTAAACATAGGAGCAAGGAAGTGATCATCAAACTGTATAAAGCTTTAGTTAGACCTAGATTGGAGTACTGTGTACAGGTGTGGAGTCCTTATCATAGAGGGGACATAAACATGCTAGAAAGAATACAAAAAAGAGCGACAAAGATGATAGTGGGATTCCAGAATTATAGTTATGAGGAACGACTCAGAAAAACTGGCCTACAGTGTCTCGAAGAGAGAAGAATTCGTGGTGACTTAATACAGGTTTATAAGATGATCAGAGGAATCGATAAATTAGACTATAACAAGTTTTTTAAAATACAGCCACCTACAATAACACGAGGGCATAGCTACAAGCTGACTAAAGAGAGGTCCAGGTTAGATATTAGGAAATATATTTTTAGTCAGAGAGTGGTGTCTGCTTGGAATGCATTGCCAGGGGAGGTAGTGGAGGCAGGGACAGTTAATGCATTTAAGAATAAACTGGATGCGCATAGCTTTTAGAGCAAGGTGATGTAAATGTAACTGGTTGTATACAGACTCTGCAGGGTCTTCTAAACCAGTATAAAGACGTTAAGTTAAGTTAAGTTGTGGATTACCATCATTAGAAAGTCATTACGTTATTCATGTATTAGTTTAGAGCTGAATGTGTTGATGAGGAGAAAATTTTGTTTCATAATTTTTTTAAATAAAAATGATTATGCAACTATAATTCTTCATACACAAATGTTCATTTCCATTTGAAAAATGTGTGTATTCCATTGTATTCTGGCTGTAATCGTGAACAGTTTGGTGTATAATATGTGTTATTTCAGGGTCCTTTTTTTGAAGATAAACAGATCACAACTAAGTGATGCTGTGTTTGAGTTTAACATAAGAAAGAAATTGCGTCCAGAGGTCCAAAATATCTGGGAGTGAATGAGTTAAACAGACACTTGTTCTCGAGCTCTGGCGAGGAGGCTCCAGCTACTCAAACTCTTCTTCTGCTGCTCTTTGCCAGTTGTTGCTTTACCTCCTCTTGCTATCCATCTCATCTGCAGTCTTAAAGTGATAATCTTGTTTTATATGTTGTTCCAAAATCATATTGTAAAAATGATTTGGCGTTAGTGTTGAACGGCCCAATCTTACTTTCCTGGGAGAATGCTTGCGAGTTCCATTAATAAAACATAATTATTTGTAATCTTTCCCCCGAAATACTAACATCCGTTTATTCCAACCAAATATGTGGTCACTTTGACTATCCAAGGCATAAGCATGTTATATTTTTGCTGACAGTACATTTAAAATTCATCATAGATTTGATATCTTTATTGTTTAGCTTAGCTTTTTGAGCAGTTCTTGTTTGTTCAATTATTGATAAAGATTGACATATGTCGAAAAGTCAGATCACATTTCTGTCTGTAAAACTGCATCTTAATCTTTTTTTCTCCTTTTTTTTGTTTAAAGCAAATGAACATTTGAACGTCAATTCTTCAGCAAAAGAAATAGCTTGATAATACAGAGACAGTTCTCGAAGAATTTGAAAGAAAAGTATTCAAAAAGAGGACAGATAATTTCAAGATGTGAAATATTAAATTGAAAGAATCAATGTCTTCACACTGCATGGTGTGTTATGGGTTTTTATTTCATTCAGCAAGCTACCAATCAGAATACAATCGTTCAATAGCCTGATTAATTGCTAAATGGTAAGATACATTCAGTGCTGGATTTCCCAATAGGCTAACTAGGAATCAGCCTAGTGCCTCTAGATTGTAAGGACCTCCTTTTGAGACCCCTACAATGTTTTGTTTTTTAATTTACAAGAAAAGAACCTGAACTTTACTTCCAGCATAAGACCACATGAAGGTAAGTCCATAAATGTATAAAGAACTCAAATAATACTTCATTTAAGAGTTTACACTTTCGCACACTAATAAACAAAATTTATTCTCTCATATTCTTCAAACTCAATTTAGTACATAGGTAATAATAAATGTTCCCCACATAGGCCTCTCTACTGCATATCAGCCCAATTTATTATGTGTCTGTCCTGCTACTGTTTGTTCCTTCTCTACAGTTCTCCATGTTATACTTGGCCTGTACAAGGAATTTTCTCCTCTATGAAATTTGTATCTATGATGTGAATCCCAAAAACGTGGGGTGTGGTGATTGTGAGGTTCTGAACTATTGGCATTACATGCAGAACAAAAACATAAGTTACAATATAAATAGGAGGCAACAAAATATTGTTCATTGGTAAAGATAACATGGTTAATCTACTACTATGATCTTTCTCTGTACATTGACAAAGCACTTAAGTCATTTTTGTGTAGGTAAAAATATTTTATTTGTTGAAGTTCAATTCTGGAACCCTGGAGGTGGTTTGGCACACTTGAAGATGTGAAGTGAAAATGAATCGTAGAGAGTCTATCATGGAAAATGTTGGAAAGGTTTGTCTATGATAAGACATGCCTGGCAGCTGTTCATTGATGGCATGTGCTCTGCTCAGAGTTAAAGGGTTTTTTAAAATTTGAATTGATAGATATTTCTAGCAAATTAAAAGTGTATAACTATCAGTATACCTGATTAAGTATTTCTCTATGATGTTACACTAGCATCACGTATCTAATATCTTAGCAAATTAAGTGTATGTGACAGCACATGTTTTCTAGTAAATATTTATACCAAGCATGTGTCATGACAGCCAGCACATGTGCTACATAAATGCAGAAATGTGCAACTTGCGAGGAGATGTAGATGGTCGCAATAACATAAAGGTACGGCTTATCAAGAAATGAAAAAAAACAACACAAAACAGTGGGTATTCAAAGCTCACAAGTTTCAAGTGAACATTGGTATTAAGTGAGGTGAGATCGAGTGCCTAGTCCTATCAGATATGGATGATAAACTCTGAGAAGAAACCTTAACAGTTGAAAATAGAAAAGATCAGGCTTGAAAAAATACACCACCTACTTTCTTCCAGGCCTAGTCCGTCACAGGAAGTAAAATCGCATTAAAGAATGTACTGCGAACAGCCATTCGGCATAGATCTGCCTGTTTGAAAGGATTTCAAGCGAGGAGATGTGTGATTTGTGATAGATAATGAAAGGTAAAAGTAGACCCTTAGCAGATCCTACCATAGGAGATATGTTATAGGTACTATTACGCTAGGTATTCATTTCTACTTTATGAGCTGGGGACTGGTTCCATTCCTCGCTGCCCTGCTTTCCATAAGTTAAAGGAGCCAGGTACAAGTTTTTACAGCTGTGTAAGCAAGCATACTGTGAATAGGTCACAAACGAGGTCCATTTTCTGAAGAAGAAAAAACATGCCAACAGATGGCTCAAGTGAAAAAAAATGACAAAAGTAGAAATAATAAGAAATTAAAAAGACGACACTGTTAAAGACAGATTCACAGTATGCTTGCAGCACAGTTTGAAACAGAGCATAAAATTGTTTGAATACTTAGTCAGAATATAAATCTATACACACACACATATATATAAATGTGTATGTTTATGTGTGCAGCAGCATGACAGCTGTTTGTGCCTACATTCAATCAGATGTCTCTTAGATCAGTAGACAAGAAATAATTTTATTACAAGAAGATAAGCAGTGAAAGACAAACGCTATATTCATAATAATCAATCAATATAAAATGTGTAACAACATTGTGAACAGATCATTGTCATTCATTATGAAGAACTAATTATATGTAACAAGACCAGAAAGTGACTGACAAAGTACCAGTAATTTGAGTTACTCAACAATTAACATAATAATAATCTTGAAAAAACAAAAATGACTTTGTAAAAACAAATGACTAAATAGCTTGTTTCAAATATGTATATGAAATCTCCTAAATAAATCACTTATTGATGGAATGAGATTTTATGTTATTCATTCTGCAAAATTCTGGTCATGGATCAGCATAGATGAGGTGATCACATATTTGGAATCTTCTGGCTAGGTAGAGCATTGTTTTATGTGTGCCCTATCTCTAGATTCCAGTGTGTGTCTTAGCTTGGGTAACGCTCTACAATCATAGCATGACCCTGAAGAGTAGAACCATAATATCAAGTGTAAATCAAGCAGGACACAAGAAATATTCAGTTCATTGGTAAAGGTAACAGGATTATTGTTTCTACCTTCCCCAAGGCCTAGTAAGCCACAGGAAGTAAACAACACAAAATAAGGAAAGAACTATGGAAAACCTTTGACTACCTGCCAGTAGGCATAACCTGCCTGTTTTATATCAATAATCCAAGTATTCAAGGTAACAGGATTATAAATACTTGTTTTTCTGGTATACTTGACCGATCACTGATGAGGTAGTTATCAAACTTTAATGCCTGATGGTGTCACTCAATGAAGCAACATGCTACCACTACATTGCTATGTTTGTGGTCATCCTTCATACTTGTCCCATGATTTTCAAATGCACCTTAATTATCAATTATAGAGCATTATGTGTTTGAGTAACAAGAAAAGATAAAATGATTACATAAATTCTGATAAGCAGTGTCAGATGGTCATTTGAAAAATTTGGAATTTATATCAGTGTCTTATTGTTCTATTTAAATTCATGTCCTTCATTTATTAGCTGTTGTCAGGGTGCTTCAATGTAATAGTAAAAGTAAAGTAACCCATAGCATTACTGCCGTAGGGGTTTGA
Organism: Ariolimax columbianus; assembly: GCA_036924085.1. Taxonomy (NCBI): domain Eukaryota; kingdom Metazoa; phylum Mollusca; class Gastropoda; order Stylommatophora; family Arionidae; genus Ariolimax; species Ariolimax columbianus. The sequence goes on from JAVGWX010000008.1 coordinate 60,201,121, forward strand.
TATGTTAGTGATCTCACATTTCAAAGGCTCGGCTATATGAGGGCGGCGGCTATATGAGGGCGGCAGCCATCTCCTCTCCCTTGCTGCTTTTACTTCCCAAACTGAACTGGTACCCATTTAAGGCTGGGTCAACCCGGGAGCCATTGTGGTCTGAAAAAACATTACCGCCTCAACTGGGGAATGAACCCAGGACCACTCAGATGTAAAACCAGCGTGCTAACCACTACGCTACACGGCTTAATGCAATAGCCTGTCTTTATTTCTTTCTTCTCAATGCTACACTACATTGTGGTCTACATGACAGGCCAACTGTAAAAAACACAACTCATTTTTGATGAGATGCACAAATGTAAACTCTCTCATAGTGGCCAAAAGAAGCGCTTCAAAGACATGCTTAAGGCTTAGCTAAAGACCTTTGGCATATCATGTATCACGAACAATGGAAGATGCTGGCTGCGCAAGCAAGATAAAACGGCTTGGTGCACATTTCTTCATGAAGGCGCAGTGTCAGGTGAAGCATTCATAATAGCTGGACAATGGGGACAGGCTAAAACTGCCTGTGAAATGAATCCTTCACATGATGTGAACATTTCCTATCCACACTGTCCAAGGTCTTTTTAGACTCACATCGGGCTCTTCAGCAACCTTCAAATCCATTGATGAATAATACAGAGATCCTGTGTACACGCTGCGCATGTAAAATAACCTTTGGCAGTCAAAAAGCGATAGAGTAGGCTGTTAGCCACTATCAGGGCAAAATTAAAAAGTAATTAAATTCCTACCCGATACACAAATAACATTCCCCCCAAGTTCTAGTAAGCTGTAAGATATAAACATGGCAAAATAAAGAACGTCCTGCCTTTGGCTACCTGGCAGCAGACCTGTTTGAATACTAGGATTGCAAGTACACACTACACTCTCTACTTGATCCACATTTGATTTCAAGCCCCTACAGTCTGTCTCTGGTTGATTCATTGATTACTGTGTCATCATCTGCTTTCAGTGAAGTCCCATATATCTGTATATAATGTCTTCACTATATGTGATGTCAACGCCAACACATAATTATTAATAGTCCTAGACATTCACTTATTGTGATTACAAGATTTGTAAACATTGAAGGTAGCAGTGAACACAAAAATTTGTGAAATTCAATGGCTTGTGAGTCACATTCAAGATAATTCAAAATGAGTTTTGAAAACTAAATATCTAGCACAAGAAATATATGGCAATAAAGTAAACAAGGTTTCTCCAGATCATAAATGCCATACATTAAAGATCTACTTAATCAAAATAGTAATATTTGATGATACCTTTACCTGTAGTATGTATACTAACGATATAGAACCTCACACTGATTGTTCTTCTTCTTCTTCTTCGTACGCAGTCAGACAGTAACCATTATTTTTTCGAAAAAAGCGGCGGTCATCCTGAGGCTGTCGACACTGCCATAGAGCTTGTCTTGCAGTTCCACTGGTGATGGCCACATCTGCTCTCTCTGATCCTCGTATGTCGGGCAGTTCTGCAGCAGATGTTCAGCGGTCATTTTACCGGTACCGCACGGGCCTTCGTCGGTACCACCTATCTTTAATTTGTTGAATAGGTGGTACCTTAGTCTATTGTGGCCACACTGATTGTTCAATATGGCTCACAATATGTCACAATGTATGTAGTGTTAACTTTAAAACTGTTTGAACGAGTAACAATATATCCCTCATAACTGATGACAATTTCAGCCAATTAAAGGAACCTGATATTCATACCATTTTCTCTCCAACTGTGGCAGAGTTCCCTTTTGTTTCAGATTTGCAGTGCCAGTGAATAATGATAAATATATTTTCCAACATCCACCCTGGATGTTTGTGTTGTTTGCGAATGCCCACAATGAGTACGTTACTCTTTTATGCACCCTGAAAAGGATGTTAAGTGGCGGGTTGCAGTAGCTTTCTCACATCCCAAGCATGCTGATGAAGGTGGACTGGGTCCTCCAGGCAGTTGTGCTATGCTTGGCTTCATCTGCGTGTCACTGGGGATCATGTCGATTCCTCACCTCATTAGCCAGGCTGCCATGAAAACAACCTGTTTCCAAAGAGGGCTACTAGGAAGCCGAAGTGAGGGTCTTGTCCAGTATGTTCTGCCTAATCCAAACTAACATGTCTTATCAGTATATTTTGCCTGACCAGATGTTAGTCTTAATCCCCCATCCTGGATGTTTAATCCAACTCCAACTGTCACATCCAGTAATCGAACATGAACACAAGCTCGCTTGCTCATTGATCAGTGCTTATTATGTTAACTGTGACATCATCATGCTCCCTGTGCACTGGTGCACATGACACAGCACAGACAGGTTGTTTTGATCACACCTCGTAGTACTTAAATACAAATGCTTTCATTTTTTCACTAAACCACTTTTTCCACCACTGCTAGAGTTGGTGAATGGAAGAAGGAGCTTTATAGGGATAGGAACAAATGTCGCTAGCTCATGATTGCAAGCACAGTGCAAAGGTTACATATTCATTTTACTCGTAGTAGAAAAACAGACTTGTGGTGGTGGGAAACTCCCAGTAGCAAGACCTGATGACAACTTAATAGTTACCAGCACTGTCAAAAAGCAGAGTGCAGGTGTCATACTGCTGGGTAGGCTTAATGTCAACAATAAAATCTGGAGTCTTGACACCCCAGAGCTGCAACTTCCTAAGACCTATTAAGCTACCGGAAGGAAACAACCCATAAACTTGCTGCCAATAGCCAACAGTTCAAAACCAGACCAAGGAAGATCCGTCATCTTCAAAGGACTAACCAGATGGACTGCAGAAAAAAATACAATCTTTGGTTACCTGTCATTAGATACCGATCTGCCTTTCTGAATATCAGGATTTAAATATTCTAGTAGAAAAAGCATAGGTTTTACTGGAGCCTGAACCCATGTCTCCAGACTAATAGATTGGCATCTCACGTGCTCAGCCACTAACTTCTCCTATAGAAACAATGAGAATAGCAAGACTTTTCTTGGAATAAGAGAAAAACAAATACACTGTACACACCACAAGCATACTGAATCTTAGTTAAGTTCTACGCAAGTCTGAAACAGAAATATATACAATTTCAAACTCACATGTCCTCCTGCTGCACAAGCTGCAACAAGGCCAAACTGTCCCCCTTCTTTGATAAGTCTATTTGCTGCTGTTGTCACTAGACGCACACCAGTAGCTCCAAATGGATGGCCTAGGGAGAGAGATCCACCCCACAAGTTCAGCTTGTCCAGGGAGGGAGCTCCAGGCTGAGTATTCACAGAAAAAAGTGACCAAAAAATGGCTTTATGGGCTTAAGAAATGCACTAAAAGATGCTGCATCAGAATATGCTCAAACATATTTCACTTTGTTTTTGTAGAGATACCCATACATAGATAGTTACTTTTAGTGAGTTATCTCTGGTAGTGGGTTGCAAGTCTCTTACGTCTCATAGGTGTATTGAAGAAGGTGGACCTGGGTCCTCCTTGCCATAGTAAAATGCAAGGCTTCTCACCAGGCTAACTGCTATGATATTCTAAGCTACTCGAGCTGAGTTAACTCTTGACGACGCTTCTCTGGCACCAGGTGACAGCAGCTCTTCTTACATCCTGAGGTGTACTTGAGAAGGTAGACTGTAGTCCTCCTGGCTGTATGGCAATGTGAAGCTCCTTGATAATTTACCATTATGAAGAGTACAGTGATGACCCCCACCTAGCTGACCAGATTGCTGTGACCCAAAATGTTTCCAGAAGCACTAATGAGGTGGGTAAGATTGCTTCGTCTGACCCTGATTAATCTCCACTCCCAGTTAACCACTATGGAGATCAGTGCCGATTCCAACTTAGTTGGCCAGTCTACTGTAACACAGATTCCAATTTAGTTGGTCAGTCTGCTGTAACACAGTCTGTTTCCAGATGCATTGTGTGTATGTGAGTTAGCGGTCTTGCTCAGAATGTTGAACCCAGCCATGATATCAGGCCTTTGCACCAATATATTTCATTTACAAAATATCCATTTAAATCACACTCGCACAAAAACTATAATTACAGACATTATAACATTGCTAGGGTACAATGCTAGAAGGGACAACAACACACATGGGTTTATAACTTTCACACACACACACATAAACATGCACACTCAGGGTGACCCCTTCCATTGCACTTTGGTTGAGGTTGACCACTGAGATCGCCCTAACTATCATAGGTGCATACAGAAGCACACATGCACCCACGCACTGGTTAATACGTCCTGACATCACCTAAAAGACTACGATCCGGGGTGGAAAAGAGTGTGTCTCCCACAGTAAAATAGAGAGGCGCAAAACCTTTAATGAAAAAAAGAAACTAATAGGGAGAAGAGAGCTGAGGAATAAAGAACATTTGCCCTGGCAGCTACAAAACAGTGTGCAGGCAATGGTTTTATTCTGGCCTCATTTCCCTCCAGCCAGATTATAGAGCCATCACTACAGTTGACCTCATTTAAGAAATCTGCACCAAAGGAGTGTGCACGCTTTTGCACCAATGGTTTCTGTAGAAATTTATTTAACATGATGAGGTTGCTAGCACCAAACACAGTATATTCTTTTGAAACATTTTACGGTCCTATTTTTTCCTTCCCGGTAAGAGGTTCCGGGATCTAGGACCAACTCAGGAAACAAAGGCATTACTTCAGTTTAAAGCCATGTCTCCAGTCTAATCAAAGTTATAATTTACCTTTGATGCCAATCCCATGTACTTGGTTGCAAAGAAGTCTGAATCCAGAGCTTTCAAGTTGGCCAGTATTTGACCCTTGAAAGACAAACAAAAAACAAAAAAACAAATGTAATGCCATTGAAGGTTCAGGGAAGAATGAATTTCAAATGCATTTATTGTTTTTATTTTTCAACCACCTTGTTTCCTTACATGAAGTGCATTGTACTGTTTGACCCATTAGATGCAGCAGTAGTTAAAGGTAAAGGTGGGTCCCATTTCAACAATTGCCGTCGGGGATGAAGATAAGTTTTCATGGACTAAGCTGCAGCCTATGTGAGGTGGGGTAGCTAGTTCTATTCCTTGCTGTTTATACCTTCCCCAACTCATATGTCAGGTATCGATTTACAGCTGGGTCAACTAGAGGAGCAGTCATATCAGATGTGAACCACAACCGCATTTTTTTTTGTCCGTTCATGATTTCAAAACCCAGTCACGGTGTAATCCATCTTAGCAAGCCAGCTCACCGTCGACTAGGCTATACGCCCAACTAATTAATTAAGGTAGGCTAAACTCTCTCAAAGTGGTAGTACCAGCAATAATGAATTTAATATGATGAAATTACTAGTTCCATGCACAACCCTCTTAAGTCATCTTTTACTACGTGCTTGGAAGGTAAGAGCGGTTCTACTCTTTCCTCCGTGGGTATCTCCCTCTTTCCCTCCCAATTTGATGCTAATTTGTGAGTTCTAATTATTAATGTATAAAATTAGCTTACATATACCAGACTTAACAAAACTTACAGCAAAAGCCTCATGGTACTCAAACACGTCAATGTCAGCTAGGGTGAGTCCGGCCTTCTTCAGGATCCTAGGAGTAGCATAAGCTGGACTGCAACACAATCAGACTCAAACAAGTTAACTCTAAAGGAGAAAATGCATTAACTACAAAACTTATACATTTAACCTGCTTACAAGCACTCATTAGAATATCATAGACCTCAAGATACAATTTTTTCAAAAGATCACAAATTCTATTTCAAAAATGAATCAAACTGTTATTTAGAATAATTAGCAAAAACTGCTAAAAAAAAAAAAAGGTCTTATGAAAAAAACAACATGACTGTGGAAGGTATATTTTTTTATATGAGAGATATACAAATTTAAGTGTCCTTTCTAATCTAAATTGACATGCATTTCTCACTGCTCCTAAAACTATCAACTTTTACACAACCATTAGCAAAAACATGTGCCTGGGGCATTGTCTGCTGCTTTTTTCCTGACGTTTCATAGCTGAGGTTATTTGCAAAGTGTTTTAATCATAGATAGACAACTGGGCTACTGTAGAAATCAGCTTAAAATACTGCACTTTTGATTGTAGAGAGCTCCATTATTGTCCTGTCCAGTTGAAAACAATGATAATTTTGAAATTTGTTTTAGACATTTGCAAATGATTTCTTCTGTTTTTTCACTTGAATTTGAAGATTTGCCCATTATTGAGAATGGGGAAGTTAAATTTTTTGAATCAAATTTTTCTGAGGTAGATCTGTTTAGTTTGTTTAAGTAGACATAATAATTACGTTTATAGTGGAAACTAACAGATATGACCATATTGTAAACATTGATTACCCATCGTCTGTGGAACTTGAAAAAACATTTTTTTCAAGCAAGTGACACTGAAAATGTGTGAGTCTATATGTTTGTGCTGTTTTTCAACACTTTCAGCTTCATCTTCTTGTCTCTCAGAAACTAACACATACACAACAAAAACAATAACACCAATAAGTTCTATATTAATTTATGTCTCTACATACAACAAAATCATATCTATACACCAACAAATAAAAAGATTACAGGCTCAGTCAACAACCATAGTAAAATGTGATGTGCTGAAGACGGATGTGTCGGACCAAAAGGTGCAAATATCACAGCCAAGCTGTAAACTAGCAACACTAGCATTCCATTCTCCGAACTACATCCTGCTACTTGCAAAGCCTAGTTAAGGGCTTGGTAGCGGGAGATTGAGAACAAACACAGAAGAAGAAGATGATGTTCTGAAAAAAAATTTAACGTAAATGTTAAAGAATTTATTTACTCCGACCTGCTCAGTCAAACATAATACACATTTATATTTTGTTCTTTTTCCACAAACACGTTTAATTCTTAGTTTATTAGTAGATCACAAAACACACAGACAAATAAACATTATGTTTTTCTATGAATAAAATAAGTAATACTTTAAATGATATAAGAAACACAGAAGGCAGGAAGAGTCTCGCTAAAATAAAATACTGACATACCCAAGAAGAAGTTGGTCCTTTGGATCTTGGGCAACATAAAGAAAGTTCCTGAGATAAGCCTTGGGCTTATATCCCATAGCTAGAGCTTTCTCTTCTGACATAATGAGACAGGCAGATGCACCATCAGTCTGCAAGGATACAAAAAAATCTTTTAAAAATGACTTCTGCCAAATATTTGTACTCTTTACATTAAGTATTTAAAGAGTAGGTCTAAATTCTACAAGAAATTAATGCATCTGCTAACAAACTGACTTCATTGGCTAGAACAGCATTAATACTTGTACTCTGTCCCACCAGAGGTCTACAAGAAAACAAAAACATCTAGAAATGGGATGATGTCCAACCCTAAAACAGGAAGAATATGAAACAAAGTGAAATTAATATTTTCCTATAGATTTAAGCTAAACATATTTTCAATGTATCCATTCATAAATGTGTACAATAGATTAAACAACTACTTATATATATATATCTTGTCTCTTTATATATACCTTCAGTACTGTAAAGAACCAAAAGTCACAGGGGAGCCATGTCTGGAGAGTAGAGAGGGTGTAGAACCTGTCCAATGCCGTGTTAAAGCAAACAATCTTGAATGAGGTGTGATTCATGGGCCGGTACATTGTCGTGATGGATCTGCCTGTTGCCCCTCTCCGAGATATGGTCTCTTGCGTATAACAGCATCTTGTAGACATAACAACCAGGTAGTATCCCCTGTTGCCACTCTCAGAGTTATGGTCTCTTGCGTATAACAGCATCTTGTAGACATAACAACCAGGTAGTATCCCCTGTTGCCACTCTCAGAGTTATGGTCTCTTGCATATAACAGCATCTTGCAGACATAACAACCAGGTAGTATCCCCTGTTGCCACTCTCAGAGTTATGGTCTCTTGCATATAACAGCATCTTGCAGACATAACAACCAGGTAGTATCCCCTGTTGACAATCTCAATCTCTCTAATTGTTATTCCACAATCTCCCATTACTAACTGCCACACTATCTCAATAGTTTATGCTTATTTAGGGCTTTCCTATTCATTCTCAATTGAAGTATGGCCATCTTTGAAATGACAATACCACTTGTAATCTGCATGGAACTTTGTTTCAATACCAAAATCCCTATCTATCTTGTTTAGTCTCTAATTGCGTGCCACAGAATTTTGGACAAAATTTATTGCAAATTCTTTGCTCAACATATTCTGCCATTTTGGCTGAAAATATATATGCGCCAAGCACAGTACACCAATGTGACTATCACTGCAGCCTGGCAGTAACTGTAGGGTGCACAGTCCTGCAAAAAATCATGCATGTGCAGAAGACATCATGGTCGAATGCCACGCTAGCCATTTTAGGGAAGCTATTGGTATTTGTTGAAGACAAGTGCTCCACGGGGAGCTTAAAGGTTTTTATAGATCAATTTATCTTTTACAGGTTTTTTTTGTGTAAATTATATATTCTTATTTAATTTTTGTCCTTTACACTGATCAGTAGCCCTTTATTTTGGATGAATGGATACGATAAGATGATGTGTTATTTAATGCCCACAATGAGTAAGTTTATTGTGGCAGTGTTGTAGTAGCTTTTGTAACATCCCAAGCATGCTGAAGAAGGTGGATTGCGATTATCCAGGCTGTTGTGCTATGCTTGGCTTCATCTGCATGGCGCTCACTACTATGGGGATCACATCAAACTACATCTCGTCAACAAGGCTGCCTCGAAAACAGTATGTTTCCAGGGAACGCTACATGGAAGAGAGATTGTGGTTTTGGTCAATGTATTGTGCCAGACCCTGACGCAATGTCTTAGTCAGTATTTTGATCCTGACTGGACTAGCGTCTCAGTTCCCTAAGATGATAAGATAAGGTGAGAGAGGATGGATAAATGGATAGATAGATAGATAGATAGATAGATAGATAAGAGAGGAGAGAGAAAAGAGGGATATGCAGACAAGTCACTTACAAGGAAAGAAGCATTAGCTGCGGTGACAGTGCCATATGGTCTAATAAAAGCAGGCTTGAGTTTTCCCATCTGCTCAAGGCTTGATGGTCGAATACCATTGTCCTTGGTTATTGGTTCATTAACACCTGAAGCAGACCAAGTTATAGAAAGCTATACTTATACTAATTCAATTTTACAAGCATGTGTGTGTGTGCATACGCGACTTTATGTATGGTGTGTTGTTATTCAAAGCGACTTGTGCTGAGTTACTTTTCAGCCCAACTGATCAAAAACAAAACAAAATATGAAATAAAATATTAGTTCTTTTTTTCATTTAAACTAACAACAAAATTTACCTTTTCACATATTCATCTACGTTGAAAAAAGTTTATTTTTTAAGCATTTATTTTGTTGATACTTAAAGATTTTCTTTAAAATTATCATGTTGTTGTTTCGAATGCCCACAATGAGTAGGTTTTATTCTTTTGTGCACCCTGAAAAGGATGTTAAGTGACGGGTTGCAGTAGCATTCCTCACACCCCGAGTATGCTAATGAAGGTGGACCGGGGTCCTCCAGGCGATAGTGAAATGCTTGCCTTCATGTGCATGTCACCCACTATTACGGGTTTCACGTCGATCTCTCACCTTGTTAGCCAGGCTGCCATGAAAACAGCCCGTTTCCAGGGAGGGTAATGAGGAAGCTGAGGTGAGGGTCTTGGTTAGTATGTTTTGCCTGACCCTGACTAACATGTCTGATCAGTATATTTTACCTGACCAGACAGTCTTCCTCCCCCTAAATCGTCATGAAATGAAAAAAAAATTGTTTGCCCAACAAAGCTTCTCTGTGTCTGCATGATGGCCAAAAACCACAAATTAATTAGAGGTCCAGCATGTAATTACTTGTGGGTTGAAATAGGGCAGTGAATCCGCCAAAGATGGATGTGTCAGACCGAAAAGTGCAAATATCGCAGTCAAGCTGTAAACTACCGACACAACGCAGTCCATTCTCCGGACTACATCCTTCTACTTGCAAAGCCCTGTTCAGGGCTTGGCAGCGGGAGATTGGGAACGAACACAGAGGAAGAAGAAGAAGAAGAAGAGGGCAGTGAAGTGCAATACAAGACAATTTGTCTCAAAACATCTCCTGCATAAGTCCGCCTGACCTACACGTTCAGTAATCTTGCCAAAGGAGATAAGATTAGACGGAAACTAAGTTAAAACAAAGTCAAAGTTCTCACTCAGAATAGGGAGATGGAACACACTCCACCATAGAACAGGTACCGAAGACAGAGGTACCAGGCCAGTAGGCACATAAGCGGCCATGACACCATATATCTATACCCCACAAAAGTATAACAATTATCTATATGGTCCTCGCACCGTGGGATTCCTCCTGGGAGGAGCAGTGCTGGGTTCTGAGCTCGATGAAGTTCCTCTTAAGCTACTGTAGGCATCCCTGGCATGCCTTGTGTAGCCAGGAGGCACAGGTGTGAAAAAACTGGCCGGTCAGATAGGGCAACCCTTCTGAATGTCATGCATTGAAGTATAGAAAATAGCAGGGGGACCAGTCTGGATGGTGCGCTGCTCTGGAGGAAGATCAATGTGTGGTGTGTGTAAATGACTCATCTGCAGGAGGGAATAAAGTTTAAGATGCATAGTCAATGCTTCAGAGTGGACAGAGGGGAGCAGAGGAGGTGAAGCATACTAACATTAATAAGGAATAATGTGAATGTCATGAAGTTCAACACTCACAGAGAAGGTGTAGAATACCATATAGTTCATCTAAAACAGAACACTCTAGAACTGGACATACTCATCTTCTACTGTCTCAGTAACATACCAATGAACATAACAGGTATAGATGTCTCCAGTGGTAATTTCCTAGCAGTGGAAGACTTTGACAGTGACATCCGAAGTTGGGGATGTGGCCAGTTCAGTGGAAGGGGAGATGGAGAACTGGTAAGATGACAACAACCTTGATTCATGAACAACCATGTGGAGCCCATGACCATCAGCTTCAGAGGATGGTATAGTGTCTCTGCTTCAGACATGGCATTCTGCCTGCCGAACAGGGAGGTGGGGGAATAGCACAACGGGGTTGATTGTCACCTTGTGTTCATCAAAGCTAAAGGAACAGTCAACATGGGTCCAGAGCAGCCATAATGAAACTATTAAAAAATGAAGATTGGTGCAGGGAGGTTAGTGGGGGGGGGGGGGGGGGGCTCCAGGTGGCAGGGAGACAGAGCCTAGAGGAGTGAGGAGAGATTGTGTGCTGTGCTGAACTAGCGAACTGAGGGAAACTATATAAAACGATGAGTGGGATGAGGTACATTGTTGAGATGCAGCCATCACAGCAGAACCATGTTGCACTCAAGGGACCAAAGCAGCAATAATAGCTCTCACGGATGAACAACTGCAACATGCAAAAAGACATTCAGGAAATGACCAACACTAGGTGCAACGAGAACAGTCCAGATGTGATATCCAGGCCTGTTGCTAAAGAAGAACTAGAAAGGGCCTTTTGGAAACTGGAAGACGGGAGATTGTCTGGCTGATCAAATCATCTGATGTCATCAAAAGTGGGTTACAATACAAGGTGCTGTCAGGGATAATTATGAAAGTCATTCATTTTAAATAAATTCACACTCTGGATAGGTTTGACTGACAGGCAGATACTCATTGGTATTATGTTCAACTAATATAAACACTGGTAAGACCTAAGTTTTTTTTCTGTTTGAATGTAAATAAAGACCTAGCTCACACACTACATGATGACTGCAGAGACCAGGTGGTCTTTATTCCTCAATGCTAAAATGCCTTGTAATGATAATTTTTGGATGGTTTGCTTCTATGCAATGTTTCCTACCTGGAACTTTGTAGTCTAGTCTGTCACTTAGATAGCCTTTCTCGGTTGCTTCATTGGCGAGTGTGTGGGATCTTATTGCAAATGCGTCCTAGCAGTTGGATAAACATGAATTAAGGCAATGGAAAAATATGGAAATTGGTTGCATTTTCAATGGGTCATCTGCAAATTGGAAATATTTCAAACATTGTAACTCAAAATATTATTTTCACATAATTTTCTATGGAATTGTGTGTATGGGAGGGGTGGGGGCGCACACACGCACACACAGAGAGAGGGAGAGGGAGAGAAAGAGGGAAAGTGAGAGATAAAAGTTAAGAAAAAACAAATATAAAGTGATATATAGTTTGTAAGAATGCTAGATCTTAGGTGAAAGGCAGACAAGAGAGATGGAACCTGCTTTTAAATATTTTTGCAATGATGAATTAAATACTTTGAATACATGTTTTTAAAGAATCAATCAATAAACTGATAGACATAAAGAAAAATGTGATCCCCATAGTAGTGAGCGCCACACAGATCAAGTCAAGCATACCACAATTGCCTGCAGGGCCACGGTCCACCTTCATCAGCATGCTCAGAATTTTTTTTGTTTTGAAAATTCTTTATTGCACATAATAAATTATTATAATTTTCAAATTTAAACAACAAATTTCAAATAAAATTTGTACATGATGTGAAGTGAAATGAAATGATAATTTCCCATGAGATGAAACATGAGATCGTGGGAGTTATATTTTGCGAAGTGAGTGGTCACATCAATTTACAATGATTTAAATTTTCAAGAAGTTAGTGATGTACATTTTTGTTTCTTTGAGATATTTGCAAAGGCAATATGCTTACACATGTGTATCCATATATGATAGTTTTGTCCATCACAAGTGATGAAGACCACTCTCTTTGTTCAGCCGTGTGGACAGTCGTATCTCTTGCTGTGTCCACTGAAATGGGTGACTTGCACTGTGATTTGGATTAAAGTGAGGAAGAAACTACGCCTTTTGTCAACCTCACTCACAGAGCCTAAGCTACCTTTTGCCAGTGGCAAGACATTCATCGAGACGACTGGAGATAGCATGGGATGCAGATTTTGCCTCAGGGTTACTACCGAAGCCTTTCCGTAAACATGTAACCCGCATGGTAGAAAGGTGGGAAGGCATCTAACGCAGTTTGTCGTGCCTTTTCGATAACCACAAGAGGTCCCATGGACAACAATCAGTGTGTGAGTGAGTCTGGCATCTCTCCCCAGCTGTATTCAGTTCATCATAGTAGCATCTAAAATTCCCACACGCCATATTCGTGAAGGTGAACCGGCAGAACTAACCCGTGAGATACGACACAGGTATAACTAGTTTAAGCGTAGCGCCATTCACTGATTCAGCCGGCGTCCAGACCAGGATAAACGGATAGAAGAAATCACAAAAAAAGAACGAAATAACAAGTCCAGACGGAAAACAACTCCACGTATCCGTGAACACAAGTGTAAGTTGTCGACTAGTGTGAATTCCAGGCAAATCCGTGGTCTGGCGGCATCCATAATGATCCAAAACAGTAGAGAAATGTAGACTCGCAGCCAGTTACGGCGCCATCTTTGCCAGATATATACATATTCACTTATACACACATACCTATTTGTTTATACACACACATGTATATTCATTTATACACACTTACAGATGTTTCTTTATAAACACATATTCATTTATTCACCTAGATAGAAAAGAAAAAAGCGTACATGCATGTACATATAACTACTTCCAAACACATGTATATAAGTACACACCCAGTACATATATACATACCTGCATAGAGTCATGATAATATAGGTTTTAAATGCAAAGGTCTAAAGTCAGGAGAAATATGGGAGATGGTGGTTAATATAACAGGGGAACAAGGAGATATCAATTAATATTATAAACTTGAAGAGGTGGATTGCCCTTCTATAAGAGCTTAAAATTTTGTCAAATATTTGATCAAGGTCAGATGTTAAAAAATTGGCTTACAGGTGGTCCATTTTCTTCCCTAGGGACCTCTCACCTTGACTTTTTTTATTTATTTTCCAGACCACTGCCATAAAAATCCACCCTGTTTTCTGTTTATTGTTCTATTTGTGGCAGTCTTCTCAAATGGACTGGCCATGAAAACTGAAGTCAATAGAAGGGAGATAATAAATTGACCACTGGGGGACAGGAAGAGTGGTGGGTCTTGGTCTATGGGCAAGTTTGTCCAACTGGGAACAAAAGACCTCAGTTAATGGGGCAAGTAATTGATCAGAATTCTACTACAACCAGCCACTTAACATCCTTTTCAGGATGCACAAAAGAGTAAACTAACTCATTGTCAGCATTAGACCACAGGCAACAAAAAATTTATATCATTATAAAAGTTATGACTTCTCCAAATTAGGATCATCATTTTGAATGGTCCTGTATTACAAAATCACAATGGCAATTTCACATTGGCTCAGAGGAAACAAATAGTATTTGTTTGTCAGACCAGGTTTTCTTATTTGAGCTGCTCTTTATAAAGATGCCAAAATTGATCATGCAAAACTAAGTCCTAGAGTTAATCACCCCTGCGTACAACAAAGTGTACAACAACTTTAGCTCTTCAGCATCAATGAAGAAACCCTTTATTTCTTTGATTGAGAAAGGAAAATACTATGTAAAAGTCGTTTAATTTATTTCTTCTGAATTCATAAAGTTGAAATCTCGCTGTTTTAAATACATCTTCTTCGCTTAGTTATCCCTCTTCAACTCAGGGAGTGTAAAGATCTTTGTGTTTACTTACAATCAAATGTGTAGATAAAGAGGGGATTGGACTGCATGACGGACAGTGGCTAACAGCCTACTCTTTTAGATTTTCAACTGCCAAGGGTTTTATTACGTGAACACTGTGTACAAGGGACCTCAGAGTTTATCGTCCATCTCTGATAGGACTAGATGCTGGTCTTACCTCCCTTCGAGGCAAGGAGATGCTTGAAACTTGGATTCAAACACCTTACCATTTCACACTTTTGTTCGTTTCTTGAGAGTTTCTCAGCTATAGCAATCCTCGCTTATAGACAGACACACAGTGATTAACCTTACGCACGCTACATAATTTATGAAAAAAATTTGACCTAATTAATTTTCTTAATTAGTCGCCGTGGTAGTCGTCTTTCAAAATTTGTAACTTTTATGTTTGTTTGTCAATAAATATGATTTTCTGGCGTGTAGATACACAATAGCATAACGAACATGTGGGTGTTATTGTTTTTGTTGTATGTTTGTTAGTTTTTGAGATTTAAAAAGATGAAGTTGAAAATTTATGAAAATCTCGGGAAAAATTTGGACTCGACCACTAGGCCTAGTCGCTTCGATAGAAAACCATGGAAATCACAACAACGTATCGATACTGTGTTTACAATATCGCCACAACTGTTAGTTTCCAATTCAAACGTAGTTCTTTCATTTAAACAAACAAAATAAACAGATCTACGCGATACAAATCTTTCTCAACAACCTACTTCCCCTTTCGCAAAAAGTCGGCTTGCTCCAAACGGCGTATACAAAATTAAAACTGTTCAAAAGCCATTTGTAATCGCACATACGATACTTTACCGGCAAAATATCGTGTATATATGGAGGACGTACTCAGCAGTAAAAAATGGCTGTCAGGAGTGACTCCGTTCAAAAAAAAAAAAATTTTTCCGCACACCGTTTTTGCAGGCCGAGCTGGTTAGAAGAGATCGGACATTGGAGTGCTACAGGTTAATTAAAACAAACCAGTTTTTTTTGTTGATTATTATTATCTCAGGTATCACTTACTTGTTCTTGTCTTGAAATCCTAAATGCAGCAGCTAAGCGATCACCAGAATGTCCCATAGTTTCATTTGAAGAGAACTCTGTCACAGCTGGAAGTTCTGGAATCCAAACTGAAGGACTAAAAACTTGGGATAGAAGCTGAAGCTTGGCAGAAATAGTTTTGGCCTTCTGTGAGGCCAGCATAATTTTACGCATCTTTCGGCTGTGTCTGATTGGCACATCTGACATAGACTCAACGCCACCAGCAACTACTGTGTCCATCTGGCCAGCAGCTATAAGACCTATCGCTGTGGATAGAAATAAATGTCTAAATTTGCATTAGAGGGTAAATGTGACACTATATAAGTTGTTCATTTATTCTTAATCTTTCTAAGGAACACACATAAACGCGTTATTAGAGGAAAGAATAGATCCACCCAAACTTACTATTAATCATCAATCAAAACCCTTTGGCTCCCTGCTGAGCAAAGGTCCTCAACAAATTCTCGTCAAGACTTCCTGTCATGCACCCCACCATATCTAGTTCTGCCCTGGTCTTTCCTGCCAATTATAAGCTTGTCTTGACCTTCTCCATGAGTGTTTAGGTCTGCCCCTACTTCTCCTGCTTTGAGGATTCCAGAACATTGGCTTCCTAGTAAAGCTATCAGCTGTTTTCCACAATGTATGTCCTATCCATTGGCTTCTTTTTACGTAAAGTCCCCATGGCATCTGTGCTCAGTCTGGCTGCTGGGCAGAGGTTGCATCTTCGCTTGGTCTAGCCCAACCATTCGATCTGTCCAGTTTAAGAAGTCGTGTTGGTATAATATGTTACTGCTGGCATAGCTCTTAGGGTTATGGGTGCATACATGCTCATCTACCTTGACAAAGGTGGAGACACAAGAAAGTTACAAATAAAGTGAAGATGTGGAAATGTCATTCTCTAACAGGTGGTCAATGGGAGCTAAGAGCAATAAGGGTCAGGTGAAACATACTGATCAAGGCTCCAGTTCATGTCCATGCTCCTTGGAAATAGGATGTGGTAAAGCAGTCTGGCCAACGAGGTAGGGATAGTAGTAAGCTTACTCAGGAGCCATTCAATGCACTACAGCATGGAGGACCCTGGGCCACTTTCTAAAGTACACTTGTAAGGAGAGCCACTGTAACTCGCAACAAAAGAAACATTGTCAATAGTTGAATTAACTCACGTATGAGTGGCCTCCACAACAGGTGGTCACTGATTGATGTCAGTATATCCCCACTATGGTAACTTCCCACAAAAGTGTCTGAAAGTTTATAACCTATACATCTGCTATAGACTCACGTCATAACCACCTCTTCTATAAACTCAAAAAGCAAAGATTGGGAGTCTGATACAACAACTGCACTTATTGAACATGTCACAGATGGCCACCTCAGAAATGAATCCAAATATAGCCAAAAAGACTATGTCAGTGATTGATGAGGGTGAACCTTCATCAAAAAAGAAGGCATACCTTTACAAGTGTCTGATTAGTGTAGTGTTAGATCACTCATTTTTCATGGCACAGATACAGGGTTAAACTCCCACAACCAACATGATCCAGTCAACCTAGGTGTAAATGGGTACCTGACTTAGGTAGTGAGAAAGGGAACAGGCCACCCAACTTAATTCCGGACTAGCGATTAAATCTGCTGAAGGACTCTCACTATAGTTTATCTTTACAAAACAACAGCAGTCTCACAACAGACATCAACGTCTCAATTCTCATACTGGACATTTATGTTGCATAGACTCCATTCAGCAGCGATCTAGTCTATACTCTAGCTGTAAAGCCCCTAATTTCTCACCATACAACACAGATCCTTCTTGCATATACTCATTTAAATAAGCAGCTTGTCCAAAAGCAGGAAATAGTAAACATCAACAACAGTCAAGACTGATACCTGTAGTAATTGCCTGATTCGATGATATGCAAGCCTGAGTGACTGTATGAGCTGGTATTCTGTCTGAAAATCCTGCTCCCAGTGCTGCCTGAAAATGAATTATTTTTATAAAAGGCAGGGATCTGGAGTGTTTGAACATTAAATTGCTAAAACAACATAAACGTCTGCAGCATTTGCCTTTATTTATTTGATGGAACTATGCTTGTAAAATGACATTGTGGTGCCGTGTCATTCCCTGCCTGATAGGTCCAGAACTTCTTCAAGACCAGAAAAGGAGATCATAAAGGAGTATTACATCATACTATTCAAGTCAACTGACCATCCATCCATCCAAACACAATCACCACTTCCACCCCTTCTGAACTTCCTACCCTCAGAAACCCGCGGCACTCTTGAGAGTATGCCACATAGGAAATCAACGGGAGTAGATAACATCATTGTTGATCTCAAAGCCTATGGACTACCACTCCATCTAGTCTTAGCTAAACGCTATACAACATACCTCCAAACAGGAACAATACCTACAGCATGGCGTAACTTGAAAACAATACTCCTACATAAAGAAGGAGACAAAGAATACCTTGGAAACTACCGTCCAATTACACTTCTCCCTGTCACCTACAAACTCTTTACCAAATGTATACTCGTCAGGATATGTCACCTCCTCAAGGCTGCGCAACCGATCGAACAGGCTGGCTTTCGGCGCATCTTCAGCATAATGGACCACATCTCAACCTGCTGCGACCTAATTGAAACAGCCCGAGAGTTCCAAACGCCTTTTAATTTTGACTGTTATCGATTACAAGAAGGCACTTGACTCTGTAGAGCTACTCTTCTTCTAGCACTCTCTGCTGGACCAAGGCACCGATTTCGGCTATGTCAGAATTCTTGCTAACTGCTACACAGACTGTACGACAACCCTCCAGCCATTCTAAAGACCAGTAAAAGTATCCGTCCAGAAAGGTGTTCACCAGGGGGATCCTATTTCACCAAATCTCTTTTCCTCATGCTTGGAGTTCATCATCAGTCAATGTGATTGGACCCCTTTGGCATCAACATCAATGGCAAGCGACCGAACCACCTCCGCTTCGCAGATGACATAGTGCTCATCACAGAAAGTCATAGACATGAACCAGATGGTAGCTATACTTCACAAAATTGGGAGAAAAGGCGGTCTCGAGATGAACACCTCCAAGACAAAAGTCATGCGTTGCCGTTTCGCTACAAATGACCCAGTCATCCTCAATGGCGAGAATCTGGAGGACGTAGAGAAGTAAATCTACCTGGGACGCATATTGAACATGCAGAACGACCTAAACCCAGAACTAATATGATGTCGTTGCGCGGGCTGGGCGGCTTTCTCGTCCATAATGACGGCACTAGACCATACCCATGACCAGAGTTTGCGCGCCTCCCTATTCAACTCCACAGTTCTACCTGCAATATGTTATGCCGCAGAAAACATGGGCTCTAAAAAAGAAATAGAGTCCAAACTCAGAGTAACCCAAGCCTCCCTTGAGAGACGTATGATCGGCCTCATTCTACACAACCAACGTGTGAAAGGTCTTCACAAACTGACACACGACGAATGTCATTGGTGAAGGATGCAGTTACCCACGCAGACAAGGCAAAGCATTGCTAGGCTGGCCACCTGCTTCGGAAAACGGCCGTTGGAGCACAGCGACAGCAGTATGGTACCCACGAGACAGAAGACGACCCCCTACACGCTGGTCTGACTCCTAGAACTCAGAAACAATATATACGATGCTTCAAACTGAAAACTTATTACCCACTGGTCCACCGTGGCCCAAGACAGAAGACAATGGAAACGAAGTTGGAATCCACAGCGGCGTACCCCCGCTGAGGAATGGGTCGTCCAGTAATCCAGTAATGCTTGTAAAATTAAGTTACCTTTCTTTAACAAAACTACATAACAAAAACAATGTTAATGAGGTAACAAAAACAGCAATAAAGAATGCATCAAATAAAAAAAGGTGTATACATCTATAACATACTGAAATATTATTATGAAGAAAAGTTTCAACTTCACCTCTCGAGCAATATTGCTTGTTTTTACTTCCATTATAACAGTTCCCACAATAATGTAGTCTACTGCATCTAAACACGTAAAAAAATATCATTAAATCCATGTTTCAACAACAAATATCAGCTCAACTATGATAATTAAATAAGCAAATTTGTTTTAAATGGTTAGCTATTCGTATTTATATATTTCTCTGTCCCTGATAAAGACCTTTATGTAATAACGTTATTGGTTTTGTGCCAACCTGATTCATACTTGTTTATGTTATTTTGAGTTCTATTGAAGACCATCCAATTTTTACTGAGCTGTTTATAGTCATATTAACACATGTACAGATAATAGAAACAAAACTGACAATTTCAACTTGGTCTCCAAACTAAGAAAAACTAATATTATGACAATAGTTTCACAGCAATTTATATTTTTAAGTAAGGAAAAACGATCATACCATCATGACATTCCACAAACTCATTCATCCAGAATGCTGCTAGCACTTACCTGTTGGGATGTTAGTTCTCTGTATCAATCCCCTGAAAGCAGATGTAGCATTATCAATTATCTGATGTAAAACACAAACTTTTCAAAATGTAAATGTGGAGCAGCATGCAAAGTAGTAGCTAACACAGCTCACAACCCAAACTTGCTTGTGTTTTGATTCATGAGGCAGCAAGGATAGACCACTATTCAAAGAAACACCAGTGGTACCGAAGACGCAGCAGTGAATGAGCTAACAGCATCAGGGTTAGCAAATAAGGACTGACCAAGACCCTTTTCCGCCTCCTAATAGTGGTCCTGGATTGGTACCGAAGACACAGCAGTGAATGAGCTAACAGCATCAGTGTTAGCAAATAGGGAGTGACCAAAACCCTTTTCTGCCTCCTTGTAGTGGTCCTGGAAACAGACTGCACCCATGCAGGAAATAAATTGTATGATGTCATGTGTTGTTGCTGTTATCCCATAGCTGCTGAGCAAGCCCTGCTCTTGACAGGATAATACCATTCTTATTTAGATACAGGTCTTCATCAGTTGTTTCATTGCTCCATACAGTGTGTTAGCAATTGTCGTTTGTAAACCCTTGTAAGGGTAAATCTAAGAGATTCAATGTGAACAATTTGTAAAACGATGCACACTAAACGGCTACTATTCAAAAACCGAATGAAAAAGATGAAACAGGGTCTGAGTCGAATCATGGAAGGTTAGATTAAATCAGACAAAAGAGAAAAACGTGTGGCTAAAAATTAAAATGAGGTCATGATTGAAAACAAGAAATAACACATGAAAGCCATGCAGAAAAAGTCAAGGTACTGCTGTACAACATAAATTATTTGTTCCACTACTTCAGGCTAAATGTTAAAAAGTGCTGAGATAATATTATGATATTCATCCATCACATGTGATAAAAACCAGTCTCTTTGTTCAGCAGTGTGTAGAGTCTTTTCTCTTGCTGTGTCTGCTGAAATAGGTGACTTATGCTGTGATTTGGATTAATGTGAGGAAGCAACTGCGCCTATTGTCAACTTTGCTTTCTGTTCCTGAGCTACCTTTGGTCAGATTTTTATTGAGACAACTGAAGATAGCACAGGATGCAGATTTGTTATCCTGAAGTCTTCCTTGTCAACAGGTATTCTACAAGGCAAAAGAAGGGGATGACATCTATCTTTGTCTGTTGCGCCTTTCCCATAACCGCAAGAGGTCGTAGTGACATCATGCAGTTTATGAGTGATGTGTTAGGCATCTATAGCGGACTGTGTTCTAGTCTAATTTCACTGTCACATCAAAACTGACTGCCTGCAGCTAGGGCGAAGAGTGCCAATCTCATGAGGTTCAACCGTGTGAAATACACAGAACAGTAAGAGTTATAATTCATGACCGCAACAAACATAAACTAAAAAGGTCAAGAGAGTAGTAGATGCTGTCATTAAGAATGATGTGTTATAGACACAGGCCAATCCCTGGTTTGCCAACACACTTCATTACAAGTATAAACAAAAGGTCCATTACATCTCTATGGGGTAGAAGAGGAGTGGCTAAGTGAAGCGAGTATTATAGACTTTATCATCACTTGTGGCGACCAGTTCCCTTCCTCATTGCCCTGACTTCTAACAAAATCATACACAGATGAGTATACTTGAATGTGATGCATTACATACACAGTCAGTTGGCCATGAAAGGCTACAAAAGTGTAGCATTTAATACATAAGACAAATAGAAATTACAACATATAGAGGTTACAAACTTAAACAGAAACACAAGAAACATTAAGAAAGAATATTTAATTTTTTAAACATTTAAAACAAAAAGGAATCAACACTTAACTTTACTAGACATATAAACAATGTAGATACATTTGTGATAAAGGATTATTAAACCCCAAAATGATGGACTGAAATGGTACAACAAGATCACTAATGTAGAACTATTGGAAAAAACCAAACAAATAACAGTGGTAAGGGAAGTTTGGATAGAAAAGGGCACGGAAAATCAAAAGAGCAAGGCCGCCTAGAAATGTTGATATAGCACCTAACATATAGGACAAGAGTCTTATTTAACTACACAGTTTTCTGCATCGCGATATATCTTTCTTATTCAGCCCTTTGCCTGGCTGCTACATCCTTAGCAAATTTGCCACCCTCAACCAGTTGATAGCTAGAGATGTACAGAATGCTCCTCCTATATTCACTTTGGAGCATTCAATAAGTTAATCTTATTTGGCAGAATAATACACTGCAATTGAATATGAAGTTTTAAGCTTATTTTCTTAACTCAAGCACACAAAAATGAATGCAGGGCAAAAAAAGTAGCAGTCTCAAGACATCAATACTGTCAATGTCAACAATATGCAAGTGGATTCTAAAAAGTTCATTAAAAAAAAGTAGGATCACATACAATGATATCCTTTTGGTATGGGCTACACTAAGAACTGTAAATATTACTAGCACAATAATGTTTTTTTTAAATTTTATTTTTTGTGTTTGTCTTATTTCTCTATTCTCCAAAGGCAGTATGCGTTGCACCATGTTTTCATTTTGCGCCCGTCGACCCAGTTCATCCGACTTCGGTATGCATTTTATGTAAGGGTCTGCTTTCTCCTACATTTTCTAAGGGTTTGCTTCCCCGGCGTAACGGCCGGTGCTATGATTGGGGAGCTAACCCAGCACCTCTGGATTGTGAGCCATGTCACTTCACCACTAGCCCACACCATCCCCCTAACTGTTATTTGAGATCACCACCAATCCAATAACAACTATCACTATTGACTGCCAGGGACAGATCCCTATTCTTCACCTCAGGATAGGGCATGGTATAACAGAATAACTAAACACACATACACCTTAACCTGTCTGCTTCACCACTACGCATATGTGGACTGAGCAAACAAACTGCAGAGCATTTTTGACAGGATTGCTCTCTGGAAGACTCGCTTGTCAAATGACTAAACACTAAACTGTACAGAGCTGAAGAGAAGATTTGATAACAGTTGAGTTCATCACAGGAACTCATAAGAGTGTGTAAAAATAAATTACCAAACTAAGTAGAAGATAAATAGCGTGAAAAAGTTACTAGCATTCATCATGTCCTCTTCCTATATTGGATGCAAAAAAATGGACGAATCAAAAACCTTCAATTCAATACTGTTAGCATCAAAATATATAATGGTTAGTTTGCTATATCAATAGGAAATGGAACCAGTGTATAGATTGAGAGAGATGCTAGAAAACATAATTACATGTACAAGGCAAAGCATTTTAATATGTTCCTATGTGCACATAACGAGGTTGCAAAAATCAAATATTAATAAATTCTCTATGTCAGCAGTTCTTAACCTGTGGTCCGTTGATGTAGTCTTGAATAAATGTTATGAGCTTTTACATTACAAATTTTTTTAATTAATAGAAAGAAAAAATAGAAAGATATAAACAAGGATAAATACGGCAGAAGTTAATTTAGACAACATTCAGACAATTAGACAAATGCAGGTTAAACAGATGTTGAAATTTGAACGGTTAATGCAGGTGACTGGACATCAGACCAGGGCTAATGCCCATGAGTGCAGACTTCTGAAGATACCACCACTGAACCTTATATCAAAGGATGGGGAACAGATAGAGTTAAAATATTGTAAGATTGAAAGACATTTAAAAGTTTAAAGTGAACATTAGTAGACATTGCCTAGCCTCAAATTTTAACATTCTAAACTTTTATTAAAATGTTATTTGTGCTTAACAACTGCTGATACTTTCCAAGATTGTGTAAATATGGATATATGGATATATAATGAAAATAAATTAGTACTGTGAGTTGCATATGTGGAGGATTCATTCAAACTGGACAGCAAGAGAAAATTGTGTTTTCATTTTATTATGTTTTCTTCATTCAATAAACAACACATTTACATTAACATTTTCAATTCCATACATTATTTATTATTTTAATCATACAGATAATTCTTCTTCTTCTTCGTTCGTTCTCAATCTCCCACTACCAAACCCTGAAAGCGCTTAAGTAGCAGAATGTAGTCCAGAGAACGGAATGCATTGTGTCGTAGTTTACAGCTTGGCTGCGATATTTTGCACCTTTCGGTCCAACACATCCGACTTCAGCAAGCATTTTTTGAGTACCGGGTTAGCATTCCCTCTTCGATCCCTTCTCCTTATCCAGTCTGCCTGCTGCAGCCTGTTATCCAGGATCACCGAGTGGAGGTGTAGAAGGGTCTTTCTTGGCAGCTATGGTTCACTGGTCCTGACACTAGCAGTCAGCTATGGGTCACTGACCACTGCAGCTCATGCGCTGCTCAGCATCTTGATCCCATACAGATAATTCAATCCTGAACATTTCCATATATGGGATATTTTGGGGGTTGACAACAACAAAAGATATTTAAAGGGGGATCAGTGGTAACGAAAAGGTTAAGAAGCACTGCTCTACGTGATTATACTTCATGCCATCTGCTTTACAAAAATGATAAGGTGACAAATATAAATTCTGGAATAATCACAACTAAATTAAAAAACAATTGTCAAACACAACCACTGATGTGTTACTTGTGTCTGAAATTGGAGCAATTAACAGTAAAACTGTAACCTGCCAAGTATGTTGTAAAAAGTGATTAAGGAGGTTCAGACATGGCGGCTAGCTATGTCTTCCTATAGAAAAGTGAAGCCACAAGAAAGAAGACCTCTACAAGAAAGAAGACCTCTACACGCCAAGGGTAGAAGTGGAGGAACAAAGTCAACAAAGTTATATCTCAGCCATTAAATACATTTGTAAGAAAAGATAGTAGATTTGACGATCTTGTAAAAACATTGGTGTTCTGTGACGATTTACACACTCTCACTGTCCCATTTCCCCGCGAAATGGGCAAAATCGAAGGTGGTTTTGAAAAATGTTCACGTTCATCTTCTTGTATCTCAGAAACTAAAAGCACACACAACAAAAACAATAACAAGTTCTTTATTCATTTATTTCTCTACACACAAACAAATAATATTTATACAACAAACAAACAAACAAAATATTTTCAAAGTGAACAGCCTAGACAAACGTGACGTGCTGAAAAATAATTCAGCTGCTGTGGGAACTTCTGTACTTTTATTGTTCAGTGTGGTGAAGGTTAACCTTTAGCGTGCACTGGTCAAGAATGTCTAGACTCACGCTCCATACACAAAAACGGTGAACGGAGACACTCCCGGCAGCCATTTTTTTAATGCTGAATATGTCATCCATATATACACGGTATTTTGCAGATTAAAGTATCGTATGTTAGATTACAAATGGCTTTTGAACAGTTTTAATTTTGTATACGCCGTTTGGAGTAAGCCGACGTTTTGAGAAAGGTGAAGTAGGTTGTTGGGAAAGATCTTTATAGAGTAGATCTGTTTATTTTGTTTGTTTAGATGAAAGAACTACGTTTGAATTGGAAACTAACAGCTGTGTCGATATTGTAAACACAGTATCGATACGTTGTTGTGGTTTCCATAGTTTTCTATTGGAGCAACTAGGCCTAGCGGTCAAGTCCAAATTTTTCTGAGATTTTCATAAATTTTCAACTTCATTTTTTGTAACTCAGAAACTAACAAACACACAACAAAAACAATAACACCCACAAGTTCTTTATTCAATTTCGTCTCTACACACAAGAAAATCATATTTATTGACAAACAAACAGAAAAGTTACAAATTTTGAAAGTTGACTACCATAGCGAAATGCAAATTTTTCGTAAAAAAAAGATGTAGCGTGCTAAAGGTTAATACTGCTAAATAAACTAATTAAACAGATCTATCTCTGAAAAATATGTCGCAACAACTTACGTTTATCACCCGCAATAATGGAATAATCCGCAAGTTGTCCCAAAAAAGAAAACACCTGCCATTTTGGTTGTTTACATCTGCAATGATTGCATCCCTATATTTAGATTCAAAATGGCCATATTTGAACCGGTGTGTTAATACACGGCAATGCTCTAGAATAATTTTTTTGTGACCATCTGCAAATTTTCTTATCGCTTGGCTGTTTACACGGCCTTTAGGTGGACATAGAACAGTTCTAGTTGTCTGGCCATCTAGTCATTAGTATGCTAAAGTATAAAAACTATTCCCACTTCCTATCTAGATACCAAAAAAATAAAAAGCTTTGAAAGCAAGCATGTTAGCTAGAAAAGCACCCATTGTGGGCATGTTAAATATGGATAGGAGGGTGAAAAGAGAGAGGAAGACATTTTGCAAAAACTATAAAGCCAATAGAAAATTAAAAGACCTCTACACCCATTAAAGAAGAGGGGTGAATAGGTCAAGTCATAATTGAACACATTTACATAATTTTTTTGATATATTTTCTTTACATCTTAACATATTTTAACACAACATGCAGCCATATACATTTGTATATATACACTTTTCCCCTCCAGTATGATACAGATGTCACCACTACAGCAGGCGTCATTGCAGGAAACTTGAATAAAAGCAAAAGCATTTTATGTGCTCTTGTAGAAGTGGTTTCTGTGGCACAATAGATTGCTAGCTACATATACAACCTGAATTAGTCACCATTTATAACATACATCATAGAATGCAGTGGTCTAATTTATTCATCCTGGGTGAACTTCCTCTAGATCCACACTGGGACATTCATGTATGATTTACAGCCCAGCAAAGCATAAAACTATTTAAGTCCAAAGAGACCTACTTGAGTGCATGGCGAGCTAGATCATGGGGCATCAAGTTCTTGTACTGAGTGCCAGATTGTAGAAAGGGTGTCCTGACTCCATCCACCAGAACAATATTTCGCACACTTGGTTTAGACAAGGTTCTGGTTTCTGTGTGGATATTTTTGTTTAATGTAGTTTAGAAAATAATATGGAGATTATACTTAAATCTGATTGAAATGTAATATACAAATTTGGCATAAATAATAGTTCTATGTCTATTCACAAATTTTAAATGTTAAGCTAATTACATAAAATAAGAACAACTTGAGTCAGCATCAGAAAATCAGTTGAACAAGATACTAGTAGCTATCATCAAACTTTAAAATGATTTCTAATATTTTTATAGATAAAACACAATATATTCATGAAGGAGACATGTTAAGAAAATAGGTACAAATTGGAAGATTGTACTCTATCAAGTATTTTATATATTTAACAGATCTTTCAAATACAGTGTAAGTGTTTTTCTATATAGTATTTCATTTATACAAAAGGTGTATGCATCTGTAAATACACAAAAAAATATGTAAACCAGTCCCCTAAACTGAATTCTAAGTAAATTATAATTAAAATTTATAAAATGTTACAATTTTGTTAATGATGCCACTTTAAGTCTTACTTGTTTGGCTCGGCTGAGCTGCTGTATTGGCACTGTGAGCAGATGATGTGTTTATGTACCTTAGGCCTGCTGAAATTGCAGAACACAAATTTAAGATGTAGGTTCATGAGCCTGTGCATGACTAGTCTTGAGTCATATTATAGAGACTTAAGAGCAATCAAATATCATTAATATATAATATATATATATTAATATTATATATGTCTATCATTGGAATTTCGACCGTTGGTAAGAAAAATACCCATCATACTGAATCACTGTGTAGTGTGTAAACAAAAAAATATTTATCAACAGACGTTTCTATAATTGCACTTTGATCCCCATGACATAGAAGATGGATCAATAGTTATAGTATCATAACATAAAACATTTGCTATAATGCTAAATTTCTTTAAAGTCTATAGTCTATAGACTTTAGATAGACTTTAAAGAAATTTAGCATTATAGCAAATGTTTTATGTTATGATACTATAACTATTGATCCATCTTCTATGTCATGGGGATCAAAGTGCAATTATAGAAACGTCTGTTGATAAATATTTTTTTGTTTACACACTACACAGTGATTCAGTATGATGGGTATTTTTCTTACCAACGGTCGAAATTCCAATGATACAAGTAAAATTCTAAATGGTATATTACGACATGAATCACACATGAGATACAATCTGATCTGAAAGTCTATAATACCAATAGTAGCAATAGGAAAGCTCAATCATCATATGAAGATACTGTGGACTTTGGCATTTTATTTTAATTTTTGTGTTGTCACTGACAGCGTCAGTAGGCCTTGTCGCATTTTTCATGATTTTTGAGTCTTGATCACAAAGGAATTACATTCTGAATGTTTTAAAGGTATACATACGTAAAGATAGCATACTAAGCATCACACGGACGTATCTTATACTTGTAGTTAAAAAAACAACCATATACATATTTATATTTTGTTTTAACTAATTGCGTACTTACACACAAAAGTAGGCAGGACTCTCCTGTTTCCTAGAGCAGCCATTTTGATGTTTGGACTTTGACCCTTACAGGGACATAACTCTCTAGGAACAGAAAGAAGGTGTTTAAAATAGTTGTTTCCCTGTACAAAGTTCAAAGTCTCAACAATTATTTTATACCATATCAGTAAGATTGTCTTGGTTGAAAAAATACAAAGCAGAGATAGGGAGACACGCCATAGTGCGATACAAAGAGCTGAACCCTTGAACTTAAAAACTTCACATTGTCTACAAGTCAAGAAAACAGTGTCCAAAGGCCATACTTTATTGGAGCTTACACTTCGCCTTTCGATCCCCAGGGAAACTAGCTGTTGATTTGTTTATTCCAGAAACATACACAAAATGGGGTCTTTTGTTTCTTCTTGATCTGTCTTTCAGACCGAGAGGGTTGTTATATTTGGGACATATGGTTAGTGGTTAAGAGGTTAAGATACCGATATCCCAGAGGATCAAAGAATATGGGTTCTTCAACCCAGGATAGATTTAGTGTTTGATTGTTGTTTCTTCTGTATGTGTGATTGGGGGTAGGTGGAAAAGGGGGGGGGGAGGTGGGGAGGGGGGGGGGTGTTGGGGTAATATTTTTTTTTAAATCTTCTATACTGAATGGGCAAGTGGTTTTTATTCCTCAGTCTCAAAAGAAACCCAGGCGGATCTCAGCGATGGAGAAAACGCTGTTAGCAATAACTTTTTTTCCAGAGAAGTGCTTACACGAAGTAGCACTGAATGACAGCTTCGGGGTGCAAACATGGGTGAGACAGGGATGCTTTCTCTAACCCGTCCTGTTCTTGTTGGGTATAGTTTGTATAACGACATTAAACGATGGAAATAGAACTGGTATAGTTTGTATAACGACATTAAACGATGGAAATAGAACTGGTATACGGCGGACAGTTTGACAGCAATTAGTGAAGCTTGATTATGCAGACGATATTTTTTTTTGTTTAGCACAGTAATACCCAAATGGAAAAGAATCTTGACATGGTGTAAAAACAATTAGCCAAATTGGGATTGAATATCAACATGAAGAAAACCAAACACCTTAATGACCCTATTAGCAAAGAACCAATCATGCTGCAGGGAGAGCCGTTAGAAGAGGTAAATTAAATGTCTTTACTTATTTTGTTAGCACAATTCACGCGTCATGAGATGCCGATGTAAAGGTTATATTTGAAAAGGCAAGAATGATATTCCTGACACTAAACAACATATGGATATCCAGATAAATTTAAAGTTCACGTCAAAGTTAGGATATTCAACCCCAGTGTCGTCGGTGCTGAAGAGTGGTGCCGAAACATAGAGAACGACTAATGCGATTCAACAAATACTCAGGTTCTTAACAGATGTCTATGGAAGATAATTGGTATAAAGTGGGACGACATGGTGAGGAATGAAGACGTGTTAAAAATAATCCAACGACAGCCACTTGAACAACAAAAAAAGAGATGAAAGTAGCGCTGAATAGGACATACGATAAGAAAGACACTGCCCAACAAAGCCTTCCATAGTCTCCTTTGAAATCATCAAGGCAAGAGAAAGGGATGTACGCCTAAAAATGAAATGAGAAGAGAATGTGAGAGTGAACTACCATTAATTGCTTACAGCTGGAGAGAGCTAGAAAGCAGTACAGGACTGTGTACCCAGGTGAGATACAGTCACTGGTCTATGGACCAATAGGAGCGACGAGCAATGATACTGATTATGATTGTCACATACTAGACAGGCTCCGTTTGACAAAAAGGGATCAACAACATTCAAGACACCTTGCACGCGATCTGGTGTGGGGAATCTACTTACCAGATACATTTCAATAAGTCTAGTTTGACGATGTGCTCTTTGAGTAACTTCAATGTGATGCCTGACCTCCAAGACATTACCTCGATGGATGTGTCATTACAAAAGGCGCGTCACTTTGAAATATCGAGCGACCTTTCATGCCATCCTATTATAAAACTACAATGTCGGTCAACGCTTATACAGATGCAAGAGAAGTCTGATAGGACTCAAGACAATGATAGCGGCAAAACTGTATTCTCTGTTGACCCTGTCGACCGGACATTATGAGCTAGGTATTCTCACGAGGTCAATTGTCAGAGTGAAATATTTGAATCGGTACAGAATAAAGGAATACGATTGGTCCTGGGATACCTACGTTGCAAAGATACAATACATGCTTAGACCCATGTACAAGAGACGCAGATCTCATGAAAGTAGAATGAAAACATGGGTAGCATGATTGGTCATGTAAGAGCCTTTTGGTCCAAAATCGAAAGAGGATAATCGATCTTCACTGAGGACCGACTACATCCGAGTCACTGTCACACTTAGCATGTAATGGGGAGTGAGCTCGTATATGAAGTCATAATACTCTTGAATGATAATGCCCTGCTGAAGTCGGATGTGTCGGACCGAAAGGTGCAAATATCGCAGTCAAGCTGTAAACTATGGCACAACACATTCCGTTCTCTGGACAACATCATGCTAATTGCAAAGTCCTTTCCAGGGCTTGGTAGCGGGAGATTGAGAACGAACAAAGAAGATAAATGAAAATGCTGCGCGGTGAGAGAATGCGATGGGACTTCTCTACTAGAATGATAGGAAAGAATGTGACCGAGCGGTGTTGTACATGCGAGATAACAACCTCCTGTATGAGAATTGAGATTGAGACAGTCACCACAGTTCTAATGAGATCTCCTTAATATGAGCTGTCATCGTACGGGACTCGTGATTCTTGCTCTGGACAGTACAGAAGCGTGTCTCCGGCATGATTGGTAGTGGACACAGAAACGTCGAACTTTCAAAGGCGTGTGTCAGTCTATCGTCATTGTCATCGCGATCAAATAGCTGATACTCTCGTCTCAAAGGCGCCAATAAAGAGGACTTTGAATATCGATATGGGTGATATTATGTGGTGGATCAATGTAACAGATGAGCTAGAAATTCGCTTGTTTAAAAATCAATATTGGTTCGAGCAAGGAAGGCTGCCTGCGAGAACGTAGCAGGAGTAGATAGAGCCAACCAGCAGTATCCACACTCCTCGCCGTCTCCTTATGAGGCTATGGGTTTTATTAGAAGTGGTAGCTGTCATCGAGAGGTAGAGCAGTCGCCTCTCAAAGCGATGAGCGGAAACGGTTGACGACCGAATCCCACTACGTTTAACGGCGACAGCTGGTCGCAGGGAGATAAGACCAGAGTGCCTGCATCCTGAGTTTCGTCCAGTGGTCTCGACTGAGATTACCGCCAGTCTAAAGTATCTCAGGACTAGAGAGGGAGGTTAATGATCATCGCAGTTGCTTCCTCGCTAAAATCCAAATACACAGCAAGTTTCAAATTGAAGATAGACATCGTCTGCTGATGATGTCGTCATCGCTTGTGATGGATTACTAACTATTTCTAGAGTGCTTTATCATTGACTCTCAACAGAACAAAAATAGAACATAAACTAAATAACATTAGTACATTAACTTCATTTTTCTTTCTTTTCGCTTTTTGTCCTGCTTTTACCTTTCAGCGTCATTTTATGAAGAAGTTTCTTGATAGGGGCCCTAGTATGTGCTTCGTACATGGGGAGTTTTACTGCTTCTGTTACTTCTGTTATCAAATATTTTACGTGGTTGGCCCTTAACTTTGAATTCATTGCATCGGTATAGCATTGCTTTCTGAGGGATACTATCTGGTGTTTGTTGTATTACGTGGTCGAACCATTTGGTTTGTTGTCGCTTGATGAGGTCTAGCAGTGGTGTTGTACCATCTTGTCTCCTGATACCTTCGTTTCTTCATTCTTCTTGTAGTCCAGAGAACGGAATGCGTTGTGTCGTAGTTTACAGCTTGACTGCGATATTTGCATCTTTCGGTCCAATACATCAGACTTTAGCAGGTATTCGTGAGTACCGGGTTAGCATTCTCTCTTCGATCTCTTCTACTTAGCTAGTCTGCCATGTTGCAGCCTGTTATCCAGGGTCACCGCGTGGAGGTGTAGAATGGTCTTGACAGCTCTATTTCGCTAGCCCTGACGCTAGCTGTAAGCAATGGGTCGTGGGCCGCTGCAGCTTATGCGCTGCTATGCTCAGCATCTTGATCCCATACCTTCGTTTCAAATTATACTCATTCTTGTTACTCCAAGCACTCTGCGCATGCATTTCATCTGTTGTTACGATGTTTCTTTTATCTTTGTTGATGTTCAATACTGGCACTGATAGCACAATGTGGGTAGGAATATTGTGTTGTATAGCCGTCATTATGTATCCATTCTTACATGGACATATGAAATATCGGGGACACTTGCCCAGTGATTTGGCTTGTTCTATTAAATCTGTTTTGAATTTCGTTGTTGCATTTGTCATGCACGACCTCCGACGTGTGTGGAGTAATGCCAAGATCTCCCTTGGGACAAAAATCCGTATCTACCAGTCCTGCGTGGTGCCAGTTCTGCTTTACGGCTCCAAAACCTGGATATTGTGGAAACATGACATGTCGAGACTGGAAGCCATCCACATGCACAACCAGTGGTGTATCCTGAGCATATGATGGCATGACTACATCCACAATCTGGAGGTCTCTACTAAAACAGGCCTCCACTCAATCTCAGAAACACTTGACCGACTTATTCGGTAATGTTCTACGACTGTACTAGGAAATCCCAACCCACACGATACTATAGAAGTCATTCCTCAGCACCAAAAGTCTTACCCCGACTGGTTGAAGGCGCAGAAGCGGCCTTCTCCGCACATTATGGCTCCAGAAACCTTCTCCTCCGACTTGGACGAGGTCTAGAACCACGCCACAGCTGTGGATCATGGATGTGGCCGACCGACGCAACAGACCTCAGATGCCTAAGCGAACATTATTATTATATGTCATCTGTTGAGATTGTGTTACCCAGGTACGTGAGATTTTTCAGCTGTTTTACTTGTTGGTTTTGTATGAATATTGCCATTTCTATTTCTGTTCTTTGCAATCGTCATAACTTCAGATTTCTCTGTGTTTATTTTCGTACTGTAATCCGTACAGATCTCATTAAGGTTGTTGATATGTTACTGCAGTTGTTTTTCCGATGTTGATGTTTTAGTGTTAGCCCATGGTCATCAGCAAAGAGAAGTTTATTTAAGTGATCTTTGTGGTTGTTTTCCTCACTAATGTTTGCTTTTAAAAAACCATATTGCATCTATATATGTGATAAACAGTAACGGAGATAGTTCACAACCTTGCCGTACACCGGATCTAATATGACATTTCTCGTAGTATTTGAATAATTTACTTCATTAGCAGAGCTAATACAAGCAGGAGGGGAGACATGTGCTCGAGTCTATCACAAGCTGTGTAAACAGATATGGCACAGTGCAGAGTGGACAGAAGCATGGAAGAAATCGATTTATATTCCCCTCCACAAAAAAGGCAACCTGAAGATGTACACGAACTACCGAGCTATCGCGCTGATCAGCCACGCTAGCAAGATACTCTTGCGAATCCTATTAAGAAGGATAGAGAAAAGGTTTGAATCTGAAATTCACGTAGTCCAGGCAGGTTTTAGGAAAGACAGAGGGACCCGGGACCACGTGTTCAATTTAAGGAATATCTATGAAAAATGTAGAGAGTTTAATGTAGACATGTACACATGTTTCATTGATTACACCAAGGCCTTCGACATGGTAAAACATCAACATCTGTGGAGAATCATGAAGGAAATGGGGTTTCCTTTGCATATAGTCCATCTCATTGAAACATTATACCAAGATCAACAAGCCGCTGTCCGAGTATATGGGCAAACATCAGATTGGTTTGCAGTACAAAAGGAAGTCCGGCAGGGATGTATCTTCTCACCTTATCTGTACAACATATATGCGGAATGTATAATGAGAAATGTTCGAGAAGATGTGAACATTGAAAGTTTCGACCCATTTACGATTGGGGGGTACGAGATTCCAGAGTTACAATGCGCAGATGGCACAGTGATACTATCAAGAAGTGCAGAAGGGCTAGAGCAGCTACTTTCCGCCGTTAATGGACATAGTAAAGATCAAAATCTGTTCATAAACATAAACAAAACAAAGATAATGACTACCGACAAAACACAATGTCAGCATAAATTTACAGTGGGTGGTGAGGAAATAGATCCGGTCACACATTTTGAATATCTGGGCTCCAGAATTGACATAAATGGCGACTGCTTGAAAGAAAGCATAAGAAGACTAGCTATGGCAATGCATAGACTGAACAGCCTGAAGAAATTATGGCAGAGCACCAACAAAATGATAAAATTAAAAGTCTTGAGAGCCTGTGTTTTTCCTGTGGCAGCTTATGGCTGTGAATCATGGATGATTTCCAAAACCTCCAGACAAAGAATAGAATCCTTCAAGTCAAAATGTTACAGGAAGATCCTCAGAATACCCTGGACAGAGACAAGAACAAATGTAGAAATTTAGCAAGAGTTCAGCACAGAGGAGAACTGGTTTATCAATTCCATTTTAGCTAGAAAATGCAAATACTTTGGTCACATCAAGAGACACAACGGTCTTGAGAGAACAGTAATGGAAGGTATGGTGCCAGACAAAAGAGGAAGGGGTAGACCAAGAAGACGATGGCGCCATGATATCCATGAATGCATGAGTATGACACTGGCGGAGGCTGGTGTTTTGGCAAAGGAACGAGTTTCTTTCAGACATACTGTGATGGGAGCGATGTTCTACAAAGGACATGCTACATAATGATGACTTCATTGTTTTTGTTAATGCTTTTTTTTTTAAACGGTGCATGTGGTGGGTCGTGTGGAGCGAGGGGGGAGGTGAAGGGAGAGAGAGAGAGAGAGAGAGAGAGAGAGAGAGAGAGAGAGAGAAAGAGCTAATCAATGTGTGATGTCTCGTTGGGAATCAGAGTTGTTTTAAAGTGTGGCGAGGAAGGCGGGGAAAGAAAGGTGGTGGGAGGGATACATATGACAACAATTGCGCGTAAACTACCACACAGGCACATCTCCCCCGTCCCCTTCCATTTCAGCAGCCAGTATTCGGATAAGTCAGCAGCCAGTATTCGGATAAGTCAGCAGCCAGTATTCGGATAAGTCAGCAGCCAGTATTCGGATAAGTCAGCAGCCAGTATTCGGATAATTCAGCAGCCAGTATTCGGATAAGTCAGCAGCCAGTGTTCGGATAAGTAAGCAGCCAGTATTCGGATAAGTCAGCAGCCAGTATTCGGATAATTCAGCAGCCAGTATTCGGATAAGTCAGCAGCCAGTGTTCGGATAAGTAAGCAGCCAGTATTCGGATAAGTCAGCAGCCATCATCACAGAGGCGAGATTTCCCCTGGGAAAATTACTACTGATCGAAAAATCTCAGATGATGAAGATTAGCATTTTGTTCTACCAATAAAGTATTTTTAATGTTACTCTACATTGGTTATATTGGTGTATTTGTTTTTGTTTTTAATATAAAGACCCAACTCTATTGCGTTCGTAATTAATATTCATTAATATACGTGGTGCAGGCATGATTTTAGTTCTGCAAAGCGAAGCCTAGAAATGGTTGCAATCCCCTTTATTGAAACATTTGTTTATGCCCGTGGTGTGGAAAGGCAACCCGCAATATCTCCGAGGTATATCTGATATAGTCAGCCGACGTTAGAGCAACACCTAAGCAATCAAGTCATCCAATATATATATATATATATATATGATTTGACCACATAAATTGTCTGAGACGCATACTGCTTATTTGCTACAGGACCATATCACAGATAATGAAGTGCTATATAGAACCAAGATTCCAGGTATGTATGCACTTGTGCAAAGAAAAAAACAAACTGGGATGGGTTGACCACCTTGTTGAAATGTCAAGCGAAAGGCTTCCAAAAAGTATAGTGAACTGAGTAAATGAGAACAATCACAACGACGTAAAAAAAAATGCGTTTTAATGACGGCCTTTGGTGCTATCAATATTTATGTATGCCTGCGAGACCTGGACCATTACAGCAGATATCTAGGGCAGAATACATGCAATGGAAATGAGGTGCTATAGAAAACTCCTAAATGTTACATATAAAGATCGTGTCACGAACGTAGAAATCCGTCAGAGAGTTGAAGACGCTATCGGTCCTTTTGAAGATCTGTTCACAGCTATCAAAAGACGAAAGATGGCCTGGTGTGGGCACGTCGCGAGGTCCAACGGAATTACCAACTCGATACTCTTTGGGTCCGTACAGCGACAGAGAGGGCGAAGACGTACAAGGAAGAGATGTGGGGACAACATCACTGAGTGGTCAGGCCTTCGTCCCGGTGAGATACGTCAGGCGGCGACAGACAGAGAGGGTTGGCGTGGGATTTTCATGTCTTCATGTGTGCCCCAACGACCTGATGGGTTACGAGGTGAACTGAACTGAACTGACAAAGTCCCATAAGTGCTGTCAAAATAAACAATAACACCTAGTTAACAACTTGACTTGAAATCGTTCAACCTGAAAGAGTACTTTCACAAACGGCGTTGAAATCAACTAGGGCCTCCGTGCTCATGCAGCTCAGTCTAGACACGCAATTGAAAGGGAATACCAGTAGGCCATACACAAGAGCATTCACATTCTCAAGAATGCAGTATGACATGAAGTGTTGATGGCAGTCCTCATCGACAACGATGGCAAATAATATATATATATATATATATATATATATATATATATATATATATACATACGGGGCGTGTTCAAATGAAACCGGACCTAACTGCACCAAGTGAACATACGTACGATGCGCATTCTGACGTGACATACCAGCGGTCAAGTTTGCAAAATTTCATTATCCCCAGACTCATAGTTTCCTCAGCAAACCGTTGAAAACATGGCGGGTATGATACGGAATCCGCAAAGAGTTGATCAGCGAGTGGTGATTTGGTTTTTAACAGTTGAAAGATGACGACCAAGTTACATTCATCGCAGAATGCAGGCAGTGTATGGTGACAAAAGTGTGGCGAACGTAAGCTCCGGCGACTGTCCACCCGAATTGCTGCATCAATTTTGGCAATAGTATCTTCTGACGCAACAATATGCGCCTGACCTGGTCTCAGAAGACCTTTCGTTAACTCACGTCCTTCTTTAAACTTCGTTGTCCAGTTCTTCAGTGTTGTATTCAACACACTTTGGTCGCCATACACTGCTTGCATTCTGGGATGAATGTCAGCTGGTCGACATCCTTCAGTTGTTAAAAACCGAATCACCGCTCGCTGATCAACTCTGGACGAATTCCGTATCACACCTGCCATGTTTTCAACGGTCTGCTGAGGAAACTATGAGTCGGAAGTTAATGCAATTTTGTAAATTTGACGGTTGGTATGTGCTGTTTACATTAGAAGTAACGTCATCATGCGTATCGTACGTATGATCACTTGGTGCAGCTAGGGCCCGGTTTAATTTGAACACGCCTCGTGTATATATATATATATATATATATATATATATATATATATATATATATATATATATATATATATATATATATATATATATATATATATATATATATATATATATATATTGGAGAACGTGACTCTAATAACAGCCGATCTGTTAGATTCAATCTTTAGTCAATTCTCCACGCTATGTCACTGTCATCCTCAAAATCTCTATAATATACTATGTCCAGCTTCCCCATGGTATGCCTGCATCGTATTGTTGGTCTAGACCACTGTGTCGTTTGATGGGGCTAAAGTATTTGAGTTTCCTTGACGTAATATATCTTGTTAGTCGATTTTGTTCTTTTTCTAGCTCCTTTGGTATTTCTGTATTATTCTTTCATACAGCCTTTAAGTAGAAGAATTCGATCTTCTTTCTTAGTGTGGGTGTGGGTGTGCCTGTGTGTGTGCGTGCGTGCTTGTGTGTGTATGTGTGTGGATTGTTGTGCTTGTCTCGCATCAAAATTTTTGCAACTGCGAAGATGCAAGTTCTCAAAATCTAATTTTTGTCATTTTGTTAGTATTTTGTCATATGTTATTAATTTCACTGTCACGCGCCAAAATATCGACTTCTGCAGTTTTTCAGAAAATCCAGGCGTCGATGTATTGACTTTTCCAATTGTGTTCACTAAATCACATATTTCCCATTCCTAGTTCTCCTAAATGTTTGTTTTTTATTTTTGGGTTCTTAACGTAACAAAAAAAAAAGTCAAACCGTCTTCTTCTTTGGCGTTCTTCCTGAAAAGGACTTTGCGACGTTCTGCCTTAACTTAACGTCTTTATACTGGTTTAAAAGACTCTGCATACAACCAGTTTCATTTACATTACCTTGCTCTAAATGCTATGCTGATCCAATTTATTCTTAAATGCATTAACTGTCCCTGTCTCCACTACCTCCAGTGGCAATGCATTCCAAGCATTCACCACTTTCTGACTAAAAAAATATTTCCTTATATCTAATCTGGACCTCTCTTTAGTTAATTTGTAACTATGCCCTCTTGTTCTTGTGGGTGGCTGTATTTAAAATAAAAATTGTTATAGTCTAATGTATCCATTCTTCTGATCATCTTATAAATGTGTATTAAGTCACCACGAATTCTTCTCTCTTCTAGACACTGTAGGCCGGTTTTTCTGAGTCTTTCCTCCTAACTGTAATTCTGGAAACCCACTATCAACTTTGTCGCTCTTTTTTGTATTCTTTCCAGCATTTTTACATACCCTCTACGATAAGGACTCCACACCTGTACACAGTACTCCAATCTAGGTCTAACTAAGGTTTTATACAGTTTGACTATTACTTCATTGCTCCTATGTTTAATATTTCTTTTTTTCATACCTAACATTGCATTTGCCTTTTTCTCTGCTACCTGAACTTGCTCACTCACCTTACCTGTATGATCTATTATAACCCCTAGGTCCTTTCCTTATATATCTTTCTAAAATTGGTCTCTCCCATTCTGTAATTATGTTCCATTTATCTACATTAAACTCCATTTGCCAGCTTACAGACCATTCTCGAATTTTATCTAAATCCGACTTCAATATATCCACTTCTGCTTAAGATTTCTTCTTCTTTCGTTAGCTTTAACAAATAGTGTATATATCTGCAATGTTGTCTCTTGTATAAACTTCACTGTCTTTTGTAGTTCACATACAGGTCCATAAAGTTTCTCTTCCAGTGTTGTTTCTATGGGCCAGTGAGATTTTATCTGTATATCATATTCGGGGCAGTTTTGTAGTATGTGCTCTGCTGTCTGGGGCGCCTGTCCGCATGTACACATGGCTGAGTTGCCAATCTTCATTTTTGTGTACATATGGCTGCGGGGTCGGTTGTGTCCTGTTCGAAGGCGCAACACAACAGTTTGCTCTTGTCTGTTCATGGGTATGATAAATCGTCTGGTGTTACTGTTGGTGGCTTTCTGATTGATTTGATCATCTTTATCTTCTGTTGGTAAGTAACTGGCACATCTGGTTGCTCGTCTGCAGCACCCTCCTTTGCCAGTCGATCTGCTCTCTCGTTTCCTGGTATTCCACAATGAGAATGTATCCACTGCATGACAATCTTGCGCTGGTTGTTCAGTTCAGACAGTAGAGCCCGTAGATCTGGCAGTTTCTCAAATTTAAGTGCTTGGAGTGCTGATTGTGCATCTGTAAGAAATACTACAGGTTGTGGACCGACATTGGTGTTCAACAGTTTCTCAGTTGCCACCTTGATTGCCTGTATTTCTGCATCATATATATGACAGAATTTCCCAGTTGGTACTCTGACTGTATCCCTAATGTTGTTTGGGTATTCTATGTACACTCCTGCTCCACCATTCTTTACTGCATTCTGTGCTGATCCATCTGTGTATACTCTGATTCAGAGGTCTTGTGGGTATTCTTCATCCAGAAAATTGAGGATCACTATCCTACGTTGCACACTGTTCTGTTCATCCTTGTCTAATATTCCTTTCACTTTTGTTTGAATGCATACTGATAGTCCGTGCTCCTCTCTCCAAGGGGTTTGTTCTGGCACTGACTTTAGGGGGATGTTAACTTCAGGTAGATCCATAATTTGTCTGCGAAGTCGTTTCGCCTGATGCATAAAACTACTTCTTTTTAGTCTTCCCATTGCTAAATTTTGAAATCTGTCTTTCATTGGATGGCTCGGCATGCAGTGGAACTTTTCTGCCTGCGTTAATACCTTTGTGTCTCTGCGCTCTCTTAGTGCTTGTATCCTTCCCATTTTCTCCATCTCCACAATAGGTGTTGATTTCATTGCTCCTGTAATGACCCTAAGTGCCTGATTTTGCACCTTATCCACATCTTTTAGGGTAGTGTTTGCTGCGGGACACCACGCTGCTGACCCAAATTCCAGATGTGGCCGTAAACCTTGTTGGTAAACTTTGTTAAGTATTTTTCCACTAGCACCCCCTGTGGTTCCACTTAATTTTCTCAGGATGGCTAACTTCCTCCTGGCTTTTTTGGCTGCGTTGTTGACGTGTTCCCTCCATGTCAACCTATCATCAAATGTAACTCCAAGATAGGTGGGTTGTTTATCTTCTTTGAGGTGTTCTCCATTTATCTTGATAACTCCAGCTTTTTCTTTTGGGGAGAGGGTGAAAAGCCACTCCGTCTGTTCCTGGTGACTTTCTCATTTTCAGTTTGGATATTGCAAACTCCAGTTCTTTGTATGTGATTGGTGTCTCCATAACTTCGGGTATGGCACCATCTCGCTCTGTATTTTGTCGTTCCTCACGAACACTTTGTTGTTTCTCTCTGTCTACTTCAATGTTGCTATCTTTTGCAAAAGAGTCCGCAAAGTAATCAGCGGCTTGTTTGCCTGTGAGGATGTTTCCATCTTTGTGTAATGTAATCTTTGTGTTTCTCTGTGCACCCTCATCATTAAGTTGTTTTACCAACTTCCACAGTTTCCTAGAATCTTTTTCAAAGTTCAGAGACTCTGTTTTCTCCCTCCAACTTCTTCTTCTAGCCTGCAACTTTTCCCTTTGAAATTTGGCCTTAGCATGTTGATATTTTTTGTGGTGTTCTTGATATGGACTAATCTCTGCTTGCTTTCTATATGTTTCTACCTCGTTTTGCAGTTGTTCTAATTCCCTATTCCAGTATGGCCTATATTGTTTGCGGGCCCCTCTAGGTATTGTTTCATGGGCAGCCTGTAGTATGCATCTGCTGAAATTATCGACTACCTTATTTATGTTTTCATCTGTTGTTAGATTTCTAGTCAGCACACTAGACCGATGCTGGAGCATTGACCAGTCTGCCTTCCTGTAATTCCACCGAGGCAGGGTACTACTTTCCTTGACATATTCATTTTCAATGGTTAGAAATACTGGTCTGTGGTCACTACCTCCAAGTTGTTTCCCAACAATGCGTGTAATGTTCCATTCCATGCATGGTTAGTGGAATGCCAAACCTGGTGTAGAAGTGGTGTGCAATGATCTCGAGTAGAAGGTCGGTGGGTCTGTTGGCTGGTTAATCAGGATAAGTCCATTGTCATCCTGCCAGTTTTCTAGCTCCTCACCCTTCCTATACATTTGATCATAGCCCCAGCTCTGTGAGTGGCTATTGAAGTCTCCACACACAATCAGTCTTTCCTTTGTTGCAATCGTATCCAGTGCCAGTGGACGATCACTCGGACAGTAATAATTTAGAAGGTGGAATTCTGTACTTTCTGTCTTGAGATGCATCATCTGGTATTCTGCCCCCTCCATATATACTTCCTGCTGATAAGCATTGATGCTATTTCTCACAAGTGTCAGTATTCCACCCTTCTGCATGTCTTGTCGGTCAGACCTATAGCACTGGTATCCTCTAATTTTGAAGGTTATATCTTTTTTTCTGCTTAAGATGAGACACTACTGCATAGTTTTGTGTCATCAGCAAATTTTACAATCATGGATCCCATATCAATGTCCAAATCATTTATATATATATATAAAGAATAAAATTTGTCTCAAAACCGAACTCTGTGGCACTCCACTTTTCACTTCACACCACTCAGAGTACTCCTTATTTATGCCCACCCTCTGCCTTCTTCTTGTTAACCAATTTTTTAATCCATTTTCGTATTTTACAGCCGTGCTGCGATATCTGCGCATTTAGACTAGACACTTCTGATCTCAACTAGAGATGATACAATGACAATGTGCCCACTGTGGTAGATGCACACACACAGAAATATATTGAAAATGATGGAAAAACAAAGATTGAGTTTTCTGAAACACAACATGCTACAGGAAAGTCTTCTACAAAAGATGCTAGCGAGTAACATCGAGTAGAAAAGAGGCAGGAAACGATCAAGACCAACCTTTACATCTCAAGCATACAGAGACATTAAAGTACGAACCTATGCTGAAATGAGAGTATTGCAGAGGATAGGGCCAAATTGAGAGAGATGCACAGACAACCATCCTTTTGACTGAGCAACCAGATGACGGTGATGCTATTCTGTATTTACATGTGTATATATATATATATACGAGAGACATTCTTAAGTAAGAGCAATTTTATTAATACACATTTTACAAAGATGCGAACCAGAAATGTTTTGTGTTTAATTTTTCGACTTTGTCCCCCTACTTGGCAACACACTTTGTTCCCTAGCTTGTGGATCCTCTCTAGAAAAAAGTCATTTGGTATGATCGTTAATCAATATTTAACATCCTACTTTTCCTTGTTGGCAGCTGTCTTGGGACCCATCTGCTACACACTTTCTTATAACCGGGGTTATCATGGACAATTGTGTGTGCAGCGCCTTAATTCGTGTTAAAATCACTTCTTCTTCTTTTTCTTTTTCTTCTTTTTCTGTATCTTATTCTTCTGCGTTCGTTCTGAATACCCCGAACAGGGCTTTGCTAGTAGCAGGATGTAGTCCGAAGAACGAAATGCGTTGTATCGTTAGTTTGCTGCTTGACTGCGATATTTGCCCCTTTCATTCACATCCGTCTTCGGCAGTATCTTCTTCTTTTTCTCTATTTCTTTGTGAAATCTTTCTACCCCTTGATACACTCTCCTCTGGCTCAAACAACTGTCTCCATACAGAACCATCTTCTGTAGATTCCATATCCTCTGATCACGACAATCGAAGAATGCCTCGTTATTCTTAAACGATGCAAGTCGACTGTGGGACGGCCAACTTGCTCATGCTCATGCTGCTCAATCGTCACAATCCTACACGGGGTGTTGCTAAAAAGCCATTTTGTGTCCTGAAATCAGATTGTCCGTTGTACATACTATTCCATACACTTTATAATAAAATTCATATTACTTAATGACTGCCCCTTGTGTGTGTGTGTGCATATATATATCTTCTTTATATATATATATATATATATATATATATATATATATATATATATATATATATGTGTGTGTGTGTGTGTATGTATGTGTGTATGTATGTGAGTGTAAGTATATATCATCCCACTCCCCCCTTTCTATAAAAACTACATCAAGCCACTAATATACCGATATAATTACAAGACAACAAAGTACAAAACCACAGCAACCTTTCAAAACATGTCGAATAAATTACTAAATAGATTAGCGAATCGGAATAGTAACATCATCGTGTAAAAAGAAGAAGAAAACTACTATAGAAATGAGCACTGCAAAAAAGACACAAACAGGTTTCATGTACTGGTGGTCGGCTGTAGTAGTTGTCCTATAATTCGGATGAAGCGATAGAATGACAAGTACACGACACAGATTAAACATAGGAGCAAGGAAGTGATGGTCAAACTGTATAAATCATTAGTTAGATCTAGATTGGAGTACGGTGTACAGATGTGGAGTCCTTATCATAGAGGGGAAAGAATGCTGGAAAGAATACAAAAAAGAGCGACAAAGCTGATAGTGGGATTCCAGAATTACAATTATGAGGAAAGACTCAGAAAAACCAGCCTACAGTGTCTAGAAGAGAGAAGAATTCGTGGTGACCATACAGGTTTATAAGATGATCAGAGGAATTGATAAATTAGACTTTAACACGTTTTTAAAAATACAGCCACCCACAATAACAAGAGGGAATAGTTACAAGTTGACTAAAGAGAGGTCCAGATTAGATATTAGGAAATATTTTTTTAGTCAGAGAGTGGTAAATGCATTGCCATGGAAGGTAGTGGAGGTAGGGATGGTTAATGCATTTAAGAATAAATTGGATGCGCATAGCTTTTAGAGCAAGGTGATGTAAATGAAACTGGTCGTATACGGACTCTGCAGTATAAAGACGTTAAGTTGAGTTTAGATATTTTTTTCTTTTGATTAGTCCTTCCCTCACAAATAATCGCCTCTATTACCCTCATAATTCTGTCGGTCCTTCTGAGTCTTCTCTCCTAGTCATATAATATATCATGCAAGTGGGTTGGGGAGGGATATGTTGCTCACTCCCTCCACAACGGGATGTAATAAATCTGGTATCCCCTACATCTAAACAAATATTGTTATTGCTGACAAGCAAATATAGTGTTAATCAGGTCCATTTCATTTACTGTTTAATCATTATAAATACTTTTTATAAATGAATCG
Source organism: Ariolimax columbianus (assembly GCA_036924085.1). Lineage (NCBI taxonomy): Eukaryota > Metazoa > Mollusca > Gastropoda > Stylommatophora > Arionidae > Ariolimax > Ariolimax columbianus. The sequence goes on from JAVGWX010000008.1 coordinate 60,245,961, forward strand.
CGTTCTGGACAGCACGTGAAGTACTAGCATTATGTGATGAAAGGAGGTCCCATACCATCGCCAGATTGACTGCAATGCCCACTTTATGTTGTTTGACTAACTCTTGTCTACCGGCGTCCGCCCTGCTTGTCAGAATGTCATCTCCAAATGTCAGCGTTCCTCTTGGCCATGTGGGTTTCGTGATTGGCTACATGTATTGGTCTTTATAACCATTTGAGAACAGACCTCGCTGCACAAGTCTGATACAGTCAACATCTTCGCATGCGTTGGGGAAATATTTTTATCACATGTATTGCGTAAATGGTGAATTAGATAGCTAGTTATTCAGACAAATGGCAAGCGAGAAGAAGAAGAAGAATAAAAAGAAGAAGAATGTATAAACAAAACATAATTTTGTTAACAGGGATAACAGTATTTAATTAGCCTGAGTTGAATATAAACGTCTTGGTTCCTTATAGGTTCATCAAGTCATTTTTCAAACTGTTGTTACTTTTAAACAAAAACAACAAAATGAATCGTAAAATAATAACCCGATCCCTTTAATTCCTACTGGCAATAGTGTATTATCAACTAGTGTTAATATTGAGAATAAATCAACAAAATCTCACTTGGAATCCTGGTATTCAAACAGGCATGTAAATGTATGTTGCGAGGCAGCCAAATACATCGGCTATAAGTTAAGTAAAGAGGAAATTCAGAAGAATTAACCACTGGTTGGAAATTGAGTTTTTGAAGCCTCCTTTGTACTTCGCCGCAGCCTGTAATAGGTGGGATGGCCAGTGCCATTCCTTGCTCTTTTTTATTTTCCCTAACTCATGCGTCAGGTACCCATTTACAGAGACTGTTAAGCCTGCTCTTTCGATTTCTAACTACAAAGGGATTTTTAACGTACTCAACACTGAACACAGAACACAGGAGTCCGATCTCACTACCAAGAGATCAGGGGACATTTGTACTAGAATATCCACGTAAAAAAATCCCGGTCTCCACCGCGATTCAGACCCGGAACCTATGGAATCCGAGGCCCGAGACCTTACCTCGAGACCACTAATAATGTGAAGTTCGAGGAACAGTCCTTAAGTAACATAAATTTAATTATACAATTTAATTTTAAAGTGCATGGTAGATAGAGAATGAACAACTCAAAATCGTAATTTGTGACACCAAATATTTATTTATCAATACTCCATGTAGCGATTGTGACATTTTAATATACAATATGGCCGCCCCACTGTCGACTTCCACGCGGTAGAAGAACAAAGAGGCGTAATTCCTTTCTCGTTGTCAAAAAGTGTGAAATCTACAGAATAATAAAGGTTCAGTATGGAGACAATTATTTTAGTCAGAGGATAGTGTATGAAGGGGCAGAAAGATTTCAAAACGGAAGACAAAACGTCATTGATGAACCACAGCGTGGGATACCAGCACGCGAGGTAACTGATATAGGGAAACAGCAGATCGACCAGCTAGTCCGTGACACTAATGATTAAACAGCCGGAGATTTGTACACTCGTCACATAATGTTTGACCACTCGACATCTCTTCCTCTCTCTCTCTCTCTCTCTCTCTCTCTCTCTCTTTCTCTCGCTGTCTCGCTCATTGCCTCTCTGTGTCTGTCTCGCTCACTCCCTATCTGTGCCTGTCTCGCTCATTCCCTATCTGTGTCTGTCTCGCCCATTCCCTATATGTGTCTGTCTCGCTCATTCCCTATCTGTGCCTGTCTCGCTCATTCCCTATCTGTGCCTGTTTCGCTCATTCCCTATCTGTGCCTGTGCCTGTCTCGCTCATTCCCTATATGTGTCTGTGTCTGTCTCGCTCATTCCCTATCTGTGTGTGTGCCTGTCTCGCTCATTCCATATCTGTGTATGTGCCTGTCTCGCCCATTCCCTATATGTGCCTGTCTCGCTCATTCCATATCTGTGCCTGTCTCGCTCATTCCCTATCTGTGGCTGTCTCGCCCATTCCCTATCTGTGCCTGTCTCGCCCATTCCCTATATGTGTCTGTCTCGCTCATTCCCTATCTGTGCCTGTCTCGCTCATTCCCTATCTGTGCCTGTTTCGCTCATTCCCTATCTGTGTATGTGCCTGTCTCGCCCATTCCCTATATGTGCCTGTCTCGCTCATTCCATATCTGTGCCTGTTTCGCTCATTCCCTATCTGTGCCTGTGCCTGTCTCGCTCATTCCCTATATGTGTCTGTGCCTGTTTCGCTCATTCCCTATCTGTGTCTGTGCCTGTTTCGCTCATTCCCTATCTGTGCCTGTGCCTGTCTCGCTCATTCCCTATATGTGTCTGTGCCTGTCTCGCTCATTCCCTATCTGTGTCTGTGCCTGTCTCGCTCATTCCCTATCTGTGTGTGTGCCTGTCTCGCTCATTCCATATCTGTGTATGTGCCTGTCTCGCTCATTCCCTATCTGTGGCTGTCTCGCCCATTCCCTATCTGTGTATGTGCCTGTCTCGCTCATTCCCTATCTGTGTGTGTGCCTGTCTCGCTCATTCCATATCTGTGTATGTGCCTGTCTCGCTCATTCCCTATCTGTGGCTGTCTCGCCCATTCCCTATCTGTGCCTGTCTCGCCCATTCCCTAAATGTGCCTGTCTCGCTCATTCCCTATCTGTGCCTGTCTCGCTCATTCCCTATCTGTGCCTGTCTCGCCCATTCCCTAAATGTGCCTGTCTCGCTCATTCCATATCTGTGCCTGTCTCGCTCATTCCCTATCTGTGCCTGTCTCGCCCATTCCCTAAATGTGCCTGTCTCGCTCATTCCCTATCTGTGCCTGTCTCGCTCATTCCCTATCTGTGCCTGTCTCGCCCATTCCCTAAATGTGCCTGTCTCGCTCATTCCATATCTGTGCCTGTCTCGCTCATTCCCTATCTGTGCCTGTCTCGCTCATTCCCTATCTGTGCCTGTCTCACTCATTCCCTATCTGTGTCTGTCTCGCTCATTCCCTATCTTTGCCTGTCTCGCTCATTCCCTATCTGTGTCTGTGCCTGTCTCGCTCATTCCCTATCTGTGCCTGTGCCTGTCTCGCTCATTCCATATCTGTGTCTGTGCCTGTCTCGCTCATTCCCTATCTGTGCCTGTCTTGCTCATTCCCTATCCGTGTCTGTCTCGCTCATTCCATATCTGTGTCTGTCTCGCTCATTCCCTATCTGTGCCTGTCTCGCTCATTCTCTATCTGTATCTGTCTCGCTCATTCCCTATTGTGTCTGTCTCGCCCATTCTCTATATGTGCCTGTCTTGGTCATTCCATATCTGTGTCTGTCTCGCTCATTCCATATCTCTGCCTGTCTAGCTCATTCCCTATCTGTGTCTGTCTCGCTCATTCCATATCTGTGCCTGTCTCGCTCATTCCCTATATGTGTCTGTCTCGCTCATTCCATTTCTGTGTCCGTCTCGCTCATTACCTATATGTGTCTGTGTCTGTCTCGCTTATTCCCTATCTATGTCTGTGTCTGTCTCGCTCATTCCCTATATGTGTCTGTGTCTGTGTCTGTCTCGCTCATTCCCTATCTGTGTCTGTGTCTGTCTCGCTCATTCCCTATCTGTGTCTGTGTCTATCTCGCTCATTCCCTATCTGTGTCTGTGTCTATCTCGCTGATTCCCTATATGTATCTGTCTCGCTAATTCCCTATCTGTGTCTGTCTCGCTCATTCCCTATCTGTGTCTGTGTCTATCTCGCTCATTCCCTATCTGTGTCTGTCTCGCTCATTCCCTATATGTATCTGTCTCGCTAATTCCCTATCTGTGTCTGTCTCGCTCATTCCATATCTGTGTCTGTGTCTGTCTCGCTCATTCCCTATCTTTGCCTGTCTCGCTCATTTCCTATCTGTGTCTGTGTCTGTCTCGCTCATTCCCTATCTTTGCCTGTCTCGCTCATTTCCTATCTGTGCCTGTCTCGCTCATTCCCTATCTGTGTCTGTGCCTGTCTCGCTCATTCCCTATCTGTGCCTGTCTCGCTCATTCCCTATCTGTGTCTGTCTCGCTCATTCCATATCTGTGTCTGTCTCGCTCATTCCCTATCTGTGACTGTCTCGCTCATTCTCTATCTGTATCTGTCTCGCTCATTCCATATCTGTGTCTGTCTCGCTCATTCCCTATATGTGCCTGTCTCGCTCATTCCCTATCCGTGTCTGTCTCGCTCATTCCATTTCTGTGTCCGTCTCGCTCATTCCCTATCTGTGTCTGTGTCTATCTCGCTTATTCCCTATCTATGTCTGTGTCTGTCTCGCTCATTCCCTATCTGTGTCTGTGTCTATCTCGCTCATTCCCTATCTGTGTCTGTCTCGCTTATTCCCTATCTGTGTCTGTGTCTGTCTCGCTCATTCCCTATCTGTGTCTGTGTCTATCTCGCTCATTGCCTATCTGTGTCTGTGTCTATCTCGCTCATTCCCTATATGTATCTGTCTCGCTAATTCCCTATCTGTGTCTGTGTCTGTCTCGCTCATTCCCTATCTGTGTCTGTGTCTGTCTCGCTCATTCCATATCTGTGTCTGTGCCTGTCTCGCTCATTCCCTATCTGTGCCTGTCTCGCTCATTCCCTATCTGTGCCTGTCTTGCTCATTCCCTATCCGTGTCTGTCTCGCTCATTCCATATCTGTGTCTGTCTCGCTCATTCCCTATCTGTGACTGTCTCGCTCATTCTCTATCTGTATCTGTCTCGCTCATTCCCTATTGTGTCTGTCTCGCCCATTCTCTATATGTGCCTGTCTTGGTCATTCCATATCTGTGTCTGTCTCGCTCATTCCATTTCTGTGTCCGTCTCGCTCATTCCCTATCTGTGTCTGTGTCTATCTCGCTCATTCCCTATCTGTGTCTGTCTCGCTCATTCCCTATCTGTGTCTGTGTCTGTCTCGCTCATTCCTTATCTGTGTCTGTGTCTATCTCGCTCATTGCCTATCTGTGTCTGTGTCTATCTCGCTCATTCCCTATATGTATCTGTCTCGCTAATTCCCTATCTGTGTCTGTGTCTTTCTCGCTCATTCCCTATCTGTGTCTGTGTCTATCTCGCTCATTCCCTATCTGTGTCTGTCTCGCTCATTCCCTATCTGTGTCTGTCTCGCTCATTCCCTTTCTGTATCTGTGTCTGTCTCGCTCATTCCCTATCTGTGTCTGTGCCTTTCTTGCTCATTCCCTATCTGTGTCTGTGTCTGTCTCGCTCATTCTCTATCTGTGTCTGTGCCTGTCTCGCTCAATCCCTATGTGTCTGTGCCTGTCTCGCTCATTCCCTATCTGCATCTGTGCAGACGTCATAATCATATGTGAACAACCCCTTACCTGTGGCGACTGTTATTCCCCAACTCTATTAATGCCTTCCTTTCACTTCGACCCCCCCCCCTCCCCTCACCTCCACCCATCCACCTACACACTCTCTCTCTCTCTCTCTCTCTCTCTCTTTATCTCTCTCTCTCCAGACGGACATTTGCAATTGGTATACAATTTCACAATAGTTTGGCTAACGGAGTGACAGATCTAAGTGATCCAGTAGTAGTGAGCGACACGCAGATAGAGCCAAGCAAAGCACAACCGTCTGGATGACCCCGGTCCACCATCATCAGCATGCTCGGGATGTGAAGAAAGTGACAATCCGCCACTTAACTTCCTTTTTAGAACGCACAGAAGAGTAATCCTACTCTCTGTGAGCGTTCAACAACATGTTCTTCTTCTTCCTCTTCTTCTTTTTCTTCTTCTTCTTCTTCTTCTTCTTCTTCTTCTTCTTCTTCTTCTTCTTCTTCGTACGCTGTCAAACGTCAACCTGTATTTTTTTCGAAAAAAGCAGCGGTCATCCTGAGGCTGTCGACACTGCAATAGAGCTTGTCTAGTGTTTCTACTGGTGATGGCCACATGTGCTTTCTCTGGTCCTCGTATGTCGGGCAGTTTTGCAGCAGATGTTCAGCGGTCATTTTCCCGGTACCACAAGTGCATTCGTCAGTACCACCTATCTTCAGTTCATTGAATAGGTTCAAAGGTTTAAAAAACTCCACCGAAATCAGGCAAGGGGTGACAGTGAGCGATGAACTACTGACTAGTGTCTTTGACGTCTTAAAGGAAGACCGACCGACCAGATTGGCGTCTCGACATGGGGATACTGACTGTGTCATCGATCTAGCACTTGTGATCTAGTGGTGTCGCTCTCTTTATACAATGGAACGTATTGGTACGCATGATAGTGACCACCTACCATGCTTCATTCTTATGGCGAAGGCAAAAAAAAACATTGCGAGTCAGGACCCCAACAAATTTGAGACAGCTAATTGCAGGTACTACATCTGTCTATCCGACATACGTCCCATACATCCCCTGTCGTACAGTCTCCCCGGTGGAATGAAATGGTAGAAAATGCATGGGTGACAAATAAAATTGCAACAAAATGGTGACGTAGTCCATTAAAAACGTCATCGGAATGAAGGCATTGTTGAAGAGACGAACTAGAACAAACAAATAGCAACCAATTCCTTCAAGACTATCCAGGGGTCAAATAACCGAGAAGTGAGATGAGTTCATAACTGGGGTAAAAGAAATGGATGCAGAGAGATAATAGAAGTAATCTTGTCCCCATTCTCATAGACTCTGTAGGGACAATCCTAAACAACCATTGAAGGGAAAGGACACGGGTTTCTTGATTAAACTATTTATTGCTCAGACTGATAAAGCCAATAGAGACGCACGGCATGATATTCGGGGAGTTATTCTTGGCAAGGCCATCATCGACATCGTAACTGAGGTGGAAGTTAGGCATGCTCTTAGTAATAGCAAGGGCACTGCACGGGATCCTAATAGGGTACAGTATTGCCACATTACGCATGCATTACAGAAGATGGTTAAGAATGTCAGCACCAGTATATTGAATGCATCAATGCTCGAGAACTGATTCCACAGCTACCATCAGCCATTTCCTAAGCCTGGCAATGTTAAGTTGCTATAGAATCATCAGTTTGCAGAATGTCTAGTGGATAAAAAAGTTGTGTCTCATCTACAGAATGAGCATATCCTCACTGACAATCTGGATAGCCACATGCCAACGAAGGTGACATGGAGAAATACCTGACATTTGCTAGCGAAGCGTATGAGTGTTTCTAGTTTAAGCAAGGAACAATCTCTGTGATCCTTGATCTGAAGGATACTTATAACCATGTGGACTGTGGGACATTGATGCACTGGATGCGAGGGAAATTAATAGCTGACATAGAGACCATGAACCTCCGGGACCTGGTGTGGATCTACTGTCCTGTGGTTGATGGGGTTTGCAGGAATTAAAGAGCTGACATCCTGGCCTCAGAGACAACCCGTGGCAGTGACATTGGCAATGCATTGAGGTGTTATTTTGGCGGTGATTGTAGGAAGATGCTACAATATACGAGCCACAAATTGCAAAGTTTTAAAATCAAACGCAGGTCCAGCAGAAAGGGACGCCTGAGAAGACGGAATACGAGTGTCTACAACCAACGAGCTAAGAGAACCACCAGTATCTTACACTCTTCATCATTTACTGAGAAGTGCCTAGCACGTATCGGTCAACACAAAGAACAGTGACGTCGATTCTAAACAGAACAGGACAGAAACGAACCTAATGGAGATTACCTGCCACACAAAGCACACACATCACCTGAAATTAGTGTAATTTGTGAATGAATAATGTTTTTATGTAGCTGCATTAAAAAAAATTGCTTTGCTGTCTGGACGTATCATTGTAACATGATACAGTAGTTGTGTTCTCGTTTGAATAGAACACTGCAAAGTGTTGGTTCACTCTCTGTAAAGTAGACTGCAATTTGATTCACAAAGGTGAATCGATCAGAGGAGTTGATTATATCTTTTAAATACTTGTATTTCAATCAAAAGCCTGCGCTCTACATTTCCATTCACAAATTTCGGCCCAGATAAAAGTCTGGGAACCACTGACAACAGAGACAGGCCAAATGATGTTGCACGTTTACATTTGACTAAAATAAACCGAACGTATCCCTGTCACGCCAATGTGAATGCCTCACGGGTAAAAAATGTCAGAACAAACCGGGGCGATTGTGAAATGAAGGAATTACAATCGAGTTGGAAATGTTGTTCTATTTTTGTCCATAATTGTTATGCTGTCTTCTAAGTCATCCACTGGCACGACCAAGACATTCGACAACGCGCAGTCACTCTTATGATACACGAATATCGGTTGTACCCTTTCGAGGCCAAGTTTTACGTTTATGCTTGGAAGACAAAAGACACCGCCTTACTACTCTGCCAATCTAGGTCATGGAGTGTGTTAGATCTATACCTGCTGGGTCAAAACTTGTGTGTTCGAGGCCTGATTCATTTCAAACTTTAGTCACGTTGTTTCGTGTTGTGGACATGTAGCTCGTTCGCACTTAACTCTTAAGTTCAACATAGAACACAATAATACAAAACATACTTTTATTGGATCACACATTGGAGTGCGAGTGGTTATCTATATTCAGTCAGTGGATTAAACTTTATAGTTATTTGAATCGTGTTTATAACATTAACACTTTCTCCTTTTATTACTTTTAATATTTAGAATAATACTTTTATTCCAATTATTGTATCGCAAATTCGACTGGTAGTAGTGGTAGTGGGTAGATCTATGTTTAAATACAGTCAGTGGATCATATTAATTAAATGTTTGAATCGTGTTTGTGTAGAATAACATTGAAAAGTATTAAACCAGTTCCTAAGGATCGTATGGTAAAATCATCTCGACATTCGACCTCGCTGTAGTATGTAATGTCAGGAGCCACCCTCAGTGTCAACGTGTCGTAAGTATTGTTGTTTGCTATCATATTTAACTTAACTTTATTATACTCGTTCAGAAGGCTCTGCAGTCTGTATACAACCAGTTTATGCTAGAGAAACATTTGATTTCAGCTTTGATGGGGCAAAGGGAAAAAATGAAAACATTTTGCCGTATGCAGCTATTTAGGCGTATGCCAACTTACTTTGACTTATGTTTTAATGACTAATAATTAATATCTATCAGTATCAGTATCAGTTCTGTTGTTTTGTTGCCATGAAGTGTTGTTAAACTATGCAATAGCTTGTCTCTTCGTCGTCCGCATTTTCTCACTCTCCTCCTGCCAAACAACAAAGTCGTTGCAGGTATGTTGATGTTTAATGCCCACAATGACTTTGTTTGCTCTTTTGTGCGCACTGAAAAGAGTTAAGTGGCGGGTTGTTGTAGCTTTCCTCGCACCCTAAGCGTGCTGATGAAGGTGGATCACGGTCCCAGGCGGCTGTGGTATGCTTGGCTTCATTTGCGTGTCGCTAAATACGATGCGGATCATGTGGATCCACATCACGACAGCCAGACTGCCTTGAAAATAGTCTGTTTATAGGGAACGCTAATTGGATGAGAGGTATTCGTTTTAGTAGACCTATATCGTGCCTGACCCTGACGGGACGTCATGGTCAGGATTTTGGGCCTGCCCCTGACGCGACGTCCTAGTCAGTATGTTGTGCCTGACCAGACTAGCGTCTCAGTTCCCTTGTTGCTTTGTAAATTAACTGTCAACTTATTATCATTTCATGTCATTCAATTATTCGATACAAACTTAACAGCTAGGTAAGCATAACTGCTAGGTTTAAAAAATCGATTTTGACCCTCAGTATGGCGGCGGCTTCGATTTATTTCTAATTACATGGCCATGTATTATCCGGGCTTCTTCATTATGGTGTGTATTTACTAAATAAGCTCCATTCGTATTTTAGCATCCTCAGCACACCGGAAGTAGTCTACACGCTTAATATCTTAATGATTCATCATATCAGTTGTACCCTAATGTGGATGTATGGGACTAATGTTCTTTATTCTTTTGCATGTCATCTGTCTGGTCGCGCCATTTCAAATCGGGGAAGGGGTGGAGGGGGAGGAGAAGGGAATGTTTAGTGAAGTGACTCGCACACCAAGCTTGAATGTGTTCGGATTCATGACCCGGCAAAGACGTGCTCTTATGGGGTGTGAACCCATTTCAGATTTAAAAATTGCCTGATGAAGTCAAATGCACTCCCTTCCTTACTTTCCACTACAAAACGGGGTGATTGAGACAAACTTAAAACTGCGTGCTTCTATAGTGTGTCTGTGGCCTTTATCATCCCAAATCCATTGGTCTTTCCTATTCCTCTGAAACCACGATGTCTGATGTTATGGGATTTCACGACTGGTAGGTTTGACATTATTATTGTTCAATCATGCATTTATCTGTGTCTGTCTATGGGGAGAGAAAGCTATCATCTGGTAAGGCAAAAGATTGTGATCAGATTGTTAGCTAGGGTCAAGAAAAACATACTGATCAGACTATGTTAGTCAGGGTCAGCCAAACATACCAGTCCACTTTCATCAGCACGCTTAGTATGTGAGGGAACCTACTGCAACCCGCCACTTAACTCCCTTTCAGGGCACACACAAGAATAATCTGACTAATTGTGGGCATTCGACAGCAACTGCCTGGTCTATATATGCCATATATGACGTTGTTACCACTTTCTGTCCGATTTATTTGATTTCTCATCCGTCTTTTCATAATGACTAGGACTTAAACGCTTTTCACAAGTCTCTCATTTCATGCATTATAATCTTTCCTTCTTGTACCTTTGTCTAGGTCCATTTTTGATACTGACAACAGAGTTATATATACATCGATCATAGTCTCCATTGAAATGTATGGAGGCGATGTCTTAGTTATGGCGATAACTTCCTCTTTGTCCATGGACTCCCTTGTCCATTCTGCCGTCGTCTGTGAACACGCGTCACAGATATCTGAATTCTCTAACTTGATGATGATCTTAGTGGTTATCTATGTTTTGATAACGTCCATTACCTTATATTCATTCACCTGTGTTTATTTTCATTTTATACTTTGGTGTTTCAATTTAAACGTTCGATAGGGATACTTTCTTTCAGGGTGTATGTCGCTCTGATCATCCGCAAAATGTTAATCAGGTTTTGTCATTCATGTTGCATACACGTAGCAACTTCAAATCAGGGTGTAAGTAATTATGGTGCTCTTACTTAATTAACAAAAATTACATATCGTAATCAAAGACTTAAAAGTCAACGGAGTCGCCAGATGGACTGACCAAACACAAAGCCCGGCATTGGTTGCGAAAGATCGGAACGCACACAAACTAATCTTGTCTTCCCCGCATACGGCACATCTACCACAATGACGCGAAGATACTGTGATGCATAACTTTGAATATGTCACTTTTGTTGTACAAAAAAAACAAAAACAACCCCTTATACCCCAGAGCCTTCAACAGTTCCCCATAATTCGTTTATAATGACTGTTTATTATGATTTTAAAAAACCATTCACTTGATCAACAAAGAAAATGTTTTGTTCGGTCATATTTTGGTCACAAATCTATCCCAATGCAAACAAAGCGTCTTTTACTAAATCAATACTGTGGTCACTTGGACAGAAATTACATTTCGGCAATTTCCTTTTCTTCAAGGATCTTTAAAAAATTGTTCTGTACGACAAGAGAGATAGAAAGACCCTCAGGTTTCTCAAACTCTCGTGTTTCCTTTTCTTATCGGGATGGGAGTAATTATCACTAAATGTCCGTCTTTGAGAACTTTTTTATCCATTGCCACATCGAATTTCCACGTGAAACACTTACTTCACTGCCGTTCTACCTACCACTTCACCGCTGTTCTACCACTTCACTGCCGTTCTACCTACCACTTCACCGCTGTTCTACCACTTCACTGCCGTTCTACCTACCACTTCACCGCTGTTCTACCACTTCACTGCCGTTCTACCTACCACTTCACCGCTGTTCTACCACTTCACCGCTGTTCTACCACTTCACCGCTGTTCTACCACTTCACTGCTGTTCTACCTACCACTTCACTGCCGTTCTACCTACCACTTCACCGCTGTTCTACCACTTCACTGCCGTTCTACCTACCACTTCACCGCTGTTCTACCACTTCACCGCTGTTCTACCACTTCACCGCTGTTCTACCACTTCACTGCTGTTCTACCTACCACTTCACTCCCGTTCTACCTACCACTTCACCGCTGTTCTACCACTTCACTCCCGTTCTACCTACCACTTCACCGCTGTTCTACCACTTCACTGCTGTTCTACCTACCACTTCACTGCCGTTCTACCTACCACTTCACCGCTGTTCTACCACTTCACTGCCGTTCTACCTACCACTTCACCGCTGTTCTACCACTTCACTCCCGTTCTACCTACCACTTCACTCCCGTTCTACCTACCACTTCACCGCTGTTCTACCACTTCACTGCTGTTCTACCTACCACTACACTGCCGTTCTACCTACCACTTCACTGCCGTTCTACCTACCACTTCACCGCTGTTCTACCACTTCACTGCCGTTCTACCTACCACTTCACCGCTGTTCTACCTACCACTTCACCGCTGTTCTACCACTTCACTGCTGTTCTACCACTTCACTGCTGTTCTACCTACCACTTCACCGCTGTTCTACCACTTCACCGCTGTTCTACCACTTCACCGCTGTTCTACCACTTCACTGCTGTTCTACCTACCACTTCACCGCTGTTCTACCACTTCACCGCTGTTCTACCTACCACTTCACCGCTGTTCTACCACTTCACCGCTGTTCTACCACTTCACCGCTGTTCTACCACTTCACTGCTGTTCTACCTACCACTTCACTGCTGTTCTACCACTTCACTGCTGTTCTACCTACCACTTCACCGCTGTTCTACCACTTCACCGCTGTTCTACCACTTCACCGCTGTTCTACCACTTCACCGCTGTTCTACCACTTCACTGCTGTTCTACCTACCACTTCACCGCTGTTCTACCACTTCACCGCTGTTCTACCTACCACTTCACCGCTGTTCTACCACTTCACCGCTGTTCTACCACTTCACCGCTGTTCTACCTACCACTTCACCGCTGTTCTACCACTTCACCGCTGTTCTACCACTTCACCGCTGTTCTACCACTTCACTGCTGTTCTACCTACCACTTCACCGCTGTTCTACCACTTCACCGCTGTTCTACCACTTCACCGCTGTTCTACCACTTCACCGCTGTTCTACCACTTCACTGCTGTTCTACCTACCACTTCACCGCTGTTCTACCACTTCACCGCTGTTCTACCTACCACTTCACCGCTGTTCTACCACTTCACCGCTGTTCTACCACTTCACCGCTGTTCTACCACTTCACTGCTGTTCTACCTACCACTTCACTGCTGTTCTACCACTTCACTGCTGTTCTACCTACCACTTCACTGCTGTTCTACCACTTCACCGCTGTTCTACCACTTCACCGCTGTTCTACCACTTCACTGCTGTTCTACCACTTCACTGCTGTTCTACCACTTCACTGCTGTTCTACCTACCACTTCACTGCCGTTCTACCACTTCACTGCTGTTCTACCACTTCACCGCTGTTCTACCACTTCACCGCTGTTCTACCACTTCACCGCTGTTCTACCACTTCACCGCTGTTCTACCACTTCACCGCTGTTCTACCACTTCACTGCCGTTCTACCACTTCACTGCTGTTCTACCACTTCACTGCTGTTCTACCTACCACTTCACTGCTGTTCTACCACTTCACTGCTGTTCTACCTACCACTTCACTGCTGTTCTACCTACCACTTCACTGCTGTTCTACCACTTCACTGCTGTTCTACCACTTCACTGCTGTTCTACCTACCACTTCACTGCTGTTCTACCTACCACTTCACTGCTGTTCTACCACTTCACTGCTGTTCTACCACTTCACTGCTGTTCTACCTACCACTTCACTGCTGTTCTACCTACCACTTCACTGCTGTTCTACCTACCACTTCACTGCTGTTCTACCACTTCACTGCTGTTCTACCACTTCACTGCTGTTCTACCACTTCACTGCTGTTCTACCTACCACTTCACTGCTGTTCTACCACTTCACTGCTGTTCTACCTACCACTTCACTGCTGTTCTACCTACCACTTCACTGCTGTTCTACCACTTCACTGCTGTTCTACCTACCACTTCACTGCTGTTCTACCTACCACTTCACTGCTGTTCTACCACTTCACTGCTGTTCTACCTACCACTTCACTGCTGTTCTACCACTTCACTGCTGTTCTACCTACCACTTCACTGCTGTTCTACCTACCACTTCACTGCTGTTCTACCACTTCACTGCTGTTCTACCTACCACTTCACTGCTGTTCTACCACTTCACTGCTGTTCTACCTACCACTTCACTGCTGTTCTACCTACCACTTCACTGCTGTTCTACCACTTCACTGCTGTTCTACCTACCACTTCACTGCTGTTCTACCTACCACTTCACTGCTGTTCTACCACTTCACTGCTGTTCTACCACTTCACTGCTGTTCTACCTACCACTTCACTGCCGTTCTACCACTTCACTGCCGTTCTACCACTTCACTGCTGTTCTACCTACCACTTCACTGCTGTTCTACCACTTCACTGCTGTTCTACCACTTCACTGCCGTTCTACCACTTCACTGCTGTTCTACCTACCACTTCACCGCTGTTCTACCACTTCACTGCCGTTCTACCACATGCTCTGGTGTGCGGCTATAATTATTTTGGCTCACTTTATTTCCACTGTTATGCGGCTCACGCCTGTAGTCTTGTTCTGGTGACTTTCTCGCTTTCTGTTAATGTGGCCTATTCTGAGATGATGATGGAAAATGTTGTTCGGAGTTGTAATGGAGGTGTCAATGTCAATGGCATGAAGTTTAATGGCATCAAATAGGTCGATGACCAAGCGAAAGTGACAGTGTCAGTTTAAAAAAATAATTAACAGCACAGTAAAAGAGTTTTACATAAAAATAAAAACATCGAAGACAAAGAATGTGGTAATAGACAAGCAACATAAAAAAAATAATCATCGATGCAGGAAAAAAATCGAAAAAGTTAAGAAGTTTACATATTTAGAGCAAACTATAACAAGATATCCAGAAAAGGACATACATTAATAAAAAGGATTACATTCCCAAAAAAGATCTTCTGAGAAAAACAGACATTTTTAACCTCAAAAAAATATAAAGATGGAACTGATGAAAAGGCTGTCTCACAAAACAGATTTAGTCCTACAGTGGATTCCGGCCCACTGCGGGATCCCTGGAAACGTGAAAGCAAATGAGCTCGTAAAAGCCGGAAGTGGCGGCACGCACACTCTCCATTTACAGAGATGTAAATAAGCAAAGATACTTATCAAACGATCCATGAGGACAGAATGGAGAGACCAGCAGAAAGAATACAAGTCAAAATACGACAACATAGACAAACTTGGCAGAGATGGGCAGACAAAGATCTTCAGACTCAGAACGGGACATTGTAGGCTCAATGCCCACCTCCACAGAATGGGTCTCAGAGACACCGCCACGTGCGATTGTAGAGCACACAAGCAAACACCAACAAATATTCTGCAGGTCTGTCATACTTATGCAGACCAAAGAGAGGCAGTCTGGCCTGGGAAGCGACCATGCTCGAAAAACTGTGGGGGACCGGCGATGATCTGAAACGTAGTCTCCTTCGTGAACCTCACCGGACTAGAAGCCTAGCATCAGTTGATCGACGAAGAAGAAAAATACTGAGGAAAAGAAAAAAATAGTTGCTAATATATATCCATTTGCACTGTATGGGGCTGAAACATGGACTGGAACAACGAAGGATGAAAACAGTTTGGAAGTGTTTTATATGTGGTGCTACCGTAGAATGAAAAGAGTGAGTTGGACAGAAAGAAGATCCAATGACAATGTTCTCACTGAAGTAGACTTACATATTGAAACATGATTGTTAAAAAACGATTAAGTTGGCTGGGGCAAATAATATGGGACATGAAAGTCCTCTACAGAAGAGACTAAAGGCCAAGATGTAGTGGAAAAGAAGAAGGGGACGACCAAGGCTGGCCTTGGCATCTTAGTCATGCAGGAACATTAAATAACGAACCTATACTCACACGAAGAGTGCTGCAGCAGATATGATCAAATGGAGAGACATTGGCAACATTACAATCAGTCTCAGGACTGATCAATCAGATAATAATTGTACTTTTCTGTCCCTGCAGTTATGTGTGGATATTATATTAAATATTCAATTGAATATGAAGAGCCCCATGAAGTATTCATATCTCATATGTTGTTGTTGTTGTTGTTGCTTTCTTCTAACTATGGGTTGCCATTTCTGTGAAGTATAATTTTGATGGGTTGAAACATTCATCTCTTAAATTAATTGTGTCAATGATCCCGTACAATCAATTTTCTTGATATTCTTTGTAAAGATTTCATTTGCAACATGCAACCAAACTTCTTCCATGATTCGATTTTGCCCACGCTCATATGTTCTGTTGTGAAATGTATATCACAAATTATTATTTATCTTTGCTTTTAATCATATTTTGAATGCGCATTGCACGTTTTTACAAACTTTACTAAATCCTCATTCCACAAAGCTGTGTGTTTTTTTTTTATCCCTACGCCCTGTTTTTATATCCGGTTTGATTTTCTAGCGCATTAGTAATTAATATGTGAAACCTTACATTTTGTCTTTCTGTATTTCACTTCTACTAATATAATTGTGTAATTCCAATTGATATCTTGACATACTTCAGTTTTGCTATAGACAAAATTTAGCTGTATTATGTAGATTGCATATGTGATTGTGTACTTTGCAGTCTTAGGTAAAGACAGGTCATTATTTTAGCTCAAGATTTTCTACGACTGTGATTTGTTTGTTGTATCTGTTTTTGATTATTATGAATTCAATCTGTGACAATTTATCTGTATTGTTCCCTCTGTTCTATGTTCTTATCTGGCGTGGGGTTGGAATACACGGTTCTTCTACTTCTTGTTTCTCTTCAGACTTGGGCTTCGTTGACAAAGGCAGCAGTCAGATTGAGGCTCAGTATACTTCCTTACAGTTTTTCATAGAACGTTAGTTGTTGTAAAATGTAACTCTTTTCACTGGTGTATGCTGGTGGCAGTTGCAATAAGTGTTCCGCATGCATTCGGGCTGTACCACAGATACAAAGGTCCGTAGTGCCGATGTTGACGTTATTATTAAGATAACATATCAGTCTGTTGTGTCCTGTGCGAAGACAGAAAATCATACACTAGCTTCCAAGGAAAGTTGGTGAAAGGCGTAATTTTGTCAAATGGACAGCGGTCTCTTTTCATCTATGATCTAAACGTGGTCTTGATAATTGCTTGTGTCTTGTCATATGTGGTTGCTGTGTCAAATTGTTGCAGTATTCATCCTTCATTGGCAGGTTTATTTGCTTCTTCGTGGTGTGGGAGGTCACAGTGGACTGGTATCCACTGGACCGGTCTTCTCTTGTAGCACTGTACCAAGATTTCGAATGAGTCTGTTAGGGCGCTGAGTTCATGTTTGTGCGGTTGCTTCACGACTGTTAAAGCAGAACAGGCATCTGTAAAAACTAGTTTTTCTGCCCGCTTTTTGCAGTTTATATGGATTCCGATTGCCTGTCTCCGCGCTGTACGACATTGCAATTTATTGCTGTATCTCCCAGTGGCAATTGCTGTTGAATAGACGTCATTCTTTAGTTTAATGGTGCAGCCCACTCCCTCAATGTATATGAATTAAAAAACCATCCGTTTTTGCACGTCCAGCATTTTTGTGGATATTTCTAGGTGATTTATTTGCTGGTTATGTGTTTTATTTGCTCTTCTGCCTGTGACTTGTCTTCGATGTTGGGAATGTTGCACATAAGCGTGGGAATGTATTATTTCTCAGTGGGCGGATAGACCATGCTGTAATAGGTTTTGTGATGGTGAATGCGAGCGTAGCCTGCCTCTTGCCATTTCATTTAGTCTTTTGTGTATAGGGCGCTCCATGACTTTTGAACTGTTCCACTTGCTGTAGGATTCTGTCTCATCTATCTTCCATTGGCTGCAGATCTGATTTGATTTCTAGGTAACTAATTTGTGTGGGATTCAAGTCTTCTGTTAAATTGTATGCTGCTTGTTTTCGAATGCGCCCAATTTTATCCTAATTTAATTTAGTTTCTGTGGACCAAGCTGCGATGTCATAATCCAAGATTGGTTCAACTCTCCATGTGAACAACTTCTTGAGTGTACTTTCATCAACGGTCCAAATAATTTCTTCATGATGGACACACACAGTCTCACCTTCAGTTGTGACGTCGATCTACGGTAACTGATAGGTAAGTTGCGGTTTCTTCTTTGCGTATCTCTTGTCCATTTAGTTGGAGTTTTGCTTGCTCTATTGTGTTTGACAGGC
Source organism: Ariolimax columbianus (assembly GCA_036924085.1). Classification (NCBI taxonomy): domain Eukaryota; kingdom Metazoa; phylum Mollusca; class Gastropoda; order Stylommatophora; family Arionidae; genus Ariolimax; species Ariolimax columbianus. Next base: position 60,264,204 of record JAVGWX010000008.1, read on the forward strand.
AGAATATGCAGTGTGTTCTTTTCTGTTCATCTACATTTAGTAGCCAGTTCTTGGACCACATTTTGAATACTGCCACGGAGCCATGCATTCATGCACTTGCTGTAGTGATATGATTTTCAAAGGTCTACGTAGCCAGCTCATCCACATAGACGGGGTTGTGGGTATTTTGTATAGAAGTTTCCAATGATGTGTATGTATAAAAGGAAGAAAGGGAAGAACTCTACCTTGAGGGTCACCTTGTTCCATCGTTCGCTTTTTACTGACTCACTTTTGCTGTTCCGTTAACTAGAGAGTTGCTGATCCAGCCTTACATTCTTTTGCATTCTTAGTATTGTAGCATTTTTATCCTGAGTCGGTCTTTCCGTACTTGTTGAAAAGCTTTCTTCGGGTTTGCCCATGCTGGGACGGTATGTTTTTCTTCCTAGAGAGCGTCTCCAATTTCATGTGTACAGCGGGAGACATGATCTTCTGTGGATCTGTGATGTACGAAGACTGCTTGTCGGTAAATGATAATTTATTTTCCTTCGCGTGCGTGCTTGCTGAACGTAGTATTTATTATTCTTTCAACATGTTTACTTGTGGAAATCATGATACTGGTTGGTCTGTGTAGCTCATGAAACTGGTTGGTCTGTGTAGCTCATGAGATTGGTTGGTCTGTGGAAATCATGATACTGGTTGGTCTGTGTAGCTCATGATACTGGTTGGTCTGTTGAGCTCATGAGACTGGTTGGTCTGTGTAGCTCATGAGACTGGTTGGTCTGTGTAGCTCATGATACTGGTTGGTCTGTGTAGCTCATGATACTGGTTGGTCTGTGTAGCTCATGAAACTGATTGGTCTGTGGAAATCATGAAACTGGTTGGTCTGTGGAAATCATGAAACTGGTTGGTCTGTGGAAATCATGAAACTGGTTGGTCTGTTGAGCTCATGAGACTGGTTGGTCTGTGTAGCTCATGAAACTGGTTGGTCTGTGGAAATCATGATACTGGTTGGTCTGTTGAGCTCATGAGACTGGTTGGTCTGTGTAGATCATGAGATTGGTTGACTTGTGTAGCTATTAAGACTTGGAGTTGCTCGGATTTTGACGATTCGCGCTTTATCCACACTTGTGGTGTAATTCCGCGTTTCCAGCTGCAGTACATGATTTCTATTTCGTCTTAGCGCCGTTTCTGGCCTTGTCTATTTATGTTTTTTTTACACATGAACTTGATGAGTATCGTCAACCTTGTTTATCAGCAGTAAGTTACTATCAATCTCAAAGTCTTCTCTTCGGTGCTGCGTATATGTCTCCGCAGATCCCCATAAATTTGAAAGGCAATTAGTCTCCAACAACTAGGCATTGTGTATGTTATACCTCTACTGTTGCCAGTGAACAATTCTTATCGGTGGGAGGAGGGGGAGGGATTTAAATTTATCACCCTTATCGCATGCTCGTACACACTGATACAGTACCAATGATTTCAGCTTGATTGTTTGTGAGGCTTAGATCATCTCGGCATGGGAAAGAGTTTCTGATCAACATAATCACAATTTATTTGTATCCCTCTTTGCTAAGCGGTAGGAAAATCATATCTTCTCACAAACAACATGTGGTTTGCGTTTAAGTGGATCTCTTGAAAGCAGGTAATGTTAATATTCTCTACGTTAAGCTTATGGGTAAGCTGTAGCTTCTTATTTCGGACACTCTATGCATTCCGTTGTAGTATATTAATTACCCTTTTCTTTGTATTTTGGTCAGTGGCTGTTTCCCCAGTTCTCCTTACTCTGGCTCCACGGCGTCGAAGTAGGCGACCACCTGTAGAATACACTGTTCTTCGTTGCAAGCTCGTTTTATGCCCACAGGTTTAGCAAATATTCTACATTACTCTTAAACTTTCTGGTGATCTGAATGAAGGGAAGGTCCAAGGCAAGTCTCACACTGTATTCATCGTCTTGCTACTTGCATATTAAGGTTGTTCATTACAATGAATCTGTACTTTTCATTGACTCTATTTATTGTGTTTGATAATTTGTCGATGAATTCTGGTCTTTCTTCTTTTCTTACAGTTGTTTATGCTTGACTGTATGTTATTTATTTTTCTCGTCATTCATTCTTATATTTCTCCTTTTTCTTCTTCTTCTTGTTGGTCTTCATCTACATTTCTTATGAAAAGGACGTTTTGTTACATTATGTTATAGTTTACAGTGGGGCTGCAATATCTGCGTCTTTCGGATCGACTCGCCCAGTTTCAGCACAGCATTTTTGGAACCAGGCATGCCTTCCCATTTCGATCTGTTTTCTCAGACGGGCTGCATTTGTACATTTGCCAAAACATGTCTGGATGTAACAGACATCATTTTAAAGAAAATACAAAATTAAAATAATTAAGTTTCAGTGCCAGAACTGGGTTCGATTCCCGTTATAGAAACGCTCCAGTTGATCTGGCTGTAACTATTGTGGGGCTTTCTGTTAACGTTAACTAAGACGTTAACTGGTCACCCAACCTCATGAGAAACTAGTCATCCCACCTCACAACAAAGAAGTCACGCAACCTAACAATAAACTAGTTACCCCACCTAACAATAAACTAGTTACCCCACCACACAATACACTAGTTACCCCACCTCAGAACAAACTAATCACCCCGCCCCATAATAAACTAGTCACCACACCTCAGAATAAACTAGTCACCACACCTCAGAATAAACTAATAACCACATCCCACAAAACAAAAAACTAATCACCACACCCCACAATAAACGAGTTACCCCACCTCACAATAAACTAGCCATCCAACCTAACAATAAACTAGTCACCACACCTTACAATAAACTAGCCATCCAACCTAACAATAAACTTGTCACCACACCTCACAATAAACGAGTCATCCAACCTAACAATAAACTAGTCACCCCACCTCACAATAAACTAGTCACCCCCCCCTCACAATAAACTAGTCACCCCACCTCACAATAAACTAGTCACCCCACCTCACAATAAACTAGTCATCCCATCTCACAGTAAACTAGTCACCTCACCTCACATTAAACGAATTCCTTGTACATTGAAGTCTCCCCATCACTTCACCCTCGACATTAGTATTTGTTGTGAACCAAGCTCATTCCGCGTCCTGGTATTTTTTTCTTTGTAATTTGTTTACCTGTTATCGTTTACATTTTAATATCTGCATCGCCCTTGACATATTGAATATATCACATCGAAGTATATGGCCCTCGTGTCGTCGCGGTTAGTAATACTGCTCTTTTTAAACCTTTTTTAATACTGCTCACAACCTGAACTTGCCGGGTTCGAATTACTGAAACCACATAAGAGCAGCCCTATTGGAAGTATACACATTAAACGGAAGGTGCTGAATTCGGTAACCGTAGAAAACACACGTCTCATTGGAAAACAAAAGGTTACGCCACAAAAGACCCGTATAGCTATCTAAATGGTAATATCTTTTATGGCGGCTTCAGCCATTGTCGCGGGAAACGCCTGATAAGAGAAGGGATTCTTTCAATGTTTCGTCCCATCGAACGTGTCGTGTCGCATAACGAACAAAATGTACTAACTAGTGGCGTCGAACTTTGGACCTTCATTACATTCACTCAGATTCAAAGCGGCAAACAGACAGGATACGTATCCTGAGTGTTTGCACAATCTTATGAACGTGTGAGCGCTACAATGTTATCGTTAATTACACCGCCAAACATGAGCGCTTGGCATTACAATGTTACCGCTAATTACATTGTCAAACATGACAGACGATGACCATTTATGTGTCAACATTAACCGCGGAAACTTTGTTCATTTTCCATGACAATCACCACTGAGGGTCAGGGTTCAAAGTCGACGCGGCACGTAAGTTACTTTCATGGTCACCTTTAATAAATATCTTTTGAATATGATTGACTATATCCAGGTTTCTCCTTCTTCTCTCTCCCGCCTTCGTAAATTATAACTAATGGTGGTAACTCAATAAAGACAAATCTCCCAATTACGTACACAAAGGTGAACGAAACGGAACTGAAACAAGTATACGCATTCCAAGGCACCCACTTCACTTCTGATACCTTAGAACAGGACACAACCGACTCCGCAGCCACATGTACACAAACATGAAGATTGGAAACTCAGCCATGTGTACACGCGGACAGGCGCCCCAGACAACAGAGCACATGCTACAAAACTGTCCCGAATATGATATACAGAAAAAATCTCACTGGCCTATAGAAACAACACTGGAAGAGAAAACTTTATGGACCTGTATGTGAACTACAAAAGACAGTGAAGTTTATACAAGAGACAACATTGCAGATATAGACAATATTTTAAAGCGAACGAAAGAAGAAGAAGAATTTCTGATGGGAGATGCACTTATGGAGTGAAGACCAGAATAACCAAAGCAAAATCAGTTCTCCAGAGTGTGAGGGGAATCTTGTGCAACAAGAGCATATCACTGGATTTAAGGAAGAGAGTTCTTGGATCCTACGTGAAACCTATACCAACATACATCAGCGAGTCATGTACATTCAGCAAGCGCGTACAGGGATCATTGGAGGAAACGTGGTTTTACAGAAAAATGATGAAAGTTCCATGGACTGCAAAGAAATCGAATAATGTAGTTCTTGAGCAAGTACAGACACAAAGACAGCTTATGGCACAAATTAGGACAAGATAGTCATCCTGTTTCTGGCATGTCATGAGAAGATGGTCCACCACTACGCTCAACGGCAGTTATGGAAAGGACAAGCACTAATCAATTAATCAAAAACCTTCCTCACCGCAGGCCAGATAAGCCGTAGGAAGTAAACATTGCACACCAATCCACAAAAAATAATATATATATAAATATATCATCATCATATAGCATATCCTTTGTAGAACGTTGCTCCCATGACAGCCGATCTGTAAGACACTAGATCTCTGACCAACTGTCCCGCGTCTGTTCATGTCAAACCCAGAGCTTCAGTAATGTCCCTTGTCCACCTTCTCCACAGCCTGCCTCTGCCTCTTTTACCAGGTATCTTACAATCCAGTATCATTCTTTCTAGGTCATTGTGGATTTGATGTGGACAACATATGTTAATTTCCCAGACTTAATATTGTTAACGTGTCAGTTTTGTTCTATATCGAGCTCATGTAGGATTTCTGCGTTTCTCATTTTCGCTATCCATTGTATTTTGAGCACCCTACTATAGCATTTATGCTCGAAGAATTCAATCTTCTTTTGTAGGGTTTGTGTGAATGACTGTCTCGCATCTGTATGTGCCACAGAGAAGATGCAAGTCCTCAGTATCTTAATTTTTTTAATTTTGTTAGTATTCTGCCATACGTTTTTCATGTTGCTGCATCTCTGTAGTGATATTATTATTTCTTTTTCGAAATCGCTGTTTATAGTCGAGCCTAGATATTCAAAACTTGTGAAGTTCTGAACTTTTTGCTTGTCTATGATAACTTTAAGTTTGGTTTTCGCTTTGTCAGTTCCTATTTCCTTAGTCTTGCCAGTGTTTATGAATATATCGTGTTCCTCACTGTGTTGTTTAACTTACACGATCATCTTCTCCAGCCCCGCTGAATATAAAAAAAAAGTAGAGATCCCATCACGTCCATATTTTGTAACCCACGGCACATAATGGATGATGTGGTCAGCATCACGCCGGTCGCATTTACTTCCCAGATTTTTCTGGTACCCAATTTATGTGGCTGGGTCGACAACAGGGTACGGTTTGTGATCAGAAAAAAAATCCTGCACCTACTGGGGATATATAGTGTTCCTCACTGTGTTGTTTAACTTACACGACCATTTTGATTGACTGACTGGGAAGCCAGTGCACTAACCACGGCGCTACCCCGCCCCCGCATTTTCTTCTGCGGTGAAGTCACCAGATCCCTTAATCGCCACCTTGCCTTCCCAAACTGTAAATTAGGTACCTATTCATTGCTGGGTAGACTTGAACTCATTGAGACAGTGCATTGAGTCTGGCCATTTTGCTGCGAGACAAGCAAAGTTAAGCGTTCAAATAAGTAAGTGACTCTCCAATCTTCATAAGTGGTTGTTATGATTTGTTTGGTGTTTTAATTTGTGTTGTTTTAATTTGTGTTATTATTCGTTCCCGGAAACACATGTTTTGTATATGCTTCTGTTCCATCACAATGTTAAACACTTAGTTCAGTTTAGAATGTGTTTGTTTAGATATACTCACTAAAAATGTAAGCAAGCGTACGCTGTTGAACCGTATCCTGTTTCTCGGACCGAAGGTACAGCACAGTGAATGAGATGACAGTAGGCAGCCACTCACTGCTTGTTGATTGCATTATTGTCAGCAAACCCTAGCTGACCAAGGCTGTATTTAACTTCATAGTGACAACCCTGAAAACAGGATGTACTGGTGTAGACTGGTCGTGTGCGTTCGGTTTCGTTTGTTCCATTTATTTATGCTACCAGATGGAACGGCTACGTGAAGTGATATGTCAGTCGAACGTCCTCAATGGTTCTCCACAATTTCTCTCGCATGATTATTTCTTCGGTCAGGCATTCTCACAGGAGTTTTGATGCAGTGGTAATGTTTGCAAGGTGGGGTCTGGTACCTGTTGTCCCCCATCGACATGTGCATTATGCAGCCCGTGCCGCTTTCATTTTTTACTGCCTGGTTAAGAGAATAGAGGGAGCCGCGTAGCGCAGTGGTTAGCGCGCTGACTTCGGATCTGAGTGGTCCTGGGTTCATTCCCCAGTTGACCTGGAAGTAAAAGCTGCGAGGGACAGGAGATGGCTACCGCCCTCATACAGCCGAGCTTTTGAAATGTGAGATCGCTAACACCTCACACCCCTACGGCAGTAAGAGAATAGGGATCGCACAGGGATAGCAAACAGAACACCTTCTTCTTCGATCAACTGATGCAATGCTTCTAGTCCGGTGAGGTTCACGATCAACTAATGCAATGCTTCTAGTCCGGTGAGGTTCACGATCAACTGATGCAATGCTTCTAGTCCGTTGAGATTCACGAAGGAGACTGGATTTCAGATCTTCATCGGTCCCCCACAACTTTTCGAGCATGATCGCTGCAATTGTCGTACGGAGACTGGATGTATCGGACCGAAAGACGCAGATATCGCAACCTCGCTGTAAACTACGACATAACGTCCTTTTCAGGATTAATACCAGAAATAGAAATACAGTTTCTGTTAACATTAGGCTACACAAGACCACCGCATTGAGGTTGTTCCTCCTAATCTGAGACGTACGCCTAGTCTTCATATACAGACTGATTGAACTTCAGAATTACGGAAGACCAGCTTTTGTAGAGGTCAAATGTCGCACATTTATTTCTTAGACATAACGACTAATAATAGAAAGAGCGTTAAATTAAAACCACACATTTGTGAAGATTATAGTTCTTTTCAATTTAAAAAAAACATGAAAACTATGATGGTGGCAACAGTAACAGCATACAAATGAAATGAAAACAACACAATTTGATGTATTTATGACTCGTTGTTGTTAAATAACTAACAATACCAACCTGGTACCATAGAATAGGGAGAGAGAAATATTCTTATTCTCAAATTACGATTAAACTCTGTGAGATCTCTATGGACATTCTGATTCCTTCACAAGGCATGGCTGTGAACCTGTGTATTCATTGTAGAAAGTCTCATTGTAGAAAATAAATGTAACAAATAGCATCACTTAGCCAGCAAATCCACGTGCTAACAAATAATGAACTTCTTGTTTGAAAACATTCATAATAGAATATAATATATCTGAAGATCCACAGCTCCTTCTGTGGGTTAGAAATGAACATATAGTTTAAAGCTGTTACTAATGTGTGGGTTGTGTTGCGTTATAAAGAATCGATACCTTGCACTCTGAGCAGACCCATAGGTACTCAGTCTTTTAAAGCAAATGTCGAAGGGTATATGTATCTATGCTTATTGAAGCTCGCTGGATTTACACACTTCTACTCTTAGATGTCACTGCCTGTTCGACCACTCGTTTAATATCAACTCCTGCAATCTGTAGATCACCAATTCATCGATTGCAGTGTTATTATTTAGCAGGCGGCCCTGCTAAACTACCGACACGACGCATTCCGTTCTCCGGACTACATCCTGCTAATTACAAATCAATGTTCAGGGTTTGGTAGCGGGGGATTGAGAACGAACGCAGAAAAAGAAGAAGCAGCAGTTAATCATTTATTTATCCCAACACCCCCTAATTCATACCTAATGTCCACACAATGGGTGCTTCTTCTTCTTCGTATGCAGTCAGACAGTAACCATTATTTTTTCGAAAAAAGCGGCGGTCATCCTGAGGCTGTCGCCACTGCCATAGAGCTTGTCTTGCAGTTCCACTGGTGATGGCCACATCTGCTCTCTCTGATCCTCGTATGTCGGGCAGTTCTGCAGCAGATGTTCAGCGGTCATTTTACCAGTACAGCACGGACATTCGTCGGTACCACTTATCTTCAGTTTGTTGAATAGGTGGTACCTCAGTCTATTGTGGCCAGTGCGAAGTCTGAAGACAACGACCTGCTCTCTTCGGTTCAACTGGTAATAGGCATCGTTTTTGGTGTAACCAGTATGTTCGGTTTCCCATTTGGTCATGTATCTGGCTTTGATAAGCCGTTTTGACTCTTCGTACGTCATACTAGTATCTGTTTGTGGTTGTCTTGCACCTTCTTTTGCCAGTCTGTCTGCCTCCTCGTTGCCTTGGATGTTGCAGTGTGATGGGACCCACTGTACCACTACCCTCTTTGGTGCGGACTGCTGGCACAGTTTGCAGAGTGCTGCTCTTAAGTCATTAAGGTCAGTGTTTTTCTGGCTTTTTAGCGCTGTGACTACGGCGAGAGCATCTGTAAGCAGGACTATATGGCTTTTATTTTCATTGTGTGTCACCATTTCTTCCACTGCCGCCCTCAGTGCCTCTGCCTCCGCCTCCGCTCTGAAATTGCTTGTGTACTTACCAGTAGCGAATGCCAGTGTTATTTTTCTGCCATTTGGTAGGTTCAGGAATGCTCCTGCCCCTCCGTTCTGTGTAGTGTTTGTTACAGAACCGTCGGTGTATGCATGGGTTCGTCCATGCTTGGGTAGCTTTTCGATATGAAACTTAGGGTAGTATCTCTCCTTTCTTTTTCAGTCTGGCAGTTTTTGTTTGCAATACCTGGTATATTTTCTACCACCTCTGGAAATATATCCTGCCTCCAGGTAGGTTTTCGTACAGTAGTGATGGGTTTTGGTGTTGTTAGTGCGTTTATGGGATCTTCGTGCATCTTTGCTTTGGCTATTTCTGCAAAGTTTCTCCGCTTTAGTTTCCCATTTCCCAAATTGTTTAGTCTCTGGTGCATTGGATGGTCGGTCAGTCTTCGGAGTTTCTCTGACTGCAGCTGGGCTCTGCAGTCTCTTCTATCGGTCATGGATTGCAGTTTTGTAATCTTTTCAAGTTCTACAATTGGCGTTGACTTCATGCCTCCTGTTATAATTCTCATGGCTTGGTTTTGAAGTTTGCTAACTTTATCGAAGTTCGCCTTCGCTGCTGTTGTCCATGCCGCAATGTCATACTCGAGAACTGCTCTCACTCTTCCAGTGTACAGTTTCTTTAGTACACAATGGGTGCGACCAAGGTCAAAATGTCAGTTCCTTGTTTTTGACAATTGCTTTCCAGCAACATTTTCTTTTCTAAGAAGTTTTGCCGTGTTTTGCATCAAATAGCCCAGTGCATTCGACTTCAGCCAAAATTATTTTTAGTGTTTACTTATCATAGTCATACGGCCTTAACCCAGCGTACGAAGAAGAAGAAGATACGACCTTAACCTTTCGAGAATACAAACTCAGCATGCTCTAGTTGTGAGCTGTGTGACTAACTGCTTCGCCATCCACATACAGTTCTCACATTACCGTTACCCCAGTATGACAAGAGCTTTGTAACTTCGTGTCATAGTATTATATGTGGTAATGGTACCCCCTCTTCCCATATCCATATATTATTTTTGTTCGCGAGCAAATGGGCAAACGTCAATAAATTAACTGCCAACAGATGGCTTGTGTTTGAAATCAACGTGGGTCGACCAGGTGGTGACTATGAAAGGAAATAGCCCTGGGCACAGCCAGGAGTTGTTTGATTAATTCCTTGTGGATGTGACATAATCTGCAATTGGGTTCATGAAGTGGGTCTATTCAATTTGGGTGTTTGTTGAGCAGGACATGACCTGTTCTCAGCTTGAAGACCACACTCTGGTTCATCGTTTCTATTCCTTGGCTAGGTCCTGTGGATCACGTTTTACGTGGTGTCTAGCATTCAGGGTGATTTTCAAAATTAACACTCATATGACACTTCTGATGTTGCTTCAAAGGGTCTCCACTTGTACACTATAGTTGTCAACACGTTCCTGGAACATTGCCCATGTACTATACAGCAATGTTTCCCAACCTTTTTACTTCTGTGAAGCCGTTGAATACAGAAATAATTTTTTCCCGCGAAGGTGAAAATAGAAAACATTTTTCCTTGGCAGGTAAAAATAGGAAACATTTTTCCCGCAACAGTGAAAATAGGAAACATTTTTCCCGTAACATTGAAAATAGGAAACATTTTTCCAGGAACAGTGAAAATAGGAAACATTTTTCCCGGACAGTGACAATAGGAAACATTTTTCCCGGAACAGTGTAACTAGGAAACAAATTTTGCTGAACACTGAAAATAGGAAACATTTTTCCCGTAACAGTGAAAATAGAAAACATTTTTTCCGGGCAGGTGAAAATAGGAAACATATTTCCCGGGCAGGTGAAAATAGGAAACATTTTTCACGGGCATGTGAAAATAGGAAACATTTTTCACGGGCAGGTGAAAATAGGAAACATTTTTCACGCGCAGGCGAGATTAGGAAAAATAAGCAAGTTTGGAAGCTTTCATAGCATCATTTGACCTACTTTCGGAACATTCTACACAAAGAGGCCATTCACTGCATGGCGATATTGTAAAACCAAGCTGCAAGTACTCCTTATCGTAAATCTTAATACTGTTTCATTTTCCTTTTTTGGTTTATGTAAGAAATTTCGAACTATTAACACATTTATTTGTCCTTGTTTCTTCTAAATTGGTGGTACACCTCCTGGACCTACTTTCGGTGTTATGGCTACTTAACTTAACTTAAGGTCATTGTACTGGTTTAGATGACTCTGCAGGGTCTGTATACAACCAGTTTGGGTCTTATCTTTCCCGTAACGGCAAGAGATCGTATGGGCAACACTCAGAGTGTGTATGATGTGTCTTGGGCATCTTGCTAACCGGACAGGCCCAAAATCTGCGGGGCTATGTGTTTCCGTGGACACAAGTGTAATGCGTCGACTAGCGTGAATTCCAGTCAAATCCGTGGCTTGGCGGCATCCATAATGAACTGAAACACGAAAGCAAAGTTAGATCTACGGCCTGTTAGGCGCCATCTTTGCTGCTGCTCTCCATGACTATTGTTCTTGCTTTCAAAAAAAGCTTGAAAAGTTTAACTCTCTATTTGTCTTCATTTTGTAAGGACTCAAAATTATATAACACTAAAAGTAACTTGTCTTTCGAAATACCACAACACAGTATTAGCAGATAAATTTACCTCTAAAACTTGTCTATATATTTACGATTGACTTATTTTATGTTTCGCGATATAACAATCTAAAAAGGCCTTGACAAAAAACAAAGAAGCAGAATATAGATGAACTCTTGTGTCTGAAAAGTAGGAACACTTGTTAAGCTGGCGTCATTTGATTAAAAAATTCGCTTATCACAACTTAGATAACACCAAGGCGATCTTCGCAGTTAATATATTAATCCACGATACCTTTTTTGTAAACCCACTGGAAGTTTTGCGGATCTCCACTGGTCCGTGGACCGGTGGTTGGGGAACACTGCTCTACAGAACACTGAGGCACATGTCTGATGATATCTTGGCCATGGTATCTGTAGCTCTCGGAGATCTTGAATATCTCGTGACATGGTTGGATAAACACGTTCTTTTGCCATGTAAGTGTTAGCATAAAAAAAAAAAATCATCCTGTATATGGCGTGGCTTGGCTTCGTTCGATCTCAATCTTCCGCTACCAAACTCTGAAAGGGCTTAAGTAGCAGAATATAGTCCAGAGAACGGAATGCGTTGTGTCGTAGTTTACAGATTGACTGCGATATTTAAACCTTTCGGTTCAATACATCCGACGTCAGCGAGGATTTTTTAAGTAACGGGTAAGCATTCCCTCGTCGATCCCTCTCCTTAGCCAGTCTGCCCTGGTATCCAGGATTACCGCGTGGAGGTGAAGAAGGGTCTTGGCAGCTCTGGTTCGCTGGCCCTGACGCTAGCAGTCGCTATGGGTCGCCGACCACTGTAGCTCATGCGCTGCTCAGCATCCCGATCAAATCCTGTATATTAGACCTGTCTAGAATAAAGCCCACTGATTTAGCCATTCCTGTCCATAGTTGATTCCCAGTATCTGCCTGCGGGTCTGTAGTGTGATACTATGTAGCGGCTGTGGTAGTGTTCCTCCGGTACATTCAGTAACCCACATGAACTATTAGTGTCCTCAGGATTCCAAGAGACTCAGATCTCCACTATGTATTGAGGACAAACACGTAATCATGACAGTATACATGCCAATTGCTCAGATCCATATAATGAATTTATAGAGTGGGGGATTAAAGGACACTGTTCCATTCAGTCATCGCGCATTGTACAGGCCGGGTTTTATTTTCTGTCATGGGAAAGAAAAAAACTGAGGTGTTAGTGAAGGACGACTAACGTCTGGTCAGGCAAAATATACAAATCAGACATCAGGAAAAATATAGAAATCAGACATCAGGCAAAATATACAAATCAGACATCAGGCAAAATATACAAATCAGACATCCGGCAAAATATACAAATCAGACATCAGGCAAAATATACAAATCAGACATCAGGCAAAATATACAAATCAGACATCGGCAAAATATACACATCAGACATCAGGCAAAATATACAAATCAGACAGGCAAAATATACTTGCCAAAACCCACACCTCAACTTCCACGTAGTCCTCCCTGGAAACGGACTGTTCTTGTTGGCAGTTAGGCTAACGAGTTGGGGGAATCGACGTGATCCCCTTAGCAGAGAGCGACACCCCGATAAAGCCAAGCATAGTACAACCGCCTCTAGGACCCATGTTTACCTTCATCAGCACGCCTGGGATGTGAAGAAAGCGACTGCTTTCGTGTGTCAGTACATTGTGGATGCCGTCACGCTAGACGATGCATTACACTAGTGTCCACGGAAACACATAGCCCTGCAGAGATTAGGCCCTGTCCGGTTAGCCAGATGCCCAAGACACATCATTCACACTCTGAGTGTTGCCCATACGAGTGAGTGTTGCCCATACGACCTGTTGCGGTTTACGGGAAAGGAACGCGACTGCAACCCACCGCTTAACGTCTTTTTCAAGGCGCACAAAAGAGTCAACATACTCATTGTGGGCATTCACAACATGAACAACCAAGATGTTAAACCTCTGTCCCTTGGGCAGAAGACCGGTAACCAAACCTCTCGGCCACCCTCTCATCACATGTGTACTTGTACGAACCGCTGTGATGCCGATTCTTCCCCACTTGCAAAGATCTTTTCCGGTCTTGGTAGCGGTATATTGAGAACGAACGCTGAAGAAGAAGAGGAAAAACATGAGCGTTGAGTATAAACATAGTTCACGGATAATCGCATTCACATGGTTGTTTAGAGCCATGAGATATGAGGATGTAAAGTGACAATGGTTGATTGTTTACTTCTAACGATCGCGTGGTCAAAGGGGTTCTGCGCTTTGTTTACAGACCCAAAGTACCAGTCTCAAACCATGCCGCGTACTGCTTCAAAGATAAGACATGTCGTTGGTTGTTTTTATTTCATAGCGATCGCCGCTTCTCCCAGTCGACCAATCTGTAAATTGGTACCTGCCAAAGTCAGGAATATTCAGAGCAGCATCGAGGACTACGGTGACTAAGCTCTGTCATCAACACTTTCAACAGTCGGCTCTATTGAGTCATTTCTCCATTCACAAACAAGAAGCGCTATTTGTCATTGTAGATAGTCGGACACAATGACGAGACGCGATTTATAAGAAAACTACGCTGTGTATAGTAGTTATTGTCAACCGTCCGTTCATGTCTACTATAGGCTTGTGTTTTTCCACTCTACCTCGTTCTAGCACCGTTTTGTTGTTATGTATTATCTACTTAAGTGTCCATTAAGTGATGGTATGCGTTGCTCATCTTTATCTTCTATTACAATGACCTAGATCTGAAGTGAGGATGACCTGAATACTGATCACCGCATCAATCGACCTGTATAATATAAACCAGCGGTTCTTAACCCTTTCGTTAACTCGGACCACCTTTACCATTCTTTTGTTGCTTCAGACCCCCAAAATATTCCATTTATAAAGATGTTCGGAAATTAATATTCTGTGTGTTTACAATAGTAAACAATGTCTGCAATTGAAAATGTTGTTGGTAATGGGATGTTAGTAAACAAGAACATAGTTTAAATAAAATAAAAGTTTCTCTTACCGCTCAATTGGAATGAGCGCATGAGCTGCAGTGGTCAGCGACCCGTAGCTGACTGCTAGCGTCAGGACCAGCGAATCAGAGCTGCCAAGACCCTTCTACACCCCCACGCGGTGATCCTGAATAACAGGATGCAACAGGCAGACTGGCTAAGGAGAAGGGATCGAAGAGGGAATGCTAACCCGGTACTCATAAAATGTTTGCTGAAGTCGGATGTGTTGGACCAAAAGGTGTAAATATCGCAGTCAAGCTGTAAACTACGAGACAACGCATTCCATTCTCTTGACTACATTCTGCTACTTAAGCCCTTTCAGGGTTTGGTAGCGGGAGATTGAGAACGAACGAAACCAAGCCAACTCATACTACTAATTTATTTTCATGATATATCTATATTTACACAACCTATGAAAATATCGTCAGTGATTAAGCACAAATAACACTTAAATACAAGTTGATAGTGTTAAAACTTGGGCGAGGCGAAGTCTAACAGTGCATTTCACTTCATAAACTTGTTATTTCGGCGTTAATAGCTGAAACTTGTATCCTGGGTTTTGACTAGACTTTTTAAACGGTTTATATACTTATGTTTAAAATAAACATATTCAACTCAGTGACGCTCTTTTCAGAAATCTGCGATTACGGATGTCATCTGTTGTGATGTTCACCTGCCTTACTCGCGTCTGTGTAATCGGCAACTATTTAATATGGCGAACGTTGTTTAAATTAACCTGCTGTATTTTTCCTGTTTCTGTGTTTTATTTTTTAATAATCTTTATAATTATATTTTAATTTTAAATTGGGAAGCTCATAACAGTTCAAACCTTCGCGAAACCCCTGAAATCATCTCCTATGGGTCCTCGGACCACAGTTTAAGAATCGCCGATATCAACTATTATAGTTTTATCGGTCAAGTGTTACGGAGACCAGAAAGGGGAGCAAACAAATAGCATTATAGCGGGCAAGGCTTGTCGTAGTAGGCGATTAATGAGGAATGGGCTTGGGGCTGGTTACCACGTCATGTAAAACCTTTAAGCCACAGACAATTATTATTATATTAGTATGTAAAGATTCGACTTGCTGACTTGTACAGATGAACGCACTGAGCATTTCGAGATACTAGACCGCCATGGCTGTTCACTGCATCCTGTGACAGCTCCAGCCGTTTTAACTACGTCTTGGCTTTGCACTCATATAGCTGAGGACGAGAAGTTGTCTACTGGCGCAACACTTGCTCACTTAAAATCAAAGTACATCGCAAATTACAAACCCAAGAGCACTTATATATATTCCACTGTACTCCTTATTGTGCGGAGACACAGATACTAACAACATCACTAGAGGACAAATTGAGTGACCCAGGCCTCCCTTGAAAAATGCTTGGTCTCCACAATTCTGACATACGACGATTGTGCCTGGTGAAGGATACGGTAATCAATGCAGAGAAGGCAAAACAGATGGGCAGGTTACACGTTACGACAAAACGATGGTCGATGGAGCACAGCGACAGCAGTCTGGTACCCCAAGATAAGAAGAGACCGCGGGGAAGACCGCCAATGCGTTGGTCAGACCGCTCTTGCTGTACGCTGGAATATCCGAGATGCCTCTTAGAGGAGTACTTACCAGGCACTGGACTTTCGTGGCCCAAAACATGGTCCGCTGTAGACGAAGTTGGGACCCGCAGCTATTCCGAGTAACGGGCCAAGGTCAAGATATATATATATAACTATGACAATTATATAATTAGCACAATAAACAACAACACATAATAAAATGAACATCATGCTAAGGTCTTTTTAAAGTAAAGTGAAGGTTTGCTCCGTAGTAGTTACACTATTGTCGGGAATTGAAGTTGCTATAGACTTCCGTATATTAAGTCACAGCTTGTATAAGCATGGTGGCCAGTTCCTTTCCTCGCTGCCTTTTACACCCATAGTCGTGCGTTAGCGTTCCACTTAGAGCGGAGTCAGCTGGAGCGACCCGGTATCGAGATTAGTATCCCGTACTCTCTAAATCATATATTCTTTTTCATTTTTCAGTCACACGTATTGTCCTCTTTCTCCGCACCAATATGATACGTCACACCAGTGAGCTATGTCGCACCAGTTAGAAACGTCGCACCAGTGTGATAAGTCGTACCAGTGTGATAAGTCACACCAGTGTGATATGTCGTACCAGTGGGATATGTCGTACCTGTGGGATACGTCACACCAGTGTGATAAATCGTACCAGTGGGATACGTCACATCAGTGTGAAACGCTGCGCCAGTGAGATACGTCGTACCAGTGTGAACCGTAACACCAATGCGATACGTTGCACCAATGTGATACTACATTGTGCACCGTTTTTGAACCTTTGCAATGATTATATGTTAAAATAGTGTATCTACGATAGATTCAACATATTTTATGTGTGTTACTTACAACTGTACGACGACCCCACAGCCTCCTCGTCACATAAGTGCCCCAAGTGCGGTAGAGCCTGCAGTACTATAATTGAAGTTGAGAGAAGACATCTTACAGCACAAGTATGATGCTGTCTACATCTTCACCGCTTGTGATGTGCAACTACTTCTACAACTGTAATCTAACCTATTTTTAATTGTCCAATCATCTTTAGTTCCTAATTTTACTGCAATTTTTCTCCAAAATTAAATTCATCGCTCATCCGGTCCATAGTTGGAAAGTCTGCCGGGCTAAGGCAAGCTGATGTTGCCTTTTACAACAGAAAGGGAGGGATCAGACACGGAAATATGTGCTGGCTAACTCGGCAAACACATCACAGATCGTATGCGTTTAGATGCCCATTTTCTTCAGTTACAAAAAAGCCCACAAAACCCGTGATAATAATAATGTAATCGCAATAGAAACAACCAAAACAATCACATATGTATCGTATTCATCATATAACCGACTTCATTGCATTTGGACGCGCCCTTATGTGGCCAGTCGCTTTCATTGCTGATAGTGCCGAAGAAAAAGCATGTAGTTCGTAGCTTACAATGGCCACTCGTACCTAGATTCGTCAGGTACCCATTTACAGCAGGGTCTACTTAGAGCAGCGGTCATACTATGGAAGCCACAATGGCAGAAATGCTCGGTTTGGTCTTGACCTACTTTAGATATGCATTCGGACTCACGAGAAAACCCATTGAAAGACCGACGACTAAATGACGAAACTTTCATTGTCAACTTTTGTATGTTTCACAACGGTTTGCGTCAATTGCCGCCTAATATCTCTAACCTTTACACCGATATCCGTGATATTTTTCACGTGAACTTATCTTTTCAATGTCTCAATGACCTAATAATTTATCTTGTATCAGGTAGTGCCATTTTCTTAAAGTGGCAAGTTCCTTTGATATTTGTTAGCAAAGAAATTATTTTGTCCCTTGAAAAAATAATTTACTGTAAATTTGTTGTTTAAATGTCTTTCTTTAGGCAAAAGCGTCTCTCCAATTCGAATAATATTTTCTACATTAGGTTCCACATAACGTTCTTTTGTAATGTAGTTCATGTGTTTTAGGAGCTGTAAGAAGTAACTGGGTATTTTGTTGAAAAAATGTGTGAAAATGTAAAAGCACACGATATATAGAACATAAAAAGTACATACTCCAGATGGATTGGTTCAGTTTTATAAATAGATGCTGGACCCAACAATAAATGGTTATAATTCAGTTCTGAGATCCATCTTCTAGCTCATTGGGGTGGTCCTGAATAGGACCGTTTTGCCAAGATGATGGAAACTTCTATTTCTCGGAAAGCGAACATGTAGGTTAATTGTTCACTTAATCATAGTCGGATGATTCCAACACATTGATGACTGCTCTCGGAAGAAAGAACGACAGTCCACCTTTTTCTCAATATCCACCTTCCTCTTTCAAGACATGGTCCTCAAATTTAGCCAAATAATATTTGTCTATATTAAAGAAGGCTACATACTTTAGTTCTTTCATATTTAGTTTTATGTTCAGCTGCTACTTGTCCCTTAAAAGAGTACCACCTAGCAAATGGTATTTTTTTATTTAGTATGTACGTCCTCCTTCGCCAACGGAGACTGCCATGGCTTGGTCGTGTTCGTCGCATGGAAGACGGTGGCATCTCCAAAAATATTCTCTGTGATTAGCTGGCGTGTGGTAAAAGAACAGCTGACCGGCCACAGCTGCGGTTCAAAGACGTATGTAAGAGGGACATGAAGACTCTAGATATGGATCTGACATCTTGGGAAGACATAACTGCATACCGATTCAAATGGATATGTAACCTTAAGAACCACCCCAGGCTGGGCGAAAATAAGATCATGCAACAAAGGGAAGTGTGAAGAGACAACGCTGAAAGGAAAAGGAAAACCAAAAACTCAGTAGAGAGTTGCTACTCCAAGGCGCATCAACCTATAGCCAAACATGACTGAAGAGGGGCTACTACTACTGCTAGTGATTAAATGTGTGTTGAGAAGCTCTGCTACACATTAGATTAATTATGGTCCCAGTGACTAGGCTATCCAAGGGAAGAGGAGAGAGGACTTGTCTACTACATCCTGATGGTGCCGCAAACTTAGCATCAACACGAACAGATCGCCAGAGGTGTAGTGTTGTGGAGTCTACTACACCTTAACGTTAAATGGTTCTGTGACTTAGGACAAACACGAACAGGTTGAAGAGAAGACTATTGTGTGTCATCAATAACGATCAGAGGGTGTGTTGTGATCAGGTCTGCTACATGTAGCCCAAGATAGAAATAATTGGCGATAGCACTTGCAGGTGTAAGCAAGCAGGTGTAAGCAAGCAGGTGTAAGCAAGCAGGTGTCCTGAAAAAGAGCATTGTATAGTAGTTTACAGATAAGCTGCGATATCTACACCTTTCGGCCCGGACAATCCGATTTCAGCACCTGATTTTTTTGTACCGGATTTTCCTTCCATCTTTGATTCCTAATTGCTTAGCCAGGCTGCTGCCTAGTTACAATCTGTTTCCAGGATTGTCACTGCCATCAGTGCATTTACCGCTATATTTTCGGCCCAAAACTTGCACTTTGATTGGAGATCTTACGTCTGTGGAACATGTGACTATCTTCTCCCAAGCAAGCGATCTGCTACTCTTTTAATATCTTTTATAAATAACTGCTATGGGCTTTATTCTCAAACATCTTCACTTCCCAGCCGCCACCATCCGAGTAGCAAATGGTATAATTAACGAAACTAATTAACATGTGATTATATTAAAACAGTCTGTGTAAATATATCCCTCTGTAATCAGTTATGGAATGGTAAGTACACAGTTCTGTCGTTATTGTATAAGTATCATTTCTTCCTTTTGGCGAGGCACGCTGCGTTCAATCACAGAGCGATTACTTTTGATTAAATTCTGGCGTATTTATCATGTTGATGGTGTGGCAGCCGACCAAGTCTTGGTAAGAGCTTATATATTGTGTGTTATATCGTGATCATCAGAGTGTTTGTTATAACAATTACGAAAGATAACTAAATTAATAATTAAAACACTTCGAATATTAACAAAATCAAGGGCGAGTGTGTGGTCACAGGGATGTGAGCTCGGCTCGTAAACTCAAAGTGCCAGGTTATCTCCAACTTTTTCACGGTATGATCGCTTCTCCCAGTATACCCAGCTATAAATGGATACCTGCTGCGTGAACTGCTGAGTTGTCGGCACTTTAATTCAGGAAATAGACTCAGCACATCTGACGGCGTCTAGGTTCAATGAAGTCGGTTCTATGAACCATTTTCCAAATATATAAAGGAGAAACAAAAATAGCCTCACAAAACAATCAATGAAGTCACATATGTCACTAGAGATTCTAATTATCTAACCCTTTGTTGATATAGTTAAACACACAAACTGTTATCCTCATTTCACTAAATAGCAGTACCATCTGAACAATTTATCATAGCCAGCATTGCCAGCCAGTTTGTCAGCTATCTGTTGTTATCGAAGTTTTTATTGGATATTTTATTTTGATACTATCTGGTCGTTTTCTATATGATTGTGATATTGGTTATTGTGTATGTTATATTGATACTACAGCCTCAGGATGACCGCTGCTTTTTTTTCGAAAAAATTAAGGTTGATGTCTGACTGCGTACGATGAAGAAGAAGATATTGATACTATCTGGTTGTATTCTATGTGTTGTGATCGAATTTACTGAGTATTTTATATTGATACTATCTGGTCGTCGTTTATGTGATTATCATATACATTATTGGGTATTTTATATTGATTCTATCTGATCGTCGTCTATGTGTCAATGACCAAAGTTATATGATATTTTATATTGATACTATCTGGTCGTCTTCTATGTGTCTGTGATCGAATTTATCGGACATTCTTTGACGGGTTGGTTGACATTTAACAGCCACCTCAAAAACGGGTTCGTACGGACTTGCGGAATCCGAAGGTCTAATTTAAAAAAAAGCATTGCATCGACCATGTTCACGCAATGTCATTTATGCCGAGGACTGAATATCACAGTGCAGAAATTCAATCAGTCGCAGTTAAACAGCGGGAGTAACTATGACTCTTAACGAAGCCAAATGCCTCAGCTAATTAGTGACGCGGATATTTTTGTTCGAACCGCAGACGATCACCATCTACATTTCAAATAGAAATTGAAAAATTAGAGTGATTAGACCGTCATTACCACTCTGCGGATCTTGGTACCGATGCCTCATCAAAAGGGCACTGCGAGCTTTTAAGACTCATTCTGGACTATTCGCTCACATATTATCAGTTTCTACTTCGTCCTCTCGCACTACTGATCTTACCGCTCAACCGACTGGTTTCAATTCCAGAGTGCCTCAATTGCTAAACAAAATAGGGCCTCTGTTTCCTTCCTATATGGTTCTGACAGCCGACTAGTCAATGTTGACTGAACTGGGAACATCGCCACGTCAAAACCATTGATACTGTAACCGCACCAAAAACAAATGGATTCAGTATTCCCTAAAGTAAATCAAACACATTGTTGGACCAGTACTCCAACGTCTAGAGTGACAGGTCGATCATTTTGAAAATATTTGGCCTTCGCATGTCATTTAGGTGGACAGATCTTTTAAAACTGTATAATGCACGCCAGCTCCTGTGGTAGCACAGTGTAATATATATATATATAATATGGGAAAAGCCACGGAAAATTAGCAAAGGACAACACATGCCTCACTTGAGCGCCAAATGGGCATACACAACAGTGACATCCGGGCATTGTCTCACGTCAAGGATGTTATACAGCAGAGGTTCTTGACCTTTTAAGATTGCGAGCACCGTTCACGTGTAATATTCAGTGCGCGAGCACCATGCAATTTAATGGGTCTCATTTTTGAAATCCAATACATTTTTAAACACTCACCGGGTTAATGACATCCTTGAGCAACTCAGAAGTTCAGTGATGTCCAAGGAGAAGTCGTTTGTAGAAACACTTAAACAGTCTTGCACATGTAAATCAGTTAGTTAATCGTGGTCGTTCTCTGTTTTTGAGATATTTCATAAACGAGAAAGCTTTTTCGTACAGTAATTCGTGTCGAACATAATCAGTTGAGAGAAACACTATGCGGTATTTTGAACCTTTTTTGTATTTTCTGATCCCCAAAAGGAGCATTTTCAAACAAATATTTCAGCGCTAGATAGCATTGGAGATCTATCAATTCAAGTTCCGCACGAATAGTCATATTCTCTTCAATAATCTGGATTTTTCTTAAGTCCATACTGAATTGAAAAGGGTTATACACCATGTTAAACAACTGTTAATTTTCTTCCAAAATACGAAAACGCATTTCAAATTCGTTCAAAAGATCTTCAATTGCTAGCTGGACAATTTTAGGACAGTCAGAATGGGCTTGGCCAAGACTCGAGTGTGTGTGTGTGTGTGCAAGTTCTGGAAAATGTTGAAGTTCATTCTTACTTGCCGTTGAAAGGAATCTTTCTAACTTTAACGGAAATTAAAATATAATTTCTTTAATTTCACAAATTGTGTTTTGTTCACCTTAAAGTTATCTAGCTCGTTCAGATACTAAAAGAAGTATACCATGAAAGCAATGTTAATCTTGAAATCATCCTCATTTAATTGAGGAAAGTTTGTTGTACAGTAAAACCATTTGACGAAATGTATGCTTTGTGATTTCTTCGAACACTTTCCAGACCATTGTAACATCATCGCCACGACTTAACCAACGTATGTCCTCGCGCATAAAGAATTAGTTCTGAATATGTCCCCGGTAAATCACGCAAGAAGACTTTCAGCAGACATTTGCTAAGGGGTTTGGCAACAAGAAGTTAATCAACTTGACATTTACTTTGAAATGTTCTGAAATTTCAGTAACGGATTTCAAATGACCAGAAAGGTTTTCAATATGAATTAAGCAATGATAGTAAATGAAAGGCGGAAAGGAAGCATGAAGTCAACGCCAATTGTAGAACTTGAAAAGATTACAAAACTGCAATTCATGACCGACAGAAGAGACTGCAGAGCCCAGCAGCAAGCAGAGAAACTCAGAAGACTGACTGACCATCCAATGCACCAGAGACTAAACAATTTCGGAAATGGGAAACTAAAACGGAGAAACTTTGCAGAAATAGCCAAAGCAAAGATGCACGAAGACCCCATGAACGCACTAACAAACACAAAAGCCCATCCCTACTGTACGAAAACCTACCTGGAGGCAGCATATATTTCCAGAGGTGGTAGAAAATATACCAGGTATTGGAAACAAAAACTGCCAGACTGAAAAAGAAAGAAGAGATACAACCCTGAGGTACATAACGAAAAACTACCCAAGCATGGACTGGACCCATGCATACACCGACGGTTCTGTAACAAACACAACACAGAACGGAGGGGCAGGGGCATTCCTGAGCCTACCAAATGGCAGAAAAATAACACTGTCATTGGCAACTGGAAAATACACAAGCAATTTCAGAGCGGAGGCAGAGGTACTGAGGGCTGCAGTGGAAGAAATGGTGACAGGTAAAAGGAATGAAAGCCATATAGTCCTGCTTACAGATGCCCTGGCCGTAGTCACAGCACTAAAAAGCCAGAAAAATACTGGACTTAATGATTTAAGAGCAGTACTCTGTCAACTATGCCATCAGTCCGCACCCAAAAGAGTAGTGGTACAGTGGGTTCCATCCAACTGCAAAATCCAAGGCAACGAGGAGGCAGACAGACTGGCAAAAGAAGGTGCAAGACTACCACAACCAGATACTAGTATGACGTACGAAGAGTCAAAACGGCTTATTAGAGCTAGATACATGACCAAATGGGAAACAGAACATACTGGCTACACAAAAAACGATGTCTATTACCAGTTGAACAGAAGAGAGCAGGTCGTGGTCTTCAGACTTCGCACTGGCCACAATAGACTGAGGTACCACCTATTCAACAAATTGAAGATAGGTGGCACTGACAAATGCCCGTGTGGTACCGGGAAAATGACCGCTGAGCATTTGCTGCAAAACTGCCCGACATACGAGAATCAGAGAGAGCAGATGTGGCCATCACCTGTGGCAACACTAGACAAGCTCTATGGCAGTGTCGACAGCCTCAGGATGACCGCTGCTTTTTTCGAAAAAATAAAGGTCGACGTCTGACAGCGTACGATGAAGAAGAAGAAAGGCGGAAAGCGATTATCATATCTCAGAAGAATGGCAAATCCTGTGTTTTTACCCACCATTGATAGTGCATCATCTGTAACCATGCATACGAGCTTTGATATATCGATATCATCGGATACTGGGAAGTTGGTAACACCAGTGTAGATGTCTTAACCCGTAGTAGTACATAAAAGCGGTAACACTGTCAGAAATAAAGTATCTTCAGTTCCGTGATCGTTAACGCAGATAACAAAACACATCAATTATGCGACAGACGCAAAAGTCCGTTGATTCATCAACAGCTAGAGAAAAGTAACTATATTCATATAGTTTTAGCAAAATGTTCTGCCTAATTTGAGCCGAGATGAGGTTGGTTAACATGCCTAGCAACCGTGTCATTACTAAGAGTACTAAGAGGCACATTTTTTGCAGCATTAATTAGAATATTTCTATACTTTTAAGGTATATTCTCTACCAGAGTAGACACCGTCAAAACGATACACTCCTTCACTAACTTCCCCACTTGAAAATGCCATTCCATGTATAATAAGTTTTATTATGAGACACTGATATAGACACTTCGGTTGCAAGCTTGTTAACGGCACTGCTATGCGAAAAATATTTCTGTTGACTGCTTGAGTTGCGATTTAAGCGCATCTATTTTACACTCTTGCGTTGGGCCACATGGGGTACTCCTCGCCAAACGCACTATGATGTGTATTATAATGTCTTTGACAATTTGCACTTCTAAGCCCCGATAAAAAAGCATTGCACAAAAGGCAAACCACTTCTGTATTGTCATTATTTACAAAAACAAATCCCCTTCCCATTTATCTCAAAACTAGTATTGTTTTTATTTCTTCTTCGTTCTTTCACTACAAACTGGTATACATGAACCTGCTTTGGATGAAAAAACTACCAAATTATTCAAATCTACCCCGCTGTTTTTTTTACGCACTATAAATTTGTTTATGGTGTATATTTGAAGTTTATAATTAACCTTACAACAGACTCTGACCACACTATTCACAATACACAACTTATGTTTTTAAGATAATCCAACAACAAACTTTGACCACATTATTCACATTGTATATATTATTTTGAAAAATCTAACAGAAAATACGCCAGCCTATTCATTTTGTTAGAAGCGAAGAAAACAGAATATACCCATGATGCAACACAACGCTGACCCTGACCAAAATTGATGAAACTTCAGAATCAAGACAGCAGATATAAAATATTGCAGAACACAGAGCGGTAAATACGTTTACTTCCGGCAAACGCGCAACTTAGCAATTTTCAGGTCACCTAAAATATAATGGATGGATAGCAACGTTATTTGTTTGGGCTTGCAAAACAAAGTTTGAATTAAAAAACGGGTCTAAAGAGCTTTTGGTGCTCGCGAGCACTTTATTTACCTGCAAGACAAGAGCACCAAATGTTATTATAAGGGCACCGTGGTGCTCGCGAACACTGGTTTGAGAACGTCTGTCCTACAGCATGCCAAACAACTTCAAGCATCAGGTTGAGAACGTCTGCCCTACAGCTTGCCAAAATCCAAGCATCAGATTGAGAACGTCTGCCCTACAGCTTGCCAAACAACTCCAAGCATCAGGTTGAGAACGTCTGCCCTACAACATGCCAAACAACTCCAAGCATCAGCATCAGGCTGAGAACGTCTGCCCTACAACATGCCAAACAACTCCAAGCATCAGCATCAGGCTGAGAACGTCTGCCCTACAACATGCCAAACAACTCCAAGCATCAGCATCAGGTTGAGAACGTCTGCCCTACAACATGCCAAACAACTCCAAGCATCAGCATCAGGTTGAGAACGTCTGCCCTACAGCATGCAAAACAACTCCAAGCATCAGCATCAGGTTGAGAACGTCTGCCCTACAGCATGCAAAACAACTCCAAGCATCAGGTTGAGAACGACTGCCCTACATCTTGCCAAACAACTCCAAGCATCAGCATCAGGTTGAGAACGTCTGCCCTACAGCATGCAAAACAACTCCAAGCATCAGGTTGAGAACGACTGCCCTACAGCTTGCAAAACAACTCCAAGCATCAGGTTGAGAACGACTGCCCTACAGCATGCAAAACAACTCCAAGCATCAGCATCAGGTTGAGAACGTCTGCCCTACAGCATGCAAAACAACTCCAAGCATCAGCATCAGGTTGAGAACGTCTGCCCTACAGCATGCAAAACAACTCCAAGCATCAGGTTGAGAACGACTGCCCTACATCTTGCCAAACAACTCCAAGCATCAGCATCAGGTTGAGAACGTCTGCCCTACAGCATGCAAAACAACTCCAAGCATCAGGTTGAGAACGACTGCCCTACAGCTTGCCAAACAACTCCAAGCATCAGGTTGAGAACGACTGCCCTACAGCTTGCCAAACAACTCCAAGCATCACGTTGAGAACGTCTGCCCTACAGCATGCAAAACAACTCCAAGCATCAGCATCAGGTTGAGAACGTCTGCCCTACAGCATGCCAAACAACTCCAAACATCAGGTTGAGAACAACTGCCCTACAGCTTGCCAAACAACTCCAAGCATCAGGTTGAGAACGTCTGCCCTACAGCTTGCAAAACAACTCCAAGCATCCGGTTGATAACGTCTGCCCTACAGCTTGCCAAATAACTCCAAGGATCAGCATCAGGTTGAGAACGTCTGCCCTACAGCATGCCAAACAACTCCAAGCACCGCTGGGCTGGACATTTAGTCAGAAGGAAAGACGAACGCATGAGCACAGCAACCACTGTGGCACCAGCGCGGTAAAAAAATACATCACGCTAGATAGCAAGATTCGCTCGAGCTACACAACACTGGCGATCCTAAAACAAACAAATTAGCTATCCACTGGACAACCCGTGTCCCAGGCAGAAATGACTGGAAACTGAGATTGAATCCGCACGAGACCAGAAGACCAAAAAACAACAACACAGTACTGCTCGAGTCCAGTCCGATAAGCAGAGAAATGCATCTACCGGTTACCACCCACTCGCACAGGAGTTGGAACCTGCACAAGGGCAACTACCCTTGTAGATGTACATATCGACTAATATTATATATATATATATATATATATATATATGAGTGGCGTTCAAGTCAACGGGGACTTTTGTTTTTGTAATGAATTTTGTTTGTTTGCTTTTTTTCAAGTAGTCAAAATGCCATTTCGTTTTCCATATAATCTCCTGCAACGTTTATGCACTTATCTCAGCGTTTAAGTAATGCTGGAAAAGCTTCGAGAGGCTCACCCTGGGGGCCACTGTTCCCCTTCTCTCTCTTCTCACCTCACTCTGTTTCATTTGACTCTGTCCTACAGTCACACTCTTGCACAACTTTCACACGCGCCCTTATGGTGAGGCCCTTCCATTTGCACTTTGGTTGGGCTAGCTTCTGAGGGCGCACAAACCTAGCATAGGTACATACAGACGCACACATGCATCCAAGCACTGGTTTATGCGTCCTGATATCGCCCAATGGACTACGGTCTGGGGGTGAAAAATGGCGCGCCTCCGCCAGAGAAACTAGTGAGGCAAACATCTAAGCAAAAAAAAAATGGAAAAGCTTCAGCGAAGAAAGATTTGTCGGTATGTCTGAACCAATCCAGGGCAGCCTGTTTCACTTCGTTATCATAGCAGGACGCCCTTTGTGAACAAAGCAGACCGTTTTTTTCGCACACTCTTATGTACATCACTTAAAATGCGTATGTACTGTTCACGAGGTAGCAATTCAACATCCAGGATACGGCGTCCCACAATCAGGATGTTCACGGGAATGACTGTGGTGGGTTGAGAGCCTCCACGACCATGATCATCACTCACTATTGTACGGTCTTCTCTAAAACATTTACACCATTCAACTGCAGTGACTTACTGAATGTCTCTCATCACCGTATTGTGATTGCAGTCTTTTGTAATTTTCCGCAGGTTTCTTGCCTTCTTTCACAAAGAAGCTACATCACAACACGCTGTTCCATGCAAGCACTAACAGTGATGTCCGCCATTTGTATTTATCTGTCATGTAATAATGCCCATGGTAGCAGTTGCAGCACGCTATAGCCCATTCAGGTTGAACTAGAACAAAACTACCCGGTTTGATTTAAACGCCTCTCGTGTGCATATATATATATATATATATATATATATATATATATATATATATACATATATATATATATATATATATATTCATGATTAATTTATCAATATTAATTTATTATTTACAACATTATGACATACGAAGCAAGATAGCCAAATAAATGTTGTATATACAACTGATTGTGTGACTGCGTGTTTCCCTCATTTAATCTTGCCAATCAACAGTTGAAGTTTCGGTCACTTATCGCTTAATTCGCCGTGATCTGTCCGTTATCAGTATCAATATGTTATCGGATGCGGTGATTCAACATAATGGTGTGGATTTTATTCAAAGGTTATTCAACATTAATCGAATGCAATTTACAAATGAAAAAGCAAATATCCTAAAAATCTCTTTCTCAGTTTTTCTTCTTCTACCCGTAGGGATATAGTGGTCCTTTTTTGTAGATCTTTGCAATCGACTATGTGCACATATTTGTTCACAAAGGGCGACCCTACTCTTATAAGATAACCTTCGACCTCATACGGTTCACCGCACTATGTGCCATCTGGTTCAAAATGTTGTTATAGCCGGGGTGGGGTTGAGGATGAACTCTCAACACCAACTAAATGCTCCCATGGCGTGCGTCTCACATAGCATCTGACAACAAAACTCAACTCCTGGCCTTTGCTCGGCAGAACTGTTTTGACTAACAGGAGAAGGGGGCGGAAGGCGAGTCACTGGTTTCTTAAAACCAGTAGTTTCGGGCAGGTGGGGGGTCGAAAGCATAGAAAGGCAGCTCATCTAGGAAAAGGTAAACTCCGATTTCAAACCACCTGAAGCCTTGCATATATAATATACTGGCGTATCTTGTTGGGTTTTGTCAGATATGGCTGTGCAACCTGTTTTCTTATTACTCTGAAAGTTGGTCAGCATCTACCAAACCTGACAACCGACGATGTGCGAAGGAGCACACGCAAGAGGATACAATGCCTTATCCTAGAGGGAGGAAAGACAATCTCAGATGAGTGTTGTGGCAGGACAGACCAGGCCCTTAGTCTTGGTTGGCGGCTGGTCTAGTAGTGAAGTCCCGACAGGCGAACAGATAGAGCCTTGCACTGCTGATCTGGCAGCTTCTACAGTTTGCCTTGTTCCAAATTTATTGGTATCACATTTCCCTTGGAGTAAACAAAGCAGACCGAGAGAGGGATCATACTGCATGTGCAACACATGATCTTTATATTTCTGTCCGGGCTTTGTTCTAATAGCACAATTACTATCGTCTGATAAGACGAAAAGAGCCAATGATGATGTGGGCAAACACAGGTTTGGCCTGTTTTGTCTTTTCCATGGTGGAGGGGCTACCTCCATGTTTGGAATTAACAAACCACTATTGGGAACGTATTTCGTTACATTTATAATAGCAGTTTTTCTGTTCGAATTCTTACCACTAAAGGATGTTTTACGTGCACAGCTTGTACACGGGTTCTCTGAGTTTATCCTCCGTCTTGGAGAGGACTAGGCGCAGACCTCACCTATCTCGAACCAAGGGAAAGATTTAATCATGCAGGATTTGAAACCCACCGTTTCTTACTATGGGTTGTTCTTCTTACCTCTGGGCTACAGAGACGTCTACTAACAATACAGTTGGTATTAACATCTTTTTAACGTGTTATTTTGTCGCTTTTGGTTGAACATTAGCTATTGACAACTTGTTGGTTATGTTCAGGGCTTGCCAAATTTTTGTTTGATTAAAAAAAAATCAGTTCTGAATCGTTAATTACGTTTTTAATCGTTAATTACGTTTTTAATCGTTACTACATAACGATTCTCGCACGATTGTTGGGGATATTACGGTGAATATTAGGGTGAATCTTAATGAACCTCCACTACCACAGTTTAAACCTACTAAAGCCATCGATAAATGGTACTACAGTGCTAAAACTACCAAGAACTACCTGACTAGTGACATTTTTGACTGACTGGTAACCACATTACAATTTGTCAACCCCTGGTTAAATTGATGTGTTTTTTCCTTTTCTTGATATGTGACCAGGTTTCTTTGTAGGATTATGTTGTCCTGTTGTAGCCCTGAGAAGGATCTATGTAGTCATTGCGGCCCATCAATGTGAAACATTTTTGAATACGTGATGGTGTAACAGTGATCAATGTGATACAGGTATGAATGGGTGATCAATGTGATACAGGTGTGAATGGGTGATCAATGTGAAACCGGTATGAATGGATGATCAATGTGATACAGGTATGAATGTTTCATCAATGTGATACAGGTGTGAATGTTTCATCAATGTGATACATGTATGAATGGGTGATCAATGTGATACAGGTATGAATGGGTGATCAATGTGATACAGGTATGAATGGGTGATCAATGTGATACAGGTATGAATGGGTGATCAATGTGATACAGGTATGAATGGGTGATCAATGTGATACAGGTATGAATGGGTGATCAATGTGATACAGGTATGAATGGGTCGTCAACGTGATACAGGTGTGAATGTTTCATCAATGTGATACATGTATGAATGGGTGATCAATGTGATACAGGTATGAATGGGTGATCAATGTGATACAGGTATGAATGGGTCGTCAACGTGATACAGGTATGAATGGGTGGTCAATGTGACATAGTTATCAATACTAAGGCAGGAGTGAGTGGCCCAGAGATTAGTATGCCTGTCTCGTTACCAAGGCGACAGGCATTTAAAACCCTTGCAAGATTTTGTACCTATGGAGTGTAGAATAAAAACTGAGCATGTTCAATTTGGCTACCTCTCCGAGTTGGTTCCAGAGTATATTCTCCGAGTTGGTTCTGAGATTTCCTCTCCAAGTTGTTTCCGAGATTTCTTCTCCAAATTGGTTCCAGGGATCCTTCTCTGAGTTGGTTCCATGGATCCTTCTCCGAGTTGGTTCCAGTTGGTTCATGGGATCCTTCTCCGAGTAGGTTCCGAGGTTTCTTCTCCCAGTTGGTTCCGGGGTTTATTCTCTGGGTTGGTTTCGGGGTTTCTTCTCCGAGTTGGTCCCCGGTTTCTTCTCTGAGTTGGTCATGGGGGTTTCTTCTCTGAGATGGTCCCGGGGTTTCTTACTTGGGAGAAAAGAATAGGACAATTTTCCTTCGTGTATGTCATAAGAGATGACTAAACAGGTCTGCCTAAGGCTAGTAACCTCACTGTACAAAAAATGCTACAGAAACTACCACTGCAAAATCATGTAAAGTGATTTGGCTTAGGCTTCATAAGAGAGGGCAGCTGTAGTGGTGGCCCTATACTCAGATTGGATGGAAATTATAGACAAGAAGAGATGTGCAATTTGCGACGATAGCAAATACAAATTGCTTTAAAATCACTGTCCTGTAAATTCGACGCAGACATTTCATCACTTTTCTTACAATGTTTCTTTTCATTTGATTATTAATGTCCAATTCTAGCACTAATAGCACAATTTGGATATGAATATCGTGTTGTATAGTGTTCAGTTTAGTATCCATTGTCACGTGCATATATTGTAATATCAGGGACATTTGTCCAATGATTTGTCTTG
Source organism: Ariolimax columbianus (assembly GCA_036924085.1). Classification (NCBI taxonomy): domain Eukaryota; kingdom Metazoa; phylum Mollusca; class Gastropoda; order Stylommatophora; family Arionidae; genus Ariolimax; species Ariolimax columbianus. The sequence continues at coordinate 60,296,005 of JAVGWX010000008.1, forward strand.
CTTTATTACATATGTTTTGGATTTCGGTTTTGCCTTTTCCATCTGTTACGATTATGTTGCCCAGGTACGTGACATTTTTTACCTGCTTCACTTGTTGGTTTTGCATGAATATTGTTGTTTCTATTTCTTTTCTTGCAATTGTCATAGCTTCGATATTCTCTATGTTGATTTTCATACCTCTCTCTCTCTCTCTCTCTCTCTCTCTCTCTCTATATATATATATATATATATATATATATATATATATATATATATATATATATATACGAGGCATGTTCAAATTAAAACAAAACTAAACTGCAACAAGTCAACATAGGTGCGATGCGCATGGTGACGTCACTTCTGGTGTAAACAGCATATACCAACCATAAAGTTTGCAAAATTTATATTCTACGACTTATAGTTTCCTCATCAGACCGTTGAAAACATGGCGGGTGCGATATGGAATCCGTCCAGAGTTGATCAGCGACCAGTACTCGAGTGTGGCATTGCGGCATGGGCAACAGCAGCAAAGACGAACTTTGATAAAATTAGCAAACTTCAAAACCAAGCCATGAGAGTTATAACAGGAGGCATGAAGTCAACGCCAATTGTAGAACTTGAAAAGATTACAAATCTGCATTCCATGACCGACAGAAGAGACTGCAGAGCCCAGCAGCAAACAGAGAAACTAAGAAGACTGACAGACCATCCAATGCAACAGAGACTAAATAGATTTGGAAAAGGGAAACTAAAGCGGAGAAACTTTCCAGAAACAGTCAAAGCAAAGATGAGCGAAGACCCTATGAACACCATAATAGCACCAAAGCCCATCCCTACTGTATGCAAACCCACATGGAAGCTGCATATCATTTCGGAGGTGGTAGAAAATATACCAGGTATTGGAAACAAGAACAGCCCGACTGAAAAAGAAAGGAGAGACATAACCCTGAGGTACATAACGGAAAACTACCCAAGCGTGGACTAGACCCATGCATACACCGACGGTTCTGTAACAAACACAACACAGAATGTAGGGGGAGGGGTATTCCTGAGCCTACCAAATAGTAGAAAAATAACACTGTCAGTGGCAACTGGAAAATTTTCAAGCAATTTCATAGCGGCGGCAGAGGCACTGAAAGCTGCAGTAGAAGCAATGAAAGCCAGATAGTCCTGTTTACAGATGCCCTGGTCGTGGCTACAGCACTAAAAAGCCAGACAAATACTGAACTTAATGATCTAAGAGCAGTACTCTGTCAACTATGCCAGCAGTCCGCACCAAAAAGAGTAGTGGTACAGTAGGTTCCATCCCACTGTAACATCTAAGGCAACGAGGAGGCAGACAGACTGGCAAAAGAAGGTGCAAGACTACCACAACCAGATTCTAGTGCGACCTACGAAGAGTCCAAAACGTTTATTAGGGCCAGATACATGGCCAAATGGGAAACAGAACATACTGGCTACACAAAAAATGATGCCTACTACCAGCTGAACAGAAGAGAGCAGGTCGTGGTCTTCAGACTCCGCACAGACCACAACAGACTGAGGTACCTTCCATTCAATAAACTGAAGATAGGTGGCACTGACGAATGCACCTGTGGCACAGGGAAAATGACCGCTGAACATCTGCTGCAAAATTGCCCGACATACGAGGATCAGGGAAAGCACATATGGCCATCACCAGTGGCAACACTAGACAAGCTCTATGGCAGTGTCGACAGCCTCAGGATGAACACATTCAAGTTGACGTCTGACAGCGTACGAAGAAGAAGAAGAAGAAGAAGAAGAAACATGTGTTCTGGTATTTCTGTTCGCTAAAACTGATTTGGAATGAAAATGAGTGGGGGAAATGAAAACAGTCAATGCGAGCCTAGTAGATGGCATCTGACAGATGACATGGAATCAATGAATGAACCATCACTCTTATGCTTTACCTGAGCACGAAAAAGGAGGAAAGAACAAGTACACTGCAACCTGACAGTCATATCAGAAGAGGAGACCAAGGATGGTTGAACATGGGGCCGACTGCCTTATCTTGTAGAAACAATGAGCTACCAGAGAAAGAAGACGACCTTTACACATCAAGACAGAATAGAAACAACTAAGTAAGTAGGAATTAACCATTTACAGATCGTTGGAAATTAAACATGGCTCAAGCAGGTTGAAGCGTCTGAAAGGAAGATGGAGCCAATATGTGTGCATCCAGCGAGCTACAAGAACAATAAATGTCCGTAATCTTATTGTGTTTTGCTGAAAAAGAATGACGAATTATCGGTCTGCCTGGAATTCAGTGATGTAAATTTGTAATAACATGACTGAAATACAATGTGAAAGTATATAATGGAGTTGCAGATTATAACATTAGTGGCAAGAGTAAGACCTTTTTCTTTATTAAAGATTTGATACACAAACAATATAGACCAGAAAATACAAATTTAAGCTAAGATAACATCTGGTCACGCTTGTTGTTTTTTCCATATGTTTGTTCTTTTTATTGTTACTGTTCTCATTGATAACTGTCTTGAAACCTTGTTTTTTTTCTTGTTTTTCATTTACCATTGTTATCATTTTATCCATTAACACTTCAATGATGACAGAGATATAACAAATATTATTTTTATAGAAACTCTACTACCAGTGTCAGACATTGACTCTCACCAAGGCACAAGAAAAGAAAAATCAGGGTATGCGAAATGAGATATTTTGAGAAAGGCTGTCGGAGTCACAAGGCTGGACAGGGTACAAAACGAAGTAATCAGACAGATGGTGGGTGCAACACTGTGCATGGATTACATAGAAAGGCAAGGAACAAAATAGTTCGGACACATGACAAGAATGCAACCATAGTTACCAGCTGCTCGTACCTACAATACCAGACATTAGGATTGGAGAGCAAGAGGCAGTCCACGAAAAAGATGGATAGATGGTGTCAGTGAGACACTGAAGAAACATGGAATAATAACAATATTGGCGATAAAGATGACACACAACAGAAAACAACACCTCTCGTCGACGTCTAACGATACAAGCGGATAGAAGATGATGATAATTTTATCTGAAATTCGTCTTATTCTTATATTTGTATCTTGTTTTATTGTTTGCACAAACTATATCAACAGATTGTGACTGTCAGACTGTTGCCTCAACACAAGCATCAGTACATTTCTTTTGTCAAAGGAGTACAATCTTCAGCTAATATCTTCCTGAAGGAGATAAAATATGACAGAAAGGGCAGTCAGCCCAGGCCAAGATGACGGTTATCAAGTGGACCCTAGATGTCTTGGCTCTAGGCCCGAAGAACCAGACAGTGCTAGTAGGATTGTTCTACGACAGACTGAAGGAAACAGATTGCCATCTTGGTACTGGGGGGATATTTCCAGGTGAGCTGAAATTACCTTAATACTTAAGACACTCGCTATTTTATAAAGCATGAGAATATAAATTCAATTCCAAACATCGCTATTTTAAAAAGCATGAGAACATAAATTCAACTCCAAGTATTAGGGTAAATTGTGTCCATGGCGACGAGAAACAAGGAAACAATTTGTGTATCATGCAGTGAAATTATCGATTTCATGGAGGTGATTATTACATCCCCACACAAGGTTAAATATTTGCACTCCTTCAAAAACAACTTTATTGTTGTTAGAAACTACATAAGATTATGTTCAGAAAAATATATTTAGCACAATAATGTGCTTGTCTTACACATGAGTATATGTGCTACTTTTGAGAACCTGTGAATTTTATGAGTATATGTGCTACTTTTGAGAACCTGTGAATTTTATGAGTATATGTGCTACTTTTGAGAACCTGTGAATTTTATGAGTATATGTGCTACTTTTGAGAACCTGTGAATTTTATGCCAATGGACATAGTTATTGTCCCTACTATTAATTTTCAAGATTGACCATTGTTTTAAACTTTGCTAGCGCATTTTCCATCACTCTGCTTTTGCTGTCTTTGTTTTTCTCTGTGTGGTCACATACTTTATTATCTTTTCTTTCTTGCGTTCACGAAAGGCAGGTTTGATTGCTGAAATCATTGAATTCGTGTAGATATTTGTGTAGATCCAGAAGCTATTTACCTGGGAGGAATAACAGACACCTGCACCCTACTATTCGTATTATAGTAGATAGCAAAGTAGAATTGTGTATAGAGTTGGCTTCCTCATCAAATCATTAGAACAAAGTGCCACAGAAACCATGATTGGGCAAAAAGCACAAAATTGTTTTGATACAAACTTTTCTGTAACGCAAACGTTAGTGTTATCTAGATAAGCAGACAATAATTGTTTTGATACAAACTTATCTGTAATGAAAACGTTAGTTTTATCTACTGAGCGGAATAGGATGCATTTTGTTCTTGATATATAAACTGATTTGAACAATGATATAGGATCCATGATTGCAATCGATGTTGACATAAATCTATGCATACGTGTCTCGTCTAAAGCAGAGGTAAATATGTTGAGGTCGTATTTAGATACAATTTCGAGAATAGTCTGTGGGCTGGCAAATGGAGTTTAATCTAGATAAATGTTCAGTCATCCACATTGGTAGATCAAATATGGACCATAATTACATGATGGGAGAGAATTATACTAGGTATATAGAAAAAGAAAGGCACGTAGGGGTTATAATAGATCATATAGGTAATGTGAGTGAGCAAGTCCAAGTAGAAGTGAAAAAGGCAAAATGCAATACTAAATTGGACAGAAAGAAATAGTATTATTGGAGCAAGGAAGCGATTGTCATACTGTATAACGCAATAGTTAGACCTAGATTGGAGTATTCTATTTAGGTATGCAGTCCTTATTATGGGTTATAAACATGCTGGAAAGAATAGAAGAAGAGCGACAAAACTAAAAATGAGTTTCTGGATTTACAGTTGTGGCGAAAAAATCAGAAAAACCAACCACCTGCAGTGTCAAGAAAAGAGAAGAATTTGAGGTGATTTAATACAGGCTTATGAAATTAATATATTCAAGAATAGAATGGGTGCACATAATTATTTTTAGATAAAATGGAGTAGAGGAAACGGGTTGTATACAGACACAGCAGGCTTCTAAACCAGTATAAAATAGTAAGTTAAGTTAAGTTAGCACTCAGACAAAAACAACATGAAATACCGGTTACGGCCACGAGGTATTCATCCAGTGCAAAGAACAAAAATAAAAACACGTAACAAATTACAGCAGCAGTGAGAATGGACATGGGCCATACATACAATATAATTAAGGTGGCAGCCATTAGCCAGAGAGTGGCCAAGAATGGGGCAGTCACAATATGCCAGTAATGACATAATAGGCCAGACAATAAATTAGCAACGTGATTGCACAAAAACAAAAATATAAATTGTGTACATATGCATACATGCATATACGCATACACTTGTTGTTTGCGAATGCCCACAATGAGTAGGTAACTCTTTTGTGCGCCCTGAAAAGAACGTTGTGGCGGGTGCAGTAGCTTTCCTCACATCCCGAACGTGCTGATGAAGGTGGACCGGGGTCCTCCAGGCGGTTGTGCTATGCTTTTCTTCATCTGCATGTCATCCTTACTACTATAGGGATCACGTTGATCCCTCACCTTGTTAGCCAGGCTGCCATGAAAATACATCCTTTCCAGGTAGGGCTACTAGGAAGCGGAGGTGAGGGTCTTGGCCAGTATGTTTTGCTTGAACCTAACTAATATGTCTGATCAGTATATTTTGCCTGACCAGACGTTTGTCTTTCTCCCCATACATACACTTATACATACACACATTTACAAATATGTATCAATATATAAAAGCATGAGTACCACCATATACATGTGCATATATATATATATATATATATATATAAATATATATAAAGACTGAAATATGCGCACAGTCACACACATATTAACAAATAAAAAATATATACATATACAAACACATACATAAATAAGAATACATGAATGACTCTATAAACGTAATAAGAGCCATATATATATATATATATATATATATATATATATATATATATATATATATATATATATATATATATATATATAGTTGTCCATCACAAGTGATGAAGACCACTCTCTTTGTTCAGCCGTGTGGACAGTCGTATCTCTTGCTGTGTCCGCTGAAATGGGTGACTTGCGCGGTGATTTGGATTAAAGTGAGGAAGAAACTGCGCCTTTTGTCAACCTCACTCACAGAGCTTAAGCTACCTTTTGCCAGTGGCAAGACATTCATCGAGACGGCTGGAGATAGCATAGGATGCAGATTTTGTCTCAGGGTTACCACCGAAGCCTTTCCGTAAACATGTAACCCGCAGGGTAGAAAGGTGGGATGGCATCTAACGCAGTTTGTCGTGCCTTTTCGATAACCACAAGAGGTCGTATGGACAACACTCAGCGTGTGAGTGAGTCTGGCATCTCTCCCCAGCTGTATCCAGCTCATCATAGTAGCATCTAAAATTCCCACACGTCAAATTCGTGAAGGTGAACCGGCAGAACTAACCCGTGAAATACGACACAGGTATAAGCGTAGTGCCATTCAGCCGGCGTCCAGACCAGGATAAACGGATGGAAGAAATCACAAAAAAAAGAACGAAATAACAAGTCCCGACGGAAAATAACACCACGTTTCCGTGAACACAAGTGTAAGTCGTCGACTAGTGTGAATTTCAGGCAAATCCGTGGTCTGGCGGCATCCAAAATGATCCAAAACAGTAGAGAAATGTAGACTCGCAGCGAGTTATGGCGCCATCTTTGCCAGATTTAAATATATATATATATATATATATATATATATATATATATATATATATATATATATATATATATATATATATATATATATATATATATAGAGAGAGAGAGAGAGAGAGGTGGAAGAGAAAGGGGGTGGGGTGGGAGAGAAAGAGACTGAGGGAGAAAACATGTGAATGTACAGGGGAGCCTATGGAAAGGTATGGATGTATTACAAACACACATTTTAAGGCATCACATAAGAAATACTAAATGATTTTCAAGCTCAAACTAGTGATGCCTTAAGTGGATCAGGAGACTATGCCAGTGACCATGATATCAACCTTCCCCTAGTGTCATGGAATATGGAAGTAGTTGACCACCAGAGAGCCAATCCAGAGTTATCATAAATATCATTGAGGTGTTAGGGGAAGCTGGCATGGAATTCAAGGCCATTCTCCAGGTGAATTTTATATTGCAGATGTGGCAAATAATATTGTAGATTAATTTGCCTGACTTAATGGTGTGCCCCTCTTTTATCTGAAATAATAGTAATAATAATAATAATAGTTGTACATCGCAAGCGAAGATGGCCACAGGAGCAGACATGTTTATTCAGATGTGACTGTAATGTCCTATCTGAGGTAACAAAGACTGCCGTACGAAGGCACACGCAGACAACATTAGTAATAGGGAAGTCTTACATGTGTCCTTTTGTGCAGCTTATTTTTTCCCAGTAATGGTACTTTCCTGAGGGAGTCAAGTACCATGTGTGATGGCAGTGCGTCAGACTGAAAGGTTCAGAATAAGTAGCTTCCAGGCAGCGATATCAATGGAGAAACTATTAAAAGAAACTTTTAGTGTCTTTGCATCATTTATTCTGTAGGTCATGCAGATTTTACCTCAGGTATCTGAAACACTGGTTTTGTGAAGATCAATGAACGTTTCTGGATACCATATCGACATAACACCCAATCACGTTTGTTGTTACAGAACAAGGTGTCACGGTGGTCCATTTTGTTAGTGTTGAGTCAACTGCTGACCAATAGATTACGCCAGTTTCTTATTTGTGTGACACAATGAAATAATATTCCAGTGTGACACAATAAAATACTTCTGGCGTGTGACACAATGAAATCCTGCTGTTGCGTGACAATGAAATACTGCTGGTGTGTGACACAATGAAATAATGGTGACTAGGGACAAAACTGAAAAGACATGTTTACCTTAATCTCTTTTAGTATGTCATTGGTCAACGACTGGCAAAGCAGTCAGGGACCATCCCACCTGGTGGCATCGTTAAGTGCAGTAGCAAACTCTCTCCACTTCACTTGGTTAATTAGAAAGCAAAAAATTGGGGAAGGGGGGGGGGGGGGGGGTTGTGGGACGTTTGCTTTCTTGTGTAATTCAAAGTGAGTTGTCATGAGTTTTGCACCTTAATAGCACAGTGACATCTGACTTCAGCAAGCATTTTGTAAATAAATATTCTTCTCTTATTGTTTCTGAATCTGAGCACAAGTAAGTTTGAGTTATGAGCCTACATTAACTACTTCACCACCTCCCACCACTTCACCCTGCCAGAAGCCATCCGTTGCACAATTTTCCAGCTCTGACTCATGGTCTATATAGATTTTTTTATTGTGCTTTGCCAAGTTGATAAATGTCATCCTCTGTTTTGCCTTCCCATGGCGTGTCAGTTCTGGTAATAGTGTCAGATTATCTTCTGCGGACACGACCAATCCAATTTCAGCATCAACATGTTATGATGGTGTGCATTTTTATCTTGTTTGCAACAGACAAGCAGTTTTTGATTGATAGAAGTGTTTGGCCAGAAAATTATGTGACTATTTCTGACAGGTTGTGTGGAAAGATGGCAATTGGACATTTCTTTGTCAGTTACACTCAAACACTCTTTACCGCACAGAAATACAGAACAATCTTCACCAACCATACAGCAATACAGAACATTCTTCACCAACCATACAGAAGCACAAAATACTTTGCATCACACAGAAGCACAAAACACTCTTCACCATACAGAGACACAGAACACTGCACCACAAAAAAACCACAGAACACTCTTCACCACACAGAGACACAGAACACACTTCACCAACCATACAGAAACACAAAACACTTTTCATCATATAGAAGCAAAAAACACTCTTTGCCAACCACACAGAATCGCATAACATTGCACCACACTTAAATACAGAACACTCTTCACCACATAGAAACACAGAACACTGCACAACACAGAAACACAGAACATTGTACCACACAGAAAGGCAGAACAGTCTTCACCACACAGAAACACAGAACACTACACCACACAGAAAGACAGAACAGTCTTCACCACACAGAAACACAGAATACTGCACCACACAGAAACACAGAACACTTTGCCACATGGAGACACTGAACACTCTTCACCACACAGAACACTCTTCACCACACAAAATCACAGAACACTGCACCACACAGAAACACAGAACACTTTTCACCCCACAGAAACACAGAACATGCTTCACCACACAAAATTACAGAACACTGCACCACACAGAACACTGCACCACACAGAAACACAGAACACTGCACCACACAGAACCACAGAACACTTTTCACCCCACAGAAACACAGATCACTGCACCACACAGAATCACACAAAGTAAACAAAACTTGTACATTCTTTGCGGTGTGTTTCAAAGACTTCCAAATATTGTTTAAGCTGGCATTCTGCATTTATTCATTCCATTTTTGCTGTTTTTGATTGCTCTGCCAATTGACGTAACTGTGCTTCCCAATTATGTAAATTGATCAGTCTTTGCTAGTTCTACGTTCCATATTTAATTTAGTGTAGAATTAAAAAGATGTAATGCCATGACTTCTGTCTCTTTCTTCTGTCTTCTGTCTTCTTTACACAAATGTTCAGTCCCACATGTTGGCTATCTACTCAAGTCAGTTGAATGCAATGGCGTGAGAGTGAAAATAGTGCAATGACATCTGTATTATTCAGGTCTTCCAGCATTGAAAGTAATGCCAGGGTAAAGATGCAGCAGCCAATGAGCTAACAACAGCCAGCAATTCATAGCTGGCTGCTTGCACCATGTCAGCCAGCAGTAGGTGGCTCTAGTCACTAGTGTAGTCTGACTAAGGGATACGGATCGCAGTGGGAAGGCAAACCCGGTACTCGAAGAAAGCCAGCTGAAATTGGATGTGCAAGGCTGAAAGGCGCAGCATTGCTATAAACTACAACACAATGTCATAACGTCATTTTCAGAACAAACGCTAAAGAAGAAAAAGAAAGTAATGCCATCTTATTCCTCTTACTGTGTCTTATGTGTCTCACTTAATACAATAACTGATTCACAGCAGCCTTATATTCAAAACAGATATTCTGATTGAAATACTTTGGTGACATCGAGACACAACGATCTTGAGAGAACAATGATGGAAGGTATGGTGCCAGGCATTAGAGGCAGGGGTAGACCAAGAAGACGATGGCACCAAGATATCCAGGAATGCCTGGGTATGACTGTGGCGGATGCTGGAGTTATGGCAAGGGAAAGAGTTTATTTCAGACAGGCTGTGATTAGAGTGACGTTCTATAAAGGACATGTTACATGATAATGATGATATAGTATCTAAATCCTCACAAGAGTTCATGTATTTTTTTTTAAATGTGTAATTTCAGTTTGTCATATTTCTTATATCATTTTCTGTCATTTTCTGTTTGTATTTGTCTTTTCAGGTGTGACACAGAAGAAAAACTAAGGGATTTACCAGATGGTTCCTTCTTAGTCCGGGATTCTACAACACCCGGAGCTTTCACCTTGACTCTCAGGTACATTGTTTTATTTCTTTTTGTTGCCTTCTGTTTTTTTATGTATTATTGCAATGCTGCAGTCTCAGCTCCTTCTTCTTCTCTGTTCTGCTCACCACACATCAAACTGCCAATACCATAGAAGCCCCTGTACAGGGATACCAGCGCCAATGCACTTTATGCACTCTTTCAGTTGTGGTTTTTGTAGCAAATCTGTTTAATATAATGAGGTTGCCAGTCATATAAACAATCCTCTTTGGTCATATTTTATGATATGCATCAACATGGCAGACTCTGGTTTCCCATCACATTATGATTTATGTTATGATTCCATTCATTTGAAAGTCATCCTCTTTTTTTTCCACTGTTTAAGTTAGCCATGCTATCTTGACTGTGAAAGGATGTGATAATTTTATCATAGGGATACATTCTCTTGTTATAAATGTCAGCATCATCCATCCTTTTTCTTTCTCTCACAACAGAAACATCAACCCGTATTCCTTTTTAATGTGTGTAAACAGCATTGTTTAAAAAATATGAAACTGCCATTTACTCCCTTTGGCCTTTACATCCTTTGTTTGTCTGCCCCTTAGTGGAGCGTGTAGTCTAGTTGACAGTGAGCTGGCTTGCTAAGACTGGGATTACACTGTGCAATGATTCTAAACCACGAAACGGACAGAAAAAAAAACTGGGCGTGGTTCGTTCCTGGTACCGCTCCTGCAGTCGACCCAGCTGTAAATTGATACCTGATGTATGAGTTGGAAGTTATAAATAGCAAAATAAGTGAACTGGCCACCCCACCTTACATAGGTTGTGGCTTAGTCCATATAGAGCTATCTCATCCCTGACGGACATTGTTGCCATGGAACCCACCTTTACCGTTACCTAACTTTATATCATTTAGAAATAAATAGTTTTCAATGTAGAAAAATAATAAAAACTAAAAACGAATTATGGGGGTCATCAGTCCAGTCAGGCACATTAGGTTGACCAAGACCACATCTCTCTTTGATGTAGCATTCCCTTGAAACAGGTTGTTTTCAAGATATTCTGGTTGATGAGATGTAGATCGCAGTGATCCCTGCAGTAATGAGCGTTATGGGGACGGCGTGTGCTAGTGGTTAGTGACACGGCTCACATCCGATGGTGCTGGGTTTGCTCCCCAATTACAGCATTGGCTATTACCCCGGGGGTAAAGAAGCAGACACTTACATAAAATGTATGTCGAAGTTGGATGTACTAGACCGATAGGCGGAAAATTAAAAAACATGGGAAATGGAGAAATAAGGCGGTTGCAAAAAACAAAAATAGTGAGCGGCATTAAGGTGAAGCTAAGAATAGCACAACAGCCTGGAGGACCCCAGTTCACCTTCATCAGCATGCTCGTGATGTGAGGAAAGTTACTGCAACCCATCACCCAACATCATTTTCAGGGCGCACAAAAGAGTAGACATACTTGTGAGTATTCAAGAACAACATCTTTTTCTTAGTTTTACTGACTGCTATTGGAGTGAACAGTGTGTACAGTTAAAGAAAGAAAATACAATAAAGGACACCATAGAAACAAGTTTGTCTCTTTATTTCTCAGACAAGATGGACAAAATCGCTGCATCAAGATTATGTGTAACGGAGGCAAGTATGGGTTGAAGCTGAGTGAGTGCAGATTCGAGTCTGTGTCAGCCTTAGTGGAGCATTACGCCAAGCACACTCTTGCAGAGTTTAACAGGCGACTCACTACTTGTTTGGTATATCCTGTCAGAAAGGTGTGTTATATTGATTTATTACTTCGTGTTGAGCAACACTTTACTGGCTAGCTTTATGCAAATCAAGATCATAGTCACTTTTACTGTTGTTGGCTGTTTAAATAACTTATCAGCATTTCTATTTGATTTACAGTTGATGAAATGGTAAAATATTTGTTCATACAATTTCCCTTTGCTGTCTATATTATTTAGGTAGTAATTGTTATGTTGATTGCATGGCTTTGTAGAGTGTGTTAGTTCAATTTTCTGCTTAAATGTTAGTTTAAAAATGTATAAATACAGGTTGCTTTTACTGTTTTAATTATTGTAATGGTTATTTATTTATATGTACTGGTTTCATTATCAATCTAAGTTATTTAAATAGCCATTTAAAAATATATTTTCATTTTCTGTTGTAAGAGTTGTAATTTTTTATTCCTGTTGGTTTAATTCACTGATTGATTTAAATTGACATTTTTCTCAATGCAATTCTATGTGCTATCCAAACACCTTAGATAGTCATGTTTATATTTATTGGTTTCATTATACTGATGTCCTGGTTATTGAAATTGTAATTTCTGGAAATTGTGATTATATGTAATGTTAACATTAACAAAAATGGTAAATTTATACATACTGGTTTATTTTACTGCGTAGACCAACAATTTTCAAAATTTGTTTCAGTTCAGGCAAACATAAAACGTGTGCTAAAATGAGAATGAAGATTGGTTGTGATAAAACCTGGTTAGAAACTGTTATTGTTTTAATTCTTATCTGTCTTAAATTTACAATACTTACAAATTTGTTGCAATGATCTCGTATTGCTCATATTGTATTATTTTCTTGTTTCATTTCTACCTTCCCCTATACTTCCGCAGTATATATGCAGACCCTTTGTTTTTTTAAGGTGACAATTTTTAACAGAGTCAGTTTGATTAAAAATTAAAATACAATTGTTATTCTAGTATACAAAATTTATGATCAGAAAATAAAATGTATTTTAGGCTGATTTTGCCTACCCTCTTTGATCCCTATTCCTTCAGCCAGACTGCATAGTTGCAGCTTATTTTCAGGGCTGCCACTTTGAAGTGGAATAGAGTCTTGGAAAAATGTGGTTTATTGACACTGAAGCGAGCAATCAGCTATGAGCCGACAGGTAAAAGTAATGAAAGCCATATAGTACTGCTTACAGATGCCTTGGCCATAGTCACAGCACTAAAAAGCCAGAAAAATACTGAACTTAATGATTTAAGAGCAGTACTCTGTCAACTATGCCAGCAGTCCGCACCAAAAAGGGTAGTGGTACAGTGGGTTCCATCCCACTGCAACATCCAAGGCAACGAGGAGGCAGACAGACTGGCAAAAGAAGGTGCAAGACTACCACAACCAGATACTAGTATGACATACGAAGAGTCAAAACGGCTTATTAGAGCTAGATACATGACCAAATGGGAAACCGAACATACTGGCTACACAAAAAACGATGCCTATTACCAGTTGAACAGAAGAGAGCAGGTCGTGGTCTTCAGACTTTGCACTGGCCACAATAGACTGAGGTACCACTTATTCAACAAATTGAAGATAGGTGGCACTGACGAATGCCTGTGTGGTACCGGAAAAATGACCGCTGAGCATTTGCTGCAAAACTGCCAGACATACGAGGATCAGAGAGAGCAGATGTGGCCATCACCAGTGGCAACACTAGACAAGCTCTATGGCAGTGTCGACAGCCTCAGGATGACGGCTGCTTTTTTCGAAAAAATAATGGTTACTGTCGACTGCGTATGATGAAGAAGAAGAAGCTATGAGCCACTGGCTGCTGCTATTTCGTTCACTGTGTCATTGGCTCTATTATTGTCTGATGTCCTGCTCTACATTGTAACATTTGTGTTTAATCCAGTAACATGTATTATATTTGATAAAGTATCTATACTTTAATAACCTATTCACCTCAAATTGACAGCTTCAATCCAGGAGAGTAAACCTCTATGAGGCATTTAACATGTTGGCTGATTTGGGAAGGCAGCTGCAAACAGCAAGGAGACAGTATGTGGACTTACTAGAAAAAGAGAAGGAAATCAATAATGTAGGTATAATTTACTGAAGTAACTGATAGTTTCACTTTAACAATAATAAACTAAACTGAATCACAACAGCCAAACAGATAAGGCCAAGGAGAAAAGTGCATGATTGTGTACTGTGTCAGCTGTTTGCTTGTAAATAATCAAATCTCTTAATTTTTGTCATTGGCTTGTTAAGTTAGATTTATTAATTGCCCTATCTGAAGTTCCCCTTTTCTCCTGTCTATTGCAGACTTTTCTCATTAAGATTTTTCATTATGATTGTGTTTTCTAGCCTTCATAATCTGAAAGTATCTCATTTGGAATGGAATTTATTTCAGCTTAAATATATTTGTTTTCCTCTAAAACACAAAAACAAAAGTTAGCCGCTTCAATTTCAGAACAGAACTCAGGGATATAATTATGAGATGACAGGTTCTGCAGGTCAATATAACATATTGCACTTAGTCGACATTCAGTTCAGCTTGATGGATAAAAATGGTATAATTATCATTTGAAGAGAATTTCAGCAATAAGTGAGAATAAACAATAAATACATTAAAAAAAATAGATATTCTTTATTTTAGTGTGCATGATTATGATGTTACTTAAAAAAAAATGGCATTAAAAAAATATCCGAGTTTTTATCAAATCTAGTTTGCCAGGTTAAGCTAGCTTGCCATAATTAATTACTTCCAGCTAATCCATTCTTGTGAACTTGTAGGCTTTACAGTTATCTCAAATGGAAGCACAGGCATACAAGAATGCCAAGATGATGATGGAGACACTGATTGAATGTCCTGAACAGAACGAGGATGATCTACAGGATCTGGATTCTGAGAAAAAGAAACTGTGGGTAAACTTAATTGTACAACATTAATGCTATTTGTATTAATATCATTTACAATGTCAATAACTATGTTATGTGTGTTAGGGCTAGCATCAATGCTGTGGGGTCAGAATCATGGAAACATCTGTTATTAGAGGAAGTCAAGTCTATTGGAATTTCTCAGACTAAAAATGTGAAACTGAGCACTGTTGTGCATGTTGTAAGGCTGACAAACGAGGGCTGTGTATTGAACTAGAAACAGCAACATACAAAAACAAATTGCAACATAAATCATATCAGTAAAGACACGTTCATGATTTTAATGCAGGCTTTCTGCTAGAGGGCCAGTGACAGCAATGCTTTTTGTTTGGAGAAAAAAAAATTAAATCTAGATGTACATCATAAACAAATTTGAGTATATGCCCTAGGCATCTTAACCACCACCAACCAATATTTTCTCCTCAGTAAGAAATCTCGAGATCCACACAGAGGTCTCTGGTTTATCATAAATTTCTATTATCATTTCCTTTACTTCTGTTAGGCTTCCTAGTAGGCTCACCATGATGTGGATTACAGTGAGAATCCCAAGCTAGTTGTCCAAGCTGCAGAAACATAGTCTGTTTCCAGCTGCATTGTGTGAACCCGAGGCGTAGTTCTTTATCAGTATATTGCACCTGGCACTGACTTGAATGACTTAGTAATCCGCTGAAATAATAACATTATAATCATCATATTATGATGAGAGTACCAGGGAAACTGGAACTATAACAACAATAACCTTAATCTTTGTGTTGAGTGGTGTCGTGACCTAGGGGTGAAACATCCATTTAATAATTCCAATGTACCTGGTTGAAATCACACCCATGTCCAGTTATGGGTTATTTTTCTTGGTGCGATTGTCTCTCCACGTACGGAAAATAATGTCAACCTACCTCACTTGCACACCTGCCAAGAAACTTATAACAGTCAAGTAGCTTGGCAGTTATAAGAAGCGACGTTCTGAAAAGGACATGTTACTTACATCATTTGTATTGAGTTAAATGAAAATTGAGCCCTAGATCTATTAGAGCCATAACAACTACATCTTTAATCTTTTTTTTTTGAGTTGAACGAAGCTGACAGCCCCAAGACCACTGAGTCAAAAGAACAACAGTATTAAAATTGCAATCTGAATGAATATTGAATGATGAATGTAGGTGTGTAAGTTAACTGTTTATCTACCTCTTGTATTCTTTCGGTTGATGAATTTTATGTTCTGTTGTAGGTGGCTGGAATCTTTATTATAAATTATATTCTTATTGTGTACAGGAACTCTTTGTTACAAAGGTGCATTTAAGTAAATTTATAAATGGAAAATTGGTATAGCTGAGAGCCAAGCCTCTCAAGAAATGAAAAACAAAATGCTTGAAACAGTGAATGTTCGAATCCTGCAAGTTTCAACCACTACAGATCTCAAGGGAGGTGAGCTCAGTATCTAGTACTGTCCGAGACAGATGATAAACTCAGAGGTTCTGTGCACATGCCTGCACATTAAAGAACGCTTGGCAATTGAAAAGAGCAGGCAGTTGTTGTCCGGGTAAAATTCTAGAGGGAACATATTTCCTACCCAATAGTAGACCTGAATTAAGGCTACAAGAAGGCAGCATTTCCATTGTGCAAAGATAAAACAAGTAAATTATCTGTTTATCTGCAACTTGATGCTTACTTTCTGTGTCCAAACACCATGTCACACGGCATCCGTCCAGTATTCAGCAAGTTGAACTGCCTTGTCGTTCGCCTCCATCATGTCGTTCATGTCATAGGTTTCAGGGAGGTTGGGGCAGGACATCAGATGATCTTGGTCCTGAACTGCGCCGCATTCACATGTGTTGACATCTGAGTATCCCCATTTTCTTCAAGTTCACTCTGCATCTTGACACACTAGTTCGAAGTTTGTTCATTGCCTTCCATACAGCATAGGGCAGGTGGTGTCCAGACGCAGCCTCTTCCTTGAGCTCTATCCATGTATCCTGCATTGTTTCGCACCACTTCTCGATGCGTTGACCTTCCGGGCTTGTCTGGATGGTCTCTGTCGATTTTAAGACACTGTGTCTTGATTTAAGTCTTGTGGCTTGTTCCTGATAGCCAAACATTGGTTGTCTAGGGTCGTTTTCCTGTTTCCCTCGTTCGATTTCCGCAGCTACACCTCTTCTTATATCAGGTGGTGCAATGCCAATTAAGGTATATATTTTGTTTGTGGGGGTGGGTTTAAGGCACCCCAACACTATCCTGCTCATCTCGTTCACTGCAACTTGATAGCATGTATATACAAAAACCAACAACAAAAAAACCGAAATGAACACTATGTGCCATGTACATTTTATAAAATTGCAAGATATTGATGTTAATACTAATTTTCAGTGGTAATGTATGTTATGTACTTTCACAAGTACATGCCCAGATGAAATATTAAGAAGAATTAATGAGCAATAGAAGAATTTTAATAGTGACTTTGACCATATTAAATTCTAACTTAACGCCTTTATACTGGTTTAGAAGACTCTGCAGAGTATGTACACAACTAGTTTCCTTTACATTCACTTCATCTAAAAGGGGGGGAAGAGCATATTGTACTCTTCCTGTGAAAGATGGAGAAGGAAATTGGTGGTAAAGGTTACTTGTGTGGGAGCGCGGAGAAGAGATGGGTGAGTTTAAGAGAGCGGAATAGGAGGGTGGGTTAAGAATACAATGGGGTAGGGTGCAAGAAGGGAGAACCTTATATTGTTAATCTGCTGTTGTTTCTTTCATATTGTACAGTTCAACTAGCAGACAGGTGTTCTGTTTGTGTCTGTTAGTATCACTTTATTGCACATATTTGAAATTTAAAAAATAAAATATTATGTTTACTATATTATATACACATTTGTGTTTAATAAAACATGTATTTGTTTAATAGAAGAATGCTAAGATCAAATAAATGAAGTGGGAATGTCACTAGACAGATGTTATAGACCTCTATCGAAATATAATTCAATGGTTTCGTTGCTTTCTCCCAATAGGCTGGATGTGAACAGGGCACTGGCAGCTCAATTACATTTGTCCTATTTAGATCATGGGACAGCAATGGACAAAGCCATTGAGCTCAAGACAGAACAGTTGAACAGTTACTCCCATGTTCTCAATGCTCATGTAACAGGAATGATGGATTTGGAGGAGTATTGTGGTCAGATTAAAGGGTGAGTGACCTATTCATTTTATATAGATCTCAATTTGTTACCAAATTTGTAGGTTGTTTTCTGCACTTCCTTTAGTGAATGGCTGTACATCATTTTGTACATGTTTTTACCAAATGTAGTAGTAGCTCCTCACTTAAAAAATATAAGAAATATCACTACAGTGTTTATTCAAATTGCTGAAATCCACCTGAACAATTTGTTTGGCTGAGAAATAAGTCACTTGCTATTACAGACACCATACACTATACAGACTAGGTTTTTATTTGACCTCTGATAGAAAAAAGCTTTGCCATACCAATGGTTTGAATGCATGTCTTGTTTCATGGTCAAAGACAGAGATCCAAAATGCTTGGCCAGCCACTCTTTGCTCCATGTATAAACCTCCTTATTCTTGATTCTAGGAACCAACATCATCACACGGGGGACATTCCCATAAGTGCTCCGTTCTCCGTTCAAGCAGCCAGCCAAGCGTATATATATACTCAAGAGACCCAATCAGGTGTTGATTTTGTGTTCTTCTGATCTTTCTAGCCAGAACACACTTTCTCCCTTCTCCCTTAGTCACTCCAAAATCTATCATCCTCTGCACATATGCATTTTCGTGACCCTCTGTCTCTTCATCATTCTGTAGACTGTTCATACTGCCCTTATCAACTCAACCCTGTCTCTCATCATCACAGTGTCGTTCACCACAGCTTGTTGTGCCACTGCATCAGCTCTTTCGTTGCTACAGACGTCTGCATGTCCCGGGCAGTAAATACATATGACACCTTGTATACCAGAGTTTACAGAAGAGAGGCCCATTCCCTTTTTAGCATGCATTGTTCCATCTTACGGAGCATGCCCCTCGAATCTGACAGTATTACTGCGCGTGTCACTGGTTGTGTCACCAACCAAGTCAGGGCCGCTGTTACCGCCTCATTCTCCATCCTCATTCTCGATGTGACACTGGAGTAGGCAGCTGATTTCTCCACCACCTCATTTTGGTAGCCGACGAAACCCCAACCGCACTTGTTTACATCTCTGCTGGCAGAGCCACCTGTGTACAGAATTGAGTCTTGTGGTCCTGAGTTTTGCTGAATCAGCTCCTGTATTGAAGCTTGTCTTAGTGCCGCCCCACTCGCAACACTCTCTGCTCAGTTGTATCACCACTCTTGTCAGGGGGCTCTCGTTGCCCACTTCTACCCATTCACTACCTCTTCCCACTTCTTCCAAAGCACAGAACCTCATCAGGGAGTTTTCTTTATCTGCCATCCATGACCTTCCTTGCTTAATGTTTCTGCCTTTGAGTGTATCCAAGTCTTGGTGCAAAGGGTGGCGCTCGTTTGTTGGAAACGTTGGCCTAAGCCTTTACCTGCACTACTTGATGTTGCACCTTGATGCTTGACAAATCAAGTATTATCATAGCAGCAACGGGAGTATCTCTAGTGCATCCCAGAACTGCTCTCATGGCCTCATTCTGGAATACTCCAATTTATCTACCCGTGTCTGTGATAACGTGAGTAACCCAAGACCGTAGTCCAGGAAAGGCAAAACCAGTGCTTGCATCAATAGGAAGAGAGTCCATTGTTGCATGTCTGTGGCCACCATGACTTTGATTGCATTTATACCACTCTTTGGTTTCAGAATCACATTATCAACATGTTTATTGAAAGAGAGACTTCTGTCAAATGTGATAACCAGGTATTTCATGTCATGTCCTCTCTCAATGTTGGTGCCCATGCAGGTGGCCCCTGGTTGTGTATCTGAGACCAACCTATTGTTTAGGGAGAACCAGACAATCTTGGCCTTAGATGGATTGATTTCAGTGTTGTAGTCGGTGCACCATTCAGATAGTTTTCCCAGCTTGCTTCGCACACCCGCGACAATTTCAGTCCTGTCTTTGCCCTTTGGATATCGTCCACATGCCCTGATTGTGTAGCAGGATGTCGTCCACATATGTGAGGATCCTACCAGGCCCAGTCACCTCCATCTGTGAGGATCCTACCAGGCCCAGTCTCCTCCATCTGTGAGGATCCTACCAGGCCCAGTCTCCTCCATCTGTGAGGATCCTACCAGGCCCAGTCTCCTCCATCTGTGAGGATCCTACCAGGCCCAGTCTCCTCCATCTGTGAGGATCCTACCAGGCCCAGTCTCCTCCATCTGTGAGGATCCTACCAGGCCCAGTCTCCTCCATCTGTGAGGATCCTACCAGGCCCAGTCTCCTCCATCTGTGAGGATCCTACCAGGTCCAGTCTCCTCCATCTGTGAGGATCCTACCAGGCCCAGTCTCCTCCATCTGTGCAATTTTGCAAGTGTACACATTAAAAAGTACAGGAGACAGAGGAGAGCCTTGAGGTAGTCCCGACTTTATGGTTCTGATCTCTGATGTCCAGGAACCGTACTTTAGAGCGACACTTCCTAACATAAGGACCCTTACAATCCAACGGACGATCCGGAGGTCAATATTAAAATCTACTAATAGGTCGATTAATTTGTCGTAGTTGACCCTCCTCTTCTTCTTCGTTCGTTCTCAATCTCCCACTACCAAACCTTGAAAGGGTAAGTAGCAGAATGTAGTCCAGAGAACAGAATGCGTTGTGTTGTAGTTTACAGCTTGGCTGCGATATTTGCACCTTTCAGTCCAACACATCCGACTTCAGCAAGCATTTTTTGAGTACCGAGTTAGCATTCCCTCTTCGATCCCTTCTCCTTAGCCAGTCTGCCCTGCTGCAGCCTGTTATCCAGGATCACCACGTGGAAGTGTAGAAGGGTCTTGGCAGCTATGGTTTGCTGGCCCTGACGCTAGCAGTCAGCTATGGGTCGCTGACCACTGCAGCTCATGCGCTGCTCAGCATCTTGATCCCAGTTGACCCTATTATGGGCATCTTCCAGGTCGATCGTCGTGACGACAGTTACTTCTTTTGTCTGGAAGTCCTCATATATGTTGTATGCCAAGACAGCTGCATTGGTGGCTGTGTCTCTGTCAGTTCTGTATGCGCCTAGGTTGTCTGGAAATTGACCAGTGTCTTCCAGCTCACTGGCAACTCGTCTAGCAATGATTCTCTCCAGCACCTTACCGTACACATTATTCACCTGTTTCAAACCACGCTCGTGTCAATTTTGGCAGACATTGGTTTTTTTTGCTTTTCCATGTATGGAAAGTAATGGCAACCTACCGTACTGAATACCTGCCAACAAACTTATAACAGCCAAATAGGTTGGTAATTGTAAGGAACCACGTTCTGCAAAGGGGAGGCTACCTACTTTACTTTATCCACCTTCAATGGGATATATTGTAGGCTGCAGTGGTGTTATTTATTCTTCCCAAATTCAGGGCACCTTGTTTCACAAATGAAGTTGTTAATGCTTATGTATAATTCAGTTCAGTTCATCCTGTAGCCCATCAGGTCTTGTTGAGGCACACTTGAAGACACTCCCACAATCCCACACCATCTCTCTCTGTCTGCTGCTGCCAGTCATGCTTCACCGGGACAAAGGTTTGACTACTCAGTGATGTTGTCTGTCCATCTCTTCCTTGGACGTCCCCACCCTCTCTTTTCTGGTACGGAACGATGCAGTATAGAATTTATAATTCCGCTGGACCTCGAGACATGCCCATCATACCAAGCCATCTTTCACCTTTTGATAGCTGTGAACAGATCATCAAAAGGTCCAATTGCATTTTCCACTCTCCGTCGTATTTCAACGTTAGTGACACCATCCTTATATGTAACATTTAAAAGTCTTCTTACTCATCTCATTTCCATTGCATGTATTCTACACTGTATATTGGCAGTAATGGTTCAAGTCTCACAGGCGTACACAAATATTGAGAGCACCAATGAGTGCACTAGTCTAACTTTTATACTGAGGGCGAGCCGCTTATCCTGCCATATGGGTTTCAAACGCGTTTGTCTGGGCTATTCTGGCAATTATCTCAGGATGGGAGCCCTATTCACTGATCAGTGATCCCAGATACTTGAACCGGTGTACAACTTCAAGTTACTGACCATTTGCTTTTATCACAGAAGTAAACTCTTTCGTGTTATTAGTTATCAGCTTTGTTTTCTCTGCATTTATCTCCATGCCATAGCTCAGTGCCGCTCTATCCAATCTACTAATCAGCTCCTGGAGTTCTATTTCCATGCCTGCCAGACCATCTATATCATCTGAAAAAATATGTATAATTGAAAATAATAATATTGTTTTATTTCAGACAGGTGATAGAATGTGGTGCTCTGCCTGAGATGGTGGAGTGCATTCTTGAGAATGATGTCCTGGAAAGCCCATGGGATCAGTCACTGTGGCTAGCAGATTGTTCTAGAGATGAGGCTGTCAACCAACTTACAGATATGGAAGTGGGCACTTTTCTTATTAGGCCCAAAGATGAACTTATAAAGCCCTATGCACTTTCCATTGTGTGAGTTGTTAAACTTTTTCATGTGTGAATATAGATTTATATAACAAAACTGACTGATGCTGTAAAGCTACAAATGTAAAATTTAGCTGCTAATGTAAATACAATGCCAAATTATAATATAATAGAAACAGGTGAAAAATAGACTATATCGCTGTCTGGCGGGCCAAAGGGCAGGAGCCTATAGGCTGCTGGATCAATAACCAACCAACCAGCTGTCTGGTAAACTAATGTTTTCTACTGCAATAAGTCACTTTTGTATAAATAATAAAACAGTTTTCATTTAGACAAGTCCATTGACTGTAGATAATATATTCTTCTTCTTCTTCTTCTTTTACTTCTTCTTCATTCATACTCAGATCAAGGTCCATGTTTCTCTTACAAAGGATGCCTTTGTTTGTAAGGCTGTTTTATCTCCATACAGCTTTTATCTCATATCTGTCTCACGACGCCAGTCTTGTTCTCTCTCTTCCTGTGTGAGCATGCAGCTTTGTAGGATGTGTTCCACGGTCATGTTATGCTTCCCACATGGATGCCAATTATCTGCCTGAATCCTCATTTTGTTGTAAAGATGACCCTAGAGTCTGTTATGCCCACTTCTCAGTCTGAAGATGATGACTTGCTTGTGTCAAGTTAAATCATAGTGGCTGTCTTCTTTTCAGAAGTGTAGATATTGATCAGCCCATTTTCCCCTGAAGGTGGCTCTAACTATGGTCTTGACCTCATTATACATGATGCTCAGGTCTGATTGTGGGGTAGCTTCTCTACACCTTGCTAGTTTGTCTGCAGCTTCATTGCCTTCAGTATTGCAGTGGGATGGGATGAATATTATGACCAACCTTCGGTGCTATGCTGAGAGCTGTGTCAAGGAGTATATGCATTCCTCATAGATCTTCATCTTTGTGTTGTTTTAGTGCTGCTAATACTGATGAGGCATCAGTTAAAAATACTATATTTTTTATGGACATCTTCATCTTGGATTACAAGCTCGGCTGCGGTCTTCAGTGACTGCTTCTGCATGAAAGTTATTGAAGTATGTTCCCATTGTTAGCACTTCAGTTTTTTCTTCTCCATTCCTAAGTCTGTCATAGACAACACAACCTCCATTTGAAGGGGGTTTGGTAGCAGAGCCATCTGTATATACACATATCCAAGTTTATGGTGGGTATATTCTCCTAAGATATTTTTCCATGATAAATTTTGTTTCTAAATCTGTGAGGCCCCTTCTTCCATATTCCCTCTGTGGCTTCTACCATCTCAGGAGATTTGGCCTTTTTCCGTGGCTTATTATTGGGTCTGCTCTTGCAAGAGCTTCTGTTTTTGGTATGAAGCAGTTCATCTTTAATCTACCTCTTCCAATGTGATTTATCCTGTCATATATTGGGTGTTCTAGCATTTTTTTTATTTTCTCCCCCTACTGGAGTGCTTTTTGGTCTTTGTGCATCTCTATACTCTTGATCCTTGGGATGTTCTACATTACATTTATTGGTGTTGTTCTCATAGCTCCAATGATGATATATATACCTTAGTTTTGGGTTGTTTGTTGGAAAATATTTTGTTGTTTCTGTGGACCATACTACTATCCAATATTCTAGCACTAGTCTCACATATCTTGTGTACAGTATCTTTAGGGTGCTCATGTCAGCTACCCATGTTGGGTCCAATATTTCTCTCATTATGGCCATTCTGTTCTTAGCTTTGTTGGTGGCTTTTTAATCTGGTTTTTTTCATGTCAGGCTTGGGTCTATTGTTATTCCTTTATAATACATTCAACAGCAAAATTTCACTAAACAAAACAATATTATAATATTTCTTTTTTTTTTTTGCGTTCGCCTTATTTTTCTAATCCCCAAGGTGGTGTGCGTTGCACTGTGTTTTATATTTTGCGCCTGTCGGCTCAATGCATCCGACTTCAGCATGCATTTTATGTAAGGGTCTGCTTCCTCCTGCATTTTCTAAAGGTTTGCTTCCCCGGGGTAACGGTTGGTGCTGTGATGGGGATTGAACTCAGCACCTTCGGATTGTGAGCCGTGCCACTTAACCACTGGGCCACGCCGTCCCATATAATTATTATATAAATTGCATTTAATATTACTACATATTATTATATTATAACAAATAACTAGCATTCTGTATCATAACCAGCTACCAGTTAATACAACTTTATTAACAGCCTTCAGCATATAACACAACCACGAATCTCAGTGAAAGTTGGTGTAACTGTGCTAGATATTGATACATACGTTTGAAGAACCTTAACAGAATAAATAAAAAACTATCTAGAAGGATTAAATGCTCTAGAAGCCATAAACAATATTCAAAATTCATTTAAAGAAATGAAAGATTCCTCATTGAGAGGTGATTTAAAAGAATTATTACTCACCAATCTGTATTACTTTGAAGGTTTAGAAAAGTCATTGGAAGAAATCAATGCAAATGCTGCAGATATGGCCAGCAAATTGGAGCTGGAAGTGGAGTCTGAAGATATAGCTATTCTGTTCTATTTCTAAGAATTGACTTAACCGGACGCTGGGCACACCCATAGATGTTCAATTTCTCTTAGTAAATGGTGAAGGATGTGGATACTGATGGTTACTGTAGCTTGTTGATTGTACACACTTCTGCCTCATCCTCTCTTGCACACCAGTCTGCTCGAAGCTTGTTTGATATGAAAAATCTGCAGTCTATGAATTACTGATACATCTATTGCAGATTTATCATCTAAGAGATGGTCATTGATAGACTTCAATATGTCACTCCTATTCATATTCAGTGTACCCATAATTGGTGTCTGTGAAGCCAGTATATCAGCTCTTTTGTTGCCCTGAACCTCCAGAATGACCAGGGCAGTAGATCCACACCAGCATCTCTAGGTTTGATGCATCTACAGCTGCCATTCACTCATGCCTTAGTCAGCCCGTCTGTACCTTCCGAAGCAAGGCTTGGGAGTCTTAAACAATGACTGCTTCTGCTACAAAGTCCCAGATATAGTCATCTCATAGCTACAGTCACTACTTCCATCTCTATTTTGTACTGTAGGTTGCAGTTCTGTATTTACCACTCTGCTAGTGATGATCAGCCCTCTGATTCTAGATGAGAAACCTTAACTAGATATCACACTTTGTAGCACTGATCTATCTGTATATATGATGACATCACTGTATTGCATATTATTATTTTTCAGTTTGTTAACCTCAAGCTCTGCTCTAACATTG
The DNA here is from genome assembly GCA_036924085.1 of Ariolimax columbianus. NCBI lineage: Eukaryota > Metazoa > Mollusca > Gastropoda > Stylommatophora > Arionidae > Ariolimax > Ariolimax columbianus. The sequence goes on from JAVGWX010000008.1 coordinate 60,321,995, forward strand.
CACCACTCTCTGCATTCTCTGCCTAGGCTATGATGACTCTGTGATAATCTGTTATTCTATTGCTAGTGTGACCTGACAATGACAAGGCAGACAGACTACCAAAGGAGGGATCAAGACAAGAACAACCACACACAGCAACAACTTTACAAACAGCTCATAAGATCAGCAAACAAAGAAATTTGGGAAACACGGGAAGTGAGGTCTCCAGACATATGGCAGGCCCCAGTCCAAATGACAGTGTAAATCAACTCACAAGGAAGGATCAGAGCACAATTTTCTGACTTAGAACCCAACAATTGCCACTGAAAAAACACCTGAACAAAATTCAACCACAACATACTCCTGAGTGCCAGCCATGTACACACCCATATGAAACTGCTGATCATCATCTCTTTGAGTGCTCAGCTCTCAATGATTTTAGAAAAATGCTTCTTCCTCCATGGCCACATACTTACTTACTTAGTCGCTCCTCTTCTACCGTGAGGTGTAGAGGTTTGCCAAAGAGAACGTCACACTGCTCTATCCGCCGTCTTTTTCCTGACCTCTTTCCAATCCAGCCCTCTATCACTTAGGGACTGTTGTATGTTGTCTTCCCAACGTACTTTGGGACGTCCTCGGGGTCTGCGTCCTTTACTTTTGATCTCCCATGACCGCTTTGGTATCCGATCTTCTTCCATTCTACAGACTTGGCCAAACCACTGTAGTTGGGACTGCTCCACTCGTGTCTGCAGGGGTTTAACTTCAAGATTGCTACGTATTGTCTGGTTACGGATCTTGTCCCTTTTCGTTATCTGAACCGCCTTTCTTAGGTACCTCATTTCTGAAGTCATGGTCACAAACATGGAACACTATATGGCACTAGACAACAGCTGATAAACACGTGCGGATACCATTATTTGGTATTGGATTGAAGGGTGAGAGCCCGGATGCTGCTTGATCCGTAATAACAACAACATTGCTAGTGTGAATCCATTCTTCTCCGTTGGCTATCATCTTAACTGTGGTCACTTGTTGAATTGTTCTCTCTGTCCCAAATTCAACACAAACCTCACTGATGTGAATGATGGATGGCCAACAAGATTGGCATCTTGGCCTGAAGATACAGAGGGTGTCATAGATCTACACTGATATCAAGTGTCATTACCCCCTCCACACACTGGAATGTACTGGATGCCCAAGAGAGTGAGCACCTGCCATGCGATATCATTATCGCGAAAGTAATACCAACCAGACACAGAAATGCTAAACAGGTTTTCAGATGTAAGGCATATCACCATGTCAATGTTTTACACAGACTGCCAGACAAATTGGCACATCACCACTAGATCTCCTTTTATCCAACCACCCTGGTGTAGTCAACTGGTAGAACAGGCATGGAAATAAAGAAGATGGCAACAAAATAATTGCAGAAAGCCCAAAAGAGACAGCCAAAGAGTGTCAACTAAGTTAATGAGATGAACAAGAAAAACGCAGAGCCACCAATTACTTTAAAGCCTTAGCAAGAGAATTGAAAAATAAGAAGTTGGAAGAATTTATCACAGGGGTGAGTAATGATAATAGCCTTCAGAAGTTCTGGCACATGCATCAAAAGATGAATGGAAAAATTCAAGATAGCTCATCCCCACCATTCAGAATGCATAGGGATGTCATGGCAGATGAAGAGAAAGATCTTGGATTTGATCATCCTTATGTTGCCCAGACAGACAAAGGAGATGAAGATGTGCACCAGGAAACTTTGCTCTAAAAAAAACTGGCATCATCGAAACGTAATTAAAAAAATAGGCATATATTATACGCTCAAGCAAGAACACAGCTCCAGGGTCTAATGGACTACAGTTAGTTAATTAGTTGCCCATCCAGTCTCATGACAAGGTTTCCAGCCTCATGTAATTTTACATGACAAGGTTTCCAGCCTCATGTGATTTTACATGACAAGGTTTCCTGTCCCAAGATTTTACATGACAAGGTTTCCAGCCTCATGTAATTTTACATGACAAGGTTTCCAGTTTCATGTGATTTTACATGACAAGGTTTCCAGCCTCATGTGATTTTACATGACAAGGTTTCCAGCCTCGTGTAATTTTACATGACAAGGTTTCCAGTCCCAAGATTTTACATGACAAGATTTCCAGTCCCAAGATTTTACATGACAAGATTTCCAGTCCCAAGATTTTACATGACAAGGTTTCCAGTCCCAAGATTTTACATGACAAGGTTTCCAGTCCCAAGATTTTACATGACAAGATTTCCAGTCCCAAGATTTTACATGACAAGGTTTCCAGTCCCAAGATTTTACATGACAAGGTTTCCAGTCCCAAGATTTTACATGACAAAGTTTCCAGTCCCAAGATTTTACATGATAAGGTTTCCAGTCCCAAGATTTTATATGACAAGGTTTCCAGACCCGTGCTTAAACCTATTAAGATTCCCTTTTATAACAATGATAAAATATAGCAGCGTTCTGATTCATTCTTCCGCATTCATAGAGGGAATGTTTGTTATGGGGTTTATGAAATATTTGTCAGATGAAAATAAACAGCATCAAACAAATATATGATCCTGTATTTCTAATTTATGTAAATGGTATAAGGATTGAGATATATGATTTTAGATAGAAGTAGATGATATACAAAGACCAACCCACAATGCAACAGCTCTGGAAGACAACAAATTTGTTGTAATTTATTGATGTGTTCTCATTTGTTCTAGGTGCAGTAATGAAGATGGTTTTCCAGATGTGAAGCACTGTGTTGTATACCACCCTGTTGGTAGGGGATATGGATTTCGACCAGATGCAGCAGTCTTCAACTCCATTGATGAACTTGTAACCAAGCATGCTCACACCTCTATAAGGATATACTTTAGTCACATAGACACTTGCCTGCTTTATCCGGTGTTCCTAGACAGATCCAGGGAAAGCATCTGTGAGCAGAACTAGAATAGGTCATAATTTACATCTGTGAGCAGAACTAGAATAGGTCATAATTTACTAAAATTGCTTGTAATTAATTCATCTTTTGAAGTCATCTTTTTTGTTTGGACCTTCTCAGCAGTTCAGGAGGAAACAGTTGAGAGATATGTTAAAATAGTTTAGAAATGCTGTCTTCATTTCTCATTATGATGCTTAAAGAGAAGGCATTTATAACTGTAGGAACCCTGCTCAAAAATACACTTATTTTTACAGCTGTAGGTTTCCTTTGCAATTTATTTTTCATAGCGAGAAATCTTTATTTATCTCCCTTTACAAAAAAGACCCATAAACTATAGATGTTCTGTCATTTAGTGTGACCATTTTAGCTAGCTCCTTTCAAGAAGTCTGTATCAGAGCACTTATGTGTGTCTTGCATTGTGGTTTCTGTATCAATTAGCCTGACATGATGAGGTTTGTTAGCCTACATGACCAACCAGCTATAGTTGTCCATTATGGAAGTTTAGTAAAGTAAGTTTACAGTAGACCTATTCTCCCTTTCGCATGTACTATTTACTCAATTTTTTTGACCAATATTTGAGCCCATTTAATATAATTTGTCAAGCGATTCTACACATTCTGATGTTTATTAGACTTCTTAGGGACTTGGCAACATCTCAGAGAAAGTTCTCTGTGTTCATGTCAGTGGAGAAAATACATTCAAATTGGTTGACTATGGTAGAGCTTGCTTACATCTGAAATATATGTGGATTGAATGTAGTTGTATGGGCAAATGTATATTAAAGAGAGAAAAAGAGAGCGAGAGTCTATGTTTGTGTATGTAAGAGAATGAGTTTGAGTGAGAAAACGAGAAAAAAAGTTAGTTTAAATTATACATTTTTTTGTTGGTTTCTGTTCTTGGTTATCCTGCTCACATCCTTAACATTAGAAAAGCAAGAATAATACATACAATTTGACATAGTTTAACAAGGATTTACAGAATAGAGAAAGATGACCAGCATGTTAAAATGAAAAGCCTGTGTGCTTGGAATGCAACAACAATATACATGACGGCTGATCAAAAAGATAACTAAACCAACTTGTCTATTTGATAAAATCCTAAGTCTCTTCTAAATTACCCCTCCTCCGCCCGAGTTGACACATTTATTTCTCCTAGTGGTACTCTCACTGCTGAAAGCATTTTTTAGGATCTTCATCAGGTGCTTCGTTGCCTTTGTCTTGATTTTATGGTGTCCTTAAATCTCGTCCTTTTGAGTTAAACCTTGTCTTTGAAGAAGATAAAAGTTGCAGTGAGCCATGTCATGATGGTTCTTCCAGCCTACACATCAAAGAAATTTGGTTTTGTTGAAACACATCATTGAACAGATTCAGCAGACCTCTTACTCCCCAGACATGGCCATCTGTGAGTTTTGGTTCCTTCCAAGACTCTAGGTGCCAGTCAAATGAACACAATTTAAGGGCAGAGAAAAACAAATGTGATGAAGTCACTGATGAATATTCCAAATAATGACTTCCACAAATGTTTCCAGCAGTGGGAAACTCAGATGTGTGACAACTTAGAAGGGACTTATTTCTAAGGAGATTTAGTTTTGAACTAAAAAAGTTGTTGTTGAATGCCCACACTAAGTTAGATTACTATTTTGTGTGCACAGAAAAGGGCATTAAGTGGCAGGTTGCAGTAGCTTTCTTCACATCCCAAGCATGCTGATGAAGGTGGACCAGAGTCCTCTAAGCAGTTGTACTATGCTTAGCTTGTGTGTCATTCATTACCAGGCTTGATCCCTACCTCGTTAGCCAAGCGGTCACGAAAACAGCCCGTTTCCAGGGAAAACTGTGTGGAAATGAGGTTGGGGGTCTTGGCCAGTATATTCTACCTGACCCTGACTAACATATTTGATCAGTATGCTTTGCCTTGCCAGATGCTAGTCTCCTCTTGCTACTAAATAGATAAGTTAGTTTGTTTTTTCCAGCGTAAGGCCGGACACTTTTTGATCAGCCCTTGTGTGTATATATATATATGCAAGCTTATTACAGGTTTAGTGCAATCAATTAACATTTGTTCCATAATATGTGCATTAATTTTACCAGGTGCAATAATTCATTTGACTACCTGTAATGTTGTTATGTATAAAAGAGACAAATTATTGTGTTTTCTTTACCTGATTTAATACAATTGTTATGTCACTGTATGTATGTATGTATATATATATATATATATATCATAAGAACAGTGAGGCTAGTGAAATAGAGAGTATTATCAGAAGAAGTGACGAAGTTACCAAATGGATAGAAAATTGGTTAATGAGAAGACGGCAGAGAGTGGACATAAATAAGGAGTGATGTGAGGTAAAAAGTGGAGTGCCACAGGGCTTGGTTTTTGAACTAATTTTGTTCTTCATATGTATAAATGATTTGGACAATGCTATCAGATCCATGATTGCAAAATTCGCGGATGACACAAAACTATGCAGAAGTGTCTCATCTAAAACAAAAGGATAGTGAAGCCGGATTTAGATACAATTTTGGGATGGTCTGCAAGCTGGAAAATGGAGTTTATTGTAGATAAATGTACAGGTAGATACAATAGGGAACATAATTACAGAATGGAAGAAAACTATATTAGAAAGATAGAAAAGGAAAAGGGTTATAATAGATCATAGAGGTAAGATGAGTTAGCAAGTCCTGGTAGCAGTGAAAAAGGCAAATGCAATGTTAGGTATGATAAAAAGGAATATTAAACATAGAAGCATGGAAGTGAAAGACAAACTGTTGTTCTCCGTTCATTTTCAATCTCCCGCTACCAAACCCTGAACAGAGCTTTCTAAAGTAGCTTGATGTAGTTTTAAGAACGGAATGTGTTGTGTCAGTAGTTTACAACATGACTGCAATATTTGCACTTTTTGGTTTGACACATCAATCTACAGCAGAGACAAACTGTATAAAGCAGTAGTTGGATCTAAATTGGAGTACTGTGTTCAGGTGTGAAATCCTTATCGTATATAAACGTGTTGCAAAGGATACAAAGAAGAGCAACAAAACCGATAGTGGGATGCCAGAATTATAGTTAATGAGAAAAGATTAATAAAAACTGGCCTACGGTGTCTAGAAAAGCGAATAATTCAAGGGGATTTAATACAGGTTTATAAGATAATCAAAGGGAAGGATAAATTAGACAAACAAGTTTTTCAAAATACAGCCGCCAACAAGAACAAAAAGGCACAGCGACAAAATAATTCAAGAAAGGTCCAGATTAGATACCAGCAAATATTTTTTTAGTCAAGAGAGTGGGGAATGTTTGGAATGCTTTGCCATGGGAAATAGTGGCAGCAGAATCGATTAATACATTCAAGAAAGATTGGATGCGCATTGTTATTTTTAGATTTAGTGAATGTAAAAGAAACTGGCTGTATACAGAATCTGCAGTCTTCTAAACCAGTATAAAGTCATTAAGTTAAAGAACTGTGTATTAGTGGAAGGAATAGAAATATCATAAAAACGTGGCACAAATGGAAAGAAAAATTATGTGAAAAGAACAATATTTAATAGTGGAAGGAAAATAATTATAAAAAGAAGTGTGGAAAGAAAGCAAAAGGATTAGTCATGTCTGAAGAACAATGTTGATTATTTAAAGGAAAAATAATAAAAGTAGAATAGTGAGTATTAATGGAAGAGAAAGTATTATCAGTAGAACAATGTGGATTAGTGGAAGTAAGAGTTACATTATAAGAAAAGCATTATCATAGTAGTAGCATAGATTCTTGGAAGGAAAAGTGTAAACAGTAGTATGTATATTAACCACTCATACACCACCTGCTGGACTTCTTCATCAGACCTGAAAGTCTTTCTTCTCAATGCCTTTTTCAGTCGTCCAAATTTGTGGAAATCACTTGGGGCTAGGTCTGGTTAGTACGGCAGATGTGGTAGACACTAAAAGTGGAGGTTCTCAATGGTTGCAGCTGTTGCACGGGCAGTATGGGGTCGAGCATTCCAGAAGTCCACGTCGTTTGCATTTGATTGTGGGTCGAAGATGATTCCTGAGAAGATATGCACACATGGAATTGATGACAGTGTTCACCCTGGGAATGTAGTGCTCTAAAATAGTACCTCATTGATCCCAAAAAGAAAGTCGGTATAACCTTCCCTGCAGATTACTACATGCAAAACTTCTTTGATTTAGGTGATGAGGGATGACACAATTTCTTGCTCGCTCAATTTGTTTCAGGCTTGTGGTAGTGAATCTAGATTTTGTCTCCAGTAACAATTTTTGCTAGGAAACCATCACCTTCTGCTTCAAAGTGCTGCAAAAGTTCCTGACAGACATCAATGTGTCATTTCAATTCTGGAATAAGCTGCCATGGCACCCACCTTACAGACACTTTGTGGTACTGTAGCACATCATGGATGATGTGGTGTGCTGAACCTTGACTGATGTTCAGCAATTTCATTCACAGACAATCAGGGATTTTCATTTTTGAGGCGGTCAACAGCTGCAATCGACTCTGGGGTCACTACTCGGTTTGCCTAACCTGGTCTTGAAAAGTTTGCTACAGAACTCACTCACGCCATTTGGAATTTCCAACACCACTCATAAACTTACTGGAGTGAAAGACATGCATTATTGTATTGTACTTTCTTATGCCAATTAATTTCTATAGGCTTTACCTCTGAGCTGCTAAAAAAATGTATAACAGAATGCTGCTCATCTTTGGTGCATATCAATAGTGGGGCGGCCATCTTTTAACTGAAATTATAACGTCATATGTTCATCTGCACTGTGATGGCACATGCAGGGCACTCTTGACATACGTAGCAACCAAAAAAAAACAAAAAAAAGATAGCACTGCTCGAGCCCAGCCCACTAAGCAGAGAAATGCACCTGGCTACTACCAACTCACACAAGAGATGAGGCCTGCACAGGTCGACTAAGATTAAGACCCCTCGTAGATATAGTGGTAGCCGTGTCCATGACTAAGAAATGCAACTCTTCTGAGTTGGTTTTTTACTTCTGCATATTGCAAGAGCTTCTTTTCACCTAGTCTGAGGTGCCTCTTCAAGGTACATCTTCTCTTGTATTGGTCTGCTGCTTCATGTTTCCAGGATGCCAGACCCATGCCCAGTACCTTCCTATCCCACTAAAACACGTCTTTGAACCTCAGCTGTTGATGGCAAACTGTTCTTGTGCCGTCAGCCACACATAATATCTGTTGAAATGTGATCATCATCCATGCCATGAACATGGCCAAGCCGTCATAGTCTTCATTGACTGAGTAGAGTGTACAGGTTTGGGAAACCAGTTTGAGAATGCATCTCTGCTACTCCAAGAAATGTTGTAGATGAAAGGTGGTAAGTCTTTCCTCTTGCTTTGCATATAGATAGTCCAAATTTCGCTACCACATAAGAGTATACCAACTACACAAAACTTAAGCCATGACCATAGTTTATGATACAAGTTTTGTGTGAGATGAGCATATATGACAGCAGCTTTGCCAATGTGATTGTCAATTGCAGCATCTAGAGAGAGCTTGCCGTGGATGATGGACCCTAGATATGTGAACTGGTGCACAACTGCCATTTCATAATTACCGCTGGCAACTATTAGTGTAGCAACTACTTCCTGTTTCAGCACATAAGTCTATTTTCAACTTAATGTGAGACCAAAAATTGTGTACACATGGGAGAGGTGATCTATCAAACTCTGAAGTGCTGACTGAGTAACAATAGCAGCATACAGCAAGTCACTGATAATGACCTTCCTAAACTTCGCTTTTGCCTTGATCCTATCCAAGATTAAATAGCCGACCATCAGACCTATTGTGGGAATCAAGATGCTGAGCAGCACATGAGCTGCAGTGGTCAGCAACCCATAGCTGACTGCTAGCGTCAGGGCCAGCAAACCATAGCTGCCAAGACCCTTCTACACTTCCACGTGGTGATCCTGGATAACAGGCTGCAGCAGGGCAGACTGGCTAAGGAGAAGGGATCGAAGAGGGAATGCTAACCCGGTACTAAAAAAATGCTTGCTGAAGTCGGATGTGTTGGACCGCAAGGTGCAAATATCGCAGCCAAGCTGTAAACTACAACACAACACATTCCGTTCTCTGGACTACATTCTGCTAATTACCCTTTCAGGGTTTGGTAGTGGGAGATTGAGAACGAACGAAGAAGAAGAAGAAGACCTATTGTGAAGACAAATACTTGCTTCAGTAGCAGAGCAAAGAAGATTCTATGTCGGGGTCAGTGCACAGCCTTGTTTGACAACACTGCATGTGAAATGATTGTAATATATTACTATAAAATAGAACTGTTCCTTTCATTGCCACTTGGGAAGATATTAGCTGCAACAATTTATTAAGGCAGCCTATTTTTAACAAACTCAAGTGGGAGGATAACGTCAAAAGATGAACATGGGAAAACCTGGCAGATTGCACTATTAAGGCATGATATAGAAAAAGTTGTCGACCTTTGATGTGGAGATGGCTTTTGAACTGAACATCACTACCTTTACAGCAGATGTAATCATGACCATTCACAGCAGTACTTCTGAGACCTTTCTTTTGTGATTTATTGTGCAATCATACAAGGTCATTTACAACACTTGATATAGTCCTCCTAAGATGTGCTTCTTTATGTCACATTCACTTTGTTTAGTTTCTTTCTCAATAAAAGTATGACGTTTCTTCGCCCTGAAAATGATTGTCATAGTTTACAGCAAGTCTACGATAACAGCACCTATCTGTCTGACGCATCCAGTTTCAGCTGGATTTTTTGGGTACCGAGTTTGTCTTCCCACTGCGACCCATATCTCTTAGCAAGACCACACATGTGCAGCCTGTTTTCAGGGCCACTGCTTGGAAACAGAATAGGGTCTTGGTCAGTTCTGGTTCCCTGACCCTGATGCAAGCAGACAGCTATGAGTCGCTAGTGGCTGTCAGCTCATTCACTGTGCTGCATCTTCGACTCCTGTCAAGCTGTTTACTCTGACACAACTATTGTCGAGTTGAGGAATTTGCAAGTGTTTCATAGTTGTTGAGTGAAAGAATCTAAAGTGTCAGTGACTGTTGAGGAGTCCCACAATATATTTGTTTTCTTTCTGCGATGTGTACTGGGTAAGAGAGCAGCACATGTTGCCCTGTCTCATGCATATAGGTGTAGTTGTGGTTGTTTAGGTATTTCGGGAGTCTGATATGCTCTCTTGTAACAGTATTTTTGAGTCTCATGTGCTCTTTTTTTTATCAGTATTTCTTGAGTCTGATGTGCTCTAATTCTTCGATGGCTGTAGTAACCTCTACTGTTATACAATTACACTGCTGATTACATTGGCCAGTCGCGCCATAACATTTTCCAGGCTCCAAATTGGTTCAATCGGTCACGAGCACACACACATACATATCCAAGGTTGCATTATGACATGTGATGATGTTGGTGGTCCGCATTGACGAGGATGGACGAAAAATTATTATGTACAATTACATCTTTTTATATATATATATATACACACACACAAACACACATACCTATGTAACATTTATGCAGAGTGCATTTTAAGGAAAGTTAGAGAGGATGATAATATTGAGAGTTACGTTCCCTTTGCACTTGGCAGATCTAAGATACGCAGACGATACTGTCAAACAGTACAGAGAGGTTAGAGCGGCCATAAGCAGATGCAGCAAAGATAAAAACCTCTTTGTAAACATAAATAAAACAAGAAGTCAACATAAATTCAAATTCAGGTTGTGGAAATAGAACAGGTCACAATCTTCAAGTATCTAAGCTCCAGAATTGACAATAATGGTGACTGTTCAAAGGAAATCAGAAGCAGATTGACAATGTTAATGCAGAGGCTACACAACCTGAGTAAACTTTAGCAGAATATCAGCAAACCAACAAAAGTGAAAATTTTGAGAACCTGTGCTTTTTCCATGGTAGCATATGGCTGTGAAACATGGACAGTTAGAAAAACCTCAAGGAAGAGAATAGAGTTCTTCTAGTCAAAATGTTATTGAAAGGCTCTCAAAATACTGTGAACCAAAAACAAACAAAAATAAGAATGCAGACTTTCAACAAGAGTTGGGCATACAGGAGAACTGGTTTATAAATTTCATCATGGATAGAAAAATAAAATACCTTAGCCACATCAAAAGACACAATGGTCTTGAGAAAATGGTAATGGAAGGTACGGTTCTGGCAAAGAGAGGCAGACCAAGATGTCAAGGAATGCTTGGACATGACTATGGAGCAGGCTGATGTTTTGGCAAGAGATCTAGTTCCTTCAGATGGGCTGTGATAGCACTGTTATGACAAGAACATGCTACATGATGTCTATTATTTCATATGAGGATTTAGGTCATTTTAATTTCTATGAATGTAAATTGCTTGAAACTATACTATTTAACGTGATCACAAGTTTCTTAATCATTAACTAGTCGATCCTGAAATGATTACTGTTATTCTGGATTCAGTTTTTAATCTGCCATAGTGCCCTAACAACATTTTTATACTGGTTTAGAAGACTATGCAGAGTCTGTAAACAACCAGTTTCATTTACATTTCCTTAAAGCTATGTGCATCCAATCTATTATTAAATGCATAAATGTCCCTGCCTCCACTACTTCCTTTGGCAAAGCATTCCAAGCATTCACCACTCTCTGACTAAAAAAAATGTTTTCCTTATATCTAATATGGACCTTTCTTTAGTTAGTTTGTATATGCCCTCTAGTTCTTGTTGGTGTTTGTATTTTGAAAAATTTGTTATAGTCTAATTTATCAGTTTCTTTGAGAATCTTATAAATCTGTATGAAGTCACTTCGAATTCTTTTCTTTTCTAATCACTCTAGCCTGTTTTTCTGAGTCTTTCCTCATAACTGTATTTCTGGAATCTCACTATCAGCTTTTTTGTATCCTTTCCAACATGTTTATATCCCCTCTACGGTAATGACTCCACACCTGTACACACTACTCCAATCTAGGTCTAACTAATGCTTTATACAGTTTGACTATCACTTCCTTGTTTGTTGTATGCCTATACAAGTGATGATCACTTCCTCTGGAGTTTAAAAAAAAACTGACAAAGAAGACAATAATTTATAAACAATTTTATTTTTATCATACAGTAAGTCTAAACTTTCTTCAGAAAATAATACATTCTCGACATACAAAAACTTGCACGTGGTAAAAGTGAGCTCTGATAATATGAGCATCATTTTCTTTGTACAGTAACCTTTTCTTTCTCCAGCAGCATATGAAAGATCTTTATTGTAAAATACATTAAAATCTTGATCAAAATTCATTGTACAAAGAATTATTGGGTTTAGTTATTAAAGATGAATACAAATATCATATTCAAGATAATAAATGTATCGGTTGATCCACATGATCTTTTTTGTTGTTGATAGAATTTGTGCACTTTTAATGCCAATTCTCTGACAAATGCTACATATTTTAAAAAGCACATTTTGTTTTTAGTGTGCATTTGTAATGGTCTCATTGGGGAAAAAAAGGCAAAGAAATTAATGTGCCAGTGTGAAAAATATTAAATACATGAAAATAAAGGTATTTAGGAAATCATTCTTCATAAGGAATGATTTTACAATCATTAGAAATGTGACAACATGTCAGATGAAGACAACAATGTGTAAATGCACTGTATATAAGAATGGCAATCAGTGAGGCTATTTTAGGCAGAGTTGTGTGGAATGGTTAGGTAGTCACTTCAAGGGAATTATATGTAGAAATGTTTGGTCCCTTATTCAGAAAACAAGAGAACATGCTGCAATATTTTTTATATAACCTGAAAAGTGCGTCACATGTAACATGCTTTAGCATTTTGGAACTTAAAATGTTTGATACAGGGAACATGCTAACAAATATATACACTTTCTTCCAAACGCTCCACTCCTTATACACTTTCATCAAAACGCTCCACTCCTAACTAGATTCTGAAGGCTACAAATGCCTCAATTGTTGTTCTAACAATGAACAAAATTATAATTGCTAGTAGAAACATACTATTTTTTCGTCATGGATTATTGTGACATGATATCATCAAGTGATGATTACGACTTGAGCAAGACAAAGTGATGGTAATTAAAAGTAAAGTAACCCATAGCATTACTGCCGTATGGGTGTGAGGTGTTAGCGATCTCACATTTCAAAGGCTCGGCTATATGAGGGCGGTAGCCATCTCCTCTCCCTCGCCGCTTTTACTTCCCGGACTGAACTGGTACCCATTTAAGGCTGGGTCGACCCGGGAGCCATTGCAGTCAGAAAAAACACTACCTCCTCAACTGGGGAATGAACCTAGGACCACTCAGATGCAAAGCCAGCACACTAACCGGCTCTGTAATGGTAATTACTAGCAGAAAAACAGACTATTTTATCATCAAGTGATGATTACGGCTTGACCAAGAAAAGTGACGAACCAAGACAACATGAGGGTAATTACTAGTAGAAACATGAGACTTTCATCTCCAAGTGATGATTGTGACTTGACTAAGACAAGGCAATGGTAATTGTTTGTTTGACCTAGAAACAGTAACTATCATCAAGTTATGAATGTGACCTGCTCAAGACAAGGTGATGTAATTACTAGCTGAACAAGAAACAGTGGCTGTTTATCATCAAGCGATGACTGTGACATGTCCAAGAAAAAGTTTTACTGGCAGAAATTAATAGATGACTTAATTTGTTTAAGGCACATTTACAACAACAACAAAATGTAATGATCTGTAAAAAGGCAATGTAAATGAAAGAACATGTTTTATCTGGATCTTATCCTCAAACAGAAAGATGCAGGAGAAATTAAAAATGAAATGTTATTTAAGAAAAACGAATACAACTCTTTCACTCAAACACAACAGGGAAAAAAACTTACATGCTTCTGTGATCTTCAGTAAAACCTTATCTAAACAAACACAGACTCACATTAAATCAATACGCTATATACAGTGATTAGTATACATATGATACAAATCTGCCAACAGGATATCCTTGCAAAAAAAACAGTTACTGATTTGTAATGAAGCCTAGGCACTCACATAAAAAGTAAGGTGGTTAGTTGTTTGCAATGTATAAAGGCTTGAAATTCTGAACAATAATCAAAAGTGTAAATGAGAACCAGTTTACAGAATTAAGAAATTATGCTAGGGTTTATGTACAATGAAATGAGTCTTTTATTCCGTCATCATATAAACAGATTGGTTCCCATACAGCAACATGTTAGACCAGAGACAGTGTTGGCAAAGCCTTTCACAGTTACAAACATGAAACTCTCATACTGGACACATTACAGCAGTTAGGTGACATGGTATATTCTGAAACATGAACACATAGCATTCATTTCAATTTTCTCAACAAAATATGCAAGCTCAAGTATTTATATCCAGCAACTTTCAATAGTTTCAGAAAATGATGTCAAACAATGTACAATACATACATTTCTAAAAATTTTACTATGGCAACAATCGCAAAGCTAGCATATTTCTAAACATTAGAAACACCAACAAAAGAAAATAAAGCAAAGTAATAGGCACCCTGGAGACTGAAACTTGATTCATTCCATAAAATTTCGCCACATTGGTAAACTTTAACCCTTTACAGCATGATTCATACTGCGCTGACCGAATGCAAGCCATAAATTTAATCTAATCGGACTGAAATCTACTTTTAACACATATTACATTGTCATCTGGTTCGCAGAATTTCAGTTTCTGAAGTAACAATAAGATGGTGATGAATGCAGAGTTGTCGTTTAACTGACATATTGAATGCAGAGTTGTTTAATAGACAAGTTATTTCCGATTGGTAAACATTGAAGAACGTGTTTTCAGAGTTGTCAAATTTAGTGCGATGAACGTTGGACTAAAGATTTGAGAAATAATTTATTATTTGATCGGACCAATCATCACGCATCTTGAATAATTTGTTGATGTACAACTCGTGCCAGATTGAGAGTTTGACTGTGGTAAAGATATTAAAGAGAAATACACAAGGGGTTCTGAGCACTCAAAATAATCTTTTGGCCTTATTATTCTTCCACATTGATAACATGTGTATTATGGATACTTGATTGCATAGATAGTTCAACTATGTGTCTTAAAATATTTAGATCATAATTTTAGCTCAAAATTTGTTTAATATTAATTGATTTTTATTTTAAATCAAGCTATTTGACATACAGAGTTGCAACACTTGCCATGGACTGAAAGCCACAAATTGGCAAAATTATTCAGTATTGGAAAGGGTTAATTTACCAGTAATACATTCTACATAAAGTAGAAACAAAACAAATATGATCTCTGAACTTTGTGAGCAAGCATGCAAAAAAATGTGTACAGTGTACAGAGAATTAACTAATTATATATATTAAACTTAAATCTATCCAAACTCAAATAAACCTGTTAATCTCAAAAGCAGTAATTCTGAGATTTTATATATTTTAACAGTGATAACATAAACAAGTACTGATTTGTGGCACAGAACAGCAATTGCTTTCTCTATAAGGGAGTGGGTTGTATTCAGTCATATTCTACTCTAAAGTTTATGTATGCACTCTTGTTAAAACTCTGCTGAAAATTGTAATTTCTTCACTAACGGTAGTAAGAAAGAATGCAGGTGATTCTATGTGTTAAAAGTGCACAGAGAAATGCATATGACTGTTATTAACAAAAATGGTAGAATGACATTGCACTGTTATGATGGACACCCTCTGAGTATGCATACGGAATAGTTTGAGAATCTTAGAGTGCTGTAAAATTTATTTTGCATTAATTCTTCAGCATACAAAAGCTTTTAAAATAATTATGAATATTTTAGTAATTACACTGAATGTGTCAATTTACACATATCAAGGTGCCCAATACAGTATGAGAAGAGACGTAACACATTTTGAAAATGGTATACTTTAAAAAAATTAAAACAATAAACTTAATTTATTTAAGTAATATTTACCCAATGTCAAAGTTTAGTTTTTAAAAATCCTTGCTTCCTGCCGAGACTTTTAAATTGTCTAATTATATGCATTATTTCTGTTTTTCTAATATTTTCAGATTGGCAGTCTCATCTCACACTGGAAATCACAAAGTAGAGATATATTTTTGTAGAACAAATTCACTAGCTATTTTTAAAAAAAGAACAGATATTGTAAAACCATTTAATAACCACTACACCATGCAGGAAGTCTGGAGAATGTATATAATACAGTTAGTGTATCAATGTTAAGCAAAATGTACATAGCGAATAAAATACACAAAAAAAAGCATTCATTACTCATACATAATACATACACATTTATATTTCACTAAGTCAAAAGAAACATTTGCATAATCAATAAGGCAAGCAATTTCATCTACATGTCAAAGGCTACATAACAAACAATGGGGGTGAATCCCTACACAGAAGTAGAACATAATTAGTTGAGTTAATATTTACTTAGTTCTGATAAAGTACTTTAAATATAGTGCACATTTCTACTTACATAGTATCAATTGGAAAAACTAACTGTCTAAACTATTGTACTATTTAGAAAATGTTAGTTTTGAAGTCAAATGCATTTTTTCATTTCTTTGTAAACTAAATTACTTGATACTAAATTGACTTTCAGAAAGGAAGTAGCTCCTGAGCAATATATCAAAATAATTTCTATAAGCATATAATAAAATGTATTCACGTGCCCACAAACACATCACTCCTAATTTGAAGCACCTAATTAAGAATGAAGGCATACATGACACAAGGCTTGCTTGAAGCTAAGAAAAACACATGGCTGGCTGGATTTGGACACAGATAGATAACATATCTGATATATAAACATTGACACATGTAAGCATTCTCTCACTGTGCAAAAGTGTTTCAATATGGAGGCACAAATGAGAGACAAAAAAAGAATGTAAGTATATAACACACATAGCTAAAGTGTATATGACATTCATGATAAAATCAAGTCCTAAATAAGGATAAAAATACATGAGTTTAATTTATGACCTGTTTTTATTTTGTGTGTGCCTTCACTTCCTTATTTCCTGCTACCTACTTGGAACATGATGTAACAGAAGTTGTGGTAAAATGTGTGCACAGAAAACGCTTTGTGCTACCAGGAATGAGCAAATAATCAACATGTAAAAATATTTCAAGTACAAATGGCAGAACAAGCTAACAGAGATCAAAATGTGAATTATCCATTTATATTACGAGTTGGATACAAGTCATATGTTTTATATTATTATAAAAGACAACGGATTATTGGGCAAGTATTTAATTCAAATTTATACTTCATACAGTTAGTCCAGAGAAACAGAACTAATAAACTAATTTCTTGTAGTTAAAGCACTGCTTCTTATGCAATTCCCTTTAAATTAAATTGTATTCTATAAATTGTGGGATGCACAAAATGAGAGTTGTATAACCTGAATAAATGTCGCATATGAAAGAAAATAAACTGTTAGAGTGGTTTCTGGGACAGCTCGTGTGATAGTGAAAATAAATGAATGTTACACTGAGAAGACGACATAAGAGGTGATCAACAGTATAGCCTGTCCCTAAAGGGTAGAAAGACTTTCCAACTCATGGGATTGCACATCCCACCACTCAGACACAGACTGGCCAAAAGCTTGCTGTGTAGTCCTCAGGGTTTCAAAGGGTTAAAGAAATAATATCCTATATATATTATAGAAATAATGTAGAGAATAGTTTTCAAGGGGATCAGAGAGAGAAGCACAATGAAAATTAGGAGTGCGACTTTCATAAAGGTCTTTGTCATTCATTTGATAATTGAAGCAGAGATAACATTGCAAGTGCTTCTTGGTCGCTCATTTGACATTTTAAAAAATCACTTTTATGATTATCAGAAAGATATAAATGAGTAAAGCACTAGTCCTTTGCACAAGCAGAAAACTTTCTGAACAGTCTCCCTAAATTTTAACACACGATCTGAACAAAATACCACTTGTTTAAAACTATACTTCTAAAGTAATTCATAATGACAACTGCAGGGAAAACATTTGTGTGCTCAATTGGTTTGGACCAAGATGGAGCAGTCAATGAGCTGACAGCAGCCAGCAACTCACAACTGGCAGCTTACATCAGGGTTAGCAAACAATAGCTGACCAAGACCGTTTGCATCTTCAGGTGGCGGCCCTTGAAACAGGCTGCATTATTCACTAGTGTAGTCTGACCAAAGGGTAAAAAAAACAGGCTGAAATCAGATGTGTCAGGTCAAAATGCGCTGATATTGCCAATTTTGCTGAAAACTACGACAACGTCCTTTACAGTATGAATGTCAAAGAAGAAGTAGTATAACAACTTCCTACGACGCTACATTTTTTAAAGGATAGGCCCAGCACTGTATTTGGTTCCCTTAACCAGCTGTTAGGAAAACCTGATTCCAGTCATTTACAGTGCTGTTTTAGAGAAATGGTTTTTGCTTGGTGAGGTTGCTAATGCCATGATGAACAAACTTCTTTAGTCTCCTCCAGTGACATGCAAGGAAGGGAACAGCTGTTCTATTATGTCCCAGAAACAACTCGAGCTTGCCCTCAAAGAGATTCTTGTTAAAGGGTTTAAAGTGTCATCATCATCATTCAGTCCTTGAACTGGTCAACAAGCTCATGATTTTGTCCTTCCGTTTCTGCTTATCCTCTTGCAGCCGTCTTCAGCTCAGCATGCGTCTTCCCAGCGATATCACTGCAAGATATTTCTAGGTCTTCCCCTCCCTCTCCTTCGTTGCATAATGTCCTCCAAACTTTTTTGACTGGACCTTCTCTCCGAAGATTATGTCCCAACCAGCCAAGTTGATTTCTTTTTATCTTCAGTATCAACTTTCTCTCTTCTCCTATCTCCACCAATACCTTTTCATTTGATTTCTTCTTGGTCTAGCTCACTCTTTCCATCTTTCGGTAACACCACATCTCAATAGCCTCCAAGTATTATTTCTCTCTTTTGTTTATAGTCCATGTTTCAGAGCCATACATTGCCACAGTCCAAACATATGTGTATAACATTCTATTCCTTAGAGACATACTAATGTTATTGGATGTAAGGATTCTTTGTTTCTCTCTAAACACTTTCTTTGACATTGCAATTCTAGATCGTATTTCTCTATATCATCATGCATCTTCTGTTATGGTTTGATCAAGATATGGGAATTCGAATACCTGCTCGACTTCTTTCCTTTTTATGGTAACTCTTACACTGGTTTAAAGTGTACTCATTCCAATTACAAAACCATACAAGAAACAAATATAGCTTAATTTTATGTAAAGTAATGAAAGTTATTTTGTATTTCTGCACATGTAAAACTGGTACATACTCTTTTAATGTAAGCATTCACATTTTTCATTCAGTTTTAATGCATCTCAGATTTTCACTTTGGTCAAATTTACCAGCACTTGCAAATGTTTATTATTATTATTTTTACAATACTGATGTTCCACAATAGGTGATTCAAAGCTCTTTGGTAATAGTATTATCTATTTTTAAGTTTCACATGGAATGCATGTAAATTCTTAGAAAATAAAATTTAAAATAGCTTAAAAATATAACATTTGTGTTATATCATTAAAAATATAGCCTGAAAACTAAATTTTTGACTCATGCAAAATAAAAAAGGCATAGATAACAGGAACAGAGCAACAAAAACAAAATCACTTAAAAAATTTACATTCCCTTTTTTAGTTGCAATTTCGTACCTACTATCCAATTAATATGCCTAGAGTTTCTTAAGATAGCATCTTCTGGAATATGGAATAATCCAAACACATCAAATTTGACAACCACATTAGTTAATGCCTGCATAATAGTTACATTTATATCTATATAATTCTGCACTTGAGGATTTGTCAGAAGCTTTTTTCCCCATCACTTAATTTTAAATAAAAATACCACTAATTTATCATTTCAAATACACTTGTATAAAAAAACTAATATGGGGCTGACGATGCAGCACGGTGAATGAACTGACAGCAGCTAGCGTCTCATAGCTGGCTGCATGCATTAGGGTCAGCAAACAAGAGCTGACCAAGACCCTCCAAGTGGTGGCCCTGGAAACAGGTTGCCCTAGAGTAGTCTGGCTAAGAGAATAAGGAGTCGTAGTGGGAAGGCAAACCCGGTTCTAAAAATGCCAGCTGAAACTGGATGTGTCCGGCAGATAGGATATTGCTGTCTCGCTGTAAATTACGACACAGCGTCCTTTTTGTGTTGAACACGAAAGAACAAAACTAATTTTACCACAATCTCACAATCTTCATTTTAACACCTCACACAATCTTAATTTTACCACTTCTCACAATCTTCATTTTACCACTTCTCACAATCTTCATTTTACCACTGCACACAATCTTAATTTTACCACCATCTCACAATCTTCATTTTACCACCGCACACAATCTTAATTTTACCACCATCTCACAATCTTCATTTTACCACCGCACACAATCTTAATTTTACCACCATCTCACAAACTTAATTTTACCACAATCTTATTTTACCACCTCACACACTTTTAATTTACCACCTCACACAATCTTGATTTTACCACCTCTCACAATCTTCATTTTACCACAATCTTCATTTTTCCACCTCTCCCAATCATTTTACCGCAATCTTACCACCTCTGACAATCTTCATTTTACCATCTCACACAATCTTCATTTTACCACTTCACACAATCTTCATTTTACCACAATCTTTATTTTTCCACCTCTCACAATCTTTATTTTACCGCAATCTTCATTTTACCACCTCTGACAATCTTCATTTTTCCACCTCTCACAATCTTTATTTTAACCGCAATCTTCATTTTACCACCTCTGACAATCTTCATTTTACCATCTCACACAATCTTCATTTTACCACCTCTCACAATCTTCATTTTACCACTTCACACAATTTTGATTTTACCACAATCTTCATTTTACCATCTCACACAATCTTTATTTTACCACAATCTTGATTTTACCACCTTACACAATCTTTATTTTACCACAATCTTTATTTACCACCTTTCACAATCTTCATTTTTACCACCTCTCACAATCTTCATTTTACCACAATCTTAATTTTTCCACTTCTCACAATTTTTATTTTACCGCAATCTTCATTTTACCACCTCTGACAATCTTCATTTTACCACAATCTTCATTTTATCACAATTTTCATTTTACCACCTCTAGCAATCTTCATTTACCACAATCTCATAATCTTCATTTTACCACAATCTCACAATCTTCATTTTACCACTTCTCACAATCTTCATTTTACCGCCATTTCACAATCTTTTGGATATAAAAAAAATACTTCTATAGTGATGTTCTGTAGAATAAATATATAAGTTCTAAGGCACAGACCAATTGGACTTATTTCATCTTAAGAAATAACAGACCCAAGCTCAACAAATATCCTTCTGCAATGCTGAAACTCGCTGCAAGTACAACACAGCTACACTATTTTACTGAATAAATGTGCAGCAAATAATATTGTTAACAAATGTTTCAGATTCAACAAGCAAGCATATTGCTTTAAACAAAAAATGCATCTCAGTTGTTGTCGTCTTAATATTTATAAAAGCAGACATATCCTAAAGTTAAGAATTGCATTATTCAAGACTAGCATATCCGTGTTATCATGTTGATACTTAAATATCAGCTCCTTCTATATCCACTAAGTTCTTGAGCATCGATTGTGCAAATATCATGCGGTCAAGAATATCAACAGAGCATCCTTCCTTGACAATGTGTCCTAGACTATATGTCTGGGCACTTCTTTCCTGATCTATATAGGTGACAGCATAGTCAGTCTTGATATTACTCAGGATTAATTTGGTATGGTCATCAAAAAAGTTCACCTGTAGATACAAATGTGAAGCTCATAGTAACAGATACACTTTATAAAGATTTTCTATGGAAACAAACATAAATGACTATTTTATATATATATATATATATAGAGCTGACCACTCTTCTGCAAAACCCATTTCTAAATCAATTTCATTATAGTACACTTTTCAACACAACTCATTTGTGTACACCTATATTCAAGATATTGCATGTGATGATTCTTTTTTGTTTGTCCTGAACAGGACAGCCTGTTACTTTTTTTCATAGTTTCCATTGCAGTTGAGATATTTACACCATTCGGCTTGACACATCGGACCAGCATGTCGTTTCTGAGACAGGGTTTGCCTTTATTCTTTTATTCCTATTCTCTTAACAAGACTGCATGAATGCAGTCTGTTTCCAGGGACACCACTTGGAGAATAGGGGCTTGGTTAGCTCGCTGACCCTGATGCAAGCCACAAGCTGATAACTGCTGTCAGCACATCTCTCATGTTATACTTCTAAAATGTATAAAAAATATGAGATTCTTAAAATTTCAAGTGATACTATTAAAATGTATCAAATACATGATAGATTCTCAGGAGTTCTAATTTTTACAAGATGTAATGAAGCACATCAATAAAAATACAAATGAATTAAATTATTAATTACATTTTTGAAATATATACTGTTGGTACTTTCAGAATGAATGATCAAACTAGTATTTTGAATACCTGAATGTATTAATGGACAAGTTTCGGGGAACTGAGAACTGGGAACTGAGAATAGCCCAGTCAGGAACAACATACTGACCAGTATGTCACGTCAGTGTCAGACACAATACACTGACCAAGACCACGATCTCTCTTCCATATATTGTTCCCTGGAAATAAGCTGTTTTCAAGGCAGTCTGGATGATGAGATGTGGATCGATCTGATCCACATAGTAGTGAGCGACATGCAGATGAAGCCAAACATAGCACGACTGTCTGGAAGACTGCGGTCTACCTTCATCAGCATGCTCGGGATGTGAAGAAAGCTACTACAGCCCACCAGTAACGTCCTTTTCAGGGCGCACAAAAGAATAAACTTACTCAATGTGGGCGTTAAACTAAAACAACAATGAACAAGTTTACAATTAGTGTTCACGTTCCCATGCATAAAAATTTTAAAAAATATATATTTGCTGCTGTTGCATCAACTTATTTCATATCAAAGAATATGCTGTTCTGTATTATGCTCCTTATGATCTAGTGCATCTGAATTCAGCATCAATTTTTTTAATGGATGTATTTCCCATAGATGTACGATCTTGCTGAATCTGAATACATACATGTTTAGACTGTGAACCGTGTTGCCACTGACCACTTCATTATGGTACACATTTTCCGCATATGGTTAAATTAAGCTGGTACCAAGATTTGATAAACGCAGTGGGAAAAGTAACTAGCAATCTTAAAAAAAAGCTAACTCAACTCAGGACGAGTAGCTTCAAACAACAACAACCCAGTGCATTTATTTGGATCAGTTTTTTTCAACATAATTTATGTGTTATGGATTTACTAAACACTACATATTGTTCGTACCTGCAGAGTTCCATCACTAAGGTACAGTACAATGGCCTTTGCTGTTCGAAACCATTTCTTCAAGAACAAAGAAGCTGACAATAGAATAGTTTCACTGATGCTTGAGTATTCTAGGTCTCCTCCCTGCAAAGCAAAATACATGTTTAGCACTCAAGGGACAACACTCTTAACAAGCTTCCTTCCCCCTTAAATAAGTAGTTTTAGTGTTTAAAAGCTCTTATGTGTTATAATTTCTGTGACAAACTCCTGTTCTGTTAAAATGGTTAAGTTCTCAATATTTAGGTTTGAACTGATTGTAAAGTAGAATGTTTACCTGAATGAGGTGTTCATCCATGTATCGAGCGAAATACTGAAGTAGAGTGGTCTTCCTTTCAAGATCCTCTGGGATGCAGTCTGTATTGAAAGCATAAAGCTTGCCTGTGACATCATAGTACTGGACAGTCCTGGAATAAGAAATTTGACCAAGGTCTGAATTTGTAAAGAGAAATTAGAGATGGAAAGGATATACCATTAGAAAATTAAGATGGATTAGACACACTATCATAAAGCAAAGATGGATAAGTCACACCATCAGAAATAAACTTAAAAATATAACCAGATAGCCACTGGATTAGGACTCACAGTGAAAGAGAAGTGTGTGGAGGTCAAAGAACAACAACTGGCAAAGTTCAAGAAGACAGTCTAAAATAAAATAAAATTAAATGCAGAGCATCTGCATCTCGAGTGGTCTCCTTGGGTCTTTGTGTATGACACAGGCAAGAATAGCACCACTGCCCTACAGAGAGCATGTCATAAGAGAGGATGATCTGTGTGACAGGGCATAACATGGGTCATGGTTAGATGGTTTGTTAAGAGCAGCATAGATGGCGCCTAACAGTCTGCAGGTCTACTTTGCTCTAGTGTTTGAGTCTATTAAGATAGACTCACACATCGGTTAACCACCCTCTGCGACACTTGTCCAAAAACAATGGAGTAATAAGCTGCCTGAGCCTTGTCCACTTAGCGAAAAATCCTCATTCCGGCTACATCCAGCTCATGCAAGAGCTGGGACCTGCACACGGACATTCACCCCCGTAGAAGTACAGGTCGACTAAAGACTAACATCTGCTGTTGCCCTATGATTCAGGATAGCACAAAATAATTGAGTAAGAAAGATTAAATTGACCTGCCAATTGTCCTGCCATTATCTCCATACATCTTTATGCACCTTAAAAATATAAGAATGGTCATTGCATAAACTAGAGGTCTTGAACTTGCAGGCACAGGAGTCCCTAAACTCGTTTTCTGTGGCTGCCTTCATTTTTATAGTTTCAGTCTTCTTATCCTTCTATGTCATTCGTACTCACACTTCAAAGCTCTAAAAAAGGGTTTTGCAAGTAGCATGATGTAGAATGGAATGCACTGTGTCATAGTTTACAGTGAGAGATTAGGGATAATAAGTTAGACAAGAATATAGGGCATTATGTGCTATACAAGAAGAAGCCAAATAGAATCTATTTCATAGTAAATCAAGTATATACAAGCAAATTAGATCTGTCCTAAATGAGATGCGTTTACATTATATTTCTTTGAGCATTATATTCTAAAGCATATTTGTTTTTAAATTAGATATATTTAGACAATACACCTGTTTTAAAATTGTGTGTTTTGTATTTTTAAAGAAATGAAAAAAAACCAGTTCAAATTATCGTCAACCTCTATGCATTTATGTGTTCATTGTAGCTTCTGTGACACTTTGTATTGCATGATGAGAATGCCAGTCACATGCACAATTCTCCTTAGTACTTAGAAAATACAGGAGGAAGCAGACCTTTACAGGAAATCCATGCCGAAATCGGATGCACTAGGCTGACATGCACAATATAAAAACATAGTGCAACCCACTTGGAGAAATAAGGCAAACGCACACACAAATAAAATAAAAGTAACAAAAATAACGAATACTTCATGTCATAGATAACTTCATTATGTGTCGTTAGATCTATTAATCATTAATTTTAGCTCAATTTGTTTAATTATAATTAAATTTGTTTTCAAAAATGAAACTATCTGATATATAGAGTTGCAGCTATTGTCTTGGACACATATCTAGTAAATTTGGTTGAACTGTTAAGGGTAAAATATTAGCACAACAGTGACATTGAAAGCATATCCCACATATCCAACCCCCAATCTCAAATTCACATGTGCTAGAATCTGGCAGAGTAGAGAACATATCTGGCTTTGAAAGAAAGCTTTATAATCTACACATATTTGATACAGGGATAAATGAGCTAGTAACTCATTCTCCAGGATCAGAAGAACAAGTTGACAATCATATAATCAAATATTAACAAAGATCAACTACCTACATTATGAAGAAAATGTCGTAGTTTGGGACAACAAAGTCCTACCTTCCATCTGGAGCCATTATTATCCTTGATGTGTCATTAAATAAAACTCCTAGGGCATCACTGGAGAGCTGGAATCCAAATCCATACTTATTGGAATAGTCCACCCATTTGGTGACCCAGGTTATCTCTGCATTGACTGGTGGTGGATTGTTCTTGGAGCCTAGAAGATATAGTTAACCAGTTAACACTTTCATGTCTTCATTAATAGAAGAAACGGTTCACGTTGTGAAACTGTCAACATATAGGAATGTAATGTAATGGTTAGTATCATGTTGTTCTTTAGAGTTAGAAAATAAAGTTAACCAATTAACACTTTCATGTCTTCATTAACCTTATGAACCTTTGCCACCCATATATCGGTGCATGTGTGTGCGAGTGTGTAAATAGCCCATTTCCAGAGTCACCCATTTCTAAGTGTGCTGCATGGACCATTATTTTGAGATGTGTTTTAGGCTATACTGCTTGGATTGTGCTATAATATAATGATGTCAGACAGTACACATATTTCTAATGTTAGTAAAAATGGCATTACATACATTGAAATATGTTTTATGCAAATTGTCATGTTTTTCATGATGGAAAGGTGTTTTTAAAATTTAGGAAATGGCCGCTCCAAAAAAGTTATAGAACAAACTGTTGAAAAATTTCTCAAGGATTTGAAGGCAGATAAATTAAATATAGAAGGTGATTATTCTGAAAAGATGAGTGTAATCTGACGACAATTTCTTCTTCTTTGTCGTTCGTTCTCAAACTACCGTTATCAAATCCTGAAAAGAGATTTTCAAGTAGCAGGATTTAGTCCGGAATGTGTTATGTCGTAGTTTACAGCTTGGCTGCGACATTTGCACCTTTCGGTCCGACATATCCGACTTCAGCATGTGATGACAATTTAGATGATGAAATATGTGAATTGGATTATGATCAAGCTAGATTTGTTCCTGTCTGTCAGAGGGTCAGACTATGGTCCCTGAGCTATCCCACATAATGTATCAAGTAAATCTGATACACTTTGGTCTTCAATAAATATATTCCACAAGCTACTGGCATGATATGCAAGAACTTTGGAGATGGTCAGGTTAGACAATTTGTGTTAGAATAATTAAAATAGAGCACATAGTTTTGTCACAGTAACTTGCTTTCATCAAATATCTGTCTTCTGCATATTTACTCAGGAGCACAATGGAATTATATTTTAAGAACAAGGTGGCCAGGATTTAAAGGCTTAATGAAAGAACACAATTCACACAGTGAATCTGTTAAAACAGAGAGCTGTAATATAATGGTTGTTGTTGGGTTGATCTTTCAACCTAGTTAACAGTTTCACATCTCCATTAATGAGGAGAAAACAATTTAGCATACAATTCACTGATTAGTGGTGAATTGCTCTTTGAGTTTAGAAGGTACAGTACAGTATACTTCATTCATCATCATCAGTCCCATAACCTTTAAAGTCATTGGGGCACCAATACTGCAGATTGTTGGACCAATTCCTGCCACTCCACTTTATTTTGGGGCAGGATATTTGTTCTAGCTATGGACCGTCCCATCCATTCTCTGATGTTGTCTTCCCATTTCTTTTTCTGCCTCCCTCTTTTACGCTTCCCATTCACAGTGCCTTGCAGAATCGTCTTGGTCAATTCAGATGATCTTGAAACATGTCCATACCATGTGAGCTTGCGTGCTCTTAGCATAGTGAATATGTCTTTATATTTTACTTCATTATTGAAAGAAAAGAGTTATAATAGTGAAACTGTCAACACAGAGCGATTCATTGCTCTGACCACACAATTTAAAATAATGACATTAAAAAGATCTTGCAGTATCCTAAGATATACTTTGACACTTGGAACAAATAGGAGTTGTGGTAATGATGGAAAATATTAAAACATTAATGAACTAACACGAATAACCTGTAATACCTTTTGGGAGATGATCAAGACAACGTCCAAGTGTGTCCAGCAGCATAGAGGCAGGTCTTGGTTTTGTGGATGAGTCTTTGACAAAGAAGCAATTTAAACATTTTGGGTTGGTGCAATTTGATTTGACAAAATCTTCATAATAACTTCTTCATACTAGTTTAGAAGACTCTACAGAGTCTGTACACATCCAGTTTCTTGAAGGTTGGTTTAACCAATGTGCGAGTACATCGTAATAGACTCAAACACTACAGCTAAGTAGACCAGCAGCCAGTTAGGTGCCATCTATAGCTGCTCTTAACAATCCACTTGGGGAAAGGTACAAATAACTTGGGTTGATTTTTAACTTGAATTTTGTTCAGGCAGCGGTTGTTAAGCCTACTCTTTTCAATTTCCAACTGCCAAGGAATTTTTAATGTGTTCGACACTGAACACAAGAGTCCGATCTCACTACCCAGAGATCGGGGACATTTTTACCATAAGATCCACATGAAAAACAACCCACAACCTGCGACTGATAAATAATAATAAATGTGCTTCTAATTTGACAACTATTACATGAGTGATCAATAGCACCTAGAGTGTGGTATATGAAATAATGAACAATGTTATACATCAACTCAGGGGACGGCGTGGCCTAGTGGTTAAGTGGCACGGCTCACAACCAGAAGGTGCTGGGTTCGATCCCCACCACAGCACCGGCCGTTACCCCGGGGAAGCAAACCCTTAGAAAATGCAGGAGGAAGTAGACCCTTACATAAAATGCATGCTGAAGTCGGATGCACTGGGCCGACAGGCGCAAAATAAAAACCACAGTGTAACGCACACACGCCTTGGGGATAGATTAATTAGGCGAACACAAAAACAAAAAAAAAAAAAAAAAAAGAAAATACATCAACTCTATAAGGAAGAATGCTAAATGAGGTGAGTTATTGGTGCCAGAGACATCATGGATGCAGAAGTGAAAGCAAATATAATGTAAGACAAAAACAATGTCTGTTAGGCACTTACATGTCTAGAACAATGCTGAGATTAAAGACAGCGCTAAATCTAATAACTAACATATTTGTTATGGCTGTATTGATATGCTTGACAGATATGTGAACTATAACAAGAACTGCACAAAATGGGATAGTTGTGCAATGTTATATTTACTCTGAGATGACCCATAGGTGCTCAGTCTCTCTCTCTTTACGCAAACGATGAAGAGTGTAGATATTAATTATTTCTGTAGCTTGCTGGCTATGTCCACTCCTGATCTGCCTATTCCGGTGTACATTTTTGCTCAAGCTGTGAGTGATGTCAAGATTTTGCAACCTGTGGATTGTTAATTTCTTGATTGCAGTGTCATCATCCAACAAGTAGACACTGTTTGGGGTGTCATCATCCAACAGGTAGTCATTGATTGTAATGTCATCATCCAACATGCAGTCATTGATTGCACTGTCATCATCCAATAGGTAGACACTGTTTGGGGTGTCATCATCGAACATGTATTCACTCTTTGGGGTGTCATCATTCAATAGGTAGTCACTGTTTGAAGTATCTTCATTAAACAGGTAGACACTGTTTGGGGTGTCATCATTCAACAGGTAGTCATTTAATAATTTTAGTATAGCTTCCCATTCATTTATAATAAATATATTTTTAAACAAAAATTTTAAAAATTTAATTTAAAATGGATATAGTCAGATACCGCACTGAGATTTTTTTTTTGGCGTTCGCCTTATTTCTCTATTCCAAAAGGCGGGTGTGCGTTGCACTGTGGTTTTTATTTTGCGCCTGTTGGTCCAGTGCATCCGACTTCAGCATGCATTTTATGTAAGGGTCTGCTTCCTCCTGCATTTTCTAAGGGTTTGCTTCCCCGGGGTAACGGCCGGTGCTGTGATGGGGATTGAACCCAGCACCTTTGGATTGTGAGCCGTGCCACTTAACCACCAGGCCACGCCGTCCCCTCCGCACTGAGATGAAAACAATAAACTGTGTTACCACCAATAGGTCTTCATCAGGGACAACAAGCAACAACAATAATTAACTAACGAATCATAGAAGAAGAGGAGAATACATATATATGAGATGTCAACATATAAGGAGAAACTAGTAGACTCATCTGAAATAGGTCACATCACTTCTACTCAGGTAGGGAGCAGGAATCCAAGTGACAGAAAAAGGTGAAATGAGGTGATCAGGAGGGTGTAAAGACCAAATGGTGATTAAGATGGAGGGAAAAGAGGAAGTAAAATGGATAGGGGTCAGTATGAGATGAGAATTTTAAAAAATGTATAAAAGATATTGATGCCATGTGATTGGAGGCAACCCATGCTGGAGATTAGTCTGTTCTCAAGGGCGAATCGATGATGATCTTCAGAGAAGCTAGAAACTATATATTTTAGGAGTGTTCCCAAAGCAAAAACTTAAGCTGTTTCATAGTTGTAAAACTAAGCATGATCAAGACAGTAAATACACATTTAAGGTTTGAGGCCAGTTTGTCCACTATAATATTCAAATGACTAAATGCTTGCAATTTTTTATATACATTTATTTATCCAAATAGAGTAAGACAAGGCTACCTCGCTGAGGGGGAGATCTTGATCTGTCGCCAGACTGTCCGTCATTGCTGGGCGCAAGGCTTGTGATAGTATCTTTTGCTGGGTGACTGTCACCGCTTCGTGTGACATGAGTAGGGGACTGGCGAGTTGGTTTCGTCTCAATGTCCTGAGCATTTGTAAATCAATTATTATACAAGACAATATCAATATTGCTAAAATACAATATCTATCTATCTATCTTCTGTCCGCTTATGTTGTTAGATGTTGTGGGGAGGTGCAACCTCCTTTGTTTCATATTTTTTTGCAGATGAAAATCCACTGGTGACTTGCCAGGTCAATCCCAGCATCTGTTAGCCCCAGGAATATACGATCACCTATTTTTGAGACTGGTGGAGGTGAAAACGTAAATTAGAGCAAGGTAGACTCGCAGCCTGTCAGCCCCCTTTTTTTGCGACATATTCTCTGTGGTACGGGAATCCCTAAAATAATTTTAGTAGATTTTTAATTTTAACTTTGCCTGAGCAGCGGCCGATAGGCCTACTCTTTTCGATTTCCAACTGCTAAGGTATTTTTAACGTGCACTCCACTGCACACTGATGTCTGATCTCAGTACTCAGAGAACAAAGGAAATATTTACCGGATGAGCCACGTGAAAAATTCCCGGTGTCTCCCCCGGGATTTGAACCATTAACTCCAGCACCCAAGGCAAACACCTTACCCCCAGATACAATATTAAAGATATAAATATTGCTAAAATAATTGTATAGATTATATCAATATTACAAGGACTTAAGGATAGGCACCTCTAGCATTCTTTACACAAGCTGTTTATTCCTAAATAGTCTAGTGAAAGGCTTCCTACCTTTAAAAAAATATATGTGCATACATATACACATATTTAAGAATGGAGACTGCTCGAAAGAAATCAGAAGAAGAATAGCCATGGCAATGCAGAGACTGAACAGTCTGAAGAAATTATGGCAGAGCACCAACAAAATGATAAAAGTCAAAGTCTTGAGAACCTGTGTTTTTCCTGTGATAGCTTATGGCTGCGAATCATGGATGATTACCTAAACTTCTAGACAAAGAACCAAATCCTTCTAGTCAAAATGTTACAGAAAGATCCTCATAATACCCTGGACGGAGAAAAAGACAAATGTTGACATTCGGCAAGAGTTGAGCATAGAGGAGAACTGATTTATCAATTCCATTATGGCCAGAAAATGTAAATATTTTGATCACATCATGCATCTGCACCCTGAGTGTCTTCCACGCCTCACCATATGTGATTTCTATGTCTTTAAACCTATTCATATGGAGATGGGAGGAAAGACATTCAGATCCAGTGGAAAGGTGCACAACCCCCAAAATCTTTTTTTTTCTAGAGGAAACCCTGCACTTTTTAAATGCTGGGTGCTATATATAGAACACAATAGAGACTACATAAAAGCCTGCACTTTTTAAATGCTGGGTGCTATATATAGAACACAATAGAGACTACATACAAGAATTACATTTATTTTCCACTTTTTAAGTTTGAAGGGAAAAAAAAGAAAATTGTTTCATTTGAAGCCCTCTTGTATATAGTACTTTAATTGAAGTCTTAAAGTAATATCTTTCTTTAAAAGTTTTAATTTTATACTAAAATAAACACATAATATTGTTTTACAAATATGGACATGAGATCAGTTCAGTTCATCCCATAACCCATCAGGTCGTTGGGGCACACATGAAGACACAAAGTCAATGAAGGCATGGTAGAGTGGTTGATGATACTCTGAGTACTTCTCATTCAGTAGACGAAGATTAAATATCTGCTCGATGGTACTCCTTCCCGCTTATTCTTCGGCAATGATACTCTAAACCTGCCTGAGGATTCAGAATGATTGTTCAATAGTTCTGACACATATTTGGGTTTCCTGATTTAGGCAGTGGTATAATGACTGATTTTGTCCAGCAGGTGGGCCACACTCCTGTCTGCCAAATTCTATTGCAGATGTAAGTCAGGGTATTAATTGTTGCCTCACCTCCCACTTTTTCTTAGCTTTTTGTTTACCAGCTCCTTTCCTCGTCGCTTTGCCATCCACTAGCTGTATGTCAGTTATCCATTTACATCTGGGTGAATTGGATCTTGCTGAGGTTACGGATCGCTTTCCTTTTGCCATGAAAGACATCAGATCAGGACTTCCTTTTTCAATCAATGTGCAATGATAGTTCAATTATCAGAATTCTACCTTGCACATCAACATTTTTCTGTTGTTTCTCCACCTGCTCTTCTGAATGATATTTATTACATTGTTTTTTTTTTTAACATTTGAAAGAAAGGCTAAACCTAACATACCTCTAATTCTTTCTCTTCCAGGAGATTCTCTGATCGAGAATTCAAATGCATCTGGCTGAGAGCATTTCCAAGCTGCCCCATGGAATCAGTTCTGGGTTCAGAAGGAACCACATATGACATTGGCCTGTTTAAAAATGTGATGTAAGAATGAATTTATAGAAACAGCAAATTTAAATCAATTGATATAAAATAAACAGAAAATGTGACTTAATGAGACAATTTTTTATTAGTTTCCTTCATTGAAACCCAGATCATGAATAACAACTGAAAAAAATTCACTAATGTAAGAAAAATCAATATTACCAAATGTAGTCCTATCACAGACATGGTCACCAAGGATGAAGTGTTAGACTTCATGATACTTTTTCTTAGCTTTTGTTTACCAGCTCCTTTCCTCGTTGCTTTGCCATCCACTAGCTGTATGTCAGTTATCCATTTACATCTGGGTGAATTGGATCTTGCTGAGGTTACGGATCGCTTTCCTTTTGCCATGAAAAACAAGCACTCTAACTGCTCTGCTAATTAGACACTCACTATTGTAAGCCGGCCCACAATATACCAGCAATTCTTAACTTAACTTAACATCTTTATACTGGACCTCTCTTTAGTTAATTTGTAGCTATGCCCTCTTGTTATTGTAAATGGCTGTATTTTAAAAAAACTTGTTACAGTCTAATTTATCCATTTCTCCGATCATCTTATAAACCTGTATTAAGTCACCACGAATTTATACTGTTTCATATAACTGACAGGTTTTATAATGCAATACAATGCACAGATATGATATAGAATGCAACTGTCAATAAACCTTTCAATGTTCTTTGCTCAAAAATCAGTTTCCAAGTTCGTGAAATATGTACCACCATTTTGAAATTTCTTAAATTGTTAAGTTTAGCACACAGCTCTGTAATTATCTTTCTCAGCATTCTCTCAGAGGTCAAGCAGCAGCGTGGGTTTCACATAATTTTTCTTCCTTTTTGTCTGTGGGATGCATATGATGTGTAGGTGTGTGTATGTGGTAGGAGGGAAGACTTTTGATCATGAACTGTAATATCTGTAGAGTATCAAATTTGGAAATGTAAAAAATCTATTGCCTTTGAAAACTCAGGCCCAACATTGACTCTGCTGTCCATCCTTACAATGCAGGCCACATCATACGTGAAAAAGAAAGATCAAATTGAAGATTAAAAAAACCCGGGAAAGTTGTAGGATGAACTGAACTGGCACAGTTGGCTCATGATAGCACTGTTTGAGAATTGTTTGTTGAAATATTATCGATTGGTGCTTTCCAGGTGCTTATAATATAATTATCTTTGTGATTGTTGTTGTTGCCCAAATAAATTGTTTTCTTGTTGGCTTTGTTAGAGTTTCCACTTATTTTGTCAATTACCCTCATAAAAAGAAAGGTTTTTATCATATACATTAGTATGTTATTATGTAAAGCTTGGGAGATCTCCTTGCCTCCTACCTATCTGCAATCTGTACCAGTTAAATCCATAGAAGTTAACAAAATAATCTTCACCCATGTGGGTCTCTGGATCTAATTTTACATAACAAAGGGCAGACAAACCTCATCCAACCAAATATTTTGTAAAAGGTATCAAAGAAGAAATTTGCATATGGGTAGAAACTACAAATATTATTTTTCAAAACTACTGCAGTGAAAACAGTTCACGAAAGTACTTGCTAAGTAGGGAGAAACAAGGAACAAGACACAGTTACCTGAGTTTTCGATAATTATAAACATCAGCACAAACATAAAAGGAACAGCAGACATACAAATGTAATTTTCATCTTTTCATAACATAATTATTTTCAAATGTATGAATCTTTTTAATCTATGAGTATATCTATTTTCTAGACATATCCCAAGTACATGATTATTAATCATCTTCTGTATTGAACTAAATGGGAAAGCAAAGAGCATCTTCAGTGCTTAAATGTTGAAAGGATATAGTGGTGTAGAAGTATGAGAATTGACGATGATCTTTATTCACATCTTACTGTTACATCTCAATTCAAAATCAGAAGAGGGCTGCAGTAAAAATCGGTCAGTCTCCATGCTTCAGCATTTTGCAAAGGAATGTTTTAACACCTAAAGAGGCTGTTCAAACTTCATATTTGCCTAAGGATAGAGAGCATATTGCAACTTCAGCAGAACCAACTTATATAGAATGACTCCAATGAATGCACTATTGTGAAAGGGGCCTAAGAGTGCCAACACAGACAGGATGACCAGTAAGCCCTCTGCCCAGTAACTGAAGTCATGCTGTTTAAACATGGATATTTGGTTTAAGCAAAATACAAAAATATCTCCAGCAAAGATGGGTTTGTCTAAACAAATGGAGTACAGGGAATGAGCAACAGTAGGGAATTAGTGACCAGCTCAAGGGCAAACTAGAAGAAAAAGTGTCAGAGGCTAGAATCATTAATCAAAGTTAAGAATATCTGAGTTCTTCCCTCATAATGAAAGAACCTTTAATAAGGAAGGAGAAAGAACAGGGAAGAATTGAAGTAACAAACTTGAGGATAAGTACGGAGTGACAGAAAGTAGTCCTGGTAATAGGAAAGAATATAACATGCAGTTGGAAATAGGAGAGGTATATTGAACCTGGTCAAATATGGATGAACAAACAAACAGTAAAAGTGAAAGAAAGGGTAATACAGCCGAACTTCATAGAAGAAAATGAGAAGTTTTATGAAGATAGCTAAATATTCATCGGCAAACAGAAAAAAAGTTATAAAAAAACAGGAAAATCTACAAAAGTCCTCAGACTAAACGCATCTAAATAACAATGGCTGAAAATGATTAATGTCCTAATTTATAACTTAATGAACAGACAAACATATACAAACAAACATATACAAACAAATACAAATATAGAAACAAAGAATACACAGACTGAACACAAATTATTACATTTTAGCTTCAAACATGGACAGACAAAATTTAACAACATGCTCGGGGACGGCGTGGGCTAGTGATTAAGTGACACGGCTCACAAACCAAAGGTGCTGGGTTCGCTCCCCATCAGAACACCGGCCATTACTCTGGGGAAGTAAACCCTTAGAAAATGCAGGAGAAAGCAGACCCTTACATAAAATGTATGCCGAAGTCGGATGCATTGGGCAGACAGGCACAAAATAAAAACCGTAGTGCTATTCATCCCATATCTGGATGTTTTAAATTTTCTTTCTGACAGTATACCCTAGTACCCATGAGAATTGAAAGAGTATTTCATTTATCTTCTGACCCCTCATACTGTTTGAATCTTCACCTTTAATCCCTTTGGAGAAAAGAGAAATAAGGCAAACGCAAAATAAAATATAAATTTAAAAAAACATGCTCAAAAACTTCACAGGCACAAGAACTTCACAAGGATTTCGAAACTAAGCATCCTACAAGTCCCTCTAGCCACCAGAACTAAACTCTTGCTAGCTACAGTGTTCTACCTGCTGACAATAAGGGACCTTCACAAACACACATATACAGAGTTGTTCAAATATAGAGGTCACGGTGACTTTAGCCACACATTCTTGTGCTATTCCAAAGCAAGGTTCAAACACATTAAAGCTGGACTTGCAAATCTTATTTGCACACACCTGCAGAGCTGGCTCCCACAAACACAATGTCACAAATAATCACCTGTTGCCACTGTATCGGGAGTAGGAGGGAAAGTTTGGAGGCCTGGTACAGCAGTCAGGAGACAGGGAGCGAGGCAGGTACCCACTGGTGAAAAACTCATCAGCTAAAATGTCCTAAAATGGAAAAATTCAGAAGAAATTAATAAATGGACTAAGAGCTTTCAATTTAGTACTCTTTCATTGTGTCTAAAAAATAAGCACACTGCTTCCATGCCAGTCATAAAAAGCACTAAGGAAAGTTGTGCATGTGCCTTATAACCTTGCCTTGTAAAAACATTGTACAAAAAACACAACAGCAAAAGCTCACTAAGTGCTTTGGTGCAGTCTTTCTAAAGAAGGTCAACTGTAGCAGTAGCCCTATGCTCTGGTTGGAGTAAAGGGACAAGAAGAAGAAATAAAATTAATTGACTACTATCTAAATACTTCCATTGACTATACTATCTAAATACTTCCATTGTCTATACTATCTAAATACTGCAATGACAAGACACTGTGTTTTATTATTAATTTTGTTACCAAACAGAATACAAGATAATTAATTTGATATTAACAATTCCATGAGTTGGATAGTCTTTTGTGCTAAAAGGATTAGACTACACTGTTAGTCATCTATAACGACACACTCTTGAGTGTGAAAGTGGACCTGTTATCTTAATTACACACAGGGCCCTCCTGGACTCAATTTGGCCATTTGAATTGTACTAAAGTCTTTAATTAAAAGGCACAGCTTATCTCAAGCATCCAGCATTTAACAGTGAACTGAACAACTAGCATAGAAAACTCTCTCAACCATACTGTTTTATGGAAGGAAACTGGACAATGAAAGAAGTTGGAATATTACTAGTTGACATGGATGGTGATACAGTGATACATTCTCTCACCCTTCCTGTTATTGTTGGCTAAAGAATTGGATAATGAAGACATCAGACAATGAAAAGAGAAATGGTATTCAGTGGACACTATGGTCACAAGTAGATAACCGGGAGTATGTAGATGATCTGGTACTTTGATCACACAGTCATAGTCAAATGCAAGAAAAACTTGACCCAGTAAAAGATAAACAACCAATTTGGGACTGAATATCAATACAAAGAAAACTAAGCTCCTTAAAATTAACCCAATCAACAAATAACCAATCATGTTGGACGGAGAGCAGTTAGAAGAGGTGAATGTCTTTCCTATTTGGGCAGCACAATTGACATGTCAGGGGTGCGGATGCAGATGTAAAGACCAGAAAAAGAAAGACAAAAATGCTATTCTAACACGAAACAAGATATGAAGATCCAGACAAATCAAGATTCGCAGCAAAGTTAGAATAATCAAGATTCGCAGCAAAGTTAGAATAATCAAGATTCGCAGCAAAGTTAGAATAATCAAGATTCGCAGCAAAGTTAGAATAATCAAGATTCGCAGCAAAGTTAGAATAATCAACACTAGTGTCGAGTTGTATGTAGTCGAAACATGGAGAACAACTAAGGCCATACAACAAAGACTCAAGTCCTTTGTTAACAGATGTCTACATAAGATAATGGGTATAAATGACAGGACATGGTCAACAAATGCTCACCCTGGGGGCCACTCTTCCCATTCTCTCTCTTCTCACCTCACTCTGTTTCATTTGACTCTATCCTACAGTCACACCTTTGCACAACTTTCACACGCGCCCTCGTGGTAAACCCCTTCCATTGCACTTTGGTTGGGCTAGCTTCTGAGGGCGCACAAACCTAGCATAGGTACATACAGATGTACACATGCATCCAAGCACTGGTTTATGCATCCTGATATAGCCCAATTGACTACGGTCTGGGGTGGAAAATGGCGTGCCTCCGCCAGTAGAAACTAGTGAGACAAACATCTAAGCAAAAAAAAACAAAAAATGACAGGACATGGTGAGGAATGAAGACCTATGCGAAAGGAGCCAAGAACAACCAATGGAACAACAAATTAAGAGGAGAAAATGGGGCTGGATAAGACATAAATTGATGACGGGACCACCCAACATACCTTGGCAGGCTCTTACATAAAATTCTCAAGGGACCAATAGATACATTGAGAAGAGAATGTGAGATGGAACTAGGATTAAATGGTTACACCTGGAGAGAGGCAGAAAGAGTAGCCCATGACTGTGCATGCTGGCAAGATGTAGTCAATGGCATGCCTATGCGCATAGAGAACCGATGGGCATTGATTAATTGATGGTTTGGATGACACCCATGGACAGATCAAATGTCAGGATGCGGTGACAAAGGAGCCAATGTGCAAATAAAAATTTAAGAAAGAGGCAGTCTACTTATTTGAGATGTGAAAACTAAAAACAATATATTATATATAGTATTCCATAGCTTAAAGTGACACAAGATTGATAAAGGATGACAAAGAAAGAAAATACTGGCCAGTAGTCAACAGCATGGTATGGAAGAAAAAAAAAGATAAGGGATTAAAGTCCATTACAGCATATGATGCGATGGGATAACACTATCTGTTACATCACTATGATACAATGGGAAAACAGTTTCCGTTACAACCCTATAATCCAATAGTAACAAGAACGATTAAGTCAAGCTGTCTCCTATGCACATAGGTTTTGTTAAAGTAATCTGACAACAGCAAAGTTTAGTAGTGAAGCAGTGATCACCTGTAAAGTTGGCCTGCTGGTTGGCTCAGCATGAAGGCATCGTCTGATCAGATTTTTGGCAGAAGGTGTGAGAGATGGTGGCAAGACATAGTTGTTTTCTGTGATACGCAGGTATGTTTCTTTCAGTGTGGTTGTTTCAAATGGTGGACGACCAACCAGCAGAGCATACCTGCAAATATAAAGCCCTTACTTTAGTTTCATTACCCTGTCATCACTATCAGTTACCGATGTTTGCTCCCTCATCTAACATATACAAAGGCTGATACAAAAATTATCTGATCTTTTAGAAGGAAAAAACATTTTATTTAGTTCTATGACATGCACTCTGTGGGGCAGTGGTGCTATTCTTGTCCTTGTCATACACAAAGACCCTGGTGGACCACTCGGAACCTAATGCCATGTTCCAGCAAAAAATCCTAGAAGTGCAGTACGAAGTGTGGGCCAGGAAGAGTGGCAGCTGGCAGATACATCGTGACAATGATCCAGCAAACTCATTCTTTTTTTCAACCTAAAGTTGGATACTTTTTTTTTATAAGCCCTTGTATTTACATAAGTTTACACTGGTCTTCTAGAACCAAGGTTTGACTACGAAAGTCGCAAATTTAAACTTTAATGAAGATCTTAAATGGTAACCAGGGAATATTAAGTGAGTAGTGAAATTAAATTGATTTGAAGCTCTTCCTTTACTGAAGTACAGTAAAATGTCAAGGTTGTATCATAGCAAGCACTGTCACCAGGGATTGAGTGTTAGAGATTTCATTGAAAAAGTTCTCAAGAGTGACTAAATCTCTTCTTTGCTGCCTCGACTTCCTTATTTATATGGCAGGTGCCCACTTACAGCTAGGTATGAAGTGACTAAGCAGAGGGAAGTACTTTGTCACAACATTGTACAGGTGTGGTAGTGTGTTAGAAATTAGTGCAGTTGGTGTTGTAAATGTGTCACAAAATTGTACAGTTGTGGTAAAATGTGTCACAAAATTGTACAGTTGTGGTAAAATGTGTCACAAAATTGTACAAGTTTGGAAAGATGTAAAATTTGTGCAACTGTGGTAAAATGAGTCACAAAATGTTTTAGTTGTAAAATTTGTCACAAAATTGTACAGTTGTGGTAGAATGTGTCATACAATTGTACAGGTTTGGCAAAGAATAAAATGTTTACAACTGTGGTAAAATGAGTCTTAAAATGTTATAGTTGTGGTTAAATGTGTCACAATAGTATACAGATTTACTAAAATGTGTAACAAATTTGTACAGGTGTGATAAAGTGCATCATAAAATTGTACAGGTGTGATCAAATATGTCACAACATTGTACAGGTCTGATAAAGTGTGTCACAACATTGTACAGGTCTGATAAAGTGTGTCACAACATTGTACAGGTCTGATAAAGTGTGTCACAACATTGTACAGGTCTGATAAAGTGTCTCACAACATTGTACAGGTCTGATAAAGTGTGTCACAAAATTCTACAGGTCTGATAAAGTGTGTCACAAAATTCTACAGGTCTGATAAAGTGTGTCACAAAATTCTACAGGTCTGATAAAGTGTGTCACAAAATTCTACAGGTCTGATAAAGTGTGTCAC
Source organism: Ariolimax columbianus (assembly GCA_036924085.1). Lineage (NCBI taxonomy): Eukaryota > Metazoa > Mollusca > Gastropoda > Stylommatophora > Arionidae > Ariolimax > Ariolimax columbianus. The sequence continues at coordinate 60,362,375 of JAVGWX010000008.1, forward strand.
AAAATTCTACAGGTCTGATAAAGTGTGTCACAAAATTCTACAGGTCTGATAAAGTGTGTCACAAAATTCTACAGGTCTGATAAAGTGTGTCACAAAATTCTACAGGTCTGATAAAGTGTGTCACAAAATTCTACAGGTCTGATAAAGTGTGTCACAAAATTCTACAGGTCTGATAAAGTGTGTCACAAAATTCTACAGGTCTGATAAAGTGTGTCACAAAATTCAACAGGCATAGAAAAGTTTGAGAAGGCCTGTTTGAGTTGATATTTTCCTGTTGCTGCTAATGGAACGGATGAGACACGCTGCATCTTGAACTAATCTTAACTTAATGTTCATGATAAATGAAAGGATGGTTGCCTCACGTGTTCAAAATGTGACCAACACCAACACATGTCTCCAAATGGAAAACATTTATCTGGATATCTTTGAAATATTATGGGTTGATACAGCAGATGTCATCTATGAATTTGTTATCTTACGTATTCAAAATCTGCTACATCTTTTATCTCTTTGTCCAGGTTATTTATGTAATCTGTCTTGATTAATTGATTCGTTACCGAATATTTAAGACTTCCCTTTAAAAAAAATATAACTCAAGTACATCATCACTTAGTTGTCACTTATATATCTTCAGAAAAAGTAAAAACATTTGTTGAAATGAAAAGTAAAATATTTAAACCTCCACCGGAAAGAAAACATTTACGAATTAAAGAAAACTTGGATCGGAAAAATGATGCGAATTTGTGTACACAGCTGCCAAAGCCAATATGTCAGCTTGTGGGTTTTCTTAAATATTTCATGAGACCATGTATAAGTTCCACATAATGAATTAGTCAGCTTTAGAAAATCTGTTTCCATTATGATGTAAGATTTGTGGACACCTAGCACTTATAGAAAATAGAAGTAGAATATAAAAACACAAATAATGAAAAAATGATTTGATTAACAAGATCGCTATCTCTCTCTGTCACTTTATATGTCATGAGTACCAGTTTTATAAACACTTACGCTATGCAGCCAAATGCCCATATGTCTGCCTCAAAACTGTGTCCCTTTTTCTGCAAAACTTCAGGAGCAATATAGTTTGGAGTGCCACACACTGTCCTGTTAGAAACAGAGAAACAAAGATGGTTAGGTTGGTACAATAAGAAACATGGCACTATTATAAGCAGATAACTTTGAAAATCATACGTGTATCACACATTGTCCTGTTATAAGCAGAAAACATAGGTGTACCCCACATTAGAAGTAGAAACACTATAACAATTACCAGTTTCTTCTTCATTCACTCTCAGATAATCACATCTATTTCCCCCAGAATCTTGACGATCTTTCTCTGGGTTATTATTACTATTAATTATTAGTCGACCTGTACTTCTACATGGGTAGATGTCCCTGTGCAGGTCCCAGCTCTGGCATGTACTGGATGTAGCTGGGAGGAAGATTTCCTGATTAGCGGGCTAGGCTTGAGCAACTCATTACTCTGCTACATTGGGACAAGCGCTGTGGAGGGTGGCTAACTGATGTGCAAGTCCATCTTAATAGACTCAAACACTATAGAAAAGTAGATCCGCAGCAGCCTGTTAGATGCCATCTTTGCTGCTCTTAACAAACCACCTAAACATAGTCGGTGTTATGTCATGTCACACAGTCACCTCTTACGACATGCTCTTTGTGGGGCAGTGGTACTATTCCTGTTCTTGTCATACACAAAGACCCTGGTGGACCACTTAGGACTTTCTCTGGGTTTTCCCATCAATCTATAGCTTATCCATCTTTCTTGGAGTGGACCATGCTGACACTCTGGTGTCAAAAAACCACTGAGACAATATGCAGACATGTGGTGAATTTCATCCCATAGGGCAAGAGAAGAGTGTGATAGCCAAAGAATACATGGGAAAAGAACAGTGTATAGGACGAGGTCAAGACTGCTAGAGACTGGATGGTCAAACTGTGTCCCAACCCCCTCTTGATGCTGTCTGTCCATCTGTACCTCTGGCTCTCTTGCCCTATACTCTTCCCTTCAATATAACTTTCAGCAGACTGTCATGTCGCTTGACATGACCGAAATATTTTTGTTTCCTACTTTTTATTTACTTCAGATGTATCTTCATCATCTTGAGTTGTTCCACAACCTCATTATTTATTTTCCTATCTTTCCAAGAAACTCAACCAAGTCTTCTGAATACCCACATTTCAAAGGCTTCAATTATTTCCTCCATTTTCTTGGTCAGGGTCCAGGATAGGAGTTGCAGATGAATGTGTCTGTGGCACTGATAAATTGACTGCTGAACATCTGCTACAAACTCGTCCGACATTTGAGGAACAGATAAAGAGCATTCGTTTATCACCAATACCATCCCTAGACATGATCTATAAGATACCAATAACCTCAGACTAGCCAATGCCGTCTTCAGATATATCCGAGTTGACGTTTGAAAGCACCGAATGAAGAAATAGAAAAAGTAACTCTGGCGACCATGATGCTTTGTGGGCCAAACACAAAATCAATAGAGAACATCAGTACTTTTCTTGCAGGACAAAACAAATTATATCTTCAATGACATTCTCTACTGAATATAGTAGCAACGTTGGAGTTTCTGGTAACGGCCAAAGGTCTAGAAACTAGTTTTTGGAGATTATATTCTGACCAGTCACCTGCATTACCTTTTCAAATAAATCTGTCAAGACAATTTGTAATTGTTTTGTTGGTTAAAGTGTTTGGCTCTCTGTATTCTACCAGCGGAGGCACGCCTATTTCCATTCCGGGCCGTTGCCTTTCATGTGATATCAAGACGTTTTGACCGGTGCTTGGATGCATGTGTACGTCTGTATGTACCTAACCTTTGCTAGATCTGGGCGCTCTCAGAAGTCAACCCAACCAAAATACAATGGAACGATCTCACCCTGAGGGGGCGTGTGAAAGTTGTGCAAGAGTGTGATTATTGGACATAGTAAAATGAAACAAGAGAGTGAGGTAACAAGAGAGACATGCACTGATCGTAGTATCTGCGATCAATCAAAGTATGTTATTGTATTTTAATTTTTAATTTTACGTGTTTGCCTCACTAGTTTCTACTGACGGAGGCGTGCATATTCCACACCAAACCGTAGTCAATTGGACGATATAAAGACGCATACACCAGTGCTTGGATGCATGTGTGCGTCTGTATGCACAAATACCAGGTTTGTACGCTCTCAGAAGCCAGCCCAACCAAATTGCAATGGAAGGGCCTCACCCTGAAGGCGCGTTCGAAAATTGTGCAAGAGTATGATTGTTGGACAGAGTAAAATGAAGCAAGAGTGTTGTAGCTACCCATGCTGAGTTAATGCCTGATGTTTCCTTGGTAACAAGTTATGGTGGCTATTCTTGCATCCTAATGCAGACCTGCTTTCTCATGGCTGTAGGACAATATGAGGATCCTAAGTTAGCACAAGATTATGATAATTACACCACGTTGGCCAGACTGTTTTGGCATAACCTGTTTCCAAAAGCACGAACAAGGACTTCAGGTGGGATTTTGAGCATAATTTTTCTTAACTCCCTTTGACAAAGACAAAAGTAGTGCCAGACACATATTTGCAAACAGTCTTCTTAACGACCACCAACAAAAATACGCACATAACATTTATTAACAAGAATGGCTACAACAAGTGTTCAAAATTTGTCCTACGAATTTCAAAACATGTATGTAAATGGGAAACAAATTTATGTGAACCATATTCTTTAAGTACTGGCTGATGTAAACATTTTACATTTACGTTTATTTATGTCATTCTACAATCAATCTGATGCATTCCTCCCTTACCTAGCCAAAAATTAAATGAATAAATTAAGTTTTATAATTTAAAAAACAACTTGTAACTGTCAACGCTTACAAAATAGTGAAAATGGCACGATTTAAGTATGCAACCATGTAGAATGGCAAATCATCTGGACAATAGAGTAAAGCTTGATTGTCCAACTCGAAGTCTAGCTTGGAAACTCATTTTTTGAGATGTTAACATGAACAGGAAAAAAGTGACACAAGTGCATTTGGAACTTGGGCTATTATCCGACATTAAAAATGGATGTGCACAACATTGAGTCTACTTACATTTTCTTTTCTCCAGCAAAGTCAACTTTGGTTGCCAGACCAAAATCAGCAAGTTTCAGTTCCATATCATTGTTAAGCAACATGTTTCCCAACTTCAAATCTCGGTGAATGATTTGGTTGCTGTGGATGTAATCCACTCCATCCACCAACTGGCGCAGGTAATACCTCACCTCTGGTTCTGTCAGGTACTTCCTGTGTTTCAGCACATGCACAAGTGACTGAAGATGTTTACAAAAGGAGTAAGTCAAAAGTCAAGACAGACCCAAAATAGAGAAATAAAACTCATCAAAGTCATTTCTAAGAAAAGTTTCATCAATCACCATAACTTACGACAACCTGTAGTACGGAGGTGGAGTTTGAAGCAATGAATTCAGCTGTGAGGTGGCCGTGTCAGAAGCTATACATCTTGGCACTCATCCTATTGGACTCTCAATACTTGGTTAAACATTCACAGAAAGGATGACTAATGCATGATTGTGATGGCAGACATATCAAACGATTGCCACGTGGAGGTAGAATATCCTGAACACTGATATTCTGCCAGTGAAATAGCTGACATGGATTTTATGTAAATGACAGAGCTGAAATATTTCTCTGAAAGGGTAAGGACATTAAATATGGATTGGTGGAGTAGGGGCAGTGGAGAAATTATGTGAGTACTCATTTCAACAATGCCCATCAACGAGATGTTCCCACCACTGCAATAGACGAGTAAGAAATCAAATGTGGAGTGTGTACAACTAGTGAGCTACAGGAGAACACTGCAGATGTAAGTGTGTGAACACGACTGAGTGTTCCACAAGCCATAGGCTGGCCAAAGCCAACATAATCAGGTTTGAATGTTTAATAATGACACTTCCTACTTTTGAAGTGAGGCTGTGATAGATGACCTATTGTCAATATGCACTGAATGTTGACATTGCCTCTCGGCGTGTGTGCCCAAAACATTGTAAAAGCTTACATGCCACAGTAGTAAGTAGAACTATGGTCTACGACTGAATGAGTCTTCATTTAAAACATGATAGTCTTAGCAATTTAAAACTAAATATCATGATCATATCTGATATAAAGAAAATCTGAGACCTCAAAAGGAATCCACAGAACGATTGATACGGTTAAATGTTAAAATAATTTAGCAAAATGATGCTACAAGAATTCGCGTGACGTCCCTAAGTGAATGAAACGTAATTGGCTTCAAACAGACACTTAACAGAATTGAAAACACAAACTCTAGTTACATTTTTTTCTCTTTGATTTGTTTAATGACTTAACATGTTTGAAGCGGGTGTGTATGTACTTTAGCTAGTTGAAAGCCATTGGACAGTCCCTCATGGCTATAGTCATATAATTGACGGATATTGGAGATAGATCTGTCAATATGAGCTTACCTTGTTAGCAGACATAGACCCACTAGAACCCGCGCCATATAAAACTTACATTCAGATTCAACTGCATGTCAATATACTCCGACCCCACTAGACTACGCGGAGTATCAAACTTACATTTGTATGTCAATGCTAAAAACAAGTTAACTTAGACTCTCATTTCATTTCTTAATGACGATCTACTGTCTATCTAGTAAATTATATTGCTAAAATTCTAACAAGGCTTTCTACATTGCATGATCAAAGATTGATCTTCATCTAAGGCATTATAAATGGAAGAAGTGGTACGATGGTATTATCTATGGAAGAAGTGGTACGATGGTATTATCTATGGAAGAAGTGGCACGACTGTAATTGTATTTCGTATAAAAGAAGTGATATGATGGTACAGGTATTATCTATGGGAGAAGTTGTATGATGGTACAGGTATTATCTATGGGAGAAGTGGTACGACTGTAATTGTATTTCGTATAAAAGAAGTGATATGATGGTACAGGTATTATCTATGGGAGAAGTTGTATGATGGTACAGGTATTATCTATGGAAGAAGTTGTACGATGGTACAGGTATTATTTATGGGAGAAATTGTCTGATGGTACAGGTATTATCTATGGGAGAAGTTGTATGATGGTACAGGTATCATCTATGGGAAAAGTGGTATGATGGTACATCCATTATCTATGGGACAAAAGGTGTTATGTTATACAGATTGCGTGTTAAAATCTCCAGGTACCAGGAGCTCATTACTGGGGAGGAATGAATACGACAGCTTCCCCTCAATGGATGTCGTTAAATGGAATTAAGAAAAATTAGCAACCTCGTCATGTAAAACAAATGAGAGTACAGAAACCACCACCGTAAGATCATAACAATATTCTTTAGGCACATGGGGTTGTAATACGCAATTTACAATGGTGGCATTAAGCTTCATAAGGATCAAATTGTAGAAGATGAAGCAGTTTCAAATAATAATAAAGTGTCCTAAAATATTGTTCTATTAAATTATCAGCATTTAGCAAAAAGACCAGAACTACTAAGCACGATCCAGAAGGTGTTAAATATAGCTTCAGTGGAATCACTGTTACGTATGTTGTTAGCTGGATGGTAGCAAAGCGTGCAATGAACAAACGAAATGTTTGCACAATGGAGCCTAAAGAGCCAGACGCGTGCATATTTCAGTGACGCATTTCTGGGTGGATCAGGATGCACATATTATATTTATTCATCCACAAATTGAAATACCTGGGTACACAAATACCGTTAAATCAAAGATGGGGGTTGGCGGGAAGGGGGGGGGGGGGGTGGCAGTTCAATGGAAAAAAGGGGGAGTTGGTAAGGACGGAAAGGGAAGGGGTGGGGAGAGGGGGGGGGGTGGGTGTAGTGTAATGAAATATCGACTGGCATTTTGCGAAATTGAATCTTCGTCTCTGGAAATAATGCAGCGATATTTAGCTTTACGTATAGCCAATCCTGTGACACTGAAGTGAATGCTGGACAGATAGCTCAAAGAAAGGTAAAGGAGTGGTTTGAATAAAACTAAAGTCCTTTTATGCACATGACTGATTCTTTATCCATTGAAACAATGCTTCGATCTTGATCATTACTTATAGCCAATTCTGTTTAAAATGAAGCCAAAGTACTGATTGGTTCTCGTTTTGGCTCCAAGTTTAGCATAGCAAAACATCTGTTCACTTTGCTGGTAACTGGTGTCCAGACATCTGCAGTGGCAGTTTAAAATCAATGATTTAAATGAGGTTGCAGCCCTACAAACCTCTATAGCATCAATGTACGACATGCCAAGTGTCATCAACAGAAGAAATAAACAGTACCAATGATCTGAGGTTGAAAGAAACAAAATGGCCAATATCAGTCGTCAGGGTACTTACAAGTTGGCGATAAAACTCGTTTTGGGATGTATTAAATTTAGTGCAAACGTAAACTGCAGATTACAAGATATTGCATAAAATATTGATGACATACACCTTTGCGGAATGCAGAGGTGCGAAACATCGTTGGAGCAAGAGCCATCACTGAATATATTGATGACGAGAGACGCATGATGATCGGGGTTTTCGCAATCGTGACAGACTGAGAAGTAGCTGGACAGGAAATGTTGCGGATATTCTAAATCGTCATGGGATGACGGATGACGACTACTACAGCGACTCATCTAGTCCTTGGCAGAAAGCTACAGCGTCTCACGGCATAAGTGGATAAGACAAGACAAGACATACACGACTGTCTAATAAATAATTAACAAATAGAAAGTCAATATGAATTAAGTGATTGCAAAATGCAGAGATCAACAAATGAGAAACGGCGAAGTGAAATAAAAAAAACTAACGTAAAATCAATCAAAAATTTCAGACAGCTCGATAGAAATGTTTGCAGCATTCGAATTTTTCTGAATGAGGGCGTGTACCAGATCATTGAAATCTCGTCTTTCTTTTCTTTTTCTCTCTACACCCCCCCCCCCCCCCCCCCCGACCCATGTGAATGTGAACAACAATTAATGCATACGATTTTACGCCACGTGATAAAAGATTATGTATCAGGCGAAACGGATCTCCATTTTCAATCAATTGCACAATTATCATCGTCTGCCTCATTTGTTTCACAACATTCTCGTTTTTCATTCTATTTATTACCGAATGAGCTTCCGTCCCACTCCCATTCACTCCCCTCCACCAACTGCTCAACTTCCAGAGACGTAGAGCAACGATGAACTTTGAATGAACTGCACACAGGCATTCATGGTCACCTCATTTCAGTTTTCACATATGTGCCATTCACGTATGTGCCATCTAAGGTGGACAAGCACGAATGGCTGATAAGCTTTGAATGTTCCTTCATGTAACAGCTGTTTATCTATACATCTGTTGACGATTGTTTATCGATAATGTTGCCATAACTCACGCTGTTGGTCTCGTGTCTGAGATCAATAACGATGTGTGTGACCTTCTTCTCGAAGTCTCCGTTTCGTTGCATACAACAGCTCAGCGTTTCTCAACCGGAGTTGTGCCCCCATGTTAGTGTTCCGTGAGAATTAGTGACGAATAAACTATCATCTGTAAATGTATTTTTGTGCCAGTTTTAATATACACGTATGACATCAAGATCATCATCTTCTATCCACTTTTGTCGTTAGACGCCGTGGGAAGGTGTAGTTTTTTATCGTGTGCGAGATGTGACGCCGATGTTGTTGTCAATTGGTGTTTCTTCAGTGTCTCATTGACACCATCTATCCATTTTGTTATTGGTCTCACTCTTGTTCTGCAACCCTGATGTCTGGTATTGCAGATCTATGCAGTTGGTAACTTTGGTTGCATTCTTGTCAGGTGTCCGAACTATTTTATTCTTTACCTTTCCATAGCATTCCATGCACTGTGCTGTACTCACGTTATCTGATTTCTCCGTTTCGTACTCTGTACAGCCTTGTGATCCCGATAGCTATTTTCAAACACTTTATTTCGCATACCATGATTTATCTTTCTTGTGCCTTCGTCCACATCAGTCACTGGTAGCAGAGAGTTTGCATAAAAATACTATTTATCATCTGTCTCTATTGGGATCTGGTTGAGTCTTAATAATGATGAGAGCTGGTAGGAAACCGTATTTGGTTTATGTGTTCTTGATTCTCTCTATCCAGTCTTCCAGCTTGTGTGAACACGCTGCCCAAAACTTATTTTAGTTCTGTACTTTTTACCTGAATATTTAGTGTTTACTCTATTCTGCTAATTTTCATTGTCTTTGTCTTTGTTGTACTAATCTTCATATTATATCTATCCTAGGCAGTGCCAATGACAATATCAGATGATTTTGAAGTTATTTTCATTCGAATGAAAGAAACTTTGACATGCAAAAAGGAGCTCGTTCAACGTATAACTTATTGTTGGAACATTCTTTAGTTTTATAATAGTCTTCAACCTATTATATCATTTAGAAGTATCATCGACCGAATTATATATTTGTGTAGTACAAGTCAAGCTCAGATTTCGCATTAGAAAAGTACATTTTATTATCTTAATTGGCTTCTATAATAACATTTCCTTGAAATATATATCTGTTCATATGACATTTGAACTTTATTTATCTTATATTTCTTTTCAACATGGTCAATAAACTTTTCATTTATTGTAGTAGTTGTTAACTGCTTTCGTTCTGTTTCTATGTGTTTTATACGATATTGTTTATTTATTTTTATTTAGTGTGTGTTTAGAGGTGTAGGTTTAATTTGAGGTTTCTTTAGTTTCTTTTTTTTTAAATTTTTAAATATTTTTTGGTATTGTCAAACGTGAGAACAAAATTCAATTATTTTTTGCTTAAACCAGCTATCAGACAAAAAGACGATGTTTTCCTTATAACTTTGAAGTTTATAAAAGAGAAGGAAAAATATGAATTTTTTAAATACAATGTGCAAGTAGGGATTCCCTTACATATGCATATTATTTCTAGTGTTCCGCAAGGGTTCCGGGAACATTGTAGCTCGCCACGTTACAGGCTTGTATAAAAGCACTCACGTGCAATTTTGCAGATACGGTTTCTGTAGCAATTCGTTGTACATTATGATGTATCTAGCAGTGTCTACTACCTCTTCCAGCCACTTTTTGCGACGTACTTTGAAGGTTATAGTTGTCCTGTCACTCTTTCACTGTGCTCAACTCATATAATAATCACCAGCCGTTTGTTATAATGTTCAATAGCTTATACTTGTTGTCATAACAGAAATAACTCTCTCTCTCTCTCTCTCTATGTGTGTGTGTGTGGGTAGCAGGGATACTTCAATAGCCTATACTTGCTGTCATAACAGAAATAACACTGTATGTAGGACCGCTACTTTGCCAAAACAGAAATTCAGTTGTCAATTTAACAGTCCACTCATCATAAACCAACTGATCAGGTTTTCGGCCACAAAAGGATCTGTAACAAATGATGTCAAGATTTGAGGAGCTGGTATCTTTGTATCGTATCCCGAAAACCATTGCGAGACCAGGAGTATTCCCGCTAGTAAATGGTGCTCTAACTACACAGCTGAGGTTCCAGCACTTGAACAAGCTGTGAATATGATTTATAACAACAATTTTGATCCTTGTAGTCATCTTCACAGATGCACTGTCTGTTCTGCAAGCTCTCCTCAAGGGTCGAAAACTTCCGCACTTGAGGACTGAATTAAGCAAGGTAGCTTCCAGAAAACGAACCACGTTTCAGTGGTTACCTTACCACTGTGGTGTACCGGGGAACGAGATGGCAAATAGGCTTGCAATAAAGGTGTGGAGATTGTGAACAAGAAACATTGAAATCACATACTTTGAGAGCTATCAATGCTGTCAGAAAAGAACGTAACCAACCAACCAACCATTATCACACCCTTGACTGGAAGGGACAGATCCCCATTCTTCGCCTCAGGAGGACAAGGCACACAAGACAACAGGTAACATATACACACTTCGGGTGTCTGCTTTAGCACTGCGCACATGTCGACTAAATGAGCACACTGCTGCGCATGTATTACAGGACTGTCCCCTGTATGGCCAGTTAAGAAAGATATACTGGCCAACGATTCGACACTAAACTCAAGCTGTTCGAAGCTAAACAAGAGCTCTTAAAAACGGTCAAGCCCATCATGTGAACTCTTCTGGCGGTGAAAATATCAAAGATGCGATCACAAAAAAGAAACTTGTCGGCTCTTTTCAGATCCCAGAGAAATACAGTAGTCCGTTTCCCAATTACTTTAAATAGAATGCGTTTCTGATTGCACGAAGGCATTTGTACGTGGGAGATTTCAAAAAGGGGCATATTAAAAGTATAAATACAAGCGAAAATAAACAAATAGAATGACACAAGAGTTTGCCATTTGAAAACGTTTCCACAATCTGTATATGGCAATAAACTCACTGTACCGGTCCAACGTCTCCAAGCTGTTGATAGCTTTACCTACTTACGGAGTATCCTTCATCTGGGAAGCAAATGTCGTCTCTGAAGTCCACAGCAGTATTGCCAAGGGAAGTGTTGCTTTAGGACGACTACGAGCAAATGCTTGGAACTGACACGGCTTGCATGAGAGTCAGCCAATCAAAGCTGACTAAGACCCTATTCTTCCTTAAAGTGGCGGAGCTGGAAACAGACTACACCCACGCATCCTGGCTGGGAGAATACAGATCGAAGAGAGAAGGCAAACCAGTTTCCAATATGGCCGTGCTGAAAGGAGCAGACAGCATAGTATCATTGTAAAGTTCGACAGAATGCGACAACGCCCTTTTCATGATAAACACAGAAGAAGAATATATGTATTTTATAGTTCTTAAAGAGTAGTCTTTGTAATTATAGGTAAACGTACAGAGAGTAAGTAAATGTTCTACATCTACGATTAGTAACGTAAGGTCCCATCAGGCTATAACGATAGTTTCAATATATGTTTGTTGTGGTCGGGAATCATCCGCGTAAAACCATAGTCCCCATAGGTGACCTAAGCTTTCGAGCTTATAGGGGGAAAAAGGTATATTGATTAATTTTTGAAAAGTCACATCAAACACGTACAACAGAACTAAATGGACCTCAGACACGCGCAAAAGTATATACGTTTAATATTAAATGGACCCGACACGCACACAAGTATATACGTTTAATATGAAATGGGCCTGACACGCACACAAGTATATACGTTTAATATTAAATGGACCTCAGACAAGCACAAAAGTATACACGTTTAATATAAAAGAGACATTGTGATTTAATGGGGCCTGGGGCACATTCAAAAGTATATGTTGTTCTTGGTCTATTTCCCTAATGAGTATGTTTAGTGTGCCCTGAGAAGAGCGTTAAGGTGGCGGAGTACAGACGATTTCCTCACATCCCAAGGGTACTGATGTGAAAGAGGGCTGAGCTCCTCGAGGCTGTTGTGCTATGCTTGACTTCATCTGCGTGTCGTTGACTACAAGTCTCTACTACATCGATCCCCACGATAGCTAAACTGCCATGAAACAGCCTGTTTCCAGGAAAAACTGCATTTAAGTTTGAAGGGGTCTTGGTCACTATGTTTACCTGACCCTGACTATCATTGTCTGATGAGCATGCTTTGTCTAATCGGGCGTTATTCTCCTCAAAAGTATATAAACGCATATATAAGAAACTTTGATACGCACACGTGGATGTCAAGTTAAATTGCAAAAAGGCCTCACAAGTAAACCTTTATTAAAACTCATTTAAAAGAAGTCTCAGGCACACACAAACGTATACACACGTATGTAATGGGGACCTCACGCTCATAGAGTACTTGGACTCGTACAATGAAGTAATTCAACTTATTTAAGAGGTCTCCAGATACTTCAACAGTAAACCTATACAAGAGGTTTCATCAGCCGCCCTTTGCTTTGGACCAAGTAAGTCGTACCTTGCTTGGACCTTCTTCGCGGTCCTTGCCTTGAGTCTCACAAGTCGCCTTTGCTCTGAGCCTCTTTAGTCGCCCCTTGTCTTGGACCTGCTAGTCTAGTCACACGTTGCTTTTGGCCTAGTAAGTTGTTCCTTGATTTGGACCTCGTAAGTAGCTCCTTGCTTTGGGACTCGTAAGTCGTCCCTTGCCTTTCCCTCAAAATAGGATCTGCTTTAAACCACGTAAGTCGTCCATTGCTTTGAGGATCGTAAGTTGTCATTTGCCTAGGATATCGTAAGTTGTCGTTTGCCTAGGATCTCGTAAGGTGTCGTTTGCCTTGGATCTCGTAAGGTGTCGTTTGCCTAGAGCTCGTAAGTTGTCGTTTGCCTAGGATCTCGTAAGGTGTCGTTTGCCTAGAGCTCGTAAGTTGTCGTTTCCCTAGAGCTCGTAAGTTGTCGGTTCTCATGTGGACTAAAACATTTGCACTGTAAAGTCCGTCTATTTGTGGGATACGACAGTCATCAATCACAATATGTTACGTTTTCACTCTGAAAATAAATGACAGATCAAAGTCAACCCGCAGCGCGTGCCTTCTGTTCCAGAACCAGACGATCCCTACCCTCTCTTCTATTTCCCCCAAACCTCGTATCAGTCATGCAATGTACCTGATTATCCGAGTGGCCCCTGTCACATTTCCTAGGATGTCGTAAAAGTCGACTAAATAAGGGTGTACATGAGGCTAGCAGCCTCATCGTTTAAAACCATTACTTTGGAAACGTTACTTTAGTTGAGTGGAAACGGACGTCCTTAAACTTATTCATTGCGTAGAGCAAATATATTGGCTTACACCATTTCTTACAATGCCGTATAGCTGATATATTGGCTTGAACAAAAGTCATCAAAGTTCCTCAATACCAAGTTTTTCTCAATGTTTACACGTGGCTGCACTGCCTACAGAAAGTTGTTTTTTTGTGTTCGCCTTATTTCTCTAATCCGCAAGGTGGTGTGCGTTGCACTGTGGTTTTTATGTTGCGCCTGTCGGCCCAGTACATGCGACTTCAGCATACATTTTATGTAAGGGTCTGCTTCCTCTTGCATTTTCTAAGGGTTTGCTTGCCCGGGGTAACGGCCGGTGCTGTGATGGGGATCGAACCCAGCACCTTCGGTGTGTGAGCCGTGGCACTTAACCACTAGGCCACACCGTCCCCTTATATATAGTTTAACATTGCAGAAATAAACGTGTCTAGAGGTCAAATAAAGTAAACGTGTTATGGTAAATGGCCAAATACGTTGTCGGACTGATGATTCAATAACTGGTGCTAGAGGAAAATGTTAACTGCGCCATCAATCTCCCCACACTGTTTAGTGGCCTTAGTAATTTAGAAAGTAATTGAGAAGCAGTAATTGTATTGACGTAGACCTTTGGGGACAGATCAACACCTGGTGAGACAAAACATACTGATCAGAGAATGTTAGTCAAGAATCAGGTGGGAGAGGAGATTAACGCCTGGCCAGTCAAAACATACTGATCAGAGAATGTTCGTCAGGGTCAGATGGGAGAGGAGATTAACGCCTGGCCAGTCAAAACATACCGATCAGAGAATGTTAGTCAGGGTCAGGTGGGAGAGGAGATTAACGCCTGGCCAGTCAAAACATACCGATCAGAGAATGTTAGTCAGGGTCAGGTGGGAGAGGAGATAACGCCTGGCCAATCAAAACATACCGATCAGAGAATGTTAGTCAGGTGTAACAGTTCCCGCCGGAGCAAGGGGAGTTTAGGATGCCTGAACATGTTAAAGCTTAAAGCTACATGAATGCATGTCAAGGTCACTCACTGTCTCAGCAAAGGAGAACAGAGTTGGGTTAAGGAATGTGGACAGGTAGAAACTGACCACTGGCCTTCCGATTTTGGTAGGGGGAGATTGATTGACAGACGAAATTGGCAACGGGGCTTGCTGCGAGAGAATGAGTGACAGGTGTGCAAAGTGGTTCGTTCCAATTGGAATTGAAGATGACCATACCTGAGATCGATTGGTCAAGCTCTGGCCTTGCTTGAGGATATATAACTCGAGACAAAGTTTAGCTCGAGAGGCTGAATGAGAGATGGAGAGGCTAGATAGAGAGAGGCTGTATGGGAGAGAGAGAGACTGAATGTGGATAGTATGTTTAACTCACCGACTTAGATAGAGGAGCGATTGATAAACTGTTGGACGAATGTTTAGTGATAGAACAGGATCGCTCAAATAGGTGTGTGAGTTTTGCATTAATGGATAATCTGAAAGTGTGTTTGTAAGCAAGGACACATTGTGAACGAGTTATGTCGAGATCGCCCGCCTGAGGGGATTTCAGTGAGGAAGAGTATTTGTTAAGGTGTGTTGAAGACGCAGTTAAGGCGATGTGTGTGTGATGTAATTGCAAGGCAATAGAACTGGGTTTTTAGATAGTTGGGAATTCCATCAATAGCTAATGCTTACACTTCCCGTTTTAGTAGAATGTTTAGTTAAGATATGTATTATATTGTGTTTGTAATTTCTCTACTCATTGTATGATATGAGTATGATATAATAAATATGCCACCTGCTGTTTGATATGTCATTTACTGAGTATGGTCATGATGATGTGGATGAGTGTGAGAATGTTCTAAGTTAGATCACGGCCAAGGCAAACAGTGGGATCTGCTACACGTTATTATTATTTTGGTGCCTGTTGACCACGGATAGTCGTGGTAGATTTATAAATATAGTGCGTGTGTAGCTATAGATCTTGATTTGCACGTTTAACACAAGTGTCGCAGTTATATATAACTTGTGTGTGTAGTTAGGAATAGAGGAGTAGCTAGTGGTTAGAGTGTTAGAACCATAGACAGCTTTTCCAATCATCTGACTGGTAAGTGTGACATTTTTCTTCCACCCATTGTTTTATTATTGACAAGACTTTGTGCGTACTTGACAGTCTTATACATTTTTTGGTTGGCCAGACGGGTTTATTCAATATGTCGAGGTTAAACAATGTTAAACAATGTTATCGTTGTCTAGCTTTTGGACATTTGTCTATAGGATGCCCTAATATTCTTCGGAATATTAACAGTTCCTGGAGAAGAGGAGGACTGTTTGTCAAAAACAAGCCTTTCATGGCACGAGCTACAGTCAGCGATAAGTGGGTGGACAAAAGTCAACTACAAAACCAGCTAAGAGAACTAACAAGCAGAGTTATTCGGCTGGAAAGACAGGAAAAAGACCTCCAATGGAAGCTGGGACAGCTGTTGCAACAGTTTGAAAACGGAGCTTTCAAACCAGCTAGGAAGGAGAGAAGAAATCAAGAAATCACAGAAGTAAACACGGCCCAGTATTTTAGAAGGGGACAGAGTGGTAGGAAAGTGAGTAGGAAGCCCATCCAACTTCCACATTCCGATCCGTGGAGGGACAGAGGTGGAAATCTCAGGATGGACGTGTGTGGACGACTGGAAAGAGTTGGCGAAAAGGGGAGTTTGACCCAAATGGAGAGGCCAAGTCAAGTGAGGGGAGGAGGAATGGTTGGGCAGAAGTTTGAATCGGGCAGATTCTTAGCCCACAAGAGGCCTTTTGCACGGTTACAGATGGAGAGGCAGGACAGGAGCTATCAAAGAGACTTTAAGCACGAGGCGGATGGACAGAAAGAAAGAGATACAGGTTTTGTGTATCCAGAAAAGTTAGGGACGGAGGGCAGGTTACGCAATGCAAACGAGACAAACGTTCGCTCAAAGGTCCAGAGGAAATGTTACATCATTGGACAACGTATGCCGAGAATTCAGGAAGAGGGTATTACGTCGATTAACCTGGTCGGGCGTGCTGAAAGGAGCCAAGTTTACCAGGAACTTGTGGTCAAGCCTGGTAGAACATTAGCTAAAGTCGACGAAGAATCGAACAAGGAAATAGTCAGAGATTCGTCAGATAAAGAAGAAAGGAGAGGAGGAGGAATGGTGGCAGGACCAGCTATGGTTTCGTGCCCACCCAAGCCAGGTTCTAGCCATGCGGGAGAAGTGGTTGAACAGACCGAAAGAAGGGACAACCTTTCGGCCACCGAGGAAGGAAGTGGGAATGACGCACAGTTGGAATGTGAAACGGACGCA
The DNA here is from genome assembly GCA_036924085.1 of Ariolimax columbianus. Taxonomy (NCBI): domain Eukaryota; kingdom Metazoa; phylum Mollusca; class Gastropoda; order Stylommatophora; family Arionidae; genus Ariolimax; species Ariolimax columbianus. Next base: position 60,379,334 of record JAVGWX010000008.1, read on the forward strand.
CCGGTTAAGAATACTCGTGCAGCCAACAAAGGAGGAACAGAGTTTCTAAGGAAAACGAAGAAACGGGAAAGACAGGTTAACCACAGCCAGGACAGCGAACCAGTCACCGAAGCAAAGATGAAAAGATCTCAGTTCGAGATAAGCCAACAGTCAAACGAACAGTGTGAAATGTTTTTCCCACAAATAGTGAATACAGATGGACGGAAGGCTGAAGTAGCGGACGATGTAAGTGTACGTAACACTACCAGAGAACCGGTGGGTACGAACCAACCAACCGAGAAACAAACAGACCAGACGATGGGCGTTTTACAGGAGGAAATCGCGCAGCAATCAGAGACAGCTGATGGGGCAACGCATAGTTTGGTTAAAATAAGCAGTAGTGATAAGGAACGGTTGATGCAATGTTTACTGACGCTAGCCAAAAACATGGAAATCAGAAATGGAATTAGGTAAAGTCGTGTGGAGTACTTACACACATGGGCTATCATGTGAAACTCCAGTTGATGTATGCATTTGCATAAAATTTGTTTCATCTACCGTTATCCTTGAGAACGGAGATTTTGATAATTAGGGGGTAGGGTATAGAGATGGAGGAATGACCAGATGTTAAAAATTCCTTTGAATTCGTTGTCTGAAGTACACGCCAGACAATGAGCGGACGGTCAGTCTGAAGCGAAGACTGACCGAGATCAAAGGGACATTTCCGACCAGAGAAACGGACAGAACGAACAAGAGACGCAGGATAGCTGGATGCGCCAGGTAATGATTACGTGACGCAAGGTAACACGTGGACGCGATGCTTCGGTTAATATCTGACCAGGTAGCTTTGATGCGGGGAATTTGGGGAAACAACGGTGAAATAGTTAGATCACAACACTCGGTTTTGATTCCTCGGGACAAAGACTGCACCTGGACTAGTAGGGTTACAGCATGACGTAATTCGACAGGTGGACGATTCGGTTTTTGACTTTTGCCTCAGACATAGTTTAGTATCTGATTAAATTAGAACTTAGTCATAGTTTAGTGACATAGTTTAGTATCTGATTAAGTTACAACTTAGTCATAGTTTAGGGACATAGTTTAGTACCTGATTAAGTTAGAACTTAGTCGTAGTTTAGTATCTTATAAAGGGGGCATTAACAGGTGCTCATCTGTGGGGCACGAGCAGGAGTGAAGGTTGATGGCACTTGGTCATGAGTATGCGTGCAAATATTTTGACATTTGTATTTGGTGTTTGGGTTTTGACTAATGGTATTACTTGCATTTTAAGTGGGTTGTATGGTCGATATAATATGCGTTGAATTTTTCTTTATTTTGTTGTTGTTTTGTTGTTTAAACATGATTACATATCCTGACAGTATCAACGTGTTATACTTGCTGACTGAAATATTGATATCATGAGTATGCGTGCAAATATTTTGACATTTGTATTTGGTGTTTGGGTTTTGACTAATGGTATTACTTGCATTTTAAGTGGGTTGTATGGTCGATATAGTATGCATTGAATTTTTCTTTATTTTGTTGTTTTGTTGTTTAAACATGATTACATATCCTGACAGTATCAACGTGTTATACTTGCTGACTGAAATATTGATATCATAAGTATGCGTGCAAATATTTTGACATTTGTATTTATTGTTTGGGTTTCGACATTGTATGCAATGCATTTGTCTTGTGTTTTGTTGTTGTTTTTTTTGTTGTTGTTGAATCATCATGTTTACAGGTATTTGATACAGGTTATTTAGGTGATCTACAGAGCAGTATATCTCATCCAGACTGTAGGCCTCCGCAAGCACAAGTCACCACGAGTTCCAGAATCACATGTATGTGGAGTCTTTGCAGAGAAGACTACATTGATCAGAAGTTTTAAAATTGACTATGACATATGTTGTCAAATATCGTTTTTGTGGGAAAACATAAAGAATTTTGCTGTTTTCTTTGAGAGGGGATAGCTGTCAAGAGAGACAATGATAACTAGCCTGAGGATAACCCACGTAAGTTCGTGGCCTCACAGGAGTTAGTATGAAGTGAATCGTCGGCCAGGCGTGTAATGAGACCGCCTGAGAAAATTGACCTGAACTGGTCGAGTGTAACAATGAAGGTTCGTGTCCTTAGAGGAAGGCACGGGAAACAGGGCGAGGTATGTTGACCTCAAATGAGTAAGGAGAATTCCTTAAGGTGTTTCTGTTTTGATGAGTTCAAGGTCCCGCAGGGACAGACTTTGGTGTATTTGACTGCAAAACGATGTAAAAGTGGTGGTTTGTGTTGTAAAAACGCCCAGCCACAGTGTTTTTCTTTTGCTTGTATTGATTGTGTATGTATTACAAAAAGTTTATATGTATCAAATGACATGTCTTTTTATGCATGTACGATGTGAGTGAAGTTGTAAACAGGAGTAGTGTTTACATTTTGGATAGTAGAGACGAAAATGGTGGTCATTTGCCAGATGAAAAAAATGACCATCCATGTTTCGGTCTGTAGTTTAGGGAGGTAATGTAACAGTTCCCGCCGGAGCAAGGGGAGTTTAGGATGCCTGAACATGTTAAAGCTTAAAGCTACATGAATGCATGTCAAGGTCACTCACTGTCTCAGCAAAGGAGAACAGAGTTGGGTTAAGGAATGTGGACAGGTAGAAACTGACCACTGGCCTTCCGATTTTGGTAGGGGGAGATTGATTGACAGACGAAATTGGCAACGGGGCTTGCTGCGAGAGAATGAGTGACAGGTGTGCAAAGTGGTTCGTTCCAATTGGAATTGAAGATGACCATACCTGAGATCGATTGGTCAAGCTCTGGCCTTGCTTGAGGATATATAACTCGAGACAAAGTTTAGCTCGAGAGGCTGAATGAGAGATGGAGAGGCTAGATAGAGAGAGGCTGTATGGGAGAGAGAGAGACTGAATGTGGATAGTATGTTTAACTCACCGACTTAGATAGAGGAGCGATTGATAAACTGTTGGACGAATGTTTAGTGATAGAACAGGATCGCTCAAATAGGTGTGTGAGTTTTGCATTAATGGATAATCTGAAAGTGTGTTTGTAAGCAAGGACACATTGTGAACGAGTTATGTCGAGATCGCCCGCCTGAGGGGATTTCAGTGAGGAAGAGTATTTGTTAAGGTGTGTTGAAGACGCAGTTAAGGCGATGTGTGTGTGATGTAATTGCAAGGCAATAGAACTGGGTTTTTAGATAGTTGGGAATTCCATCAATAGCTAATGCTTACACTTCCCGTTTTAGTAGAATGTTTAGTTAAGATATGTATTATATTGTGTTTGTAATTTCTCTACTCATTGTATGATATGAGTATGATATAATAAATATGCCACCTGCTGTTTGATATGTCATTTACTGAGTATGGTCATGATGATGTGGATGAGTGTGAGAATGTTCTAAGTTAGATCACGGCCAAGGCAAACAGTGGGATCTGCTACACAGGGTCAGGTGGGAGAGGAGATTAACGCCTGGCCAGTCAAAACATACTGATCAGAGAATGTTAGTCAGGGTCAGGTGGGAGAGGAGATAACGCCTGGCCAGTCAAAACATACCGATCAGAGAATGTTAGTCAGGGTCAGGTGGGAGAGGAGATTAACGCCTGGCCAGTCAAAACATACCGATCAGAGAATGTTAGTCAGGATCAGGTGATACATTGTGACTACGTCCCCACCTCACTTGCATGCAATTTTTTCTAGAAAAAGGCTATTGCAACCTTACACTCTTTTAAAGGCGCACGAAAGAGGGTATAAACTACATCTTCTGCGTTCGTTCTCAATCTCCCGCTACCAAGTCCTGAACAGGGCTTTGCAAGTAGCAGGATGTAGTCCGGAGAACGGAATGCGTCGTGTCGCTAGTTTACAGTTTGACTGCCATATTTGCACCTTTCGGTCCGACACATCCGTCTTCGACAGCATCATATATACTCATCCTGGACATTTAATAACTACTTCGTATAACTGTCTGTCAAAATTAGAAGTGCTAAATGAACTATTCTTCTTTCTAACGCATGGGCAAGGTAACCACCATAGCAGACAAAGTTGTCGGAGATAAAGTGAGGTAACCACCATAGCAGACAAAGTTGTCGGAGATAAAGTGAGGTAACCACCATAGCAGACAAAGTTGTCGGAGATAAAGTGAGGTAACCACCATAGCAGACAAAGTTGTCGGAGATAAAGTGAGGTAACCACCATAGCAGACAAAGTTGTCAGAGATAAAGTGAGGTAACCACCATAGCAGACAAAGTTGTCGGAGATAAAGTGAGGTAACCACCATAGCAGACAAAGTTGTCGGAGATAAAGTGAGGTAACCACCATATCAGACAAAGTTGCCGGAGATAAAGTGAGGTAACCACCATAGCAGACAAAGTTGTCGGAGATAAAGTGAGGTAACCACCATAGCAGACAAAGTTGTCGGAGATAAAGTGAGGTAACCACCATAGCAGACAAAGTTGTCGGAGATAAAGTGTTAGCTATTTCAGTGTATTAGGTCACAGCTTGTTCATGAGATATGATGGCCCGTTCCTTTCTTTGCTGCCTTTTCCAGTAAACCAGGTACCTATTCACAGCAGGGTCGACGGAAGGCGATAATTTGATTCGAGCCTGGTACCTTTGCAGTGAAAAGCGAGTGCTCTAACACTACGTTATCTTTAACATAGCATACATGAGGGAAGTATATAATAATAAAGCAGTTTATCACACAGCTGTAGGTAGGCAGGTAGCCGAGCATAGTACACTCCAATATTAGCTGGTGTGACAGCACGCCGACTGTAGGCAGGTAGCCGAGCATAGTACACTCAATATTAGCTGGTGTGACAGCACGCCGACTGTAGGCAGGTAGCCGAGCATAGTACACTCAATATTAGCTGGTGTGACAGCACGCAGAATGTAGGCAGGTAGCCGAGCATAGTACACTCCAATATTAGCTGGTGTGACAGAACGCCGACTGTAGGCAGGTAGCCGAGCATAGTACACTCAATATTAGCTGGTGTGACAGCACGCAGAATGTAGGCAGGTAGCCGAGCATAGTACACTCCAATATTAGCTGGTGTGACAGCACGCAGAATGTAGGCAGGTAGCCGAGCATAGTACACTCAATATTAGCTGGTGTGACAGCACGCAGAATGTAGGCAGGTAGCCGAGCATAGTACACTCAATATTAGCTGGTGTGACAGCACGCCGACTGTAGGCAGGTAGCCGAGCATAGTACACTCAATATTAGCTGGTGTGACAGTACGCAGAATGTAGGCAGGTAGCCGAGCATAGTACACTCAATATTAGCTGGTGGGACAGCACGTCTACTATAAGTCAGCGATATAAATATCCCGACCTGACTGACCTTGACATACCTGGCTGGGAAAACGCGACAGTATCAGGTGACCTAGTTAGTGTGTGGTTGATAATGTTTTATCCCTCAAATAATCAATTGCTACTAGCAAACCACACGAAACACGTTCACATCGGAGTGGTGAATAGTTGATCTACACGATTCTTGGCCTTGATAATTAAAATGTACCGGACCCTACAAAAGGAAACCTTTCTTTTTTTTATATCTCACTCAACTCTTTGTGTGTGTGGCGTGGACCAACGAGTGTCAAAGGAGACATTTCTTCCCGCTTTCCCATTGTTTTGTGTCGAACTGCCTCTTCTCTCGATGTTGCAAGGAGTTAATGGACTCAGTTATACTGTCTTTTTTAATTACAATCAATAGTTAGAAGAGCAGGAAAGGGCGCCTGGGAGGAGGGAACATAAGTTTGCAAAGCCAGATGTCTTCAGAGACCATCAGTTTCCACACTATTAACCAGCTACCACAGACAATCCGATAGGAGTGAAAACTATGCACGAATAGCTTCGAATACAATCTTAATTGTACACGATTGACTGTTGCGTGATAGGGGTGGATCTACAAAACAATGAGAAGGTATATTTCTCAAATATGCTCGCAAAGTCGTGTTCCACAGAGTGCGTTGATGTTAAAGGTTTATGTTTTTGCTATATACTTTTTAATTCCATTTTTCAAAGCAGAATCTCCCATTCGACGTATTTAGTATAGTCTCAGACTATTTAAAACTATAGATGTCTCTATAATGTACCATAATTTTCTGTTCTTTAAATCAAGAAAAATTGGTTGAGAATGATAACATCAAGGTTCTGTCTAATCAAATCACGGATACCGTACATTGATGACACAAATTATTTGCTGTTATCCAAAATTTACTTTACATTGTACACTGATTTTAATTTAACATAATTCGTTGTCTGTGTTGTTTTCGTCTATTCGGCTCTTGATGATGAATATTTAAGTAGAAACGTCAAGAAATAGGAGCTATAATGAACGCCCCTAGAAATAGGTCACCAGGTATGGGCGGAGTAACAAATGAAGCAACACAAGCTTCACAAAAGACTGGTACGAGGAAGACCCCATGAGTAATGTATAGTTGACATAGCAAAAATCCTACAATACAAGTTTATAAGGACTGAAGCAACACAAGTTTATAAGGACTGAACCAACACAAGTTTACAAGGACTGAAGCAACACACTTTCCCCAATAATGGCAACTTCCGCTTACCACAACGCTTAATTTAGAGTGTGGTGGGGAAGGGAGGGGGGTTGTGAATAAGGAGAGTGGGAAAGTGTATACGTTTATGGAAATGTAAAGTAAAGTAACTGTTCTCATGTAAAACTACTTTTTAACCTTGTTTGTGTTTAAGTCATGAAGGACTAAATCAACAAAATTAAAGCAGCTACAGAAAATATGCGGAGTAGGCTGGCACGAAATGGAGGAACAGCTCCGGAAAACTAGGCTAATCATATGGAACGAGAAACCCCGTGGGACTTGACAAGACGTGGGAACAGATTGGAAGCGTGTATTTATATATAGGGCATTGGAGTAGAGTGCAGTGATGCGACAGTATTACCGAATCAGTCTTTGTTCTGCAAACCTTACATAGTCTCTAACCCGTCTCTTACAATTGTAAGACAATTTACGATTTAGACAAAGATTGCAGGTGTTTTTAACTTCTAGCCCAAAAATGTTAAACCACGCAAGTAAATTCATGGGAGACTCTAAATGCTGAGCTTTAAATTGAGAACTTATCATTCAGCATGTGAACAGATGATTATATAAAAAACGGTATAGGAATTTGTGAAATAAGCTATGGATCTGTTAATGGTGGATGTCAGCGACAATATAATGCAAATAAGTGAACCAAAACCAAGACTACATAAATAAACAGAAGAAGAGAAAGACAGAAACAGAAGAAGAGAACGACAGAAATAGGAGAAAGAGAAATAGAGCACAGATGAAAGAAAGAAAAAAAAATAACATATGGAAATGAGAGAAACCGCAGACAAGAGGAAGATGGAAAACAGATACATATAACATGGAGGATAGAAAATTAATAGGAGCGGGAAAGGGATGAGAGAGCTTGAGAGAGATACAGAGAGTGAGAATGAGACAGACATACAGAGAGTGAGAGTGAGACAGACACAAAGTGAGAGAGAGAGAAAGAGAGAAGAGGGAAGAACGAGAGAGAGAGAGATACAAACACATATAGATATACAGACACAGAGATAGAGATACACACACACACACAGAGATACACACACAGATATACAGACTGAGCGAGACAGCCACAGAGAGAGGGGGAGAAAGAGAAAGAAAGAGAGATAGATAGAGGTGAAAGAAAAAATTATACTTACTTTTCTGTTGCAGTTTTCCAGAATGATATACACATTACTGTCGTCCTCAAAGTAATTGATAAACTCCACAACATGTTTATGCTTCAGGTTCTTCTGAAGTTGCACCTCACGGAGGATCTGAAAACACAGAACAGGTAACTATAGACAGTAAGCATGAGATTATTTATGACGCAAAAAAAACATGGGATACATGATATTTATTAATGTATTTTCTGTAAATCTTCATATATATATATATATATATATATATATATATATATATATATATATATTTATACAGTATGAAGATATTGTATACACAGGAACGCGCGCGCGCTTATATATGTTAAATACGAGGCGTGATCAAATGAAACCAGACCAAACTGTAAAAAGTGAACATACGTACGATCCGCATGAGGACATCACTTCTGGTGTAAACAGCATATACCAACCGTCAAGTTTGCAAAATTGCATTATCCTCTGACTCATAGTTTCCTCAACAGACCATTGAAAACATGGCGGGTGTGATGTGGAATCCGTCCTAGTTGATCAATGAGCGGTGATTCGGTTTCTAACAGCTTAAGGATGTCGACCAGTTGACATTCAACGCAGAATGCAGGCAGTGTATGGTGACACAAGTGTGTCGAAGACAACAGTGAAGAACTGGACAACGATGTTTAAAAAAGAACGTAAGTTAACGCAGCAACATGCGCCTGACCTGATCTCGGACGATCTTTTGTTAACTTAAGTCATTCTCTAAACATCGTTGTCCAGTTCTTCACTGCTGTCTTCCAAACACTTTTATCACCATACAATGCCTGGATTTTGCGATGAATGTCAACTGGTCGACATCCTTAAGTTGTTAGAAACCGAATCACCGCTCGCTGCTCAACTCTGGGCGGATTCCGTATCACACCCGCCATGTTTTCAACAGTCTGATTAATAAACAATGAGTCTGAGGATAATGCAATTTTGCAAACTTGACGGCTGGTATGTGCTGTTTACACCAGAAGTGATGTATATATAACTCTTGGTTTTATATGTTCATTGTTCATACTTTAGACAATTCTAAACCATTCCATCAATTTGAAACTAATTTTGCATAATTACTTTTTTTTAAAGAATCTTTAGACCATTACTGGCTATTCAGGTTTCCAAAAATTAGAAAATAATTTTGTATACCGATTTTTTCGAAAATTAGCAAAGGCAGTAAAGAGAAATATGGGATGGTGACCTCAAGACCCAATTTGCTTGGTCAAATGTGTAAATTTGTCGGCTTTACAGTATCAATAGAGCGAATGCGTGAGATACGCGCTCAGATGCTTTGGGAAGTCAATTAGGAATTGGAAAACGCATCGATCTTCAACCTTAAATTGCCATTTTTTTTAAAATTGTTTCTTCAAGAAACAATTGAAATCTAAAGCATTGCAGACTTATTAGTGAAATAGACAGGTTGAGTGTGGAAGAGATGGTTTAGAGATGGACGTTTAGGATGTGATGGACGTTTAGGGTGTGATGGACGTTTAGGGTGTGATGGACGTTTAGGGTGTGATGGACGTTTAGGGTGTGATGACGTTTAGTGTGTGATGGACGTTTAGGGTGTGATGGACGTTTAGGGTGTGATGGACGTTTAGGGTGTGATGGACGTTTAGGGTGTGATGACGTTTAGTGTGTGATGGACGTTTAGGGTGTGATGGACGTTTAGGGTGTGATGGACGTTTAGGGTGTGATGGACGTTTAGGGTGAGATGGACGTTTAATGTGTGATGGACGTTTAGGGTGTGATGGACGTTTAGGGTGTGATGGACGTTTAGGGTGTGATGGACGTTTAGGGTGTGATGACGTTTAGTGTGTGATGGACGTTAAGTGTGTGATGGACGTTTAGGGTGTGATGGACGTTTAGGGTGTGATGGACGTTTAGGGTGTGATGGACGTTTAGAGTGTGATGGACGTTTAGGGTGTGATGGACGTTTAGTGTGTGATGGACGTTAAGGGTGTGATGGACGTTAAGGGTGTGATGGACGTTTAGGGTGTGATGGACGTTTAGGGTGTGATGGACGTTTAGGGTGTGATGGACGTTTAGGGTGTGATGGACGTTTAGGGTGTGATGGACGTTTAGGGTGTGATGACGTTTAGTGTGTGATGGACGTTTAGGGTGTGATGGACGTTTAGGGTGTGATGGACGTTTAGGGTGTGATGGACGTTTAGGGTGTGATGACGTTTAGTGTGTGATGGACGTTTAGGGTGTGATGGACGTTTAGGGTGTGATGGACGTTTAGGGTGTGATGGACGTTTAGGGTGTGATGACGTTTAGTGTGTGATGGACGTTTAGGGTGTGATGGACGTTTAGGGTGTGATGGACGTTTAGGGTGTGATGGACGTTTAGGGTGTGATGGACGTTTAGGGTGTGATTGACGTTTAGGGTGTGATGACGTTTAGTGTGTGATGACGTTTAGGGTGTGATGGACGTTTAGGGTGTGATGGACGTTTAGGGTGTGATGGACGTTTAGAGTGTGATGGACGTTTAGGGTGTGATGGACGTTTAGTGTGTGATGGACGTTAAGGGTGTGATGGACGTTTAGGGTGTGATGGACGTTTAGGGTGTGATGGACGTTTAGGGTGTGATGGACGTTTAGGGTGTGATTGACGTTTAGGGTGTGATGGACGTTTAGGGTGTGATGGACGTTTGGGGTGTGGTAGAGATGCAAGGTATTGATGGAGATGAAATTGGCATGATGAGAAAGGGGGAAATGTGCGGTTAGAAGTGAGACAAGAAGAATGGGTTGATGAGGAGAGAGGAGCGGGTTCAGAGAAGGGAAGATATTAACGATAGCGAGTGAAAGAGATTAACGATTGCGAGTGAAAGAGATTAACGATTGACGTTAGCAGTGATTGGCAGTGGGAAGAGGTGTTCAGGCCTTAATCTAATAACAAAAGTTGCAGAAAAGCGGTAGAATTAATTTTTGAAAAATGTTTCCGTTCGCCTTATTTCTCTATTCCCCAAGGCGCTGGTCGTTGCACTAAGGTTTTTTTTTGCGCATGTCGGCCCAGTGCATCCGACTTCAGCATATATTTTATGTAAGGGTCTGCTACCTCTTGCATTTTCTAAGTGTTTACTTCCCTGGGGTAACGGCCGGTGCTGTGATGGCGATCGAACCCGGCACCTTCGGATTGTGTCCCGTGTCACTTACCCACTAGTCCACACCGTCCCTTAGCGAATTCATATAACTGCTTAAATAACAACTTAACTATAGATTATGTACGTAATAGTTAAGGGCCCCCGCACCCCCCCCCCCCCCTTAATCCGATATGAACATAACATTAATATACAGCACACGCGACTTATCATGGTATATGTTCATCGCTAGCTTAGGTATAGTGAGTGACGCGTCGCTAGCTTAGGTATAGTGAGTGACGCCTCGCTAGCTTAGGTACAGTGAGTGACGCGTCGCTAGCTTTCGTATAGTGAGTGACGTGTCGCTAGCTTAGGTATAGTGAGTGACGCCTCGCTAGCTTAGGTATAGTGAGTGACGTGTCGCTAGCTTAGGTACAGTGAGTGACGTGTCACTAGCTTAGGTATAGCGAGTGACGCGTCGCTAGCTTAGGTATAGTGAGTGACGTGTCGCTAGCTTAGGTACAGTGAGTGACGCGTCGCTAGCTTACGTATAGTGAGTGATGCGTCGCTAGCTTAGGTATAGTGAGTGACGCCTCGCTAGCTTAGGTATAGTGAGTGACGCGTCGCTAGCTTAGGTATAGTGAGTGACGTGTCGCTAGCATAGGTATAGTGAGTGACGCCTCGCTAGCTTAGGTACAGTGAGTGACGCGTCGCTAGCTTTCGTATAGTGAGTGACGCGTCGCTAGCTTAGGTATAGTGAGTGACGCCTCGCTAGCTTAGGTATAGTGAGTGACGCGTCGCTAGCTTAGGTATCGTGAGTGACGTGTCGCTAGCTTAGGTATAGTGAGTGACGTGTCGCTAGCTTAGGTACAGTGAGTGACGTGTCGTTAGCTTAGGTATAGTGAGTGACGCGTCGCTAGCTTGGGTATAGTGAGTGACGCGTCGCTAGCTTAGGTATAGTGAGTGACGTGTCGCTAGCTTAGGTATAGTGAATGACGTGTCGCTAGCTTAGGTACAGTGAGTGACTAAGTCATTTTTAACATTAAAAAACAGCACCACATGCGCTGAACAAAACAAATGAGGAAAAGCTGGGCTCTACTAAAAATGAAGACGACACATACGAAAGTGAGACACACACGAAAGTGAGACACACACGAAAGTGAGGCGCACACAAAAGTGAGACAAATGAATTAGTTAGTTGCCCATCGTTAGCGATGATAGTGCCATGATCAGACAGTTGTGTCTTGATTATGTAACTTTTCAGGAGAACTTGCCAAACATTGAGAATCTCACAGAACGTCTTTGTAGACGTTCTGCAAAGAACATGCTACATGACGATGATGGATTAGGTTGTTTGCCTAAAAACTACATATGGGACCAATTTGTGTTACTTTGATATTGATTAAGCTATTTTGAACACGAGAATAACCTAAAGAAGAAACATAACAGTAAGACAAAACATATTTATTGGTAAAAGTATATTTTCTTTCATAATCTTATCAGCGATCCATGCAATCGATAACGTATTTATAAATCCATGTAATTCCATATATTGATTGTAGCTTATCATTACTATTTTCATTGTATCTTTCTAACATATCGTTTATATTTCTTCATTCAGTATCTAATATAAAGCCGAAAAACAAGTCTAATGTTATAATTGTCGTACAGAACTATGAAATACAATCTTGCATTTGTTCCACCATTTGTATTCAATAATCAAGATCTGTATTGCTTTTCCTTTCAGCTGATGGCATTCCTTCCATCGGGGTAGCTGAAGTCCGTGTGAAGGCACTCGCGTCTCAATGGAAACATCGAGCGATCGAATCCCGCTAAGTTTCAAACGACCCCTGGTCTCAAAGGAGGTAAGACAAGAGTGCCTGCATACTAAGTTACATCCAGTCGTCTTGACTGGTCGTCCTGCCAGTGGTTTCAGTGTAGCTTGGGACGAGAGAGTGAGGTTGCTGACCAACGCAGTTTCTTCCTGACTATAATCAAAATACAGTGCAAGTTACAGCATCAAGACAAAAACACCGTTTGATGTCGCCATCAACGCTTTTGATAGCGAAACCACGTTGAATCAAACGATGTTAATTGAGAAGTTGATGCCTGTAATCATGAATCCTGACAAACAAGTGATTAATCCTGTTGTATACTTCCTTGATGCAAAATCATTTCAACTCCGTGTAGAGCACATGTCCTAAACAATAATCGCAATGCGCTTCAATCAGCCGCTTCAACTCTATCCACGACTGACCAGCAATCTCTCTATTTTCTTTCACTTCCGTTTCCAGGTATGTTAAGGTCTACCTCGCTTTCTCTTTTCAACCGGGCTCCAGTGCAGACACTGTCGAGTAATGCTACCAATATCCCCACTCAAAGTGTAGCCTATCCATCCCCGCCGTCTCCTCTTCATCTCTAAGGTCACCTGCAGTTACTTCGACCTGCGCCACCTACAGTTGGTTCGGTCTGCGCGTTGCTTCGACCTGCGCCACTTACAGTTACTTCGACCTGCGCCACCTACAGTTGGTTCGGTCTGCGCGTTGCTTTGATCTGCGCCACCTACAGTTGCTTCGACCTGCGCCACCTACAGTTGCTTCGACCTGCGCCACCTACAGTTGCTTCGACCTACGCCACCTACAGTTGCTTAGACATGCACCACATGTGAATATTTGTGACTATCATACTACTTCAAACTCAAAATGATGTGCAGACAGCCGTTCAAGAACGCCTAAACCATTCCATTATTGAGTACGAATTTTGTTGCCTTTAACATTTTGGAACTGCTGAGGTTGTTTTTTTTAATGTATAGCGTCTACATGGGTCCTGCACATGTATCGTTCATCCCCAAAAGGGAAGTGCGGTTTTGGGGAGAGCGCCGATTTCGCCTTACCGAGAGACCCGAGGACACTTGAAATCTGCAGGGATTCGAACACTCACCGTTTCGCGCTTTCGTTTCTTGAGATGTTAGAGCCTCTTCGCTACCAGAGCACCACCCATCCAACCCACATAAATTAATAAAAATATTGTAACAAGTGGGTATTATAAATACATTAATGATTACTGAATGACTCGTTCTTCAGTGGTGGTTACACCGTTGCGGGACCGAATTTCTCTTCCAACGGTCTCTGTCTTGGGCCACGGTGGACCAGTGGAGAATGAGTCCTCCATCTGTGGCATCGTAAATGTTGTTGCGGGATGTAAGGGAGTCAGATCAACGTGTTAGTGGTCGTCCCCGTGGTCGTTTCTTATCTCTAGGGTACCACAGTGCTGTAGCTGTGCTGCAACGATCGTCATTTCTTCGCTGTAAGTGGCTTCCCCAGCGATGTTTCATCTTGTCTGCATAAATAACTGCATCTTTCACTAAGGACAGCTGGCGTATGTCCGAGTTGTGAAGACTTTTTGCGCGCTGGCTATGAAGCGTTAGGCCGACTATGCGTCTCTTGAGGGATACCAATTAATGAAAGCTTCAATCTCATTAATGCTACCAATATTAATGTCACAATATTTTTAATCATATTATTATGGTATAGTTTTATAATTCCAGGACAATATTATTCACTATTTTATTAAACAAAGTTGCCTATATGCGTTCTGCAGGATGATTTATATTCAAAAAAGTCATGGTAGTTCCCCAATCATTCATCCAGCCCAGAGCTAGCCTCGTGATGTTTGAATCAAGCAACTGCGCATCCACTGCTGCATTTATGGTGAAAGTTATTTGTGCTAATAACGTATTTATCATGCTACCAGTGTCACAGGTGTGTGCTGGTAATCTCTATTTTTAACTTGTTGACGAGGTAGGTTGTGAGATACATATATATATATATATACACACACACACTAACCTATTATTACGAGCATTAAACGAAGATCAGATTGAACTGTGAGATACTCCACCTGCATAATTTATTTTAAACACGCAAAAAAAGTTCTTTCTAAACTGACAAAGTAAAGGGAATGAATTGCTCTTCTTCTTCTTCTTATTTTTTTTTCTTTCTTCGGTGTTCAACCAGAAAAAGGACGTTGTGTCGTGATTTCGTGAAGGCTACGATTTCTGCGACTTTCGGGCCGACAAATGCAGTTTCTGTTGACTTTTTTTGAGTACCGTGTTTGTCTTCCCACTGCGATCCCTATTTTCGTAGCGAGACTACACAAGTGCAGTCTGTTTCTATGGTCGCACTTGGAGACGGAAAAGGGCGTTAGTCAGCTGTGATTTGCTTATCCTGATAAGCAAGCAGTTTGCTATGAGCTTAATTGTGTGCTGCATCTTCGACCCCAAAAGGTAGTCTGACCAGCTTTCATCGGAAAGAACACGTATCAAGTTAAGGAAATAAGTATGTGTTAGATGTGACACACAAGAGTAAAGGCAGCTGATATCATAACAAGGCCATATCTGCTCTATAATCACGTGTAACAGAAAAATGAGACTGAACATACATGGAGAAGAGTTCTCGATATAAACACAAAATAGATAAAGACGAGGAGGCTGGATCAGATGCCATCATAATAATAGCTATACATTGCAAACGAATAATGGTGGCAGCTTCAGATTTGTGCGGCGAGATGTGTTCTCAAATAACTGTAAAAACAAATCCTGGCACGGCAGACCGTGCAGCCCCCGGGTCACATATGTGAAGAGTGGATGCGTCAAGCGTTCTATTTTTTTTTTCGAGCGTCAAGATTTCTCTGTGCCTCGACTATGGAGTTGCGCTCTGAGATCGGAGCACCTTGCGTGATACCAGGTGAAGCGGTTCTGTGTAAGCATCGCCAAGGTGCTGACGTCAATACCGAAGCTTTCCAGAGACACTTTCAATGGGTTGTTTTTTTAAATCCCCCCCCCCCCCCCGATAAGTGTCTGCCTGTTCATTTTTGGGTAGGCGTTCATCGGGTACGCGAATACCATGTCCTGTATTGACCTTTGCTTTTTGCAGAAGCGCTTGGATGTTCAACATGTTTGACTTGCTAAAAATTTCAGAGTTAAGCACCTTGTTCTGCATTGTGATAATGAGCAGCCTACGCAGGCAGAGCAAGTGAAGACAATTCAGCTGTCTGGCGTGCCTGCTATATACTGCCCATGTTTCCCAGCCATACAACAGAGTGGTTAACACCCTAGCCCGATCACGATACACTTTCAGTGCCAAACAGGGAAGTGTGCACTCATTAGCATGGTCTTTGCAGCAATGCTGTCTGATGTTGTACATGGCTCGGCTACTGGCATAAATATCAGGTACAGAACGCAAGGTCAATCAGATGTCATAGTACAAAACACTGAAGTCCCGAGTTGTCCGCCGGGGTCTTTATGTATGACACAGATAGCGTGTAGTAAGAGAAGTCTAACTGTGGGATAAGCTTAACACCGGTCATGGTTAAGTGGTTTGTAAGAGCAGCATAGATGGCGCCTAATAGACTGCAGGTCTACTTTGCTTTAGTGCTTGAGGCTATTAAGATTGCAGATGGGTTAACCATCCTGCAAGAAACTGGTTGTATATAGACTCTGCAGAGTCTTCTAAACCAGTATAAAGACGTTACGTTAAGAAGACTTGCCGTGCATTTGCTGAGGACATGTTCTACTCATGGAGTTAACAATTGTGGACATTGATGAAAGTGTATTCGCTGATCTTTGTGAAGAATAAAAACAAAGAAAGATAAGGAAAGAAAATATACGTGATACATCTAAATACTTACTTTCTAGGGGACTGAGTGGTCTCGAGGTAAGACATCGGCCTCGGGTGCTGGAGGTCGCGAGTTCAAATCGCAGGAGACGGGGTTTTTTTCCGTGTATTTTCTGGTATTTCCGACTAAACTAAACTAAACTTACTTTCTGTTTCTGGTGAGGTTTAGCTATTCTGGTCTTGCTGATGATCTTCCCGGCACAAATCCTGTTTGTACTGAGGTTCAGAATCTCGTAGCATCGAGCAAATCCTCCCTGCAAACAGAAATTAATGACACAATAAGTATACTAGCAAATGATAAAATAAAGGTTTTATGAAGAGATAATCCCACAATTCTAGCCCATTTGAAAAAAACCTGAAAATGGCCATAGCTAGAAATCGTAATCATCCCAGATAATATCACTGCAGTGTACATATGGGGAGGAAGACTAACGTCTGGTCAGGCAAAATGTACTGATCAGACATGTTAGTCAGGGTCAGGCAAACCATACTGACTAAGACCCTCACCTCGGCTTCCTCGTAGCCTACCTTGGAAACGGGCTGTTTTCATGGCAGCCTGGCTAACAAGGTGAAGGATCGACGTGATCCTCGAATTAGTGAGCGACACGCAGATGAAGCCAAGCATAGCACAACCGCCTGGAGTACGCAAGTCCACTTTCATCAGCACAATATACAATACGGAGAACCTTAAAAAGACGTCGGTCTGGGGTGCCCAGATGAAGAAAGAACCTCATGAGATGGCGATACAGCAAGGACGATACTCGTGAATGCGTTACTGATCAGGACCAAGAACAATTCATGACATGCCCAAACCTACCACACACATGTACGATAGACGATCTACTCAAGGGAAGCAACACGACAGTCAGGGTGGCTGAACGCTGGACATCTACCGTATGACGTTTTGCAATAGACACAAATAGTAAGTCTGTGAATGAATATAGTCCTAACATAAAAGTGATCTTGTCTTGTCTTATCCACTTGTGCCGTGAGGCGTCGTGGAGATCCGTAGTTTTCTGTCCAGGACCAGACGCGTCGCTGGAGTAGTTGTCATCCCATGACGAATTAGAAAAGTGGTACATTATGTAAATGCATGTGCATCGACATTTATGATTCAAGGAGTCGAGTGTACTTTACATTTCGCACGTGTGCACTCGTTAATATTTATAATTCTATCCACCTGCATTGGCTCTAAGTACACACACATATGTGCGTGAAAACTGCATGTATTAGTATACATCTTACACATAATTTAATCAAAAGTTCTTAATGTTGGTTAATCTGTGTATTATAAGAATAACAAACAATTGAACTTATAAGTTGTTGTCGTTGTTAGTAAAGTAAAGTAGCCCATAGCATTACTGCCGTACTGGTGTGAGGTGTTAGCGATCTCATATTTCAAAGGCTCGGCTAAATGAGGGCGGTAGCCATCTCCTCTCCCTCGCCCCTTTTACTTCCCAGATTGAACCGGTACCCATTTAAGGCTGGGTCGACCCAGGAGCCGTTGCGATTTGAAAAAAAAACATTACCGCCTCAACTGGGGAATTAACCCAGGACCACTCAGATGCGAAGCCAGCGCGCTAACCACTATACTATAAGAATAACAAACAATTGAACTTATAAGTTGTTGTCGTTGCTAATGCCACTCGTACTTGAGTTAGTTGCTTATGCCGACTTTCTTTGATGGAGGGTTACAGTGGCTCTCCTCACATCCCACAACGTACTGGAGAAGGCGGACCGGAGTCCTCCTGCCTGTAGTGCAATTAGCGGATGCTCAGTAAACTCCACACTATAGGGGTCACAGTGCCAATTCTCACGTCGTTAGCCAGACAATCATGAAACTGTTTCCAGGGAGAAATGCTCGGTAGTAAGTAGCGGGTCTTGATCAGTCTGTTTCACTTGACCATGACTTACATAGCTTTATCAGTGTGTTTCACTTGACCATGACTTACATAGTTTAATCAGTGTGTTTCACTTGACCATGACTTACATAGTTTTATCAGTGTGTTTCACTTGACCATGACTAACATAGTTTTATCAGTGTGTTTTACTTGACCATGACTAACATAGTTTTATCAGTGTGTTTCACTTGACCATGACTTACATAGTTTTATCAGTGTGTTTCACTTGACCATGACTAACATAGTTTTATCAGTGTGTTTCACTTGGCCATGACTAACATAGTTTTATCAGTGTGTTTCACTTGACCATGACTAATATAGTTTTATCAGTGTGTTTCACTTGACCATGACTAACAATTTTATCAGTGTGTTTCACTTGACCATGACTAACATAGTTTTATCAGTGTGTTTCACTTGACCATAACTAACATAGATTTATCAGTGTGTTTCACTTGACCATGACTAACATAGTTTTATCAGTGTGTTTTGTTTGACCGAACTTTAAGTTAGAAAATAAATTAATTAACGGTTGTATTTCTCGTTCGTAATGGCCGAAGACGAAGCTGCGAATGAGGTGTCAGCAGCCAGTGACTCATAGCTGGCTGCTTGTATCAGGGTCAGTAAACTAGGTCTGACCAAGACACCAATTGTTGTAAGGCGGTGGCCCTGAAAACAGGCTCTACTCACAGTGGAAGAGCAAAACACGCTACCCGAAACCACCAGCCTGATGTATCGGCTCGTCCTTTCTATGGCGAACACCGGAGAAGAAAGTATAAATTAGCAACAAAACCAACAGGTCAGAAATGTATACACATGAATCGCACATGCAGTGTTTAGATTCCGTTGAAAATGTGAATTTGTACATTTACCAGAGCCAATAAATTACAGATTCCAGAAAACGAAAGCACGAGATTCCGCGTAAGATATTAATCGTATCGAACCAACACTTCTACAGATAGGAAACGACAAGGCAAGAGCACACACCTTTAACAGCAATGTTATTCCAGCCATAATATAACATTGCGAGGTACGGAACCTATGAAAAGATTATGCAGAGAAGCTCCAAGTCGCAAAAGAGCTAAGAACATTGACATGAGTCTCTCTAAGGGGCCGAGCTAAGAACATTGACATGAGTCTCTCTACGGAGCCGAGCTAAGAACATTGACATGAGTCTCTCTACGGGACCGAGCTAATAACATTGACATGAGTCTCTCTACGGGGCCGAGCTAAGAACATTGACATGAGTCTCTCTACGGGGCCGAGCTAAGAACATTGACATGAGTCTCTCTACGGGGCCGAGCTAAGAACATTGACATGAGTCTCTCTACAGGGCCGAGCTAAGAATATTGACATGAGTCTTTCTACGAGGCCGAGCTAAGAACATTGACATGAGTCTCTCTACTGGGCCGAGCTAAGAACATTGACATGAGTCTCTCTACGGGGCGGAGCTAGGAATATTGACAGGAGTCTTTCTACGAGGCCGAACTCACAGCATATAAATCAGGCGTTGTTTAAAAAAATGCAGATGGACGGGGCAGGCGAACAGATGGTCACGTAAGGTGAGGTCTTGGTGGCTCATACAATTATAAACGCCCACTCGAATGAGGTCGAGAGATGGACTAAGCAAAACCAAAAAGAGCCAAGAGTTGGATGGAGCCATGTCTGGGGTGTAGGGTGATTGCCGAAGCTGTCCAATGCCGTGTTTCAGCCAACAATTTTGTAGAGGTGCAATGCGTGGATCGGAGCGTAGCAACTGGTAGATCGATTAGGATGATGTTGAAACATGGAATTGGACAGGTTCGTCAATCCCCATACATGATTCCCTGGGACGTGTGGCTCTTTTCAAGCACAATGTGCCACTCAAATGGGCTTGATTTGGGACATTGAATAAATTAAGACGAAGCGACTGATATTATTTTTTTAAATATGAAAAACTTCCAGAAATGCGTCCAGCAGTGGAAGCAGCATTGGTATAAATGCTTAAACTCAGCAGATTTCAACTTTATGATGAATTTTACGTCACTTTCAATAACTGACCATTAACTCAATGTCTCCCATTGCACGACCCGAGCACAGCTAAGTTCTAATGTAATTTCTATCACTGTGTTTCACTCGAATTTTTTCTCGTAGCAGAAAAGACAGGGTAGCTACCCGTTCTTGTTCTTGCACACACACAAAAATCACTGTAGTCCCCCCCCCCCCCCCCGTAATTTCTTGCAGATAAAATATACTGAACCCCCCCCTCAAATTTCCGTGTACAACACATAGGGATGTTCTCCCACCCATACATATTTTGTTGCACAAAAGATAGTGCATTTACCCGAACATTTTTCTTGCACACATGAAAGTGAAGTTCCTTTACACATGTCTTGCACAAAAGATAAGACTAGTTCCCCTACCAATGTCTTGCACAAAAGATTAGACTAGTTCCCCTACCAATGTCTTGCACAAAAGATAAGACTAGTTCCCTACCAATGTCTTGCACAAAAGATAAGACTAGTTCCCCTGCCAATGTCTTGCACAAAAGATAAGACTAGTTCCCTACCAATGTCTTGCACAAAAGATATAGTAGTTCCTTTACCACGATCTTGCGAAAAAAAATCATTTTTTCTACAATTTTCTTGCATGATATACTGAAATATTTTCTTTCTCTTGTACAAAAGAAAGTGAAGTTCCTCGGCCAATTTCTTGTATAAAAGGTAGTCTAGTCTTCTACAATTTCTTGCGTAGAAAATAGCATTTGTTTAAAAATAAGGATTATTATAATTCATGAATGCACTGTTGGTATGCTGTGTATTTCTGACATCCAGAGAAGCTTCAGCAACGATAACCAATATATAATAGAAGAATAAGGGAAATTGCGAACACCTCGTTTTCCGTGGGTTGAGAAATAAAAAGAAAGGCAGCACTGGTGAAGACATGACACGTTCGCAAATTGTTATGCATTTCTTCGTGACACAAACAACTATAAATGATACAGCTTTACAAAATCTATATAACCTTTAGCAGGTGGAAGTTCCATAGCAGCCTAATTAGATACTATAACCCAGCCGGCTTATTATATTCACATGAGTACGGCATTTCTTTGAGCAATGTTAAAGTGGATCACAAAATTCCGGAGTCACCACAGGTCACTCTTGGATGGAGGTCAAGACGGCTATTCTCGTTGTACTACAGGTATGATATTAAGGGATTATAACTATACCATGTGATATTTCAAATTTTAATAGCATCACTTTCTCAGTAGAACACGGGCAGGTTGATCTCGTTAAGAAATCTTATTTATAAAGTATTTGTGTTCTTTATCTGTAATCAGTTCAGTTGTGTCGCTGCTATGCTTGTCCATGGTAGTGTTTCTATTAGCACTGCATACATACTGTTGCTAGAACTGCAGTCTGCACTAACGTCTCAAACCTTTCTTCCTTATACCAACATGTATGTAGTCCACTTGTTCTGTTTAATTTCTACACTGCATTTGCGATTTATGTTGAATGGGGACTGCGGTAATCTTACGATTGAATATTATAATCATAATCATTAGCATATCGTCATCATTATTTATCTGTCTGTCTCCCCTAGGAAGGTAAGACAGGTGCTCAATAAGGCTGAGAACAGATAAATGAGTTGGCCAGTCCATCCTGTTGACAGGTTGCTGCTAGATAAAGTCATTACCAATTGTTTCAAAACCTTCTGCAGGAGTAGCAGGCGATCCCCCATCACACTTTCAGAAAGTTGATCTCATCCATTGTGTATCACTATCTAGCTTGTATCAATATCCGTGAAGGCCACACACGTCACTGACCATTAACCAGCAATTTCTCATGAAACTAGCACACTCTGGTCTAAATTACTGAAGAATGTGAGCAGAATTTCAGAAAGAAGAGCGTGTCCAATTAAACAGCAATTTCTCACAGACAAGTTCGTTCTTCCCAGCGAAACTGTCACACTTTGATGTCCAAATTACCGAACAATCTGAATAAATATAATTGACTTCTCATTTTTGGAAATTTGAATAGTGAAATTTTGCAAGTGATCTTCAACTTATTTTGAATAGCATTTAACGTCCTTCTTCGACGTTCATTCTGAAAAGAACGTTGTGATGTTAAGTCGTAACTTACAGCAAGGCTGTGATATTTGCACCTTTCGGTTCGACACATTCTGTTTCAGTTGGCGTTTTTGAATACCGGTTTTGCCAATCGACTACGATCCCTATTCGCAATAGCCAGACTACGCTAGCGCAACCTGTTTCCTGGACCGCCACTTGAAAGCGAAATAGGGTCTTGGTCAGCTCTGGTTCGCTGACCCTGATGAAAGCAGCCAGCAATGTGGGTGGCTGCTGTCAGCTCATTCAATGTTGCACCTTCGGCCACGTATAACGTCCGATATTGAATCCATACAACCACACAGGTTGTATAGAATCTGCAGATGATCTAACATGATATGTCGTATGTGGTACAGATAGCGCTTGAAACTACAGCAGTCAATGAGTTGACAGCAGCCAGCTACTTTACTGGCTGCTTCCTTCATGGTCAGCGAATCATCGCTAACCAAGACCATATTCCGCCTCCAAGTGGCGTCTCTGGAAACAGGCTGCACACGTGTTGTCTGGATAAAAGAACAGAAATCGAAGATGGAAATCAAACTCGGTTCCAAAAATGGCGTGCTGAAACCAGATGTGGTAGACCAAAATGTACAGATATTGCAGCCTCGCTGTAAACTACGGCACAACGTTCTTTACAGAACGAACGGCATAAAGAAATAAAAATATAGAACACGCAAATTCTTAATAAGTGGATCTTATTTCGCTTACATGCACTAGGACACTTTACAATATTTTCAAAGACGACAAAAGCGACGGAATCGATGCATATCATGTTTTGTCGTTTTTTCTAAAGCCATTTCAAAGCGAGGAACATCGCGTCCCTTCTTTTGTTATACTATCCGATGGCTTTACAAACGTCGTAATGTTATTCTCTTATCCCTTCTACCGGAGCACGGGAACACAACAGGAGTTAATATAAATCTAAGGACCATGTCTTGTCGGGATGGTTTATGGGGCAATCAACTGTTCGCTACTTCATCCAAGTTTACGACACTTAGGGAAAAAAACTACGTGATATCACAAACGCAACCTTGAACATGTATATTTGAGTGTGTTTTGTTTGATGTGTGTAGGTTTCTTAGATGTGTGTAGGTTTCTTTGATGCGTGTAGGTTTGTTTGATATGTGTAGGTTTGTTTGATGTGTGTAGTTGTATTTGATCTGTGTAGTTTGTCTTTCTGTGCTATTGTTACAAAACTCGAGCCGACACAATTGTCTTCAGCGGAACCACTGATCCAGTCATTAATGTTGACAAGGCGAGGAATAAAAATCAAACGAGGCCTACTATGTCCGATACTCCAGCTGTAAAATGCTTAGGCAGTCGGAATGCGGCTACGGTCGTCCGAGATAAAGTGGTGTACTTGACTGCATGTAGTCTAAGCTTATGAAAAGTGTGCTGACCAGTTCACTTCCACGTTGACCACACCTCAAGCCAAGAACAGGTCAAATAGACTGACCAGAGAACCATACCTCATGTCAGGACCAGGTGAAATATACTGACCTGAGATCACACCTCACGTCAGGTCAAATAAACTGTCCAGAGCCCACACCTCACGTCACGTCAAATATACTGACCAGAGCCCACACCTGAAGTCAGGTCCAATATACTGACCACAGCCCACACCTCACGTCAGGTCAAATATACTGACCAGAGCCCACACTCAACGCCAGGTTCAAATAAAATTTACTGAACGAGGCCGAAGATGTAGACGCACAAGAGAATAATGAGATGATAAAAGCAAGCGGCTCACAGCTGGAAGCTTTCGCCAGGGTCAGAGAGCAATAGCTGACCAAGACCCTATTCCAAGTGGTGGCCATAAAAACAGACTACAATCGTGCGGTCTGGCTAAGGAAATAGGGATAAGAGTTGAAAGGCAAACAAGTCCCAAAAATGAATGGCAAACAAGTCCCAAAAATGAATGGCAAACAAGTCCAAAAAATGAATGGCAAACATGTCCCAAAAATGAATGGCAAAGATGTCCCAAAAATGAATGGCAAACAATCCCAAAAATGAATGGCAAACAAGTTCCAAACATGTCGCTCTGAAACTAGATATGTCAGGCTTAAAAACGCCACAACGTCCTTTTCAGGAAAACGTGCAAGAAGAAGCAGAAGAAGAAAAAAAAGAAGAAGAAACATAAAAAAATGAAAAAAATATACTGACCAAGAACCCACTTCAGGTCCATGCTTTACACCTAAAAACAGACTAGCAGCAGTTTGGTCAACAAGGTGCGACAATGCGATACTCGTAGTAGTGAGACTGCAGAAAAGTATACAATTCACTACAGCGATGAAGTTTCCCATTGACCTTCTTCAGTACCCCTCGGATGTAAGAAGAACCACTGCAAACCTGCTACTGCAGCAAATTCGTCAGTAGCAAAGAACTCGGCACGGGTAGCTTGAAAACTAATGACAAAATTGGCACATACACATTCGTATGTGTGTGTAATAGTTCTAAATAGCAGGAGTTAATTATAACAGCAGTTGGTTACAACTACAGCCCCAACGCTAACTAATGGATCGTATGTATTACAACCACTTCGTCATCCGCAGTCAAACAGGCTTCAAATTACCCTTCGGTGCACACATACAGCACACATGAGTACAGAGAATTCAAAAGAAAGATAATTCACTAGAAATTGCATTACATGCCTGGCTCCGATGATGTGTTTTTATCAAGATCTAGGACAGCAGTTGCCAGATAGTAGTAGAACATCTAAAAAGTGTAACACGTGTTTTTGATATCGTAACCCTGGCCTGGAGCGAGGGCATTCCAACAGACGATATTCCTGGGAACCAGGTTCCTTGCTCTTGTCAAATCATGAAGGGATGGAGGAAGTTTAAGCTCGGCGGGTGGAATAGAATGCCATTCACAGATACATGTGGACTAGCACAGATGTGCTAGATCTGTAGGTGACGGTTACTGCTAAGGATGATGTGTGGCGAGTGCAGGGAGCTACCACAACACTGAATACCAGCGGTGAATCATGGTTAATGATGGCGTACGAGAACTGGTAGACCGTAATGACACAGTTAGTGTGGGGAAACTTTGCAATATAATAAAGAAGTACAAGATTATTACATTAACTAAGTAATAGGAACAGTAAGAGATTTTTTCTTATGTAATAGGGACTGCAAAATATTGACACGTAAGTTATTTAATGAAGAAAAGTAACAGTAATACTTTAGTTATGTAATGACACATTAATAGCCTGTTACATTACTATCTAAAAGGGATAATAACAGTGTTTCTTACATTATGTGAATGAGAGAGTAAGAGGTTGTAAATTTTGTCCAAACTGTTTGTTTTCTTTATCTTTTTTTCAAACACATAACAGTTCTTTTTTCTTTATCTTCTTTCAAGCCTAAATTTCTCTTTTTTCTTCATCTTCTTTCAAGCTCAAGCTGTTCTTTTTTCTTTATCTTCTCTCAAGCCTATATATATATATATATATATATATATATATATATATATATATATATATATATATATATATATATATTTATTTACAAGCCTGAATAGCTCTTTTTATATGCTTAGTAATAGCAGTTTTTTTCTAAATGTTCTTACTGAGTATAGAAATAATATTGCTGAAAATTGTTGTTACAACCAGTTGATTTGGTCATATTAGTGCGACACAAAAATGTCGACTTCCAGACCTGCACTATAGTGCCGCGATAAAAGACACGAATCAATGAAAAGGGACTGAGCTCTAGTCAGGAATAAAAGACACGAATCATTGAAAGGATCTGAACTCTATAGTCAGCTATAACAGACACGGATCACTGATAGGAACTGGACTCTAGTCAGCTATAACAGACACGGATCACTGAAAGGAACTGGACTCTAGTCAGCTATAACAGACACGGATCACTGATAGGAACTGGACTCTAGTCAGCTATAACAGACACGGATCACTGAAAGGAACTGGACTCTAGTCAGCTATAACAGACACGGATCACTGAAAGGAACTGGACTCTTGTCAGCTATAACAGACACGGATCACTGAAAGGACCTGGACTCTAGTCAGCTATAACAGACACGGATCACTGAAAGGAACTGGACTCTAGTCAGCTATAACAGACACGGATCACTGAAAGGAACTGGGCTCTAGTCAGCTATAACAGACACGGATCACTGAAAGGAACTGGACTCTAGTCAGCTATAACAGACACGGATCACTGAAAGGAACTGGGCTCTAGTCAGCTATAACAGACACGGATCACTCAAAGGACCTGGACTCTAGTCAGCTACAACAGACACGGATCACTGAAAGGAACTGGACTCTAGTCAGCTAGAACAGACACGGATCACTGAAAGGAACTGGGCTCTAGTCAGCTATAACAGACACGGATCACTGAAAGGAACTGGACTCTAGTCAGTTATAACAGACACGGATCACTGAAAGGAACTGGACTCTAGTCAGCTATAACAGACACGGATCACTGAAAGGAACTGGACTCTTGTCAGCTATAACAGACACGGATAACTGAAAGGACCTGGACTCTAGTCAGTTATAACAGACACGGATCACTGAAAGGACCTGGACTCTAGTCAGCTATAACAGACACGGATCACTGAAAGGAACTGGACTCTAGTCAGCTATAACAGACACGGATCACTGAAAGGAACTGGACTCTAGTCAGCTATAACAGACACGGATCACTGAAAGGAGCTGGGCTCTAGTCAGCTATAACAGACACGGATCACTGAAAGGAACTGGACTCTAGTCAGCTATAACAGACACGGATCACTGAAAGGAACTGGGCTCTAGTCAGCTATAACAGACACGGATCACTGAAAGGAACTGGACTCTAGTCAGCTATAACAGACACGGATCACTGAAAGGAACTGGGCTCTAGTCAGCTATAACAGACACGGATCACTGAAAGGACCTGGACTCTAGTCAGCTATAACAGACACGGATCACTGAAAGGAACTGGACTCTAGTCAGCTAGAACAGACACGGATCACTGAAAGGAACTGGGCTCTAGTCAGCTATAACAGACACGGATCACTGAAAGGAACTGGACTCTAGTCAGTTATAACAGACACGGATCACTGAAAGGAACTGGACTCTAGTCAGCTATAACAGACACGGATCACTGAAAGGAACTGGGCTCTAGTCAGCTATAACAGACACGGATCACTGAAAGGAACTGGGCTCTAGTCAGCTATAACAGACACGGATCACTGATAGGAACTGGACTCTAGTCAGCTATAACAGACACGGATCACTGAAAGGAACTGGACTCTAGTCAGCTATAACAGACACGGATCACTGAAAGGAACTGGACTCTAGTCAGCTATAACAGACACGGATCACTGAAAGGAACTGGGCTCTAGTCAGCTATAACAGACACGGATCACTGAAAGGAACTGGACTCTAGTCAGCTATAACAGACACGGATCACTGAAAGGAACTGGGCTCTAGTCAGCTATAACAGACACGGATCACTGAAAGGACCTGGACTCTAGTCAGCTATAACAGACACGGATCACTGAAAGGAACTGGACTCTAGTCAGCTAGAACAGACACGGATCACTGAAAGGAACTGGGCTCTAGTCAGCTATAACAGACACGGATCACTGAAAGGAACTGGACTCTAGTCAGTTATAACAGACACGGATCACTGAAAGGAACTGGACTCTAGTCAGCTATAACAGACACGGATCACTGAAAGGAACTGGGCTCTAGTCAGCTATAACAGACACGGATCACTGAAAGGAACTGGGCTCTAGTCAGCTATAACAGACACGGATCACTGATAGGAACTGGACTCTAGTCAGCTATAACAGACACGGATCACTGAAAGGAACTGGACTCTAGTCAGCTATAACAGACACGGATCACTGATAGGAACTGGACTCTAGTCAGCTATAACAGACACGGATCACTGAAAGGAACTGGACTCTAGTCAGCTATAACAGACACGGATCACTGAAAGGAACTGGACTCTTGTCAGCTATAACAGACACGGATCACTGAAAGGACCTGGACTCTAGTCAGCTATAACAGACACGGATCACTGAAAGGAACTGGACTCTAGTCAGCTATAACAGACACGGATCACTGAAAGGAACTGGGCTCTAGTCAGCTATAACAGACACGGATCACTGAAAGGAACTGGACTCTAGTCAGCTATAACAGACACGGATCACTGAAAGGAACTGGGCTCTAGTCAGCTATAACAGACACGGATCACTCAAAGGACCTGGACTCTAGTCAGCTACAACAGACACGGATCACTGAAAGGAACTGGACTCTAGTCAGCTAGAACAGACACGGATCACTGAAAGGAACTGGGCTCTAGTCAGCTATAACAGACACGGATCACTGAAAGGAACTGGACTCTAGTCAGTTATAACAGACACGGATCACTGAAAGGAACTGGACTCTAGTCAGCTATAACAGACACGGATCACTGAAAGGAACTGGACTCTTGTCAGCTATAACAGACACGGATAACTGAAAGGACCTGGACTCTAGTCAGTTATAACAGACACGGATCACTGAAAGGACCTGGACTCTAGTCAGCTATAACAGACACGGATCACTGAAAGGAACTGGACTCTAGTCAGCTATAACAGACACGGATCACTGAAAGGAACTGGACTCTAGTCAGCTATAACAGACACGGATCACTGAAAGGAGCTGGGCTCTAGTCAGCTATAACAGACACGGATCACTGAAAGGAACTGGACTCTAGTCAGCTATAACAGACACGGATCACTGAAAGGAACTGGGCTCTAGTCAGCTATAACAGACACGGATCACTGAAAGGAACTGGACTCTAGTCAGCTATAACAGACACGGATCACTGAAAGGAACTGGGCTCTAGTCAGCTATAACAGACACGGATCACTGAAAGGACCTGGACTCTAGTCAGCTATAACAGACACGGATCACTGAAAGGAACTGGACTCTAGTCAGCTAGAACAGACACGGATCACTGAAAGGAACTGGGCTCTAGTCAGCTATAACAGACACGGATCACTGAAAGGAACTGGACTCTAGTCAGTTATAACAGACACGGATCACTGAAAGGAACTGGACTCTAGTCAGCTAGAACAGACACGGATCACTGAAAGGAACTGGGCTCTAGTCAGCTATAACAGACACGGATCACTGAAAGGACCTGGACTCTAGTCAGCTATAACAGACACGGATCAATGAAAGGAACTGGACTCTTGTCAGCTATAACAGACACGGATCACTGAAAGGAACTGGGCTCTAGTCAGCTATAACAGACACGGATCACTGAAAGGAACTGGACTCTAGTCAGCTATAACAGACACGGATCACTGAAAGGAACTGGACTCTAGTCAGCTATAACAGACACGGATCACTGAAAGGAACTGGGCTCTAGTCAGCTATAACAGACACGGATCACTGAAAGGAACTGGACTCTAGTCAGCTATAACAGACACGGATCACTGAAAGGAACTGGGCTCTAGTCAGCTATAACAGACACGGATCACTGAAAGGAACTGGACTCTAGTCAGCTATAACAGACACGGATCACTGAAAGGAACTGGGCTCTAGTCAGCTATAACAGACACGGATCACTGAAAGGACCTGGACTCTAGTCAGCTATAACAGACACGGATCACTGAAAGGAACTGGACTCTAGTCAGCTAGAACAGACACGGATCACTGAAAGGAACTGGGCTCTAGTCAGCTATAACAGACACGGATCACTGAAAGGAACTGGACTCTAGTCAGCTATAACAGACACGGATCACTGAAAGGAACTGGACTCTAGTCAGCTATAACAGACACGGATCAATGAAAGGAACTGGACTCTTGTCAGCTATAACAGACACGGATCACTGAAAGGAACTGGGCTCTAGTCAGCTATAACAGACACGGATCACTGAAAGGACCTGGACTCTAGTCAGCTATAACAGACACGGATCACTGAAAGGAACTGGACTCTAGTCAGCTATAACAGATACGGATCACTGAAAGGAACTGGACTCTAGTCAGCTATAACAGATACGGATCACTGAAAGGAACTCTAATAAGAGATTTAAAATAAACGCGAATCACTGAAAAAGTTATGAACTCTAGCCATGGATAAAAGACAGGACGACGTTGAAAATGATTGAGCTCCAGTGCAGTAATAAAATACACGGAGCACTTAAAACAACAGGTTGATCTCCGAGCAAACAATAGACTCGAGGATGAAGTGCATAATACAGGAAGTCTGCGACAAAGCACTTTCCGCGCTCTGGAAAAATGCAGGCTATGAATTGCCATGCGAAGGAGAGTAACGACGTACGTGATCAGGGGTGATGGAAGGAGGCGATCCCAGTGTTTACGTTTTCTCTAACATGTGGCAATCATCACAGTTAAATCCAGGGGGGGGGGGGGGGGGGCGAACCACGTGGTAAGTTTGGAAAGTGACAATTTTTTACACACATTTCCCAACTTATTTTTAGATAAGATGAAATATTCACAGCGTGGCTCCTATTCATTACAGGTTTGGTCTTCTCGTTTAAGCCTATCAATAACTGGGTTGATGCAGTAATAGGCATGAATGACATCCGAAGCAAATCAAAATCATAATTTCAATGGGATCAAGATGCTGAACAGCGCATGAGCTGCAGTGGTCAGCGACTCATAGCTGACTGCTAGCGTCAGGGCCAGCGAACCAAAGCTGCCAAGACCCTTCTACACCTCCACGCGATGATCCTGGATAACAGGCTGCAGCAGGGCAGATTGGCTAAGGAGAAGAGATCGAAGAGAGAATGCTAACCATGTACTCAAAAAATGCTTACTGAAGTCGGATGTGTTGGACCGAAAGGTGCAAATATCGCAGTCAAGCTGTAAACTACGACAACGCATTGCGTTCTCTGGACTGCATTCTGCTACTTAAGCCCTTTCAGTGTTTGGTAGCGGGAGATTGAGAATGAACCAAGTCAAGCCACAACTTCAATATCCTTTCACTATTGAATTTGGAAACGACGAATCATTTCAATGTTCCAAGAGATTAACGCCCTAGTTCAACTGAATTTATCGTTGTGTGGAGAAAAAAAAAAGGATATGCCTTTAGAAAAGGGCACTTTAATGGGAATTGTATTGAAGGGATTTGAAGGGAGACCTTATTGACTAAGATGAACGATGGCTGACTTTGAACAATTAGAGAAGAGTTAATGGTGGCAGCAGTGATGACATGGTTTGGATTCAGAGTTTTAGTGAGAGATTATCGTCTAGGCTAGCAGACGGAATGACACTTTACACCCGACTAATAGAATAGGTCTCTGCACCCAAGTAATAGAATAGGTATCTACACCCAATTAATAGAATACGTCTCTGCACCCCAGAAATAGAATAGGTCTCTGCACCCCAGAAATAGAATAGGTCTCTGCACCCCAGAAATAGAATAGGTCTCTGCACCCAAGAAATAGAATAGGTCTCTGCACCCCAGAAATAGAATACGTCTCTACACCCCAGTAATATAATAGGTTTCTACACCCCACTAATTGGATATGTCTTTGTAAGCCACTATTCTTCCTCTCTGCCTTGATTTACTCCATCCGGAGTATAGGATAGCTACTGTAGCTGACCTTCTTTAGGAAACCTGCGCCAAAACCACTTTAAGTAAATTCACAATGGTGGTTCCTGAAGCAATTTATTTTCTGTGATGAGGTCGCTAGCTGTTTTCATGGCAGCCTGATTAAAGAGAGGATGGATCGACGTGATCCCCGTAGTAGTGAGCATCATGCAGATGAAGCCAAGCATAGTATGAACCCCTGGAGAACCCCGGTTCACCTTCACCAGCACACTCGGGATGTGAGAAAAGCTGCGACAACCCGCCACTTAATGTCCTTTTTATGACGAACAAAAGAGTAATCCTACTTATTGCCTGTATTATTCAACAACAACAACATCAACAGCAGCAGCGACGACAACAACAACAACAATGAAGGGAACTGTCCACCTCGCCTCACACAACCTAAGATTAGTACAATGAAGTCTCTAGTGATAATTCGATAGTTTTATTTTCCATTTTTTAATGTGGAAATTGGAAAGAGACGTGTAGTTTCTCTGGTAGAGGAGGGAAAACAAATGTAAAAGTACGTGTAATTAACCAAAAATTGAAGAGCGCAGTTACAAAACAAACACTTCTAGCCAACTTCCGCAGCTCTGTTCTGCATTCTGTGCAAATAAGTTTATAGCTGATGTACGAAGATTCGAGAAACATTGTTCTTGTAGTCGATCTTAAGGTCCCTTATGTCAGAGGAAATAAAAGGACCACTGCACGTTTATATATGTTCTTGTAGTCGATCTTAAGGTCTCTTATGTCAGAGGAAATAAAAGGCCCACTGCACGTTTATACAAATCTTAAAAAGTGACCAAAGAGAGTTGTGCATAAGACTGGCAACAAATTGCTGCTAAAACCTCCACTGCAAGAGCATGCAAAGTGATTAGCGTGGAAATCACGAAGGAGGCGAACTGTAGTTATGGCCCATGCTCCAACTAGAGTAATAAAGGACAAGACGACATTTAGAGAGTTGGTCAAGCTCATAGTGTAGCACTGATAGGTATAATCCAGTGGTTCTCAAACTGTATCGGTCCACGGCACCCTTATGTACTATAATTTTTCCACGACACGCCGTCAGAAAATAACTTGGCACTTGTATCTGAATTTACCCAAAACAATGTATATATTTATATATATATATATACTTAGCACCGAACGTAAGGTAGTGACGTCACAGAAGTCCACTTTTTAACTCCTGCGAGTGTCAAACATTCTGCGTGAATAGATGATAAATTCCGCTCCTGTATCACCTTATTCCTTCAGTCTTAGCAATGAATTTCTTGAACGTCAATGTTGATCTACAATTAGGAGAGTAGCATCCAGTTTTTACAGTAGCATGACATTATCCATGCTGTCAGACGATGTAATAACAACAATGTTATATAACCCTAACGATAATCCTAACCCTAACCCTAAACCTAACCTTAAACTTAACGCTCACCCTTAGCAAAACTGAATATAACCATCTATTCCACACTACTATCTTTATCTACGGTTTTACTTATTTATTTAAAATTGTATCGGCCAGCCCTCTCTTTAACCCGAAATGAAACATCCCGTTACGTAGGATGGGAACCCAGGTAACTGTTTGGTGTGAATTAAGACGCAAGTACCAATAAACCTACTTAACAGTTACAGTGCACCCACGTGTCATTTCAGTGAAAATCTTTCGTGACAACCACGGCAGCACAAGAACACAGTTTTGCAACCACTGGTACAATCAATGTTTCTCCACAAACATATGTCCGTCCCATGTGTGTATGTATTAATGCTGTTGGCTGGTTCCTTCATGCCAATTGAAAGACACGATGCTATACTGTTTAGTACCCTATGATATACTGTTTAGTAAAAAAAGTAAAGTAAAGTATCCCATAGCATTACTGCCGTAGGGGTGTGAGGTGTTAGCGATCTCACATTTCAAAGGCTCGGCTATATGAGGGCGGTAGCCATCTCCTCTCCCTCGCCGCTTTTACTTCCCGGACTGAACCGGTACCCATTTAAGGCTGGGTCGACCCGGGAGCCATTGCGGTCTGAAAAAAAACATTACCGCCTCAACTGGGGAATGAACCCAGGATCACTCAG
Organism: Ariolimax columbianus; assembly: GCA_036924085.1. NCBI lineage: Eukaryota > Metazoa > Mollusca > Gastropoda > Stylommatophora > Arionidae > Ariolimax > Ariolimax columbianus. The sequence continues at coordinate 60,413,430 of JAVGWX010000008.1, forward strand.
ATGCGAATCCAGCGCGCTAACCACTGCGCTACGCGGCTCCCATAGTACCTTATGCTATACTGTTTAGTGCCCTATGCTATACTGTTTAGTACCCTATGCTATACTGTTTAGTACCCTATGCTATACTGTTTAGTAGCCTATGCTATACTGTTTAGTACCCTATGCTATACTGTTTAGTACCTTATCTTTTTGTCCGGATCTAATTCTTCTACTAGTCATTTTACCCACGTGATCAATTTGCCGCGTCACATAATTTTGTTGTAGCATAGTCCAATATGGCATTGTTTGTCTTCTATATATAGTTAATAGGGAAGTCTGATTTCCAGGCATGTGCAGTGTGGTTTCTTAGCAATGAATGTTACATGGCGAGGTTGTTAACAACCTTCAGTAGTTGTCTCAGAAACAGTGGTCATCATATTCATAGTAGTAGTAATAGTAGCAATAATAATAGTAGCAATAGTAGTAATAGTAGTAGTAGCAATAGTAGTAGTAGTAATAGTAGCAATAGCAGTAGTAGTAATAGCATCAATAGTAGTAGTAGTAATAGTAGCAATAGCAGTAGTAGTAATAGCATCAATAGTAGTAGTCGTAACAGTAGTTGTTGTGGTAGTAGTATGCCAGCAACTCATTTATAGAAGGGTCGACTTGAGCGTACCGACGGCAGTATTAAGCATTCTTCTACTTCTTCTTCGTTCGTTCTCAATCTCCCGCTACCAAACCCTGAAAGGGCTTAAGTAGCAGAATGTAGTTCAGAGAACGGAATGCGTTGTGTCGTAGTTTACAGCTTGGCTGCGATATTTGGAATTGACATGGCTCTTTCTAAAGCACGTAAAGTGATTTAGTATACTGCCAAAACATACTGATCAGACAATGTTAGTCAGGGTCAGGCAAAACTTACTGATCAGACAATGTTAGTCAGGGTCAGGCAAAACATACCGATCAGACGTTAGTCGGGGTCATGTAAAATTTACTGACTAAGACTCCCACCTCACTTTCACTCAGTTCTTCGTGGAAACGGGCTGTTTCATGACAGTTTTGGTAACGAGGCTGGGGATTGACCTGATCACCGTAATATTGAGCGACACGCAGATCAAGCAAAGCATAGTATAGTCACATGGAGGACCTCGGACCACCTTAATCAGCACGCTAGGCATGTGAGGAACTCTACTGCTTACCGCCACTTAGCGCCTTTTTCTGGGCACATAAAAGAGTAAACATAGTCAACATAGGCATTCAGCAACAACGACAGAGATCTTCCAGTGAACATTTGCAAATGCACAGCAAGATTAGAGGCATGGAACTAGGGGCCTATAGTCAAAATATGCATTGACAGTTTGAAATGCAGAAAGTATTGGGAGATTTCTTTCCCGTCATCTTCAGCTTGCAGAAGTAAGTCCCATGGAAGATAATATTGACTGTCCTAGATACAGTCATCTTTCTGGGCATGTCAGAAAGATGTCATGGTCGATTATTCGGAGAAAAGAAGAGATGCAGAGTTAGACCAAAGTACGTTTTTTTTTTTCCTTTTAATTAAAACACACATAAACATTACATATAGCTCAGGGAAGAATTGCATATGCAAGTTAGCATGATTTTCTCCACCAACACCGCTTTAATTCTTATTTCCTTTGAATTTAAGGAATTTTATCTAACGCGGATAATAATATGCATCCTTTTTTTTCAAAGCAGACAACCCTGTTAATTCGTGGGAGACTGCTGGCCGAATGTGGTTATAGTAATCACAGCGAATTGTGCGTGACGAACTAAGAGGTCCTGTGCCCTGCAGTTATAATCCTGGCGATCCGGCCGGTACAATCAAGCATAACTCCACCCCGATACTAGGGCAGTGGTACTCAACGTGGCGCCAGCGAAAATAATATGGCCGGTTCTAAACCAAAAAAAACCTTTTAAATTACCTTTATGTTTGAATGGTGTTTAAATTTACTATTAGCGAGCCAGCAGAGGCCTCAGCAAATGGCGATTGTATTCAGGGTGCCGTGGCGAAAAGTCACTGTATTCTGGGATTCGGGGTATATGGTCATTGGTTGCAGGGGGCCACTATATCTCGATAGTTGAGAATCACTGTGCTAAGGGGAAAGAGACCATACCAGTCAGCGATCGTTAAAAACGCTTCTATGGACAGGGGCAAACAATCCACGCTAAACTCTGCACTTCAGATGGAAGCTTCCACCAAATAAGGAACACGACTATATGGCACTTTTTGTTTCCTCCATGTGGGATTTCATGCCCAACTAGAATGGCTGTTTCCGGAACTCCCGGGAGACCGTATTCTAAAGATCGTTCTGGTGATTATATTAACTACAATCGAGAATTAAAGAACGCCTGTGCTGAGTTGAACAACTAGCCCACAAAAGAATATGTGGGCAAAATTTACACATGTTCGGTCGTCGTAACCAGCTAGGGAAAAAGTCGTGTTCTACAGAGACTGGCATGCAGGCAAGCAGTTGTATTGTACTGAAACTGACATTCAGGCGAACGGACGTCCTCTACAAAGACTGACATTCACGCCGATTGTCGTATTGTACAAGGACTTCCATTCTGGCCAAAAGTCGTATTGTACAAGGACTTACATTCTGGCCAATATTCGTATTGTACAAGGACTGACATTCTGGCCAATAGTCGTATTGTACAAGGACTGACATTCTGGCCAATAGTCGTATTGTACAAGGACTGACATTCTGGCTAATAGTCGTATTGTACAAGGACTGACATTCTGGCTAATATTCGTATTGTACAAGGACTGACAATCTGGCTAATAGTCGTATTGTACAAGGACTGACATTCTGGCCAATAGTCGTATTGTACAAGGACTGACATTCTGGCCCCATAGTCGTATTGTACACGGACTGACATTCTGGCTAATAGTCGTATTTTACAAGGACTGACATTCTGGCTAATAGTCGTATTATACAAGGACTGACATTTTGGCTAATAGTCGTATTATACAAGGACTGACATTGTGGCTAATAGTATTGTACAAGGACTGACATTATAGCCAATAGTCGTATTGTACAAGGACTGACATTATAGCCAATAGTCGTATTGTACAAGGACTGACATTCTGGCCAATAATCTGGCCAATGGGACTGGACACAAGTTATAGTGACCTAGCCACTGAAGATGGTCCTTGCAGACAGTCAGGTCTAATATGCTATATTAAGGTAGGTGGGCAGGTCAGCAATCATCAACAAGAGAAAGCAGAACAATATGCTATTTCTTAATGTGTCACCGTGACTAGCGTATGTTGTCATGTGGATCCACAATTTATATCTATGATATGGTTTAACAATTCTGTTCTTGACTCTCTCATATCATCCACTGACTAAGTCACCCTTCTAGGCTAGGATGTAGTCGACGTTTCCTTTACTTTTCTTGTTTGTGGTTAATCATTTATCTAGGAAATAGTAGACTGCTCCACATCTCATAGTCGTCTCTTACAGTGTCAATATTCTTTGCGCGTCGTTTTGACCAAGGCAAAACAAATGCACTCTTTCATAAGCAATGTTAAACATAAACCAGCGTGATGTAAAAATTCTGCTACAACAGCTCCATATACAAGAAAATGAGTCATTTACGATAACTGTACTTAGCTTTCCTTTGCAACGGACTTGGCCAAGTCATCCTTGTCTTATTAGATGTTCATGGGATTCTTGACATTCTTCTATAAAACACGACCTAACATTGGCCTCGGTGTTTGTGTGTGGCTGAAGATACAGCACAGTTAATGAGCAGACAGCAACCAGCGTCTCATGGCCATGGTCAGCGAACCTGGGTTGTCCAAGACCATATGCCAGCTACAAGCGGCTGCCCTGGAAACATGATGTGCTAGTCTAGTTAGCTAAGAGATATGGGATCGCAGTGTAAAGGCTAACCCGGTACCCACAAAAAGCAGCCGAAAAAGGATGAGCCAAAGTACGCAGATATTTCTGTAAACTACAACGGGTCACCAAAGTTTACAGTTATTTACAGTTTGATGATTAAATCTAGGTTTAATAGCAATCCCGTTATAGGCGTGACGTTTGACGCCCTACAGTTAAAAAGTGGACTATTCTGTGACGCCACTACCCCGAAATCCTGGGCTAAAAATAGATACCCGGTGTTAAAAATATATTAATTTTTGTTTGGGGTTAATTAAGACGCAAGTACGAGCATGTGTTGACAGATGTATGCTTACTGGTCGTAGATAATGAGCTTCTATGTAATGGAAAATGCTTTATAAAACACGGAATATCTTATCTCTCGTACTACTATTAAATACACATAAATATGCTCCAATTCAGGTCCACTGCCAGTCAAGTTTAAAGACAGAGAAGAAAAACCACGACAGGAAGTTTACATCATTATTTAAACCATATAATAACGAATGAAACAGGTTGCACTAGAAGCCAGATCCCCAAGCATGTTACAGTGCGAGAAAACTAACTAAACAGTCATAAAACATATCAGATATTGCTGTGACGTAGGAGGTCAAGGTTATTGTTGCTAGGTATCCAGTAGTGCTTGAGGTTTTTTCACTTTGATTCAAAGGCATGTAGTTTTATCTGCACGCGTTTTGTTAATTTGTGTTTAATTAAATTCAATATGGCATTTCAGTATCAATGGCCTTGGAGATTGAAGTCTTTCTGACATCATAAAGGGACTTAGCGAGGTGTCGATTAGTTGTATGACAGGAATTTGTAGACTAGTGGTATAACAGGAATTTGTAGACTAGTGGTATGACAGGAATGTGTAGACTAGTGGTATGACAGGAATTTGTAGACTAGTGGTATGACAGGAATTTGTAGACTAGTGGTATGACAGGAATGTGTAGACTAGTGGTATGTCAGGAATGTGTAGACTAGTGGTATGACAGGAATGTGTAGACTAGTGGTATGACAAGAATATAGTGGTATAACAGGAATGTGTAGACTAGTGGTATGTCGGGAATGTGCAGACTAGTGGTATGACAGGAATCGGTAGACTAGTGGTATGACAGGAATGTGTAGACTAGTGGTATGAGAGGAATGTGTAGACTAGTGGTATGACAGGAATGTGTAGACTAGTGGTATGATAGGAATTTGTAGATTAGTGGTATGACAGGAATGTGTAGACTAGTGGTATGAGAGGAATGTGTAGACTAGTGGTATGACAGGAATGTGCAGACTAGTGGTATGACAGGAATGTGTAGACAGATGTTACTATGGGATGGGGTTAAGCTAGATCTCTATTAAGAGACGTCTTAACCAGGGTAGAAGACGCAGTGAACTAACTCGTAGCTGACTATAGGCGGCTGTGTCAGAGAAATAATTGTCCAAGAACGTATTTCTCCTCCAAAAGTCGGTCCTGGAACAGTCTGCATCCGTGTAGCTTGGGCGAGACAATCAAGATTGAATAGGGAACACGCAATCTGTTAAAAAATGTACCGTACGGAAATCGGATGTGTTGGGCCGAAATGCGCAGAAATCGCAGCCTCGCTGCAAACTACGACAGAACGTAAAAAAAACATCCTCTTCATGACAAACAAAAAAGAGGTAGAAGATTTCTAAACTATTCATTATCACGAGGTTTGGGAAAGGGTATTTTTCTTCTTCTTCTTCTTCATACGCTGTCAAACGTCAACCTGTATTTTTTCTAAAAAAAGCAGCGGTCATCCCAAGGCTTTCGACACTGCCATAGAGCTTGTCTAGTGTTGCTACTGGTGACGGCCACATGTGCTTTCTCTGGTCCTCGTATGTCGGGCAGTTTTGCAGCAGATGTTCAGCGGTCATTTTCCCGGTACCACAAGTGCATTTGTCAGTGCCACCTATCTTCAGTTTATTGAATAGGTTGTACCTCAGTCTGTTGTGGCCTGTGCGGAGTCTGAAGACCACGACCTGTTCTCTTCTGTTCAACTGGTAATAAGCATAATTTTTTGTGTAGCCAGTATGTTCTGTTTCCCATTTGGCCATGTATCTGGCCCTAATAAGCCTTTTGGACTCTTCGTCGGTCACACTAGAATCTGGTTGAGTTAGTCTTGCATTTTATTCTGCCAGTCTGTCTGCCTCCTCGTTGCCTTGGATGTTACAGTGGGATGGACTGCTGGCATAGTTGACAGAGTACTGCTCTTAAATCATTAAGTTCAGTATTGTTCTAGCTTTTTAGTGCTGTGACTACGGCCAGGGCATCTGTAAACATGACTATCTGGCTTTAATTGCTTTCGCCTGTCATCATTGCTTCTACTGCAGCCCTCAGTGCCTCTGCCTCCGCTCTGAAATTGCTAGAGGATTTTCCAGTTGCCACTGACAGTGTTATTTTCTATCATTTGGTAGGCTCAGGAATACCCCTGCCCCTCCGTTTTGTGTTGTGTTTGTTACAGAACCGTCGGTGTATGAATGGGCCCAGTCCATGCTTGGGTAGTTTTTCGGTATGTACCTCAGGGTTATGTCTCTTCTTTCTTTTTCAGTCTGGCTGTTCTTGTTTCCAATACCTGGTATATTTTCTACCACCTCTGGAATGATATGCTGCTTCCAGGTAGGTTTGCGTACAGTAAGGGATGTGCTTTGGTGTTGTTAGTGTGTTCATAGGGTCTTCGCTCATCTTTGCTTTGTCTATTTCTGCAACGTTTCTCTGCTTTAGTTTCCCATTTCCAAATCTATTTAGTCTCTGATGCATTGGATGGTCTGTCAGTCTTCTGAGTTTCTCTGCTTGCTGCTGGGCTCTGCAGTCTCTTCTGTCGATCATGGATTCCAGATTTGTAATCTTTTCAAGTTCTACAATTGGCGTTGACTTCATGCCTCCTGTTATAACTCTCATGGCTTGGTTTTGAAGGTTGCTAATTTTATCAAAGTTCGCCTTTGCTGATGTTGTCCATGCAGCAATGCCATACTCGAGAACTGGTCTCACTCTTCCAGTGTACAGTTTCTTTAGTATACTTTCGTCTGCTCCCCAGCTTGTGCCAGCAAGTTGCCTCATGATTGCCATTCTTTTTCTGGCTCTCATTCGGTTTCTCTCGATCTGACTATTCCATGTCATGCGCCGATCAAATGTGACTCCCAGGTAGTTTGGGTTGTCGTTTTACCGCAGATATTTGCCGTTAAGACTTATTTTGGAGTTCTGAGGTTTATTTGAAAACGAGAATATCGTACATGTTGTTTTTTCTTCATTTATTTTGACCAGCCATGAGTTCGTCCACTCATCCAACGATGTTAAGGCCTGCTGCACCCGATTGCTTGCTATGGTGAGATTTCTTTCAGAGGTCCACATAGCCAGATCGTCTGCAAACATGGAGCAGTGGACTCTTCTTGGTATATTCTCTGTGATTTTGTTTATATACACCAGGAAAAGTGTGGGTGACAGTACTCCCCCTTGGGGTACTCCCTGCTCAAGTGTCACCTTTTTGCCCATCTGCCCTTGTACTTGAACTCTGGCTGTTCTGTTTTCGAGGTAGTGGCTGATCCATCTGTATATTTTCCCACAAACTTCACTTCTTCGTAGCTTGACTTTAAGTTCCTCTTTCCACACCTTGTCAAATGCCTTCTCTAAATCCACCCAAACCGCTACTGTGTGTTTTTTCTCCTGGTAAGCATCCTCTATTTCCTGGGCTATGAGAGTGATCTGGTCCTCAGTAGATCTGTGCTGTCTAAAACCTGCTTGCTGTGGAATGAGTATGTGTTTTTCTTCCAGATGCCACATCAGTCTGGTATTTATCATACGCTCCATCAGTTTGCCTACACAGCTCAGTAGACTGATAGGCCTGTATCCATTTGGATCTGTTTTATCTTTATCTTTCTTTGGTACTGGTATAAGTACAGCATCGTTCCATGCCTGCAGTACAATTCCCCTTTTCCAGCTTTGGTTCAGGACTGATAGTAACTTCTTCTTTGCTGTTTGGCCCAGGCCCATCAGCATTTCGCTTGTTACCCCATCTTTTCCGGGCGATTTCTTTTTCTTTAAAGTTCTCATGGCCCCTTCTATTTCATTCATTGTTAGTTTTGCCATCATGTGCTCCTCTGGTGCCATATTGATGTTGTCATGGCCCTTTTGTTCTTCACTAATGTCTGTATGCCTGTCTATAGGGACATCAATGTGGTTTGCTCTGGCATAATGTTCAATAAAGGCGTTTGCTGCTTTTTTTCAGTAAGCATGTTGTCGCCCTGCTTGATGGTAATTTGTTTATTTGATGGTGTTTCGTCATTCATGGCTCTGACTAACTTCCATAGTTTGTTCCCTTCTTTATCTAAATTTAGGCTTTCTGTTTTGTTATTCCAGCTATCTCTTGCTATTTGGTTTAGTGTTCTTTTCTATTTCGCCGTGATGGCCTTGAGGGCGATATTTGCCTCCATAGATTGTTCTCTCTCTGCCATGTTCCTAGCATTTGAGACTTCGTCTTCCGCTTTCTGCAATTCATCATTCCAATATGGCTTGTAGTTTGTCCTTGCCCCTCTTGGGATGGTTTCGGTGGCTGCTCGCATTATTGCACCATAGGTTTCATATTGTTATTCCGTGTGTTGATGGTTTCACACAGCCCATCTGTTAGCATTGCAAATCTGTCCCAGTCGCCTCGTTTATAGTTCCAACGTGGGAGCGGTTTTATTTCCTGTGGGCCTACTTCCATATCAATTTCTAGCCTAATTGGCCTGTGGTCGCTACCTGCCAATTGGTTGAACACTTGGCGGTCTATTTTGTGGTGAATATCCACCTTGGAAAAGGCCAAGTCTGGAGTAGAGGTAGTATGCCATGTTCTAGAATAGAAGCTAGGGCTGTCCTCCGGCCTATTGATAAGACAGAGATTTGTGTCTATCTCCCAGTCTTCCACCTCATCATATGTTGTCTGTGTCCGAATATCCCCATCTCTCGGAGTGGCTGTTGAAGTCTCCAACTACTAGGCAGCTGGAGTCCTTGATTTCCATACTCGAGAGCGACAGGTCTTTGTTAGGTAGGCCATATAGGTTGAAGATGCAGATCTTCGTTTGTTGTGTCATAATGTCGACTCCTACAATTTCTGCTTGTCCAGTGTGATTGACAGCTACCGCGCTACTCTGTATGCAGTTACGTGTCAGTATCAGAACCCCTCTTTTGTGAACTTCTCTTTCAAGACGGAAGGTCTGGTATCCTCTGATTGACAATCTGTGGTTATTGTTGAGGTGCGTTTCTTGGATACATGCCCCGTCAATCTTGCCTTCATGCAGGTAATGTGTTAGGGAAAGCTTTTTGTTAATGACTCCCTCCGCATTTCACTGTAGTATTCTGATGGTCTTGTTTTTTGGTCAATAGTTTTTGCACCATCACCTTGTGCCTTGACTCCACAGCACATGGGTGGGTGACCACCAGTAGCATTGGGTGGGCCCCTTCGAGGCGTGGGGCCCGGCACTCTCGTTGCCTGGCGGGACTCCACAGGATGAGCACTATACTTTTTTCTGTTAGGTTGTAACGTCATCATACAGCGATATAAGTCGCACTGTTTTGTTAAGCCTGTGATCCAGTGCATCCGATTTCAACAGGCGTTTCTGTAGGGATGCCCTCCTTAGCCTTTGGCTGTCCCCAGCCTATCTGCAAGGCAGCAGTTGTTTGTGGTCAGGGAAAGGGTATTTAATTTGAGAAGTCAAATTCCAGCTTTTTGTTATTGACCGGTTTCAATAAACCAATTTATTTTACACGAAAAGGTTGTCAACCATTCGCACAACCTCTTGCGATACGGTGGAAAGGAAACAGAAGCCTTATTAGTTTTTCCAAGGAACCACTTGGGCGAGTATGCTGACAAGACATAGCCCGCAATGACGCACTGTTTATTCACGCTTCCTCGCTAAATGTATCACTCTGTACGAGTTAGAAAAGCCCGGAAACCTGGACTAAGGCACGCTGGGAAGTCCAGATTGCTGACCACAGCACAACATAAAAAAGGAGTTCTCTTTTCTTTTGTCCAACAACTCGAACGAACCTCTCAACCAAGACACTGACGACAGCAATTTGACTTCGGTTCACGAGTGTTTACTAAGTCGCACCAGGACGAACCGAGGACATAGAGTGCTTCCTGCAAAACGTGTGTTTGTCAGTCCATATTGGCTCTTCTTCTTCTCGAAGGGAGACAAGATGTTAGTGTACATACACCTTTCCGCTCCTGATCCTCCTCAAACGTTTTATCTCTTTAATTCTTTTACCTCTGCCTGCCTTGCCCGGTCCAGTTTTCAACTGTTGTAAAAGGCAAAAGTATTCCCACTGCCATCGTGGATGATGTGTTAGAAAATATATTGTGCAAGGACTCTGACATTCGTTAAGTTCGACGATCAATTCACTTCCAAACTGCCTTTCCTTCATTAACAGTTCCAGGTTTCCGATTGTATCGCAAGATCAGCTGAAGCGTGTTGATAGCGATGATCTAATCAGATGCATTTGCCAACACTCGCGATCATTCTAAAACTTTGCATAATACGCACTCGCGTGTTAACAGGGTGTGTAGAAATATACCCACAACAAATATTATTCTATTAATACAAAATATTAAATTAAATTAATACAAATTACAGCAGGAATCACCATTATAATATTGTATTTAATTAGACATGCTGAATCGAGTAGTAGTGAGATGTGATGTCACTACGACGTCTCAGGGTTGCAGGAAAAAGGAGACGACGAGACACACGTATTAATCCATCTAACCATCAACTGCAGATACAATCGTTTCCTGTGTCTAGGAATATTTCAAAAGTTTCTTGAGACTAGGAATATTTCAAAGGTTTCTTGAGACTAGGAATATTTCAAAGGTTTCTTGAGACGTGAGACTAATAATGGTTCAAAAGTTTATCGAGAGTAAAAATATTTTAAAAGTTTCTCTATAATGAAAAGATTGAGAAAACTGCTCTGATACCACCAAACACAAACCATTATCTCCGATGAGGTCAATGCAAGACAAGGCACGTTCTATTAAACCCATTATCTGTCAATCAGTTGACAAGCCTTAAAGATACGTTAGTTTGTGCACGGTCTTCACATCTTGCTGGCAACTCGTGACAGACGACCAGGACCTGCATTATAAAACACACACAAAGAACAATCTTCGATTGTCCGTCTTACACTTCAACTGGCCCTCGTGGACGAATACCCTCCTTACACTTCTAACTGAACCCCATTAGCGAATACCCTCCTTACACTTCTAACCGAACCCCATTAGCGAATACCCTCCTTACACTTCTAACCGAACCCTATTAGCGAATACCCTCCTTACACTTCTAACCGAACCCCATTAGCGAATACCCTCCTTACACTTCTAACCGAACCCCATTAGCGAATACCCTCCTTACACTTCTAACTGAACCCCATTAGCGAATACCCTCCTTACACTTCTAACCGAACCCCATTAGCGAATAGCCTCCTTACACTTCTAACCGAACCCCATTAGCGAATACCCTCCTTACACTTCTAACTGAACCCCATTAGCGAATACCCTCCTTACACTTCTAACTGAACCCCATTAACGAATACCCTCCTTACACTTCTTACCGAACCCCATTAGCGAATACCCTCCTTACACTTCTAACTGAACCCCATTAGCGAATACCCTCCTTACACTTCTAACCGAACCCCATTAGCGAATACCCTCCTTACACTTCTAACCGAACCCCATTAGCGAATACCCTCCTTACACTTCTAACTGAACCCCATTAGCGAATACCCTCCTTACACTTCTAACCGAACCCCATTAGCGAATACCCTCCTTACACTTCTAACTGAACCCCATTAGCGAATACCCTCCTTACACTTCTAACCGAACCCCATTAGCGAATACCCTCCTTACACTTCTAACTGAACCCCATTAGCGAATATCCTCCTTACACTTCTAACTGAACCCCATTAGCGAATACCCTCCTTACACTTCTTACCGAACCCCATTAGCGAATATCCTCCTTACACTTCTCACCGAACCCCATTAGCGAATACCCTCCTTACACTTCTAACCGAACTCCATTAGCGAATACCCTCCTTACACTTCTAACCGAACCCCATTAGCGAATACCCTCCTTGCACTTCTAACTGAACCCCATTAGCGAATACCCTCCTTACACTTCTTACCGAACCCCATTAGCGAATACCCTCCTTACACTTCTTACCGAACCCCATTAGCGAATATCCTCCTTACACTTCTAACTGAACCCCGTGGTCATCTAGTACTAACTTTTCTTCACAGTGCTTTTCCACCAAACGTAAACATTTTTCAACAATCCAAACAGCCCAAATTTACCCCGACCTAGCTTATTCAATTCACATCTGTACAGATGATTCCAACAGTTAAAACGATGAAGATCTATTTAAGATTGTCAAGATTCAGACAATCGCCCGAACCTTTCACTGACTTCAAGGGGGACAAAAGAATTGCTCTCCGTAACTTGCCAGTATGGCGTAAGAACCGACAAAGAAGGATTGGGCAACGTGACGGCTACCTCATCTAGTGGAAGCTATAAACTACAACAAAAATACAAGTAGACATTTACACTAAAGAACAGACTAAAATCAGATAAGTAAGCTCAGACATAGTTGTTATGTATAGTTATATAGTATAACTATTCTTCTACGAAACCCCACCTCTATCGTACACATGAAGTCGTGTTTGTTATAGTAGGGCACGACACTAATCAATAACATTGTTTGAACTCGTGCATCGCTAAAATCACATGACATTGGAAATGACTACTTGAGACAAAACAAAGAAGCAGAATATGATTAGAATTGCAACATTGCTCTGAATCCCAGCTTCTATGCTGTTCATGACTCGTCTTTTGTCTAATAGTTCTATCACTTCCTCTGTGATATTAAGAATTTTACTTACCAAATGCCTGTACTTCAACCAACAACAACTCAACTACAACTTCTAATTACAAATCGGATTGAGTTTAGGTTTATTAGCAAGTCGACAAATTTGGTGGTTGGTGTGAGTTGTGGTAGTTGCAGTGGTTGTTCACGGTAGTTGTGGCAGTAATAGTTGTAGTAGTAGTGGTGATGGTGAGTGGTGATTGTTGATGGTAGTTGTGGCAGTAATAGTGGTAGTAATAGTTGTAGTAGTGGTGATGGTGAGTGGTGGCTGTTGATGGTAGTTATGGCAGCAATAGTGGTAGCAATAGTTGTAGTTGTCGTAGAGTTGGTTGTGGTAGAAATAGTAGTTGGACCGGTGGTATTAGAAGTAGTAGAATTAGCAACGATAGTAGCAGTAGATCAACAACAGGGGTAGTAGTAGTAGTCGTATTAACAGCAGAATCAACAGTAGTAGTAGTACTGGTAGTAGTAGCAGTAGTAGTATTAGTAGTAATAGTGGTAGTGGTAGTAGTAGTGGTATTAGTAGTAGTACGAGGGCAAGATCTATGAATAGCCCACAAATGGCTACTAAAACAAAAAGGCATTACGAACTTGAAAACCAATTATTATTATTTCACTTACATTGTCCCTTACTTCTCAACATAATGTCCCTCAACATTAGTATACTCATCTCATCGCTTTATTAGTGCATCAAAACATGCACCATAGAATTCTTCGGTCTGCTGTCTCTGTCACATTTCAACCTCTTAGTCATCCGCAAAACGTCTCCCACAAGGTAGTATCGTGCATTATGCTGTAGCCTAAACCATACGAACACTATTGCAGTTGCTTCACTGCCCATCGTTACTGGCCTGTCAGCTCGAATCATCTCTCTCCCCACCCCATAGATGCTTCTGGTGCAATCTGAGCATTATTATTTTTGTTTAGCCTTCTTGAGAAAATGCGTGTACTGTGTTACACGTCAGTCATCTACTTATCGCAAACAATAACTATTACCATATAAATTTACTCCGCGGCATGTCCCTCAACCTTACCAACAACAAAAAAAACCCACCAAAGACCACGCTGTTGTTTGATTGTGCATTCTGTTGGCATGGGTGCAATTTTTGTATCTAACTTGCGCACGCTACCTAGAGGATGTTGCTGTCACATTATGACGCCATTAGAAACTACAAATTATTTTTCAGCTATCCAACACCTGTTGTGACTTACTGACTGACCTTACCCTTGAAACATATTTCCGGCATCCATAAAAAACTTGCGCCCAGATCTATGCTGGAATTACTATTTTCACGGCATCCATTCATAACATTATATGAAAAATATTAAAAACTGTAATATCTGAGATTTCGAGCATTTATTTTTTTTTAAAAAGAGTGAATGGAGTTAGGTTCTGGCATTACTTTGGCCAAAAATTGGGGCTCACCCGGCGCTGGGGATGTGGGACGTCTCTTAAAGATAACATGAAACGTGGTGGTGACAGGGTGAGTTCGTTTCTGGGAGCGTGAGAATACGTGTAACAGCTCGTGTGTGTGTATTTTTGATTCTGTTCCCAGCATTACGGCGGCCCAACGTCAGAACGACTCTCCAGTCGACTCAAGCTACTCAGTGGTTCTAAAATATTTGAGATCCTAAACCATGTCGTTCTAGTGGGGGATGAAATGACTACCCGATTCTCAAAATAACGAACATCCGGCCCCTACAATAACGCAAACTTCATCTTTTGTAATCAAGAATTGTATTTAGTTTAATAGCAAGAGCAGCAGGCTTTAGTGGAGTGACTGACACTGTTCACGAACTTATAGTTCTCAACTTGCAACTAAGCCATGAGAGCACAAAAGATTCGATATATCTAGATCTGAACTTTAAAATACGCCTAGTGCACACACGATTCAGAACCCCTGACGAGAGAAGGAAACGAGTACTATAACATATTTTTTTTTTTAAATTGTGTTTTCAAATAAGGGACACGAACCGCTCGAGCACTGAAACCGACCGGAAACGATCAAAAGTGGGGCATATAGGTTGTTTTTTTGTCTTGCAAATTATTTTCGTAGTGATGAGACCGTCATTAGAGGCAACACAATAATTGGGTAGAAGTAATAAAAAAACATTGTGTGTAATATATATATATATATACACACGTTCTCATACAAAAACACAATCACCCACGCTAGTGGGAAGAAATGCAGAAAGAAATTGAAAAGAGAAGGGACGTGATGTGGGTCAATGTGGTAGTGGTGTTCGCCTGAGAAGAGGCCGCGTCACTTTTGATACTAGTCGGCGCCAAAAAATGAGGTGATGCAAACTTGCCCCCAGCGGAGTGGCACGCACGCTATCGGGTTCAGGCAAAGAGATTAAATAGAAGGACTCAGCTTGAAAAAAAGAAACCCGCCTGGGATGGTGTTCGTAGATTGCATGCTCTGTCACTTGTAATACCGCACCACCAAAAACGAAAGGACGCAAGCTTGCATGCATACACAGACCCACACGCACGTGCTAGCAGGATCAGGAAAGGACTGGGGAATATGTAAAGCAAATGAATGGGTTTCGTAGAGCTGAGGATTTTTGCAGAAATTAGATAATGTCGCTGCTCTCTCTCTCTCTCTCTCGCTCTCTCTCTCTTTCGCGCTCGCTCTCTCTCTCTCTCTCTCGCGCGCTCTCTCTCTCTCGCGGGCTCTCTATCTCTATCACTCTCGCGCATGCGCTCTCTCTCGCTCTCTCTCTCGCTCTCTCTCTCTCTCGCTCTCTCTCTCTCTCGCTCTCCCCCCCCCTCCCACACACATACACGCACGCACGCACGCACGCACACACGCATATATATATATACACACACACACGAACCGCTATCGCATTCTGAAGTTTAGTGGTTTTTTGATGATACAAGCCACTTTCACCCACAGCGTTTTCCCGCTGTATCTATAGCCCTTCTCCAGACACCGATAATTCTCACCAAAAAGTCAATCAGCAACTACCAACAATGGAAGTGATCTTTACGGTTTGTAGATCAGTAAATGCAGTCAGTTCAGAACATGGATTAACACAAGTTGAAGGATGTTAGATCAAAGTTGAGCATGAGGTTGATCAAAGCTTTTCACGAGGCCAGGTCAAAGCTAAACATGAGGCCAGGTCAAAGCTAAACATGAGGTCAGGTCAAAGCTTATCACGAGGCCAGGTCAAAGCTAAACATGAGGCCAGGTCAAAGCTAAACACGAGGCCAGGTCAAAGCTAAACATTAGGCCAGGTCAAAGCTAAACACGAGGCCAGGTCGAAGCTAAACATGGCGTCAGATCAAAGCTGAGTATGAGGTTGATCAAAGCTAAACATGAGGCCAGGTCAAAGCTAAACATGAGGTCAGATCAAAGCTCAACATTAGGTTAGGTCAAAACAGAACATGAGGCCAGGTCAAAGCTAAACATTAGGTCAGATCAAAGCTCAACATGTGGTTAGGTCAAAACTGAACACGTGGATAGATCAGGTCAGGTCAAAATTAACACGAGGTCAGGTCAAAGCGAAACACGATGTCAAATCAAAACTAAATATAAGGTCAGATCAAAGCTGAACATTACGACAGATGAAATCTAAACCTGAGGTCAGATCAAGGCTAAACAACATCCATAGAACCTCAACTGTTGCTACATAGCGGCATCCTTCTCACCACGGAATCACTATGAAACATAATGTTATAAGTTAGAAATATTGTAATCGAACCACACACTACAGTACAGAGAGGCTAAAATCCTCAAACATAATGTTGAATCACGTTATAAGCTAGAAATATTGTAATCGAACCACACACTACAGTGCAGACAGGCTAAAACCCTCGAACATAATGTTGAATCACGTTATTAGCTAGAAATATTGTAATCGAACCACACACTACAGTGCAGACAGGCTAAAACCCTTGAACATAATGTTGAATCACGTTATTAGCTAGAAATAGTGTAATCGAACCATACACTACAGTACAGGGAGGATAAAACCTTCAAATATAATCATGGTATGTCCAAATATAGAGTGATATACACAATTAATGATGATAAAAGATGTAACATCACGTACAAGCTTCCCATATCATAGTACACCATCCTTGAAATCTCGAAATCCCGAATTCCAATAAGGCACAAGTGTATAATGGCAGGTGGTCAATTGTTAAGTAAACCCATTTTGCTCTTTTCCTTTGGTGTACCATGTTTGAGGCAGTCTCCTTCAGATCATCTCTCCGCCTCAATCCGAGCACCCGTGAGTGCGCTTAAAGCTGTAGAGCTTCCAGGACGTCACTATTATAAGTGTCCATATCTCTCTCTCTCTCGCTCTCTCTATCATCTCTTTGTGCACTTACATAAAGTCCACAAATTGACCTTTTGACTTTTACTCGCTAAATCGTTTTCTAGGGCGTGGTGTAGTGCAAAGTACGGCTAGCGTGGTCCTCAAACATCATTGCCACATTCTTTATGCTTGAGTGTATGCTTCATCATTATCTCGTATAAAACAGACCCGGTTCAGGATGTGCGCCGGAGAAAACACTTGATAAAATGACTGTTCAGCCGCTCTAATTAGGCTTGACTCTTAACTAAGGTCGTCGGGTCAGAATCAGAACAAACACTCAAATAAGCTCATACACTAATATTCCCTCACACAGTTACCCATATATTCCCTCGCTCATCTGCATACTCTTACACACACTCGCACAACCATCAGTATCATCACTCGTTTACGCCCTCAATTAATTAACTTTCCCTCGCTCATTAAAACAAAATAAAACAATAGGTGCATATAGATAATTTCTTCAACTCGATAAATGCGGATAGGCCAATTCTAAGGAAGGGATATGGTATACGTTCAAGTGAAGCGGAGTCAAACTGAATGACCGTTGATCGGGACTGCAATGTTCATTATTAGTATTAAGAATAGTCGAAGATGAAAGCGATAATGAGCTGACAGCAGCCAGCATCATATACCTGGCTGCTTGCATCAGGGTCAGTGACCCATAACTGACCAGGACCATCTTCCATCTCCAAGTGGCAGCCTTGAAAACAGACTGCAACCATACAGTCTGGCTTAAAGAATAGTGATCGAATAGAAAGGCAACCCGACACGCTCTAGGCGATCCAGATGTAAACGTGTACATGGCTTACGTTATGGAATAAATGGTAGCAAGAAACGGAACTGAACACCTCACCTCATAAACAAGATATGCCCTAGTACAATGACGACTCAACACTTCATCCCTAACAACAGTGTCTCCTATGTGACTAAGATCTTTTTACAAGAATAAAAAGGAAGGGCAGCAAAAATGGCGCCATTACCGGCTGCGGATCTACATTGCTCTTCTGTTTTTGTTCATTATAGATGCCGCCAGACCATGGAATTGCCGGGAATTCACACATGTCGACGACTTACATTTGCGTTCACGGAAATGTGTTGTTGTTTTCCATTTCGACTGGTTAATTCCTTCGTTTTGTGTATTTTCTTCCACCCGAATAACTACAGACAGATGGGAAGAATTGAGAAGGCAAAGACCGAAAAGACGCAAATAAATGGAATGATTATAGACAGATGGGATAAACTGAGAAGACAGTATAGCACTTCTATAATCGTCTTTTTACAAACTTTAGATGACCGATAACCGTTGTCCGTTTGCGTGGACTTCTATTTCTCCCATTTTAACCAACTTCCACATAACCTAGAGAGCTGAAATTGTGCATACATCCCCTACTTGTTGGACCTCTTAATCTATCCAATTGTGATGGATCCTCGACGGGTCACTCGAAAACTTTACCGAAAAACGTAATTTTATGAGCCATTATTTGTTTGGTTTCACTCCAGTAGCAGGATAGTATCAGAACAACCTGTTGACTTCTTGCAGTAAGACAAATTATTTACGTTCACTTTTAGATGGCGCTGTTTGTTGCATTTTGTTTTACATTATAACATTGCTATCCCTATGTACAACCCTATGTATGTTGCTTTTACAATATTCATTGTAGGGTGAAGGAACGGGTAGACGAGCGGTTTGAGTACCGGTTATACTGACCAAGGGGCACGGGTTTAAACCTTTGTTGCTGCATACGTATTTTGCTACGGGAGGTAAAATAAAAACCAAGCCTGTACGCTGTTTGGCTACATCTAAACTGAGCGGCATTTATTCCACAACCCTACAAATCCTGCCACTGAAACCTAGCAATAGAAAAACAAACCTTGTACTTATATACAATTTGAATATACAAGTGGGATCAAGATGCTGAGCTGCAGTGGTTAGCGACCCATAGCTGACTGCTAGCGTCAGGGCCAACGAACCATAGCTGCCAAGACCCGTCTACACCTCCACGCGGTGATTCTGGACAACAGGCTGCAGCAGGGCAGACTGGCTAAGGAGAAGGGATCGAAGAGGGAATGCTAACCCGGTACTCAAAAAATGCTTGCTGAAGTCGGATGTTTTGGACCGAAAGGTGCAAATATCGCAGTCAAGGTGCAAATATCTCAGTCAAGCTGTAAACTACGACACAACGCATTCCGTTCTCTGGACTACATTCTGCTACTTAAGCCCTTTCAGGGTTTGGTAGTGGGAGATTGAGAATGAACGAAGAAGAAGAAGAAGAAGAAGAAGAATATACAAGTGAGGGCTGATTAAACGGTATCTGACACTGGTCCAGCCCACGCATCGCAGCCCATCCACGATCTGCTGCTGAATCTCGGCATTGCACAGGTTCGGCACTGCAATTACTCTTCATACGTAGCTCCCTCGGACCTTTTGCCTTTCCAAGACCCAAGTTGCCACTCAAATGGACGAGATATAAGATCATAAAAGAAATCATGAAAACTGCAATTAAGCGCTTGACGAAGATGTTAAAAAAAATGACTTCGTGGAATGCGTCCAGGAGTGGGAGCACCGCTAGCAGTAGTGTGTCAACTCAGAAAGGGTCTATTTCAACAATGATTAGGTTTTGAACTTAATAGGTTTTTTTATGGCGTCCTGACTGTAAACTACCACACAACGATACAGCCGTCTTTTTCAGGGTGAACGTCGAAGAACTAAATAAGTAAGTTTTCTTGTGGGTATTTTCAGTCTAGGTTCGCCCATTCTTTGAATCAGTTCTCATATAGTAAGGTTCAATAGTCATTTCTTTTAATCAGTTCTCATATAGTAAGGTTCAATAGTCATTTCTTTTATTCAGTTGTCATATAGTAAGGTTCAATAGTCATTTCATCCTAAGCACATTACCAGCTGAAGAGAGCAGGTGGTGGTTTTGAGACTCCTCACGTGTAAAAACAGACTCAGCTACTATCTTTAGAATAAACTGAAGATAGGCGCTACTGACAAATGCACCTATGGTACAGGGAAAATTATCCTTGAACATATGCTGCAAAATTGTCCGACATACGAGGATCAGAGAAAGCAAATGTGGATATCACCAGTGCCAACACTAGACAAATTCTGTGGCAGTGTCGACAGCCTCAGGAAGACCCCTGCTTTCTTCGAACAAATTCAAGTTGACGTCTGACAGCGTACGACGAAGAAGATTTCCTCCTAAGAAAAGAATAGCCTGGTTCCACAAGGGGACAGGCATACAAACAATCAACAGAAACAAATGTGTATATTCGATAAAGAAAAAGATATTCTACCTCAGCTGTAAATAATGACAGGCATGATGATGTCACCTTAACCTTCCCCGTCTTTGAATAAAAACCCACAACCGCTAGTTCGTGTCTGCCCGTGATAAATGTCAATCTTTACACAAGTCTTCGTCCCTAGAAAACGCAGGCGGCGCAATCCAGCTCTTGCTTTCTGCCAAGCATCAAGGGCCCATAGAAATCTCGGTTGACAGCAGTCCACAATTATAAATAGAACGAGCAAACATCTTCATTCCAATTAGAGATTGGTGTGCGCCTACAAGCAAATATACCCCTTGTCGGATCTACGTGAAACGGCCTGATGATAAGAAGCATTGAATGAACGAGATGAATCGAATCAGCCGCTTATCCCTGCAGCTAATACCTTTATTTCACGTTTCATTATTTATTTTTTTTTGCACTTTCTATTGTTTTTATTCTAGCAGGATTAGAAGTGAAATGTAATGAAAGAAATGAGGGATAACCAGCTAGAACATAAACAGAGGAGATGAATTCTAATTGACAAGCAAGTAAATGAGAAAATTTAGTTTCATTGCAAAAGTTATTATCATGCATGAGAAATTATAATAGAAATTATAATAAAGAAATAATGGCGCCAGTGGCTTAATTATGATTATTGATTTCCAGAAAACGTTAACATGAGACGTGCTTTAATTATACTAGGTGTAGCTGGGTCAGTGTGTCCTGGAGACGGGTAGCATGCCCAGTTGTCAACACTCACACATGCAATCTACGTATATAAATGATGATTCTTTACTCCACGTTTTTTCAATATACATTACGATTCATCATCTACCCACGTCATATATAAATATATATAAATACAGAAAAAATAATAAATGCAGAATAAATACTATAAATAATATAATAGATACATACTAAATATATAATAAATACATACCATTTATATACGACTTGTATATATTTGTTGACTTCATTTCCATACGTCATTTCACCGAATTTAAATGCCGATACTTCTTCTCTACTCGTCGTTTCAACGCCTATAAGTGACAATACTTCCTTCATGTCGTCCCCTATAAAGCACATAGCCGTTACTGTAAACGACTCCTCGCAGGAAGTCTGTACTATAACACCACATTTTAAATATTGTTGAGGTGATCGTTTTTTGGAATCATTGTAAAGTATCTTACATAAATATACACGCTCCATGTATATGGGGACACTCATTTTGTGAATCTATACTCTGGCAGGTTCCGTGTAGATTCCAAACTAACATACAGAGGACGACATATTAGGACGAGTTCAATCTACCGACGTCCAATCTGTTAGAGCAGCGGTCATTAACCATTGGGGCCGGGCTGAATTTGAGAGAGTCGATGAGGGAATTACGCTTTAGTTTAGTCTTAATTAATTTATTATTAATATTACGAACATTTTAAAACAAAACTACTTTCATCGATTTTAAATCAATCAATATTTGATATTGCTATTACATTTTTTTTTAAAACACTATAATACACTCACATATTATATATATATATATATATATATATATATATATATATATATATATATATATATATATATATATATATATATTTAAAATAGAAGTTTAATATTATACTTCTTACTTAGTAGATCCTCTTCTTCACTGGAGTGAATGGTGTATAGGTTTGCCAGAAAGAACGCTGTACCATTACATCCGCTGTCTTTCATTTGGCCTGGTTCCAGTCTAGTTCATGGTCTCTTATAGATTACCTTATGTTGTCATCCCAATAGACTTTGGGACATCCTCGGGGTCTGAATCCCTGACCCGTTACTTCCCATGGCTGCAGACATGATCAAACCACCAAAGTTGAGTTTGCTCCCCTCGAGTCTGCAAAGGCTGGGCTTCGAGATCTTGTGTTGTCTGATTGAGGACTATGTCTCTTCTTGTTATTTAGACCATCTTTCTTGGATATTACATTTCTGAAGTTTCGAGCTGGATTGTCTGGCTTGCCATTGCCCACATCCATAATTAGAAACTGGTGCATAAGTGAAGTGGTAATTTTCTAACTTATTTTTCTTTTGCCGAGGGATCCTCTATTTATGGCATAAACAAGTTTGCCAGTTGCTACCATTTCATACCCAACGCTTCCATAATACCTTCCTTCTGGTTTATTAAATCTCAAAGGTATTTGAATTGCTTGACCTATTACAGAGTCTGTTCACCAATATAAACGTTATGTCATTTCTCTTCTCTCGCAAGCCCCGCAGTTTTTTGTTTTTTAGCTGTTAATGGTATTTTTTATATTATATACATATTCATTATTTAAATGTATCGCGTCTGACAATATTGGAAATGGGTGAATGAGTTTAACCAGAGTATTGTGCATGGGATAAAAAAAGATTGAAGAGCTTTGTGTTAGAACGTTTGATTAGCAAGCCACGGTGTGCTCAAGTATACTTATCAATTATTACGTTCATATTTAGGGAAGTCGAGACAGCGAGGAAGGGAATTGGTCACCTCACGTCACCTAACAAAAAAACTGGGATTATGAACAATTAAGTCTTTTAATATTTCATCCCCGACTTATCTGGAACTATGATTGCATGTTAGCCGTGTTCTACATGTTAGACGTATTCTACATGTTAGCTGTGTTCTACATGTTAGCCGTGTTCTGCATGTCGTATAAGGCGACACATGTGGGTTGTGCATGAGGCTAGTAAACCGATTGAAAATATAATGCTCAAGATACGACAACTGCTAGATAAATTATTGTTTAAGCGTGGGATACTTGCAGCGAAGCTACCTGTGGTGGTGCCCCATGTTCCTTAATCGATCAAATAATGTCAGCTCCCTGTGAAGAACAGGTCTTCAACAAACAAACGTTCAGTCATCCTGTGTTGGACCGTGCGTTCCAGTTCTGTCCAAGTTTTCACAGTTTCCTTTATGTTTGTGTCGAGCTCTCTTCTTCGAGTGCATTTTGGTTTGCCTATACTTCTCCTGCCTTGGGGATTTCACAACATAGACCGTCTTTTAATGCTTTTAGCTGGTTTCCATAAAGTGTGTTATATCCAATAGCAGCGTCTTCACCTCACGCCATGTTCCACAGATATCGCTCTTGTTCTAACACCTGCGCCTTGACCTCACGTCATGTTCCACTGATGTTGCTCTAGTTCTATTAAACACCAGCGTCTTCACCTCACGTCATGTTCCACTGATATTGCTCTAGTTATATCCAACACCAGCGTCTTCACCTCACGTCATGTTCCACTGATATTGCTCTAGTTATTCCAAACAGTCTCACATTAGTGATCATATCGTAACTTTTCAAAATTTCTATTCTACACAAGCACCCACTTTGTTATTGTTGTTATCCGTGTTTTCGAGCCATGCAATAATGCGGACTTTACATTGCGGAAATTCCACAGGACCAAAAACAAAAAGAAAGGCTAAATCTCTCCAAGGCGCTGATATGGGTAGAAGAAAAGTCGCTGATATGCAATTGTGCAAAGTTATAGTCAGATTGCCAGATTGGCATTAAAAACACGCAGGCCCATCCCGATAATTTCTTTATAACGACTACAACAACTAGGTCTTTGTCTCGTCTGTCTATGAAAGAAACTCCAAGAAACTGATCTCAGCATTTCATATCAGTCTCCAACGATAACGGCTAACAGGGAGTGTGGGTAACGGCTCGCAGGAAGGGTGGGTAACGGCTCGCAGGAAGGGTGGGTAACGCCACGCAGGATGGGTGAGTATCCCAAAAGATGAGATTCCGGAAAAGGCAGAGTGGGGTCAGTGCACGCTGAGGCACACACATACAACCGGAGACAGGAAATAACCCGCCATTGGAACAGTTCAGGTGGGAATGTTTGCAAACAAAGGCCATGTGTTTCTCAGCGTGTGAAAGTATCCAGGGGGACTGGGAAACTCTCTGGGACACGATCACAAGGATGACTTTCGCTTTTAGAAGTGATGCAAGTGATAAATAGTGAAACGTAGCGGTCTAGTCAAGGAGCAGATATCTTACACTGGAAGCCAACGAATCCATTTGGTACACATACATGGTTGTTTGTTCCGGGTTTAACATCCTCTTGGCGAGTGTTCGCTTCATTCTTCTTCTTCTTTATTCGTGTTCGTCTTCAACTTCAATGACTAACAAAGACAGCAGTCAACTCAAGGCTTTGTACACTTCCGTACAGAATTGTTTGAAATCATTAGAGCAATGTCAGTGGAACATGGCGTGAGGTCAAAACGCTGATGTTGGATAGAGCAGGCATTACGGAAACCAGTTGATAGCATTACAAGACAGAAGAATATAAAAAGAGCCATTGTGACTCATGTGGAATATATAAAGAAGAGAGCCATTATGACTGATAGGGAATACGATATATCAGGAAGAGAGCCATGACTGATGGGAATATATAAAGAAGAGAGCCATTAGGACTGATAGGGAATACAATATATCAGGAAGAGAGCCATGACTGATGGGAATATATAAAGAAGAGAGCCATTAGGACTGATAGGGAATACAATATATCAGAAAGAGAGCCATGACTGATGGGAATATATAAAGAAGAGAGCCATTAGGACTGATAGGGAATATAAAAGGAAAAGAGTTTCCAATTTATGAGGAAAACATTTTTCTCGAGTTTGGATCTTGTTTTAAACGATACATATTCCCGTTGTCCTTAATGTCTTGGTCTCAGCTAAGATGTTTGAGGGTTTTACAGTGACCGCTGAGATATGGATACCCTGTTCAGTATATCATTGTGTGCAAACGTCTCCCTCCCTCTTTTCCAACCACTTACATTTTTCATAGTCCTTTGTTAATCCACCTGTGTGAGGGCGACTGAATGAGAGTGAGTGTATGAAGGTAAGTGAGTGATTGAACGTGTGAATGAATGGGTGGCTGACTTTGTGAATGAGTTAAGCAACTGAATGTATGAGTGTGTGTATGAAGGTAAGTGAGTGATTGAACGTGTGAATGAATGGGTGACTGACTTTGTGAATGAGTTAAGCAACTGAATGAGAGTGTGTATGAAGGTAAGTGAGTGATTGAACGTGTGAATGAATGAGTGACTGACTTTGTGAATGAGTTAAGCAACTGAATGAGAGTGTGTGTATGAAGGTAAGTGAGTGATTGAACGTGTGAATGAATGGGTGGCTGACTTTGTGAATGAGTTAAGCAACTGAATGTGATAGTGTGTGTATGAAGGTAAGTGAGTGATTGAACGTGTGAATGAATGGGTATGGGTGGCTGACTTTGTGAATGAGTTAGGCAACTGAATGTGTGAGTGTGTGTATGAAGGTAAGTGAGTGATTGAACGTGTGAATGAATGGGTTACTGACTTTGTGAATGAGTTAAGCAACTGAATGTGTGAGTGAGTGTATGACAGACAGAAAGAGAGAGAGAGAGAGAGAGAGAGAGCAATAATGTTAGGCCTATGACTGAACAGAGGTGCCCATGTGTAGTTTGGCGACACGTGTCTTCTATCGACAGTGTCTGAGGCTATCTTAGCAGGGGTAGCGATGGGGAGGCATAATTTATGGGAGGTGTTCATGATTCATAAATAACCTGGCCGTATCGATCTGAGAGGTGATAATCGTGTATTCGATTTTCTATCCCAGGATTGATTTGTAAACGTGGAAAACCCAAATAAACCATGACAACCAGGCTCCAATAGACAGATGTGATAAATGGATGGACAGACAAGAAAACAGACTCGCACAAAAACATTTGGGGAAAAAGTCAGATAGACGAACCGACAAACAAATAATAATACAAATTCGTCCATGGTCGTCGATGTGGACCACCAACATGACCACATGGAGTGTGTGGGTGTGTGCTCATGACTGATCAAGCCAATTCGAACCTGGAAAAGTCTTGACACGACTGGCAAACGTAGTCAGCGATATTTTGTGGTGTAGTAGGACGTATTATTTGGTGGTATGTAAAATTGTATTCAGTTGATTGTATGGAGTAAAAACCTGGACAAAGAAAATGGAGAAGAGAATTGCAGCTATTGAAATGTGGGTTTTCAAAAAACTTGAACGAGTTTCTTGGAAAGGTAGGAAAACGAAAAGTGAAGTCCTGAAATAACTCAAGGTCGAGAAGAAGCTTATGGAAAAAATGTAATGCAGAAAAACAAAATAGGTTGGTCACGTCAAGGTTCATTTGAAGGGAAAATGTGGAGGGCAGAAGAGTCAGAGGGCGGCAGAGGTACAGATGGGCATACAACATCACGATGTGGTCGGGACACAGTCTGATTGAGTGAACCGATCTGGCACTTGAACGAGACAGCTGTAGATCTATTATTGTCAAGTTTGTATTATCTGTTGAGACAGCACTTGATGATAATATTGATAGTTTTATTCGATACATTTTTTGGTAAATACTGAGGTTGAAAATAAAAGCATGTAGATACAATGAAATAATAGGGACCAAGATGCTGAGCAGTCCATGAGCTGCAGCGGTCGACAACCGATAGCTGACTAATAGCGGCAGGACTGCCAAGGCCTTTCTACACCTCCACGCGGTAATCATGAAGTGATCACGAGCTGCAACAGTGACGACTGGCAAAGGAGAAGGAATTGAAGAAGGAAGGCTAACCCGGTTCTCAAAAATGCCATGCTAAAGACGGATGCGTCGGACCGAAAGGTGCAAATATCGCAGTCAAGCTGTAAACTACAACAGAGCGTATTCCATTCTCATGACAACATCTTGCTACTTGGAAAGCCCTTTTCATAGCTCCGTAGCAAGAGATTGAGAATGAACGAACGAAGAAATAACGTATATATTATATTGTATTTCATATTGGACAAAGAACGAATACAATCGTTTGTGTAGTACTGTCATTTCGGTTGGTAAACATGGAAAGGCATAATGACAATTGAAAGACGAATGATACATACGTATAAGGAAACAAAGTCACTGCCTTCAAAATGGTAGCAAAAAAAATGGAACGTATCCACAGATTGTGTGTTACGGCTGGTATCTTTAAAAAAAAACGTTAGTGCCCCATAGTAGTCACTGCCATCGGGGATGATTTGTTAGAGACTTCATTGTACTAAGTCACATCTTGTATGAGACGGGGTGGCCAGTTCCCTTCCTCGCTGCCTCGCTTTCCATAACCGTAGGTCAGATACTTATTTATTGAAACATGTCGGTAGTGGCAGTTGAACCTCGTACCTTTGCCTTAAAGGCGAGTACTCCACTACCACACTAATCACATGTCACAAGGCTGGATATATGCGCTTGCAAAAAATACATTTGATGAAGATCAGTAAAGGTGGGTAATATGACAACAATTACTGTCAGGGATGAAGATAACTCTTCGTAGATTAAGTCGCAGCCTATGTCAGGTGGGTGGCCAGTTCCCTTATTTGCTTTTTATACCTTTCCCAACTCATACGTCAGGCATAGTTGTTCCAATTCGAAGGGAACTAGGACGCTTGTCCGGTCATGCACAACATGTTGACCAGAACGTCGCATCATGGTCAGGCACAATATACTTGCCAAGAACACAATCTCTCTCCCATGTAGCGATCCCTTGAAACAGTCTGTTTTCAAGGCTGTCTGGCTGAAGATGTGGATCGATGTAATCCCCCTAGGAGTGAACGTCACGAAAATGACGCCAATCATAGCACAACCGTCTGGAGGGTGGTCCACCTTCATCAGCATCCTTTTTATGTGAGGAATGCTAGTACAACCCGCTACTTTCAGTGCGCACAAAAGAGTATATTTGCTCATTGTTTGTGGGCATTAAACAAACAACAATAAAGTAAATTCGATGCCATTTACCTATCTTGACATCTGTGGTTCCCGGGAATAACTGTTTCTTTTCCATCATGTCGTAAGAGGCGACTAACGGCGACTATGCATAGGACAGGACAGCTATTCATGGGGCAGCGTAAGAAACGACAGATGACGACTATTCATAGGGCTAACAAACTCATCATGTAAAAACAATTGCTACAAAAACCACACTGCAAATGACAGGAATCAAACTTCCATAAAAAGCTGGTTACGTTGAATCAAATGTTGTGTTGGAACTACCCTTCTGCCCCTGTAGCGAAAAACCATCATGATGATGGTGGTGCAAATCTTACTCTAAGTCTCTCTCTCTCTCTTTATATCTCTTTCTCTCTCTATTTCTCTATCTCTCTCCCTCTATTTCTCTCTATCTTTCTCTATCTCCTCTCTCTCTCCCTCTATCTCTCTGATTCATGTGGATCTCGACTAACAGCTGATGGACATTTTTTTACACGGTCACAACACAAATAATTGCGCCCGGACACAAGCAATTCTCAAACAATATTCAAGGCCGCTACAGCTGGACGGTGTTTGATGAACAAGACAGCTACTTGCTGTCCTGTTGACTAAAGGTAGAAACGGTGCTCTGCTTCCTGAGAACTGGTCTATGTGAGCTCTCCCCATGGATCATTTGACCACCATCACAATCTACTACATCATTGTTCGCACGTTTAGAAGACGACAGATATCCTCAACGTTGTAATAATGAGATAATGCGTTGTTCCCTGCAGTGTCGCCGCCCACCTGTGCTACATAAGTGGTGTGTGTACTTAATCTTTGTCACAGTATTTGTCCATCGCGAATTACCGTCTTATGACTGTATTTGCGCCGATCGGACAGACACAGTCGATTGCAGCACGACATACTTTTGGGACCATATATGCTTTCCTTCTTCGACCCATATTTCCTCAGTCGAGCTGTACGGGTGCAGTCTGTGTACAGGGCCGTGTCACTTAGAGGCGGGATAGTCTTGGACCGCTCTCGTTTGCTGATCCTGCCGCAAACATATATGTGTTGTTGATCGCTAACATTTGGTTCACCGCGTCTTAGGCCCATGTCGTAATGAACCTCAAGTGCTATATCGGCGGTAGGAAAGCTACAAACAGTGTCTTTCCAAGTCGAAGGATATGATTGACTGATTATTCGTCGTGTTCCAGCTCCAAGTGAAGCACTGGGCCATCATTACAGCTGGTTACTCCAGATGACGGCTATATTCAACCATTTGCAGTGACGGTTTCATAGCAATAATTTTGTAAGACGAAATTGCTAGCCTCAATCACAACCCTCTAGTCTCATTTTATGACATGCTAAATGTGTAGTGGTTCTATTCTTTCCTCTCCGACATCCACAAATTGGGTCAAGAAACTTCACATGCTTTAAATTGTGAACATTCAAATCTCTGCTCTGAAATCACCAGATGTTACAATTCTCGTTTATCAATTCCATCATGGCCAGAAAATGTAAATGCTTTGGTCGCATCAAGAGACACAACGGTCTTGATCGCATCAAGAGACACAACGGTCTTGAGATAACAGTGATGGAAAAAGATGGCAAAAGAGGAAGGGGTAGACCAAGAAGACGACGGCACCAAGATACGCAGGAATGCCTGGGTATGACTGTCGCGGAGGCTGGAGTTTTGGCAAGGGAAAGAGTTTCTTTCAGACAGACTATGAATGGGTCATCGTTCTATAAAGGACATGCTACATGATGATGAACAATTCTGGCTGTGAGTGGGAACATTCTTGCGGATAACTCTAGGTTGTATAAAACCTGATTTAGATCGCAAACTGAGCGGAGAGCGAGAAGTATTTCTAGCATCAAGGGTCGACAGAGAAGGTGTGAAGTGAAGTGACCTTAACATTCCACGATTTCAAAGCTAGCGTCGGTAAATTTGTCAAAATAATTGGCTGTAAAAAGTAAGTTCTCATGTAAATTTATAACTGGAATAAGAGGACAGAAGAGGGCTTGTGATGAACTTCTGTCTGCCTATGTGGATGCTCATGGTAATTTTAAGAGTTGACATCCAGGCTACAAAAGTAAATTTTAGCGGAAAATAGGGGTTGGGAGGGGGCATTTGATTTGGAAAGTAGAAACATACCGAAATCGATGAATCAGCAAGCTACAGGCGTTTGAAATTAAAGTGGGTCAAGCAGTCTGGAGATTCTGAGTAGACGGAGATGTAGTAGGTTCAACGAGCTGCCAGAACAATCAGAATCAGCAACATTGTTGAAATAGGTTGTGTACCTATGAGTTCATCTGAAGTGCACTGATGCAACATTTTTATAATTAAACATAAGAATATAATAAAACGATAATAATAACACTTGAAATGGTAAACAGTATTTTTTTTTAAAACAAGTGAAACGATTTTAGTGCTGTTAGCACATTATCTGAGTGGAAATAAATACAATGTTCAAGTAACGCAAGAAACAATAAAAGAATATAAACGGAAAAAAAATAATACATATATGCAAATCAATTCTCAACCTCATCTCTTTGTTATCTCAATTCCTTTATTCCACAACTTCAAGTCAGAAAAAAATAAAATGCCAATGCTAATCTCTGGACCAGAGACGAAGATACGGAGACACGCGAAATTCTGAAATGTCAGACGTCTATTAACAGCGTGCGAGATGGCTGTTCACATTTGGCGTGGCATATTATCAGTCATTATGAACTATTTGCTGGCGGTGAATAATTAACAGCAGTATTTGTTACTGAAAGTCTGATGGACGTCTCTTCGACAAGTGTCAACATCCAACCTGTGATATTTGATCGAGCAATTGGAGTTAGTCACGTGACCACTGTGTGTGTGTGTTTCTATTTTTGGCTATGGGAAAATAGTTCTCGTATCACACTGTATAAAGACATGCGTATGCGCACACATGCACGCCCTCCATCTTCTATCAAATAAAATGTAGACAAGATGAGGATTGACGGGACATGACATTATCACGTACCAAACGTTGCCAGCATTCCACTGACATTGTAGTCAAAAGAGGGGACGGGTGTTATGTTGTGTGTGTGTGATGCCATGCCGGTTTGGAGCACAAAGAAAGTCATTATTTGTGTGGCTGTTAGATCACACGTGTGCCAGATGTTTGAGGTGATGTCTAACACACACACACACACACACACACACACTTCCTCCCCCTCTCTTCACCCAGCTCTCCCCTTTCCTTTTCAACCTTTCAATGACTGGCTTTGTGATCCCAGCGAAGTAGACAGAGATAAATGTTCTCATTAGCTATCGCGTGTCACGAGACAAGATGCAGTGTCTGGAGCAGTGTTTCCCAACTGGTATTCCGCGAGTGGTTCTTAGAAGTTCCGCTAGAGAACACTAGAGATTCCGCGAGAGAAGGCTAGAGGATTCGTGGGAGACCGCTAGAAATTCCGCGAGAGAATGCTAGGGATTCCGCGAGAGAAGGCTAGAGGATTCGTGGGAGACCGCTAGAGATTCCGCGAGAGAACGCTAGGGATTCCGCGAGAGAAGGCTAGAGGGTCCGCGAGAGAACACTATAGAGATTCCGCGAGAGAAGGCTAGAGGTTTCGTGGGAGACCACTAGAGATTCCGCGAGAGAATGCTAAATGTACAAGAACTAGCCCAAGTAAAGGATAGGGGTTTCGTAAGAGAACGCTAGAGATCCCGCGAGAGAACACAATATGTTCCGGGAGATGTAGCCCAAGAGACCGTTATGTGTTCCGGGAAAGGTAGCCTGAGAGAACGCTAGATGTACCGGGAAAGGTAGCATGAGAGAACGCTTAATGTTCCGGGAGAGGTAGCCAGAGAGAACGCTAAATGTTCCGGGAGAGGTAGCCAGAGAGAACGGTAAATGTTCAGGGAGAGGTAGCCAGAGAGAACGGTAAATGTTTAGGGAGAGGTAGCCAGAGAGAACGGTAAATGTTCAGGGAGAGGTAGCCAGAAAGAACGTCAGATGTTCCGGGAGATGTAGCCCGAGAGAACACTAGATATTCTAGCAGAGGTAGTCCGAGCGAGCGGTAAATCTTACGGGAGATGTAGCCCGAGAGAACGCTAGATGTTCTAGCAGAGGTAGCCCGAGCGAACGGTAAATATTCCGGGAGAGGTATCCAGAGAAAACGCAAAATGTTCCGAAAGATGACGCTAGAGGCTCCATCCTATCCATTGCTTGAAAAGAAGTTTCCACAACAAATACTTTGTCCCAGGATTATGTTACCGACAAAAGTGGAGGCAGTTGCGAAGCGTGCAAAAACTATCACATGATACGTTTTATTTCGTATGCTGTTTATCATTCAAAATTATTTTATAAATTGGTATGTTGTACCAAACATGACTCTGCTGCAAAATTGCCCGACATACGAGGACCAGAGAAAGCACATGTGGCCATCACCAGTGGCAACACTAGACAAGCTCTATAGCAGTGTCGACAGCCTCAGGATGACAGCTGCTATCTTCGAACAAATACAAGTTGACGTCTGACAGCGTAAAAAGAAGAAGAAGAAGAACAAGTACCAAACATGACTAATAAATCAATGAAACGAGCACCGACAATTATGATACTATCATGACTGAAACCTACTGGGGAAGGAAGACGAACGTCTGGTCAGGCACAACACACTTCTTCTTCTTCTTTGTATGCTGTCAGACGTCAACTTGTATTTGTTCGAAGAAAGCAGCAGTCATCCGGAGGCTGTCGACACTGCCACATACTGATCAGGCATGCTAGTCAGGCTCAGGTAAAATACTCACCAAGACCATCGCATTGGCTTCCTTGCGGCCGTTCCTGGAAACGGGCTGTTTTCATGACAGCTTGACACCGTTGTAGTGAGCGACGCGCAGATGAAGCCACGCATAGCACAACCGCCTGGAGGACCCCGGCCCAATTTCACCAGCACGCTCGGGATATAAGGAAAGCTACGACAACTCGCCACTTAACATTCTTCTCAGAGCGCACAAAAGACTAATCCTTCTCATTGGGGGCATTCAACATCAACAAAAACAACAACAACCACAGAAGCAGCAGCCGCCACAGCAGCATCAGCAGTAACATCAACCACAACAGCAACAACAACGCAGTACTTGCACTGTGTGCCAGAGACCTGATCTCCATACGTTTCAGAAAGGCTGGTCTGAAGTTACAAACACAGGCGCCGATTTGGAGTCTTTGTCGTAGTTGTAAGTGTTGGCTTACGTAGACTAGCGACAACAGTCTCTGTGTACCTCCTGAGTTCTGCCCGAAGTCAATGGCGTGAGACAAGGTCTTTACAATTAGTTCTTTGTCAAGTATCATAGCGAGCCAGCGTGAGAAAAACGGTGTATGATTATCGCGTCCCGGTTAATTTAGTCGTCGAAAATAACCACAGAAAATGAGTGGAAATGAATCGTTTCCAGCCCCTGCGTTCAAGGTCGATCAGCGGATATTGTTCGGCCTCACTACCACAGTCTTATGAACTCAGGCGGGACCAGGGAAGGCAGTGGGGCTCAAGGGCCAGTCGCAGGCAGAGACGAATTTGAGACGTGCCAAAATCGTGAATCATCCGGGCGTTTCCGGGTCAGAGGTCGGAGTACGTTAACGGTTGAGTGAGGTCGATACTGGATCAAAAGTCGGAAACGTTCACATGTGTTATTATAGCTCTTCGGTTGACTCGGACTGTAGCTCTAAAGTTGACTCGGACTGTAGCTCTAAAGTTGACTCGGACTGTAGCTCTAAAGTTGACTCGGACTGTAGCTCTAAAGTTGACTCGGACTGTAGCTCTAAAGATGTCCCATGTAGTTGCTCGGACCTTAGCCATGTAGTTCCTCGGACCCTAACCCAGTAGTTGCTCGGAACCTAACCCTGTAATTGTTCGAACCCTAGTCATGTAGTTGGTCGGACCCTAACTCTGTAGTTGTTCAGGCCCTAGCCCTGTAACTGCTCGGACAATAGCCCTGTAATTGCTCGGACAATAGCCCTGTAATTGCTCGGACAATAGCCCTGTAATTGCTCGGACCCTAGCCCTGTAGTTGCTCGAACCCTAGTCATGTAGTTGCTCGGACCCTAACCCTGTAGCTGCTCCAACCCTAACCCTGTAGTTGCTCCAACCCTAACCCTGTAGTTGCTCGGACCCTAACCCTGTAGTTGCTCCAACCCTAACCCATGTAGTTGCTCCAACCCTAACCCTGTAGTTGCTCCAACCCTAACCCTGTAGTTGCTCCAACCCTAACCCTGTAGTTACTCCAACCCTAACATTGTAGTTGCTCCAACCCTAACCCTGTAGTTGCTCCAACCCTAACCCTGTAGTTGCTCCAACCCTAACCCTGTAGTTACTCCAACCCTAACCCTGTTGTTCCTCCAACCCTAACCCTGTAGTTGCTCCAACCCTGTAGTTGCTCCAACCCTATCCCTGTAGTTGCTGCAACCCTGTAGTTACTCCAACCCTAACCATGTAGTTGCTCCAACCCTGTAGTTGCTCCAACCCTGTAGTTGCCCCAACCCTGTAGTTGCTCCAACCCTGTAGTTGCTCCAACCCTAACCCTGTAGTTGCTCCAACCCTAACCCTGTAGTTACTCCAACCCTAACCCTGTAGTTCCTCCAACCCTAACCCTGTAGTTACTCCAACCCTAACCCTGTAGTTGCTCCAACCCTAACCCTGTAGTTACTCCAACCCTAACCCTGTAGTTGCTTCAACCCTGTAGTTGCTCCAACCCTATCCCTGTAGTTACTCCAACCCTAACCCTGTAGTTGCTCCAACCCTAACCCTGTAGTTACTCCAACCCTAACCCTGTAGTTGCTTCAACCCTGTAGTTGCTCCAACCATATCCCTGTAGTTGCTCCAACCCTAACCCTGTAGTTGCTCCAACCCTATCCCTGTAGTTGTTCCAACCCTGTAGTTACTCCAACCCTAACCCTGTAGTTGCTCCAACCCTAACCCTGTAGTTGCTCCAACCCTAACCCTGTAGTTGCTCCAACCCTAACCCTGTAGTTGCTTCAGGCGACAATCTTGCAGGCGACAAACCGCGTTTTGGCACTGCATAATAGTTTTAAGTCCGCATACAGAATATTTGCGAACTACTCACGACATAACCAAAGGCAAGACTACGTATGTGGTTGAAAAGAGCGCAGTGTGCCCAAAAGAGGCTGAAAACACTGACAAAATGCAATGGCTGTCAAATACCTCGTCTAATTAATTGTTTAAAATACATTCACAAGTGTTTGTTCAAATCCTCAAATTTCATTGAAAGAAGTTTCCTGAGCAACCCGGACAGCTGTGATTATTAAATCCTTGATAACAAACATAAACAGATAATGGTTCAGTGACTTTAGTACGAACGAAACACACGTTGCGACCATGCAGCATTCACCAGCGCCAAAACGTGGATTTCGTTTTGGATTTTTCCTGGTGTGGTCACTGAGACACATTACCTATCTATGTTTTCATCAACTACTGACATGTACTCCCGTCTCAGCTTCAATTATTTCATTTTTATGAAATTCTTTAGTTATGTTTCCACGAAGTTTTAAAAATTGTCTTTTCTTTCATGGCTAATATTAATTATTACGTTTCCTCCGCGTATGCTATTTATTGTTGTAAATTCCCATTCATCGTTGCTAACCAAATATGTGAACACCCATCTATAGTGCTGGCCAATACAAAAGTCAGGAATAACGCACGTCATTCGTCATTACTGTAATGTAAAGTAGGAACAAAAACAAAACAAACCCCCCTATATATATATATATATACAACAACCTGTGATTGCGGAGCAGCGAATCAAACACAAGAGCATATCCTGTAGAACTATATAAACATATATATACACACACACTACGTACAGGTAGCGTCTTAAAGTCACGTTGGAGAATTGAGGTAAAAACATGAGTATTATTGAAGCACGCTGTTGATTGGTTATCAAAAAGTGCTTGAAAAATTGTCAGGTCACGATTACCTTTCAATACTCATCAAGTAGGTGATAAACTCGTCAAAGTTGGGAAAGAACAACAGATGTTGAAATGTAAAACAGATGTTATAAAACACAATGGGAGCGTAAAAAGGAGACCAAGAAACAGAATATATTATACAATGTAGAACGTATGTTGTGAGCATAATGAAGAATATATTATACAATGTAGAACTTCATATATGAACGCAATAGAAGACACGTTGTAGAAAAGATGTGGCGATGGAGTGAATAACAAATCTGCACAATAGAGTGTAAAAAACATGTGCACAATAGAGTGTAAAACATGTGCACCATAGACTGTAGAATAGATGTGCATAATTGAGTGTAGAATATAGACCATACGTTGTGCACAATAGACTGTAGAACATATGCTGTACACAATAAACTGAATAATATAGAACATTTTCTCAAAGTATGGATGAAGTGTAGAATATAGAACATAGAATATATAGAAGTTATAGTGCACAATAATGAATGTAAAACAGTGTACACTGTTTACGATTTTTAGTGTTATGATTCTAAATATCTCTTCTCTAACAACGTTCTGTGAAGAATATAACATAATTTAAAGCCATAAAAAGAAACATTAAAATAAATAAGACAACGAGTAAGCGATTGTGAACCATTTTCTGGACATCCAAGGTCGCTTGTATCCCCTCAACACACCCCCACGAGGAAGTATACCTCACATGTCTGGAACCTCCGATTTAGGACACAAAACAATTTTACGGTACGCTTCAGTCTACAAAGATGTTAAAAGACACGTTACTAACACTTACGAAAAGTAAGGTGACGTGGAAGTGAAACGGTCACGTTACTTCAGAAACAGCCGAGAACTAGAACACGTTATCCCCGACGGCAATGTCAAAGGTTTCTCCTTTGCCAAAATGACTATTTTAAAGTTATCACTAATATTTGCCGATGTAGCCATGGCGATAAAGTTAAACAAGAACTTGAATGTGAACAATTGCTTATGGATTGGTTTAAATTTCTTAAGGGCCTGCTAGTTTTAAAGTGCAAAAATGGAAAAGGCTTAAAGCACGGTCTTCGTTGCACATGGACGTTTCCGTATGTGCAGTCTCCTTCGTTGCTTATAGTGGCAACGGCAACACACGAACTCCGTAGAGGCTCCAAAATGTCCCGCACTTAGAAAGGTATCAATTTACGACTGTCAGAAGCAATAATAACATTTTATAAAAACCCACGAAACTCCTGGTCTGCCAAATTGAGCACGAAGTGATTTGAACATAGGATGTTTTATTTGTAAACCGAGCACACAATCCCTTGACCATTCTCTCCCCAAGCGGATTTGCAAGATATTTCTTCATTTCCTTCAGATCCCGCTATCTATGGTAAACTGCTATTCGAATAACTTGTTTTAGGTATTTTTGCCTGTTTTGTTCTTGCTTGTCCAGTCCTCCTTACAGACATGCAAGTTAAAACGCTGATTAAAGTCTGTTGCCTGTTCTCGTGTAACAGTGTTTCTTAACCGTATCACCATTTCGTCGGCCACTATCGGTAAATGTATTGTGTGCTGCTATAGTCACTCGTATATATTCATTTACAAAACATTCAGTTTCCACAGACTTTGGCTATTGCACGCAGAAGACGAATGTAGCATTACAAAATAATTTAGGTACTGGAGAACAAATGTACGCTCTAGTACTACTGTATTGTGTTCACTCAAAAAGATGAAACTAGACGGTGTGAAAAGGGGGGAACCGCTACAACTGAGCAGTAAAGGCGCTTGCCTTTCAAGAAACGAAATAGCGAATGGATATGGTTTTTAATCCCACAAGTTTCAAGGGTGCCCTGATCTCAGGGCAGGTAAGACAAGCGACTAGTTATTTTGGATATTACCGAAAAAAAGAGATCCCGTGTTTACTCTTTGCACGTAAAAGAACCCTTGACAATTGAAAATCGATAAGAGTAGGCTGTTAGAGGCGCTGTTCAGGAAAACAGTATAAAAAGAAACAATTCCAATCCAATACGCAACCTGCCTTCCCACCAGGCCTAGTAAGCCGCAGTAATTAAACATTGTACAATTAAAAAAATACTATGGACAGCCTTCCGCTACCTGGCAGCAGGCATAAGCTGCCCCTTTTGGTGCTAAGAGTCCAATCATTCCAAGTAATATGTGAAAAAAACATACAAATATTTTTTTTCTTCAAAATGAGACCAACAATTATGTCATCACCCCAGCTCACACGACTACCTACAAGAGAAGCTGTTAAGACGAGAGCTGACCTACACGCTGACTTTCTCAAGTGTTCACTGATCAGAGTAGTGCTTGTGTCACTTTTGTAGACTGTTCAGGTCGACTGAACACTTTGTATGAAAAGTGCGTGGGCAATTGACATGGAGTCTAGAAGCGCAAACATGACTAACTTGCCTTCCGTGTGGAAATGGTAGCAAAAGATATACACAAGACAACGAGATAACTTTAGGTCTTAAAAAGTGAGCTTACACGTTTATTTTGACTGATTAAGATATCATTTAATGGCTCTTCTTTGTGGTGCTATGGTTGTGTACTGTATAGCTGATTATATTTAATATATTCCTGTTCCGTCTCCCCATTTGTTGAAGCATAGGTACAACACTGCATTTGGCTGGCACTAACACAATTTCTATGAAAGGCTGATTTAAGGCATGTTGATTGCGGTTTTGTAGTAATGGGTTATTCATGATGAGGTTGCTTGCCCCATGGACATCCCTTTTTAGTTACCTCTATCGACATGCAAGGACGGAAACAGTAGTCCTGTTCTGTTTGCTTGGGAACAACTCGGGTGAGCTGTTTCAAATATTATAGGTTTTAATTGTGTAACTCGTAACGAGGATACCAATGTAAAAAAAAAAGGATTCAGGGAAGGAACGTTACAGTACTTAAACACGAATATCAATGGCGGGGGGGGGGGGGGGGAACTACTGTGAGTATATATACTACAGAATGCAAGAACACATTCGGGTGGAAATTGGAGTCTTCAAGACAAGCCAGCCAATACAGTGAGCTAGCCAGGACAGTGAACAAGTAGAATAAAGACGACTAAATCGTACAACTTGTCCGTGCAGATGATGGTTCCAGGAGAATGTTGACTATGTGGAAGAAGGCTGTCGACTTTATGTGAGGAAAAAAAGAAATCTTCAATGCAGATTTATTTCGGTTTCCTGTTACACTGTCTATGCCTCATCTACTCGTGCGTGAGGCGCCAAGTTTTCTGTCCAGGGTCAGACGCGTCGCTGAAGTAGTTAGTCATCGCATGACGATTTAGAATATCCGCAACATTTCCTATCCATCTAGTTCTCGGTCTGCCACGGTTGCGAAAACGTTATATGCGCACAAAGGTAGTTGGACAAGTATCATTCTCTCCTCATCAATATATTCAGTGAAGGAAATCTTTTCGATTTTTTCAGCACCTCTGCGCTACATCATTAGCAATTATATGAGTTTCCGTCTACCGTTTTGGATGTCTTATTTACAGCTTCTCTATAGATTAATATGCTCATGTTTGTTAGCGTTTCTGCGAGTCTTTACAGCAGTTGTATTCTACATGTTTTGCTCCATGCAACCTTTTCATCATATGTCTGACTGCCACACTCCTACTCCCCCCCCCCTTACCTCTGTATAAGATTGTATGATTGAAGACGTGGATTTAAATTAATATGAATATTGAAAATCGTGTATTGCTTCTTTATGAGTTAATATACTTGAACTATTTTTAGTATTTCGTAAATTCAATATGATGGATTGAATAAACGTTATTTTAACAAAAAATCAAAATTACACACGGGTGGCAATTACAATGTTTTTAATGTTGACTTTCTGAAAATCTTATTTTTAACATCGGATCGGATATGTCAACATTTTTGTTTTCAATGTTCTATTAAGTGCAGGCTTGAAACTTGGTCACAGGAGATGAGACCAGTTTGTCTGATCATAGAAGATAAGACCAGTTTGTCTGGTCACAGGAGATGAGACCAGTTTGTCTGGTCACAGAAGATGAGACCAGTTTGTCTGGTCACAGAAGATGAGACAAGTTTATATGGCTACACGAGATGAGACCAGTTTGTCTGGTCACAGGAGATGAGACCAGTGTGTCTGGTCATAGAAGATGAGAACAGTTTCTCTGGTCAAAGGAGATGAGGCCAGTTTGCCTAGTCACAGGAGATGAGACCAGTTTGCCTGGTCACAAGATAGAGAACCAGGTTTATCATACACGAATGTAGATAACTCTAGATGCCCCTAATGTGGTTGGTAAGTGGGCCGACTGTCATCGTATGTGGCCCAAAATGGAAGGTCTTAATCTCTCAAGTGGGACACAGGAATGTCGAGTGATCTAATCGCTGTTCGAGCTGTTAATAGGACTTTGCTTGTTGGGCTGCAGAAGCTAAGGATTGATTTTCGCGGAGAATTGTAAACAACGGTAACTATCATGTGAACAGTATCAGCAATTTTTTTTTTACGGTAGGGCTTTTTGTGTGTTAGAGATTGGGACACGACCAACGACACGCTAAGAGAATGCCGCCAGAGACAGGTGGCAGTGCGGCTTGATCCCTCTAGTGTAGAACACTATAAATTTCATGTAACTGAACGTCCCACCATTTACATTGAACCAAAGCTTTCTGAACGAGCAGGTGTCTTCCGGGTTTGGACGAAAGCTCTAAAATAAACAGATCATTATATGATTCATGGACAAACGGAGTGAATGAGTCGATCTCTCATGGAGGAATAATAAAAAGTAGGTTTCTGTTAGACACAAAAAACAACAAATAACGCCATCAATAGAGCTATACGTCGTTCGATCCCTTTAGTATTAAATTTATATCGGTTCCGACAACTGCCCTTGGGATGATGGCGTAGCGCTCCTGTCCTATTTGGCAGCCTCGAGCCATAACCGAACCACCTTTGCTACGTACTTGAGCTACTCTATTGAACTAGATTGTC
This sequence comes from Ariolimax columbianus, assembly GCA_036924085.1. Lineage (NCBI taxonomy): Eukaryota > Metazoa > Mollusca > Gastropoda > Stylommatophora > Arionidae > Ariolimax > Ariolimax columbianus. Next base: position 60,454,474 of record JAVGWX010000008.1, read on the forward strand.
GAGAGCTTTCTCCTTTATATACTGTGGTAGGCGAGTAACCCACTGGTCTGCTGTTGGGGGCGAAGCTCTGGCTAATTCAACAAACGACATGAACAGTCCTTGCTTCAATCATTAGAGCTTGGTATAGCTTCTTCTGTGGAAATGGGAAGTAAGTACTTGTCCCTGAACATTTCGTGCAAAAAGTCTCATATAAACAGTTCATCGTCAAGTAAGGACTCCACTGACTCAAGTAAAGCTCCAATGACTCAACAAGTCTTGTTCCAATCATTCAAGTACGGCTTCGATGGCTCAATAATTGAAGCTCGAATGACTCAACAAATACAGCTCCAATGACTCAACAAATACAGCTCCGATGGCTCAACAAATACAGCTCCGATGACTCAACAAATACAGCTACGATGACTCAACAAGTACAGCTTCGATGGATCGACAAATACAGCTTCGATGGCTCAACAAATACAGCTCCGATGGATCGACAAATACAGCTTCGATGAATTGACAAATACAGCTTCGATGAATCGACAAATACAGCTTCGATGGCTCAAGAAATACAGCTCCGATGACTCAACAAATACAACTCCGATGACTCAACAAATACAACTCCGATTACTAAAAAAATACAGCTCCGATGACTCAACAAATACAGCTCCAATGACGCAACAAATACAGCTCCGATGACTCAACAAATACAACTCCGATGACTCAACAAATACAACTCCGATGACTCAACAAATACAACTCCGATTACTAAAAAAATACAGCTTCGATGGCTTAATAATTGAAGCTCCAATGACTCAATATGTATAGCTAAGATGACTCAACAAATACAGCTCCAATGACTCAACAAATACAGCTCAGATGGCTCAACAATTACAACTCCGATTACTCAAAAATACAGCTCCGATGACTCAACAAATACAACTCCGATTACTCAAAAAATACAACTTCGATGGCTTAATAATTGAAGCTCCAATGACTCAATATGTATAGCTAAGATAACTCAACAAATACAGCTCCAGTGACTCAACATATACAGCTCCGATGACTCAACAAATACAGCTTCGATGGCGCAACAAGTTCGGTTCTAATGACTCAAGTAAAACCCCAATGACTCAACCAGGCAAAGTTAAGCTTCACTGTATCACCAAGTAAAGCCTCACTGACTGATGTATCTATGATCTGCATCCATGTTATAAGTATGTCCTAGATTTTGTATCCCATAATTTCTTTAAGCTCAGGGGATAACTACACCTGGGCCGCTTTACATGTTCTTCTCCAGCAACTACGATTGTGTAAGCGTGCACTGCTGGATGGATGGTTTTCGCTCTCACAGTTGGCATCAGTCAACAGCTTATCTCAACCTGTCTACTTTCTCATTCTTCTTGTGCTCCCCGCGAAATTGAGCTATTCACTGTTATTCCATTATCGTTCACTCTTTTAATTATATTTATAGTTCCCACTGACGCTTCATTTATCGTTTGCTCTTTTACTCCATATATCACTCACTGGTATTCCATTATCGCTCACTGGTAACCCGTATATCACTCACTGGTATTCCATATATCAATCTCTGGTACTCCATATATCAATCACTGGTATTTCCTATATCGCTCACCGTTATTCCATTTATCATTCATCCTGCTACTCCGTGTACTCGTAACTCTATTTATCGCTAACGTTATTCCATTTATTGTACATACTGATACCCCATGTACTCGTTATTCTATTTATCGCTCACGTAATCCATTTATCGTTTATTCTGCTACTCCGATTACTCGTTATTTCATTTATCACCCATTGTTATTCAACTTATCATTCACTCTGCTACTTTATTTATGCATTATCTCATGTATCTGTCACTGTAATTCGATTTATCGTTCATCCTGCTACTCAGTTTACTCTTTATTCCATTTATCATTGATTGTTATTCCGTTGATCGTCCACTCTGTCATTCAATTGATCGTCCACTCTGTTATTCCACTGATCGTCCACAATGTTTTTCCACTGATCGTCCACAATGTTATTCCATTGATCGTCCACAATGTTATTCAATTTATCGTTCACTCTTACTTTCCATTAGCGCTCACTCATTTATCTCCCTTATCTCTCACCCTTTTATTCCATTTATGGTTCACTCTGTTATTCCATTTGTCGTATGTGGGGTATTATTTCTAGGGCTTCCTTTAAAACTCAGAGGGCTATTCCCCACCCAGAAGGCAATGCGATGAAGTCTTCTACTATAGATAGGTATAACACTGACTAACTTGTTTTCCACTGTAGGTTAGACAATTAAATGTTATGTATTTTATTTTCATTTGAAATAAAGTTGCTGTTTCATGTTTTTATTATCGCCAGTCCCGAGTTAAATATTAATTATTTTATATCATGTCGTGTGTGGGTTAGGATCTGTGTGTATTTAAATAATATAGTTTTCAATTTTGAGAGTGTATTTCTATTTGACAATAGCTAATGAGACTGCGCGTCTTCTGTAGTCTGCATGCAAGGTAGGGATAATCCCAAAGCAGGTACTGCTGTCGGGGATGTAGTGTAATAGACTTCATTGTACAAAGTCCCAGCATGCTTATAAGGTCGGGTCACCAGTTCTCTTCCTAGCATGTCTTTCTTTCCTTAACAGTAAGATATGCAATTTTTTTTACAGCTGGATGAACTGGAACGTGCTAATAGCGGGTGTTGAACTCCGTGTCTTTGTTGTGAAAAACGAGTGCTCTACCATTAGACTAGTCAGACGGTTTGTATGTATGGAATTTTGTTTGAGATCAAGATGCTGAGCAGTGCATGATCTGCAGCAGTCAGCGACCCATAGCTGACTACTAGCGTCAGGGCCAGCGACCCATAGCTGACTACTAGCGTCAGGGCCAGTGACCCATAGCTGACTACTAACGTCAGGACCAGCGAATCAGAGCTACCAAGACCACAATAAAACCTCCACGAGGTGATCCAGGATAACAAGCTGCAACAGAGCAGACTGGCTAAGGAAAGGGATCAACGTGGAAAGACTAACCTAGTACTCAAAAATGGCATGCTGAAGTCGGATGTTTCGGACCTAAGGGTGCAAATATCGCAGCCAAGCTGTAAACTACGACATAACGCATTCAGTTCTCTGGACAGCATCCTGCTACTTGCAAAGCCATTTTTAGGGCTTGGTGGCAGGAGATTGAGAACGACTGAAGAAGAAGAATGATTGTGTTTGTGGTGTGTTCATGTTTCCCCCCCCCCCCCCCCCCCCAAGAAAACACGGAATGTAAAGAGTCCTTACCTTGCCCAGCAGTCGTCCACGAAGGTAGGTTGTGTCTGAGAGCTTGTCGTAAATTATATGATTTTGGTCGAAGTGCTGCTGAATATCTACCGAATGACCACTGGGATCCTGGACACTTCGCACAGCATCAGCACTTGATATTCTGTACGCGGGCGGGGGATGGTGCCCAGACGACTGAAGCTTGTAGTGAGTGCTCCTGCCAACAGCGCCTGGAATTGCACGTATCTGCTCTTTCATGTTGACGTAGGCGCCAATAAGGGTTGGGCCACTTTTTGGAACCAACACGTCTACAGACATGAATAATCACGAAATATAAGGTCAATGCCGGCTATTCGAAATGGTTCAATAGTCAGTCCTTCCAATGGAAATAAAAAATACACACTGAGATCTCACAGAGTCAGGCACTTGCACTTCGTCTCAACAGACACAGCCTCAGGTATACGTTTCAAGTATACACCAATGTGAGACTAGTTGTTTATTCCTTATCCCTCAAGAGTGGAGGATTCAGCAGGGGCAGCTTGGACCAACAACTCCGTAGACTGCATAAACACGGTCACAGTTGAACGACAAAGCCATTATCTGAAAAGAAAGAGAATTTCTTCAGTTCACCAGTGTCCAAACCAGGTTGATTCTTTACGATTAATTCTTAACTTAACGTTCTTATACTGGTTAATAACGTTCTTATACTGGTTAATAACGTTCTTATACTGGTTAAGAACGTTTTTATACTAGTTAAGAACGTTTTTGTACTGGTTAAGAACGTTTTTATACTGGTTAAGAACGTTTTTAATACTGGTTAAGAACGTTTTTATACTGGTTTAGAACGTTATTTTACTGGATTAGAGGACTATGCAGAGTCTGTAAACAACCAGTTTCATTTATATTTCCTTTCGCTGGAAGAATCAAAATAAAATTATGCAAAGCGTATAATGAAAGTACAATCGAGTGTTGTCTGTGACTGAAAGGAGAGCAAAAAATATTAACACTACAACCTTCCAGGTATCCTCTAAGAGACGAATAATGTGGTTTTGGCATGGGGCTGGCTACACCCAACTTTAAGATATAGACAATTCAACATCGGTCGAAGTCATATGCTCCACACGCAACTGAAATCGTTTGTATTGACTTATTGATTTATAATAAAAGTTGGCCTTCTGCTTACAACAGAAACAGCATCGACACTAGCTATTGTTATAATGACGTTTTCTCTCCATTGCTTTGGTCTAGGTGGAATTTAAGCGGTTGAGGAACAAATGACATGTGCTGCAGTTGCCTTGTAATTTGTAGGTTTGACTCATTTTACATTCCCCACCCCGACACCCAAAAAAATGAAGGCCTTACCTCGGTTCGAACCTGTATATCCAGACTAAGAGACCGGTGTCCTAGAAACTCTTTATTGTTCGTTGACAATAAAACAACAAAAATAGTGCACGCCATGTTGGAATCGGGTGACTGAATTTGAATATGGAAAAGCTTGCACTGAATATAACTGAAATTTCGGAAGGTCGTATTCCGTAGGCGGAGATGTCCGCATTAATATGTGTTAGTCCGCAAGCTCATGTTAACAAAAACTGAGCAAATCATCATACAGATACAATCCCAAACCCGGTGGTCTGAGAATTATATCCGGTACTGTATGTGACTCGGAAACACTACGGAAGATGGCAATTGGGAGATATGAGCAAGATATTAGAGCACACACAGTCATCTCCTTTTGCACTTGTGGAATAACACTTTTCCAGGGATAAGACATTACTATTATTGACACTAAGGGAAACATATACCAGAGATCTAATCTTTCTTGGGACAGGCACTAGCGAACAGGAGGCCATGTTTTATCAAAAGAATTATTTTAAAAATCTAGAATACATATTTGAACAGCAAATGTTGATAGACCTATTTATGAATGATATTTTAAAATAAAAAGTTTATTGAATGAGGTTTTCAAGCAAAATCCTATTTGTTTTATGAGTGATATTTTAAAATAAGAAGTTTATTGAATGAGGTTTTCAAGCAAAATCCTATTTGTTTAAGGCAATGGCAGCCTCGCGACGATTAAAATTTGCTGACCGAACGAGCCGTGAACTGTCGACCCTTGATTTACAACAAAGAACAGAATGTGAAGTGTGGTCAAAACTGTTTAGGAATTGAAATCAGAACTGCTGGGTGACAAAAACGTCTCGTTTAAAGAAAAAGCAAATAGATAGAAACGGGTTGCCGGGTACAATAAACTGAACTCTAAATAAAACTGAATAGTCTCAGAGAGTGACGCCATTTTCAGGTCGGTAAATGATCGCACTATGGTTGAGGAAAGGGTGGTCGAACTGTTTGGAGGATTGTATCGTCAGCAAGGGATCATGGGTTCAAAATACTGGAAAAGCTTCGTGTTCTTTATTTCTTTCAGGACAAAGTTAAAAATAACGTACCCTTCACACTCCACGGCGACCGAAGGCCGTTCTTCAGAAGACTAACAAATCTTCATGGCAAGCACCACCGATGGGAAAAAAGGACGCCCTGATTATGGAGAAAAGTTTTAGAGCAGCGTGTGGTTATGGTACAGGTCTCTCAGTCTGGTCACAAGTTGTACAGAGCAGCGTGTGGTTATGGTACAGGTCTCTCAGTCTGGTCACAAGTTGTACAGAGAAGTGTGTGGTTATGGTACAGGTCTCTCAGTCTGGTCACAAGTTGTACAGAGCAGCGTGTGGTTATGGTACAGGTCTCTCAGTCTGGTCACAAGTTGTACAGAGAAGTGTGTGGTTATGGTACAGGTCTCTCAGTCTGGTCCCAAGTTGTACAGAGAAGTGTGTGGTTATGGTACAGGTCTCTCAGTCTGGTCACAAGTTGTACAGAGACGTGTGTGGTTATGGTACAGGTCTCTCAGTCTGGTCACAAGTTGTACAGAGCAGCGTGTGGTTATGGTACAGGTCTCTCAGTCTGGTCACAAGTTGTACAGAGCAGCGTGTGGTTATGGTACAGGTCTCTCAGTCTGGTCACAAGTTGTTTAGAGAAGTGTGTGGTTATGGTACAGGTCTCTCAGTCTGGTCACAAGTTGTACAGAGAAGCGTGTGGTTATGGTACAGGTCTCTCAGTCTGGTCACAAGTTGTACAGAGACGTGTGTGGTTATGGTACAGGTCTCTCAGTCTGGTCACAAGTTGTTCAGAGAAGTGTGTGGTTATGGTACAGGTCTCTCAGTCTGGTCACAAGTTGTACAGAGAAGCGTGTGGTTATGGTACAGGTCTCTCAGTCTGGTCACAAGTTGTACAGAGAAGCGTGTGGTTATGGTACAGGTCTCTCAGTCTGGTCACAAGTTGTACAGAGCAGCGTGTGGTTATGGTACAGGTCTCTCAGTCTGGTCACAAGTTGTACAGAGAAGTGTGTGGTTATGGTACAGGTCTCTCAGTCTGGTCACAAGTTGTACAGAGACGTGTGTGGTTATGGTACAGGTCTCTCAGTCTGGTCACAAGTTGTACAGAGAAGTGTGTGGTTATGGTACATGTCTCTCAGTCTGGTCACAAGTTGTACAGAGAAGCGTGTGGTTATGGTACAGGTCTCTCAGTCTGATCACAAGTTGTACAGAGTAGCGTGTGGTTATGGTACAGGTCTCTCAGTCTGGTCACAAGTTGTACAGAGACGTGTGTGGTTATGGTACAGGTCTCTCAGTCTGGTCACAAGTTGTACAGAGAAGTGTGTGGTTATGGTACATGTCTCTCAGTCTGGTCACAAGTTGTACAGAGTAGCGTGTGGTTATGGTACAGGTCTTTCAGTCTGGTCACAAATTGTACAGAGTAGTGTGTGGTTATGGTACGGTTCTCTCAGTCTGGTCACAAGTTGTATAGAGAAGTGTGTGGTTATGGTATATGTCTCTCAGTCTGGTCACAAGTTGTACAGAGAAGCGTGTGATTATGGTACACGTCTCTCAGTCTGGTCACAAGTTGTACAGAGAAATGTGTGGTTATGGTACGGGTCTCTCAGTGTTGTGACAAGTTGTACAGAGAAGTGTGTGGTTATGGTACGGGTCTTTCAATCTGGTCACAAGCTGTACAGAGAAATGTGTGGTTATGGTACGGGTCTCTCAATCTGGTCACAAGTTGTACAGAGAAGTGTGCAGTTATGGTACGGGTCTCTCGGTCTGGTGACAAATTGTACAGAGAAGTGTGTGGTTATGGTACGGGTCTTTTAATCTGGTCACAAGCTGTACAGAGAAAAGTGTGGTTAGGGTACGGGTCTCTCAGTCTGGTGACAAGTTGTATAAGTATGTGGTTAGGGTAAGGGTCTCTCAGTGGGTGGCAAGTTGTATAAGTGTGTGGTTAGGGTATGGGTCTCTCGGTCTGGTGACAAGTATAGAGAAGTGTGTGGTTATGGTATGGGTCTCTCGGTCTGGTGTCAAGTTGTATAAGTTTGTGGTTAGGGTATGGGTCTCTTTGTCTGGTGACAAGTTGTATGGAGAAGTGTGTGGTTAGGATACGGATCTCTCAGTCGGTGGCAAGTTATATAGAGTAGTTTTTGTTGTTGTGGATGTATGCCTCTCAGTCTTGGATGTCAGTGTTCGAGCGATGGCAAGACCGGAGGGCGTTATGTTCATTTGTTCTAATGGAAGTATAGCTTAAAAAAACCGAGCCTGCACACAGCGCTGCGACTAGTGGCAAGCGAGCTTTCTCAATAGTTGTATGTCGTCTCTACAGGATGTCAAACAATGGAACATTTATAGGAAAGCCCGTTACAAAAAAATAAAACAGATTATGGGCGTTATCGAATGTAAGAAAATCTGGGGTAGTTGTCTCGCTGCGGCGACTCAATTTCAACCAGTGTTCGTAAAGCGATCTCAGTCCCGCCAGGCGGAGCGATAGCGCGGGCTTGCGGAAAACGCTCGCCTGCCTTTCCCCGTAGTGCGAATTGGGTGCGGTTTGTGGTAGTGGCTCCTCCACCGAGGTGCGCTAGTCTGGTCCGTATCAGGAAACGTGGTCCGTCCGTGGTGATTTATCTAAGGCTTATAGCAGAGCTCGACAGTACGTCTCGCTGGTGGTCCGACTCTCGCAAAGAGCTTGTGACCGGCAAATGGAAAGCAGGAATCGTTGCCTCGAGGCCCTGCGTTCTCCCTACGGAGAAGAAGGGCCGGCAGGCCAAATTGTGTCTCTAGTCCCAGTGAAATTCGTCGCCGAGGTCGTTGGGATCCGTTCTGCACAGAGCGCTGCCATCCCTCCTCGAGCGAGCCCGGTCGGTCGGTCGTCTGGTGCGTGTGGGAGGCCCCTGTCAGGCGGTCCTAGGTCGACGGAGTGAGGGACGGGTGGAACAAACCGTCCGTCCCGTCAGTCGGTCCCTGCGGCCGTCGTCCCAAAAACACACCCTTCCTCCGCCGACCGGTGTGTGTGCTGTACGTACGTCTCCGACAGATATCTGGTTGATCCTGCCAGTAGTCATATGCTTGTCTCAAAGATTAAGCCATGCATGTCTAAGTTCACACTGTCTCACGGTGAAACCGCGAATGGCTCATTAAATCAGTCGAGGTTCCTTAGATGACACGATCCTACTTGGATAACTGTGGCAATTCTAGAGCTAATACATGCTTACCAAGCTCCGACCCTCGCGGAAAGAGCGCTTTTATTAGTTCAAAACCAATCGTCGTTTCCCCTCGCGGGGTTGCGGCGTCCCCACTGGTGACTCTGGATAACTTTGTGCTGATCGCATGGCCCCATGTGCCGGCGACGCATCTTTCAAATGTCTGCCCTATCAAATGTCGATGGTACGTGACATGCCTACCATGTTTGTAACGGGTAACGGGGAATCAGGGTTCGATTCCGGAGAGGGAGCATGAGAAACGGCTACCACATCCAAGGAAGGCAGCAGGCGCGCAACTTACCCACTCCCGGCACGGGGAGGTAGTGACGAAAAATAACAATACGGGACTCTTTCGAGGCCCCGTAATTGGAATGAGTACACTTTAAACCCTTTAACGAGGATCTATTGGAGGGCAAGTCTGGTGCCAGCAGCCGCGGAAATTCCAGCTCCAATAGCGTATATTAAAGTTGTTGCAGTTAAAAAGCTCGTAGTTGGATCTCAGGCGCAGGCGGGCGGTCCGGCTCGCGCCGGTTCACTGCCCGTTGTCTCCTGCCCTACCGTCTGCCGGCTCTCTCCCACGGGTGCTCTTCGCTGAGCGTCATGGGTGGCCGGCGCGTTTACTTTGAAAAAATTAGAGTGTTCAAAGCAGGCCTCGGCTGCCTGAATAATGGTGCATGGAATAATGGAATAGGACCTCGGTTCTATTTTGTTGGTTTTCGGAACTGGAGGTAATGATTAACAGGGACAAACGGGGGCATTCGTATTGCGGCGTTAGAGGTGAAATTCTTGGATCGCCGCAAGACGAGCTACTGCGAAAGCATTTGTCAAGAATGTTTTCATTAATCAAGAACGAAAGTCAGAGGCGCGAAGACGATCAGATACCGTCGTAGTTCTGACCATAAACGATGCCGACTAGCGATCCGCAGGAGTTGCTTCGATGACTCTGCGGGCAGCTTCCGGGAAACCAAAGTGTTTGGGTTCCGGGGGAAGTATGGTTGCAAAGCTGAAACTTAAAGGAATTGACGGAAGGGCACCACCAGGAGTGGAGCCTGCGGCTTAATTTGACTCAACACGGCCAACACTGAAATGATTGACATGCCGAGACCACTCTTCTGGAGTCTAACATGGAACTGGTGCTGGACTTAGACCCCCAGAATCTGGGGTTATGTCCCCTGTGGCTCGGTTTTGTCTGCATCCAGTGTTTTATAAAGGAATTGACGGAAGAGCACTATCAGGAGTGGAGCCTGAGACCTAAGTTAACTTACCACGCCAATACTGCAGAATGACTATCAAAAAGTACACCTTAGTGGGGTCTAATAGAGAACATGTGCTGGAATTAGACCCTCGAAAATCTTTGGGGCTACCCTTTAAGAAACTTGACTATCTCGCTAAGGGAATTGACGAAAGGGCACCACCAGGTGTGGAACCTGCGGCTTAATTTGACTGAACACGCCAATGCTGTAGAACAACTGACAAATTGAGAGCGCTGCCGTTTGGGTCTAATAATGAACGTACGCTGGTATTAGACTCACGGACGACAAGTCAGCTCAAATGAAAGAACGCTACGGAAATCGTGTTTAACTCCGCAGATTTCAAATACCTGGTCATTGACAAACAAAAGCCCTCAATAAATTCGTCTGACCAAATAGTGAACGGGTGCTGGAAATAGATCTGAAGACAGGTCAGTTTTACCCTACAAATGACAGGGCGTTGCTACGGAAAACCAGCTCAAATCGAGAGGAGCCGCAGACACTTTGGTTCACGTACCAGGCTGATAAGCCAAGGGCGCGAGGCTACCATGTGGGGGATTACGGCCGAACCCCTGAAAGCCGCAATCCCGCCCAAAAATCTCAGCACCACTGCAATGGGAGGCTCCTACATGCTCGGGACCTGGGGCTTGCGCCCCAGCCCTATCAGGTAGAGCCACAGTAAGAGGTCCTTGCCGCCCGCAAATCAAAGCGGGCGGAAAACTGCTTGATACTCACCCTATACGGCGATGGGGTGCGAAAAACACCAACCAAAGACTTAGAACCTGGTCGGGGTGTCGAAAACAGTAGAGCAGCCACCACACTGTGAACTGTCAAGACTCAACCACTGACCATGAGAGTTGTCCGCACACCAGGCGATCAACATCTCTGTGACATTACCAGGCTTGTCCTCTGGCTAAATGCACTCCGGTTACGATATCTACCTCTGTACGTTATCAGCCATAACTATCATGCTGGACGCAGAAGAGATGCAGACCAGCGGACATTGCACACCTGCCCCACTGTGTCAACACCCCAGGTGGCGGGGAATGCTAGGCGTACCATCCCTGCATAGAAGCCAAGAAAATAAAGGGAAAAAGAGATACCCCACTCACATGCAAATGCTACGTTTCTGGCAGGACGTGACGATCCTGGGATACAGACACACTGGACTGCCTCTCTTCCGGGTAAACCAGCCCATCTCATATATCACATACCATCATTGCACCCTATAGACACGAGTAGTGAAGACTCGATAGTCTGGAAAGACAACTTCCATAGGAGAGAAAACTCTGATCGTAAACAACTGCTGCCTTGCAGATAGGCTGGGGACAGCCAAAGGCTAAGGAGGGCATCCCTACAGAAACGCCTGTTGAAATCGGATGCACGGGGCCGCAAGCCTAACAAAACAGTGCAACGTAAATCACAGTATGATGGCAGCACAACCTATTCGAAAAACGTATGGCGCTCATCCTGAGGAGACCCGCCAGGCAGCGATAGCGCCGGGCCTCACGCCTCGAAGGGGCCCACCCTTGACTACTGGTGGTCACCCACCCATGTGTCGTGGAGTCAAGGCACATGGCTATGGGGTAACGTCTATTGGCCAAAACTTCAAGACCCTCAGAATACTACAGTGGAATGCGGAGGGAGTCATTAACAAAAAACTTTCCCTAACACACCACCTGCATGAAGGTAAGATTGACGTGGCATGTATCCAGGAAACGCACCTCAACAATAACCATAAATTCTCAATCAGAGGATACCAGACCTTCCGTCTAGATAGAGAAGGTCACAAAGGAGGGGTCCTGATACTGACCAGAAACAGCATACCGAGTAGCGCGGTACCTGTCAATCACACCGGACAAGCAGAAATTGTAGGAGTTGACATAATGGCTCTAGAGACGAAACTCCGCATTTTCAATCTGTACGGACCACCAAACAGAGACCTATCGCTCTCGAGTATGGAGGTCAGAGACTCCAACTGCATAGTAGTTGGAGATTTCAACAGCCACTCGGAGAGATGGGGATACTCTGACACAGACAGTAGAGGTGACGAAGTGGAAGATTGGGAGATAGATGCAAATCTCTCCCTAATCAATAGGCCGGAGGATAGCCCTAGCTTCTATTCAAGAACATGGCATACCACCTCGACTCCAGATTTGGCCTTCTCCACACAGGACATACACTATAAAATAGACCGCCAGGTGCTAAACCAACTGGCAGGTAGCGACCACAGGCCGATCAGGCTAACCATTGACATGGAAGTAGGCCCACAGGAAACAAAACCGCTCCCACGTTGGAATTACAAACGAGCCGACTGGGACAGATTTGCAATCCTGACAGATGGGCTGTGTGAAACCATCAACACACGAAACACCAAAATGAAGCCCATGGTAGAGAGCCTAAGCAAGGCAATAATGCAAGCCGCCACTGAAACCATCCCAAGAGGAGCTAGGAAAAACTATAAGCCCTACTGGAATGATGAGTTACAGAAAGTGGAAGATGCAGTAACTAATGCGAGGAACATGGCAGAACGAGAAAAATCCGTGGAGGCAAACATCGCCCTCAAAGCCGCCGCGGCGAAGTACAAACACACTCTCAAGCAAACAGCAAGAGAAAGTTGGAAAAATAAAACGGAAAGTTTAAACCTGGACAAAGAAGGGAACAAGCTATGGAAGCTAGTCAGAGCCATGAACGACGAAACCCCGTCAAATAAACAAATTACTATCAAGCAAGGCGAGAACTTGATCACAGGTAAGAAAGCCGCAAACGCCTTTGTCGATCACTATGCCAGAGCAAACCACATCGAGGTCCCTGCAGATAAGCATACAGACATTAGCGAAGAGCTAAAGGGGCACGAAAACATAAATACGGCTCCTGAAGAGCACATGATGGCCAAACTAACAATGCGCGAAATGGAAGAGGCTATGAGAACACTAAAGAGAAGGAAATCTCCCGGAAAAGACGGGATAACAAACGAAATGCTGATGGGGCTGGGCCAAACAGCGAAGGAAAAACTACTATCAGTCCTGAACCAAAGCTGGAAAAGGGGTATTGTACCCCAGGCATGGAAAGATGCAATACTGGTACCAGTACCAAAAACAGGAAAGGACAAAACAGATCCGAATGGATACAGGCCCATAAGCCTACTGAGCTGTGTCGGCAAGCTGATGGAACGGATGATAAACACCAGACTGATGTGGCATCTGGAAGAAAAACGAATACTAATTCCACAGCAAGCCGGCTTTAGACAGCACAGATCCACTGAGGACCAGGTCATCCTCATAGCCCAGGAGATAGAAGATGCCTACCAGGCACAGAAACACACAGTAGCTGTTTGGGTGGACCTGGAAAAGGCATTTGACAAAGTCTGGAAGGATGGACTTAGAGTCAAGCTAAGAAGAAGTGATGTTTGTGGGAAGATGTACAAGTGGATCAACCACTACCTCAAACAAAGAACGGCCAGAGTCCAAGTACAAGGGCAGATGAGCAAAAAGGTGACACTCGAGCAGGGAGTACCCCAAGGGGGAGTACTGTCACCCACACTCTTCCTGGTATATATAAACGATATTACAGAGAATATACCAAGAAGAGTCCATAGCTCAATGTTTGCAGACGATCTGGCTATGTGGACCTCTGAAAAGAATCTCACCATAGCAAGAAATCGGATGCAAACGGCCCTAACATCGCTGGAAGAGTGGGCGAACTCATGGCTGGTCAAAATAAACGAGGAGAAAACCACGTGCACAATATTCTCGCTCTCATTAAAACCCCAAAGTACCAAATTAAGCCTAAATGGCAAAATCCTGCAGCCAAACGACAACCCAACCTATCTGGGAGTCACATTTGATCGGCGCATGACATGGAAAAGTCAGATTGAGAGAAACCGAATGAAAGCCAGAGAAAGAATGGCGATCATGAGGAAACTTGCTGGCACAAGCTGGGGAGCAGACGAAGGCATACTAAAGAAACTGTACACTGGAAGAGTGAGACCAGTTCTCGAGTATGGCATCGCGGCATGGACAACAGCAGCGAAGGCGAACTTCGATAAAGTTAACAAACTTCAAAACCAAGCTATGAGAATCATAACTGGTGGAATGAAGTCAACGCCAATTGTAGAACTTGAAAAGATTACAAAACTGCAATCCATGACCGACAGAAGAGACTGCAGAGCCCAGCTGCAGTCAGAGAAACTCCGAAGACTGACGGACCATCCAATGTACCAGAGGCTAAACAATTTGGGAACTGGGAAACTAAAGCGGAGAAACTTTGCAGAAATAGCCAAAGCAAAGATGCACGAAGATCCCATAAACGCACTAACAACACCAAAACCCATCACTACTGTACGAAAACCTACTTGGAGGCAGGATATATTTCCAGAGGTGGTAGAAAATATACCAGGTATTGCAAACAAAAACTGCCAGACCGAAAAAGAAAGGAGAGACACTACCTTAAGCTTCATAACGAAAAGCTACCCAAGCATGGACTGGACCCATGCATACACCGACGGTTCTGTAACAAACACTACACAGAACGGAGGGGCAGGAGCATTCCTGAACCTACCAAATGGCAGAAAAATAACACTGTCATTCGCTACTGGTAAGTACACGAGCAATTTCAGAGCAGAGGCAGAGGCACTGAGGGCGGCAGTGGAAGAAATGGTAACACACAGTGAAAATGAGAGCCATATAGTCCTGCTGACAGATGCTCTCGAAGTAGTCACAGCGCTAAAAAGCCAGAAAAACACTGAGCTTAATGACTTAAGAGCAGCACTCTGCAAACTGTGCCAACAGTCCGCACCAAAAAGGGTAGTGGTACAGTGGGTTCCGTCACACTGCAACATCCAAGGCAACGAGGAGGCAGACAGACTGGCAAAAGAAGGTGCAAGGCTACCACAAATAGATACCAGTATGACGTACGAAGAGTCAAAACGGCTTATCAAAGCCAGGTACATGTCCAAATGGGAAACCGAACATACTGGTTACACCAAAAACGATGCCTATTACCAGTTGAACCGAAGAGAGCAGGTCGTTGTCTTCAGACTTCGCACTGGCCACAACAGACTGAGGTACCACCTCTTCAACAAATTGAAGATAGGGTGTACCGACGAATGCCCGTGCGGTACTGGTAAAATGACCACTGAACATCTGCTGCAGAACTGCCCGACATACGAGGATCAGAGAGAGCAGATGTGGCCATTGCCAGTGGAACTGCAAGACAAGCTCTATGGTAGTGGCGAGAGTCTCAGGATGACCGCCGCTTTTTTCGAGAAAATAATGGTTTCTGTCTGACTGTGTACGCAGAAGAAGAAGAAGAATGTAAGAAACCAAGATGGTCCAGTCAATGCAGTCGACGATTTGTTAAGAGACTTCATTGAACTAGGATTGACAGTTTGTTTTAAGGCTTGATGGCCTTCTCGTTTCCTTCTCTATCCTAACAGGACGCCTGGTACCATTTACAGCAGCTTGTACCTGTGTATGTCGAGACGTGCTATTTAAACCAGTTCCTTGCTGTGAGAAACAAGCTCTGAAACCACTCAGCCTATCATACACCCACACCAAACAGCTAAACTGTTGTATCAAGATAAAATCTGTTACTTCAAGAGCTGTTGTGTCCCGGGGTTAAGTGTTGGTCTTTCTTGAATGCTGAAGGGGGTATTTGGACAAATGTTTCAAGGCAGAATGGTAATATGTCAGCTGTGCAGCTGATATGTTCCAAAATTAGACGCTTAAGTGGTCTCAACTCATCAACTACAATATACAACGTATATCTCACAATTTGTTTAGTTTGTGTGCTGTCCGCCCGTCACAATAGTATGATGGATAGTCCGTTTGTTTTTAGTAGCAAAGGTCTGGGTTTAAACCATGACTCGACACGCTTGATTCTACCCGGCGTCAAACGGGATCATGACATTGTTGTAGAAGCAAAGCAGCCAGCGAGAGAACCTTTCACCACGTGAACCGTTCACCACACGTGACCAATAAAACCGTTCGCCACACGTGACCAATAAAACCGTTCGCCACACGAGACCAATAAAACCGTTCAACACACGTGACCAAGAGAAACGTTCACCAAACGTGACAAATAAACCCGTTCACCACACGAGACCAAGAAAACCGTTCACCACACGAGACCAAGAAAACCGTTCTCCACATGTGACCAAGAGAACCGTTCACTAGACGTGACCAATAAAACCGTTCACCACACGTGAAAAAGAAAACTGTTCATCACACGTGACCAAGAGAATCGTTCACCACACATCATAATATGTAGAAGCTTGATAAAATGAAGTCTTCGGCACTCCATCCCCGACCACAGTGTTAGCTATGAGACAACATTTATGGTTTAACAGCAAGTGCCTCTCCCCCTTCCTCTTCGGCGTGGACCCCTTAACGAGGAAGAGAATATAAGGCCCACTGTTACACAAATCGTAACAGACAAATTAGGGTTACCTCAGATTCTCAAGGAAACAAGTAATTTTGCAATGTCTGCCAACAGGGAAGTCAACTGCAGTGGTGACACCTCATGCTCAGGTTGGGGCGACAGGAACGGATGAGTGTAAACCTAATATGGAAACGTTGTATGTCAAGTCATACGTGTGTAACCTTGGGATTCATCAGAGTTATGTAGCTCTTCGCAAATGTCAACAGTCGATCCTGTATACTTTTGTGATAGATATATGGAGAAATGATAGCCATACATACATAATTTATGAATACATTTAAAATAAATATTTAATATACATGTCACATACAATTGTAGCAATTGTGCCTTATATTTAATGCTACCTGTTTTGGCTATTCTGTAAATGTAATTATGCGGTGGCGCGGCGCGAAACAGTTTGGACAAGGTATGCGTGTCCCGCTGGACAAAAATGATGTCGTTCTAACCAGATACACATACACGATGCTTCATTACAAAGACAAATCTATTCATATTACACCTTGCTGTTTTTCTTTCTCTAAAACGTTTCACAAATTTATCATTAGCTCTTAGCTTTCTAAGAGACAATCATTTTCAAACAGAAAGTAAGTACCGTGTCCTTTACAAAACGTCACTTCTTACAACCGCCCACCTATTTGGATGTTATAAGTTTCTTGGCAAGTGTGCAGTGCGGTAGTTTCCATTATTTTCCGTACGTGGAGTAGCAATCGTCGAGGAAAAAAAACAAAGCCAGTATCTGCCAAACTGGGCACGGTGGGAACCGAACTCGGTCCCTTTGAGTTGTGAAGCAAAGACAAGTATTTGACACATGCCGTATTCTAGTATCACGATTAACTTTGAGCATTGAACGTTCAATATTTATCTACATCTACTGTTCCGCGCCATTGCCATGGCTGCAACATTCAGACCTTCAAATTAACAACTCAAAGTTGAATGCCATTTTCTATTACAGAACTTAATGATTTAAGAGCAGTACTCTGTCAAGTATGCCAGCAGTCCACACCAAAAAGAGTAGTGGTACAGTGGGTTCCGTTCCACTGTAACATCCAAGGCAACGAGGAGGCAGACAGACTGGAAAAAAGTGGTGCAAGACTACCACAACCAGATTCTAGTGTGACCTACGAAGAGTGAAAAAGGTTTATTAGGGCCAGATACATGGCCAAATGGGAAACAGAGCATAGTGGGTACACACAAAATGATGCCTACTACCAGCTGAACAGAAGAGAGCAGGTCGTGGTCTTCAGACTCCGCACAGCCTCAACAGACTGAGGTACCATCTATTCAATAAACTGAAGATAGGTGGCACTGACGAATGCACATGTGGTACAGGGAAAATGACCGCTGAACATCTGCTGCAAAATTGCCCGACATACGAGGATCACAGAAAGCACAGGTGGCCATCCCCAGTGGCAACACTAGACAAGCTCTATGGCAGTGTCGACAGCCTCAGGATAACAGCTGCTTTCTTCGAACAAATTCAAGTTGACGTCTGACAGCGTACGAAGAAGAAGAAGAATGCCATTTTCTGATTATTTCAATCTTGTTTTATATATATATTTCCACCAAGAGATGTTTCTCAAATACTAGCGAGACTATCTGGTAAATTCCTAGATGTTTAAAACCGTTAATAATACGTTTGCTTGTATTACTGCACTTTGTAATAGACTAATCAATGTATACCGTTTACTTTGTCACATATTTACCATTAGCGATACTAAATGGCAATAGGTTTCAAACAGAAAAAAAGACAAATGGAAAATCCTGCTTTGTATGGCCGACAGAAACTGCTCACTGACAGCTGCTGGACCGGCTTGTTGAGACACATCGAACATGTCCCACCGGGAGGAGCTGTAAAGACGGACGTGACTTGTGAGGGTGAAACACTTCTATCCGTCATGTTATGTTGTCGATGGAACAATACTCTCACAGATGACTCTCGGAGAGAATTCTAGCCATGCACAAGTCGCGCGATCAATAAGAAATATTCCACTTCAGACTGAGTTTTCAAATAAGCGCGTTAATCATAGTCGGCTTTAATGTCATGAATTAGTACCATTATCCATAATGAAGAGCTAAAAATAAAATACGTTGTCGCTTTGTAGTCAACACATAAACAAGCTGATAAAGGGAAACAGGAACAAAGCTGTGCCTGGCGGGACCAATATGTACTCACACTAGGACACATGACGAGCTTATGTGAGTCTGTCTACCAGGCGAGGCCATAAACGCATACCGTGAACCAGAGGCCACCATGATTCCATGACCTCATTTGTTTATACCTGTATCTAGCTGGAAGCAAGTCGAAATGTGGCAGAGCCAGGATTTTGTTATCATTATCTGGCAATATTGGCTGCGGCGAAAGAGGGAGATAAGAGTACAACTGACTGTTCGATAAAGTCCCCTGTGGCTGCATGTCAGCTCCACACAACAGACTTCGCGTTCTGTGTTTACTTAATGATAAGTCTATCCTATGGAAACATTTATTCGATTCCGGTAAGGAGTTGGTTGCGTGCATGGAGTCCAAGTTACTTTTATAAACTAGGTGAACTGTAAGAGCGAGAAATTATACATATTACCCGTAAGTATTGTAAATAAAGGTATTACTCCAGATCGACATGAAAGCACACATGACGGTAATGTGTTTGCATATGGTCCTGTGTTGCATGCATGCATGAGAGAGAGAGAGAGATAGAGAGAGAGAGAGAGACAGACAGAGATACACACTGGGAAAGACGGTTTTTATGTGCGGCTTGATTGAAGGTTTGGCTTTCTGAATTCTACTGGCGAAGGCAGGGCGTATAGTTTGCCTGACTAAGATGTCTGATCCGTATGTTGTGCCTGACCAGACGTTAGTCTTCCTTCCATGACAGTACTGTAGTTTTATCAATCCTTTCTGTACGTGGAGAAGTGCTTACACCAAGAATAATCCCCAACATGCTGTCAAACTGGAGATGTTTGAACCCGGCATGTTGGGATTACAAGCCAAGCCTGTGTTCGATGTGCAGCCCTATAGTCCCTACAGCAAGTACCTTCTCTCGGAAAGACGTGTGTGTGAGTGTGTCTTTATATAAGTAAGTATGGGCACGTAAGAGTAAAACAAGACGTCATTTACTCAAATATTTAAAAAAAGTAAAACGTTTCTTAGTTTTCTTTCCACTCGTGCCGTTGAGCGCCATGGGGAGGGAGCTTAAATAGTCTATCCTGCGCCAAGTGCGTTGCGTCGGTCAATTTGAGCCCTTCTTGTTGCACAATCACGATAAAGTCATCTATCCACATGCCTCGTGGCCGCCCTGTAGTCAGATCTACCAGCGTTGTGAGCCATCAGTGGAAGTTGATGAGAATACATTCTCATGAGATGACCAAACCAACTTGTTTTCTGCCTGGACATGAATTCGACACAAGACGTAGTGCCGACCATATGTTGAATGTCGTCGTTCCGCATTCTGTCTCTCCTGGTAACACAGATGACCTTCCTCAAACATTTTTCTTGATAATTCATACGCATATCTCATCGACACAGTCTTCGTGTACTAGAGATGGTCGTTCCGATAAACAGGAAATGACACGATCTGCTCAACGCCTTGTAACACCGTGAACACGCCAAAAAGTCATTCGTGGCTATGTCCGCTCATTTCTTCGTGTATTTACGTAATTGTCTGTGAACTCGTCATCAACTGGAGTCTACATATCCGTCAATGTACAAACTTTACACAACAAAGATGCCAAAATAAATCAACTGTTAACCAGGACAGATCACAGCAAAGCGTGGCCCGTTTGTAAACATGAAGACGTGATCCCATGACAAATTCAACATTAGCCAATGACCGTTTTGAAATAATTAATTCATCTTTGCTGCCTAACGCGGACTCCCTTGATCACAAGCCGCAACTGGACGGATGCATTTGACCGTAATCTGTTTTATGCACATACAGATAAAAAATGTACTTGGATTACTTGAGTCCTGGTAATAAAACAGGCATGATAATATATGTTGCCATCTTTCCGTAGAGGGTATTTTAAACTTCCCTTAGCTTACTATACCTGGCGGAAGGTACATATAATTTGGGAAGATTATTAACTAGAATTTTTAGGTTTTGTCCGGGCAGCGGCCGTTAAGTCTACTCTTTTCGATTTATAACTGCCAAGGGATTGTTAACGTTCTCGAAACTGAACACGGGAGTCCGATCTCACTACCCAGAGATCAGTGGAATTTTACCAGACGATTCAAGTGAAAAAAACCCGGTCTCTACTGTTATTCGAACCCGCCACCTTTGGCACCCGAGGCAGGCACCCTACCTCGAAACCACTAAGCTAAATCAATTTGTAAATCGTAAACAAAGTTGTCTCCAATATCCTTGACCTGGGCGACATCAAGTAACAAGCAAGCAGTCAGGACAATAGATGACTCAAGTACTACAATGTGCTACGTTTTTGTTTTTTCCGTTTATCATTGCATCCATTTATGTTAACTTCCGTTTCTCCAAACTAAAAAACGCTATTTTGGATCGCAACAAAGAGAATATGCCACAAGTGCCACTTAATACTTGTCAAGATGTTTGCCGTTACGCATGCGCGTCTTTCGTTGTGAGAAAATGGCGTTGAGTATCCATCTCCTGCCGCAGTCCTTGAGCAATAGTTCGTGCAGGTTATGTACGCAAGCAAGTGATGGGAAGGGAGGAGGGAGAGAGATGGCATACTGCTGGTCACGGAGGGGTAGTCACGTGATGGAAGATGACTTAAAAAACCCAAGCAACAACTACTAATTAATCTAGTCCAAAAGTCTGAGGCGGATTAAAAATATGTCACCCAATGAATGTCCTGCCAGGGATGTGCACATATCAGTCATTGTTGGAAGATTATGGTCTGTTCGGCGCGTGTGGCCACGTCTAAACTGTACAAATGTAACAAATGACTATAATCTGGGCATGATCTTAGATCAGTGACAAGCACAAATGAAGCCTGGCAGTTATCCTCAGATCTCACTGTTCTCGGCATGATTCATTCCAGTATTAATGCGATGATATTTTATCCTCACACACAAACGAAGACGTGGAATCAAATGATGTGACTCATCTAGAAAGTTACAATGAAAAGATCTCAGGAGACAATACAGACGTAGTCAAACAAAACGCTGTCATTTTCTGCTTGATGCCGCCAACCAGCAAGTTTAAAAGGACGTGTATTCCATTGCTGACGCCTGTCAGAAGGTTGGTTTATAAGCTTAAATAATAAAGGCTTCTTGTCGCCGACAGTCGTCTGGAGCATGGATACTTTTTTTAAACTTTGTACTAAATACAAGAGTTGTGTCATAAGTCTTTATCCTGATTATGAAGGAGTAGGAGGAGAACGTTGAAATTTGGCACATATGTAGCTCATCAATTTGTACTGGGCATGGGAAGTATGAATGGACTTACTCTACGGGTTTACCCGATATAGTGCATGGTGAATCACACCTTATTGACCGGATCTGCTACTCTAACGGTTTGTCAGAACAATGGAAAAATCAGAGGTCAGAGCTGTGATAAAATTCTTGATAGGGGAAAAAACCTACATAAATACACAGGGAGTTGGAGCCAGTGTTTGAGGAATTCTGTACTTCGTATGCTTCTGTAAATAAACGGATGTAGGCAGTTTAAGTGTGGCCGTTCCCATGTTGCTGATCTTTAAAGATAAGGAAGACCATCCTCAGAGTGCAGGATAAAAATGCTGCAAGAGTGAAGAAAATCATTGACCAGAATAGGACAATGACAATTGCAGAGATATCTAGGTCAGCAAATCTGAATGAAAGTACAGTTTTTAGAATTTTACACAACAGACTGAACATGAGAAAAGTGTGTGCCCGCTGGGTCCCGCGTCTGCTGACATGTGAACAGAAACAAACGAGGGTTGATTGTTGTGGCCAGTTGCTAAAAATGTCTTGGTCGAAACACATGTTGCCGACCATGGTGACAGTAGATGAGACTTGGTTTCACCATTATGAACCAGAAACCAAAATTTCCAGCATGCAGTGAAAAACCCCAGGCTCACCAACACATGTCAAGCTAAGAGCACAGGAATCTGCAAGAAAAGTGATGCTGACTGTTTTTTGGGACGTCAAAGGTATTATATTGAAAGATTACCTGCCTCATGGCAACACGGTTAATGGACAATATTATGCAGATCTCCTTACCAAACTATGAAAGACTGTGACCAGAAAACGAGGGATAGCGCGCACTCAAATTCTGACTTTGCTTCAAGACAAAGCGCCCTCCCATAAAGCAAGGCTTATGCTGCACACAGCAACAAATTTGAATATTGAAATTCTTCCACACCCCCCATATTCTCCGGATTTAGCTCCAGACTTTTTTTTTCTCCCAAAACTTAAAAAAAAAACAGCTAAAGGAAATCATTTTGACAGTGACGAAGATGTCACACTGGCTTGGGATAACTGGTTTAGTTCGAAAAATAGGTTACTTTATTCTGAAGGTCTTTTCAACGTCACGCAGAGATGACAGAAATGTATAAATTCAGGTGATGGCTACACTGAGAAGGGAAACGCACTGTGCCAAATTTCAACTTTCTCCTCCTGCTCCGTCATGGTCAGGGTAAAGTCTTATGACAAGACTTTTATATTTTTTAAAATTCCATAGGCTTTTCTTACCCACGTCTCCATCGTTCATCTACATCGATTTTAATAAATAATGAATGATAGAGTTCTTGTTCCTGTCCTGAAGGTCTAATAGCAGTAAAGGAGCATCGGTGAGTGGCCGGTTGAGGTGGGCAGCCAAACGAGTCCACATCTCAGTTATACGATTAATCACAACTGGTGCAAGTGTAGTAATGTCAACTTATTTATTAGCGAGCCGAGAACGTAGAGCGAAACAATTTATTCATATAGAGGATAATCATTCATCAAAATATTGTTTAGCTATAGACTACGGTAACCGAATCAACGTAAAATGAAAATATCGTACGTTTACTCACAAGTCCAATGATACCTAGTAAAAGCGGAGACACAAAATATTATCATCACACAATGAAACCAAACACACCAGACAACAGAAAAGACAGTAATGTTGCATGTAGCTGTAATTTCAATCTCGTACTTCCAGGTGCTGCAAGAAAAACAAGAGTTGGTGAATAATTTATTGCACTGAGATTCTTTCGTCACATAGAGATCGTTAGTTCCAATCCAGATTGCCTATCATTTCACTTTCTTGTTGTCTGGTTGGTATGTTTTGTTAGTGTTTGTAATACATTTATCTATGAGGAGACGGCGTGGGCAAGTGGTTAAGTGACATGGCTCACAATCCAAAGGTGCTCGGTTCGATCCCAAAGTTATTAAAGGAGACGGCTTGGAGCACGTAGTTACAACGGGAAAGATAGCCGGAAAGAGAGACAGAGGAAGGCCGAGATAGAAGATGTTGGACAGCCTGAGAGAATGGCACGGGCAACAATCAACAACAAAGTTGGTAAACGACACACGTGATAGAAGTGGATTACGTTCCATGATCGCCAACGCCAATCGGCAGGGCACTTGATGATAATGATCTTTATTTATCCTGCTTGCTCCATGACATGCATAGAACTACTAACTTTACAGGAAGCCTGTATTCGAACATCTGCAGTGCTGGATTTACTAAAATTGGCGTCTATGATGAAATTGCTAGCCCCATGCATAACCCTCTTTTGTCCCACTTTGCGGCGTGATTTGAAGGCTACTTTTTGTCTTACTTTTTTCATTCCTGAGTACACTCGGGGACAGTCGTAAAGGGTAAGTCTAACACATAACACAGAAATCGAACACTAGTACCAGATTCAGAGGACAAACATATACCGATGTAGGAGCAACATTGACATTCTGTGCAAAAGCAAATACCTACGTCCAATACTCCGAAAATAAGTCTTGTTTAACATTATCAAACTGATCTTATCACTTTAACTAGTACTCTATATATAGAACCCATGTGGCATATGTTATACAAGAAGGGGCTGTGCGTTCAATTAAATGTGTTTAGAAGGGATTTGCTATTAAACACTAAAGGTCCAGTCACGTGATTAAACTAATCAATCTTGTTTACAAACTCAAGTAAATGTATCTCGTGAAGGGGACCGCGTGTTTATATTGAAATAACATCAGCAATTGTAAACATTGAAAAACATCTCCCACCGACGTTTAACAAGTTCAAACATTAGATAGTTTAGCTTGAATCTAACTAATGCAGGGCTTTTCCCATTTATTTTGAATCGTCTTGTCATAATAACCCATCCATTTCACTCCTTCAAAAATTTGACATCCAATCAGAAATATTAATTGAGTAAAACTTAATGTGCCAATAAAGTGTATTTAAGCCCACTGGAAGATACATGGAAGTGAGGAGACAGATAGTTTAGCAAAAGATTGAGGAATTTAAAAAAAACTGAAGATGTGAAAACATACAAGTACAAACAAGATGAAACAATTATTTTAAAAAAAACAGCTTCAGTGACAAATTGGCCAGAAACATACGAAGAGATGAAGGGACATTATTCAAACAGCGGTGAGGGTAACTGCAGACTGAAATTCTAACCGTTCGACAACTACCAAAATTGGACACAAACATGTACCAGTGTTAGGAGGGCCTGCAGCCCTGTACATGTTCTCCAAGTGTATCCGACTTCATGAAAGAAGCAGAGTGACAGCATGTCTTTAACAACCCAGTTGGGGGTTAAACTATAGAGAGCAACGTTAATGAGGGAAACATTCGGGGCTAGTTTAGATTCCAAGCAAGAGAATTCAAGATATAGACATCGCTTTAAGTTGCAGTTCGAACTTCTTTCCTGCTAGCAAAGATAATGGCAAATCAATCAATCAATCAGCGTTCAGGGTGCCTAAGCAGTGGCGATAATTGATAAATTACTGCAGATGCTTACGGACACATAATATATATATATACCTGTCGATTCTACCATCAGCCGAAAAAATACTGCTCAAATACTTGAACTCATGGGTCTGTTGAAGAGCAATATCATTTACACATGTGTTGAGTGGCCCTGGTGTTCTAATGATCCTCAAAGTTTATGTTTTCTTTTCTAAGTCAGTAAATAATATTACACTATTCTCATTTTTACAAGCTTTTATTTAACTTCACATGACCATTGTACGTTTGTGTTGACTTCTATTTCTTCTACTTTAACTAACATCCCTATAACCTAGAGTTCTTAATTGTATACACAGTATCTACGTGTGCGACGTGCAAATATATATCAAATTTTCCCAGATCATCGAAATGAGGAACAAAAATTCCGCCAATACATCAAAGCATCAAGGAAATAATAAACAAGTTCTCCAATAGTACTACAAATAAATAAAAGTAACTCAGTATCAATAAAAGCTTATATGTATTAAATTTAAAATGTATTAAATTTAAAAAAAAAAAACGTATGTCTCAAATATAAATAGTATATTACTCACGATTATACTCACATCTCATAGTAGCCCACCAAAAACAATGCAGCAATAAGTCAGAACAAATTGTGAAAGTAAGGTAAGTTGTCAGAATCACTGAATTCAACAAAAAGTGTACATGTAGTATTCCTTTGTTAATGAAACAACAAAGTTTTTTTTTAAACCAGTCTATAAAATGTCTGACCAGTGTCTCCAAAGAACGAATCAAATAACAGGATATTCTCCGAAGGGAGCAGGATACAATGCGACTGACTTTCTGAGCCTGGCCTCATCAAAATAAGACGTGCGTCAACAAGAAGTAAGTGCTTGTACTTAATCGTCCTCGTTCATCCATTTCTTAAATCAAATGTACTCATTTAATATTACTATACATTTAGCGGTTTTCAATCCGTGTATAATGCGGAGTAACATCGTTACCACAATACACACACATCCGTTTTAGTAGTCAATGAATTATTTACTATCAATATGGTGTTGTACACGCAATGAATGACTACTACCACGGTGTAATGCCCTCACTGTATTACTTACTATCAATATGGTGTTGTACACGCAATGAATGACTACCACCACGGTGTAATGCCCTCACTGTATTACTTACTATCAATATGGTGTTGTACACACAATGAATGACTACTACCACGGTGTAATGCCCTCACTGTATTACTTACTATCAATATGGTGTTGTACACTCATTGAACGACTACCCCCACGGTGTAATGCCCTCAGTGTATTACTTACTATCAATAGGGTGTTTTATATTCACTGAATGCACGCAGTTACTTGAGGGCTCACACAGAAGTCAGAGCGCTACCTTCTCGAGGCAATCCCTGGTCCCGTCTGCCCCAACTTCAGATGGGTACCCCACACACTCCTAATTGATCTAGTCAGAGAAGAAAGGAACTTGTCACTACAACTAAAAAAATGATAACTTAGAATAGCGAAGTATCTAACACTTCGTCTCTGACAGCCGTGTTTACTATACATCCACTCTTACTTTTTATAGTACAAAGCAAAACGAGAATTGCCCTAACACATGTATTGATGTAATACTTTTTTTGTATAAATCAATTTGAATTCCGACTTCACGGTGAGTGACAGCCATATATATATATATATGTACATACATTCACAGACGCGCGCGCTAGCTTACGTTGATAGTTTTATACTTAACAAATGTGTACTTTGTTTTGTTACTTAGTACATACAACTGTACTGAAAACAAACTAGGTGATTCCCTAAAACTACAGCCCTGGACTAGTTCTCTTTCTGACCACCTTTACCGATCTCAATTTGGAAAAGTGCTAAGTCATTCTACTTCAGTAAATGTCAAAGTTTGTCCTCGGTTGTATCCATGTCAGTGTGACACAATAATTGTATTTTTCAAACAACGATTCTGTTCAAATAGTCATCTTTGGTCAAGTAGGTGTTTGAGAGAGAATTTGACTATCTGTGGCCATACAAGATATATGTAGATACTTGACTATCTAATGCGATATTAGATGTAAGTTGATATTTGACTACGGCGATATTAGATGTAAGCAGATACTTGGCTATGGCGATATTTCTCGTAGGTACATATTTTACCAATGTAATATTCGATTTAACTAGAATCTTGATTATCAATACGATATTA
Organism: Ariolimax columbianus; assembly: GCA_036924085.1. Lineage (NCBI taxonomy): Eukaryota > Metazoa > Mollusca > Gastropoda > Stylommatophora > Arionidae > Ariolimax > Ariolimax columbianus. Next base: position 60,482,062 of record JAVGWX010000008.1, read on the forward strand.
GGTGTAAATAGATATTTGACTATAAGGCAATACGGTATGAAAATACATCCCCGACTAAGCAATATTCGATGTAGATAGATATTTGACTAGGCCATATTAGATGTAAGTAAATTCTTGACTAAGACAATCTTGAAAGTAACGACATCTGACTAACTAACTCTTCTTCTTCATTCGTTCTCAATCTTCTTCTTCATTCGTTCTCAATCTCTTGCTACCAAGCCCTGAAAGTTCTCAATCTCTTGCTACCAAGCCCTGAACGTTCTCAATCTCTTGCTACCAAGCTCTGAACGTTCTCAATCTCTTGCTACCAAGCCCGGAACGTTCTCAATCTCTTGCTACCAAGCCCTGAACGTTCTCAATCTCTTGCTACCAAGCCCTGAACGTTCTCAATCTCTTGCTACCAAGCCCTGAACGTTCTCAATCTCTTGCTACCAAGCCCAGAAAAGAGCTTTGAAGTTGCAGGATGTAGTCCGGAGAACGGAATGAGCTGTGTGGCTGATTTACATCTTGATTGCGATATTTGCACCTTTCGGTCCGACACATTCTTCTTCTTCGTTCGTTCTCAATCTCCCACTACCAAACCCTGAAAGGGCTTAAGTAGCAGAATGTAGTCTAGAGAACGGAATGCGTTGTGTCGTAGTTTACAGCTTGGCTGCGATATTTGCCCCTTTCGGTCCAACACATCCGACTTCAGCAAGCATTTTTTGAGTACCGGGTTAGCATTCCCTCTTTGATCCCTTCTCCTTAGCCAATCTGCCCTGCTGCAGCCTGTTATCCAGGATCACCACGTGGAGGTGTAGAAGGGTCTTGGCAGCTATGGTTCGCTGGCCCTGACACTAAGCAGTCTACTATGGGTAACTGACCACTTCAGCATCTTGATCCCGGTCCGACACATTCATCTTCGGTAGGATTAACTAGTACAGTACATGATTTAAGTAAATACTTGACTATCTAAAACGATATTATATGTAATTAGATACTTGAATAACTTTTATGATATTAGATGTAATTAGTTACTTGACTAACATATTAAATTAGATGTAACTTGTACATTGACTAACTGACACCATGTTAGATAGTTATTATTAGAGATAACTGGATATTTGACTAAATAATGCAAGAGCTGTGATCTGGTGTTCTGTTGAACTCTAGAATCGACATACAGTCGCTATTAGTTCCATCAGAGATTGTAGTCGAACAATATGCAAATCGTTTTAACAACAAGGGATGAAGACTAACGTCTGGACAGGTAAAATATACTGATCAGACATGTCGGTCAGGGTCAGGCAAAATATACTGGTTAAGACCCTCACCTCGGCTTCCTAGTAGCCCTCCCTGGTAACGGGCTGTTTTCATGGCAGTCTGGCTAACGAGGTGAGGCATCGACGTAATCCCGGAAAAAGTGAGTGAGTGACACGCAGATGGAGCCAAGCATAGCACAAGCGTTTAGAGGACACCGATACACCTTCATCAGCACGCTCGGGATGTGAGGAAAGCTACTACAGCCTGCCACTTAACGCCTTTTTCAGGGCGCACAAAAGAGTAACCTACACATTGTGGGCATTCGCAAACCAACAACAATATGACTAAACTCGTAGTTGTAGCCAAGCATGCCATAAAGCGATAAACCACTATTGAATATTACATACTGTTTGGGTTTACGATTTTTAGTAGATTTTCTATTCATCAATGGCAATAAATGTTTATGTTGCGTATAGAAATAGAGAAAAATTAAGTAACAGAACATAAACATTTATACTTAATATTTCTAGATAAAGACCTTAATATAAAACGTTGGACAGTCTCTATATGAAGGAAAACACAACACATAAATCAGGCGACGAACTGATTTCAATAACGTCGTAGATATTGCATTGTTAAAGTAACAATATAGTGGCCACTCTGGCGTCCACCAATGAGATGGATAGATGACCTGAATAAAGTCCTTGGTCTAACACTGTACTCCAAGACAAAAACACCAAAATGCGCTCAAACAACATTTGAAAAGGACGTTAAGTGGCGGGTTGCAGTAGCTTTCCTCACATCCCGAGCGTGCTGAAGAAAGTGGTCCGGAGTATTCCAGGCGGTTGTGCTATGCTTGGCTTCATCTGCGTGTCGCTCACTACTACTGGGATCACGTCGATGCCTCAACTTGTTAGCCAGGCTGTCATGAAAATAGCCCGTTTCCAGGGAGGGCTGCGAGAAAGCCGAGGTGAGGGTCTTGTCCAGTATATTTTATCTGACCCTGACTAACATGTCTGATCAGTATATTTTGCTTGACCAGACGTTAGTCTTCCTCCCCATGGAAAAAAAAAGGATGGGAGAAAGAGAGAGATCGACAATTTGAGAAGGGATGAATGGACGGGGCGATGTGTGAGATAGGAGTCGCAGAGATGGCCAGTTAGGGGGCAGGTGTAGGAGTGCAATGGGAATATCAGGGAGGAGAGGCGTTTAAACAATTAACTACTTTCCTAATTATCTCGGGTACCATCGGCTACTTCAGCTAGTCATGAATAAAAACTGAGAAATCGCTTTGTACACAAGGCCGGTAGCAATGGTGTAAAACTGCATCAACCTGCGTGTTCATTCTCTTTCGTGACTATAGCTAGCCATGTCTCTTTCAGAGTATGGAATAGCCGTGATGTCTGTCCCGTAGAAATGTTTGACACACTGTAGGATACACGGAGGTAAAACGTTGCTACGTGATGTGATTACAGACAGTGCACATGCACTTTTGATTTGATTCACCCCAGGACAGGGGCGGCACACACGAATAATAAAAAAGCTCACGCATATCTCTCATCAGTATTGATATGTCGTTAAAAAAATACCACAGGTTGAGTTTATTTTTAAAGCCATAGCCAGTAAACCTTTCCATCCAACCGGTTAAAGTGTCCCATCCCAGGGAGGAACGGCTTTCAATGTTAATAGTGTACGGATAGTAGAATGCCAGAAATATGTTTAAAATGATGCTGAAAAAAGCAGGTTACAAGACAAGACACATTTGTCACCCAGACACACAAAAAAAAAAAAAAAAAAAAAAAAGATAAATGTGTGTGCCCTACACAGATAAACCATTATACTACAATATAAATTTGCCCTGTTGACCATTTCAAATTGTTGACATCCGACGCAAAAAAATACGAGTTTGTTATGCCTGTTCATAAACGTGTCCAAGATAAACCGCAACAGCCAGAAAATACCTGGATACACTCACCATGGCAACGATTGCATGGATATCATCACCATAACAGCCATGATATGAGCACCAGATTACAGAGTAAATAGAGGCCGAAATCAAAATACTCTGAAAGTCCACAGAAACAGAAATTAAAATAAACGATCCAGAGTCGTGGAAGTGTACGGAGTACTGTTGCATATCTAGCGAACATGCGGGAGTTCGCAGCTGCCCAGAAATGAGTCATAAGGCTTTATGGCAACATTCTGTTTCGTCAGTTATCATTAAAAAAAAACCACAACGATTTTTAGAATCGCAACACAGCCTCATGACAAACTTATTCTCATAGATGAAAAGTCAACAGCTATTCACATACAGCCAACCCGTATTCACATAACAAACTTCTCAACACATATTCACATATACAGTCAACATATATTCACATACAAAACTATCAACACGTATTTACATACAAAACTCTCAACACGTATTTACATACAAAACAGTCAACACCTATTCACATTAAACTGTCAACACGTATTCACATTAAACTGTCAATTCACATTAAACTGCCAATACGTATGCATATAACATAAACTGTCAACACTTATTTAACATAACAAAACTGTCAACACGTATTCAAATAACATAAAAATGGTCACCACGTATTCACATAACATAACTTGTCAACACGTATTTACATACAAAACTGTCAACTCACATTCACATAAAGTGTCAAAACTTATTCACACAAAATGATTGCTAGGTCACTCGTGTCAAGGTCAAGTGCGACATTCTGGCCAGAACTGACTTCCTGCCCACTAGCAACGAAGTTTGGATCGACACTGATCCACGTTGTGGTGAGTCTAATGAGAAGTCTTGTATTGCAGCACACAGTCAGGAGGGTTTTGTTCAGTAAACCCTATCGGATGCTAGAAAAGCCACCGCAAACAGAAAATCCGACAAGATTCGCTTCATTCCCATACAATAAAACGTCTACGATTCCTCCCTGTCAGGCATTTATGGAAGGTTGTGCATGGGGTTAGCAACTTTGTCACGTTAAAAGCCATTGCTGCTGAAACCACACTTCAAACAAACGGATTCAGGATTCCCTTCTTCTTCGTTCGTTCTCAATCTCCCACTACCAAGCTCTGGGTAGGGCTTTGCAAGTAGCAGGATGTAGTCCAGAGAACGGAATGCGTTGTGTCGCTAGTTTACAGCTTGACTGCGATATTTGCACCTTTAGGTCCGACACATCCGTCTTCGGCAGGTCAGGATTCCCTAAAAGATGGTTAGGATAAACCAAATGCAGTGTTGGACCTAAGCCCCGTCAGCTGGATTGACAAGTAAAGCTTGAGCTAGTGGTTAAGTGACACGGCTCATAATCTGAAGGTGCTGGGTTCGATCCCCATCACTGCACCGGCCGTTACCACGGGGAAGTAGACCTTTAGAAAATGCTGGAGGAAGCAGACTCTTTCATAAAATGTGTGCTGAAGTCGGATGCACTGGGCCGACAGGGACAAAATAATACCTACAGTAGAACGCATACCGTATCGTGGATTAGAGAAATAATGCGAACGCAAAAAAAAAAAAAAATTTATCAAATTATGATGAATAGTGGTTATGAAACCAGCTATCTTTATTCAGCTCTCTCTCTCGTGAAATTAACAGACTGTTTGACACTGGTTTCAAATAACAGACTGTTTAACACTTATTTTAAATAGCATTATACTGTTTAACACTGATGCTCAATAACAGTAGACTTTAATATTGATGTTAGATAACAGACTGTTTAATACTGATGTCATATAATATTTGATTGTTTGAGACTAACGGCTGGGCAGCTAAACCATACCGTTTGGGTATTTTAGCCAGGACCAGGCAAAATATACTGGCCAAGACCTTCACCTCACATCCTCGTAGTCCCTGGAAACGAGCGCTATTCCTGACTAACGTGGTGGGGGATCGACGCACAGATGAAGCCAAGCATAGCCAAACCGACTGGAGGATCCCGGTCCACCTTCAATAGCCCGTTCGGGATGTAGGGAAAGCTACTACAACCCGGCACTTAAGTCCCTATTCACGTTGCACAAAATATTAATCATACTCAATGTGGACATTCAACAAGAACAGTGATATTAACATAATTGTAACACTAATATCAAATAGCATTACACTGTTCCACATTAATGCCAAATAACAGACAGGTATGTATAACATCATTAACACCGCGATACTAATGTTAATAACAGATTGTTCAACCCTATGAATTTCGCGACCCAGGTAAATGTACGAAAACACATTTATTTTAATGAGATTACTTCTCAGTTGCAGTTCACGTTGTGTGCTAACGTGGTGCACGTTGTAGTAAATAAATCAAGTACAAAGGATTACTTACTTCGCTTGGTTATAGCGTTTTATTACAGAAGCAATAGTAGATCAAGACAATTAAAATAGAATTGAGTCACTGCCGTGATCGAGCAGAGCAAGTCAACCTGTTCCGCTTGAGAACAGATTGAATGGCCTCTTACACATGTAAACATTGGCTCCATCACACATGTGTACGTACGGACAGGAAGCACAGACAGCTTAATATATCCTGCATAACTTGTATGTTTAGGCAAATGCGCACTGATCAATGGCAGATAAACCCCCATACAAAATGTTTGGAAACCGCGAAGAACATCCCACCACAGCAACTTTTGCCCAGAGAACTGGACTTCACATATAGACAACCAAAAACATGACGAGCGAGAAGTAGACGAAACCATTAATCACAAACCAAAGCAGATTGATAAATTAACTCACTCCAATACTGAATTATCTAAGATACCCACGCAGAAAAACAAAACCAACTTTCAAAATATGAGTCACTGCAGTAATAGGTATATGGGTTAATGTAGTAATAGGTCTGTTTATACCGACACCTCGGTTAACATTTGTTAATGTTCTCAAGTCAGACTGATGTATGAACTGTATTTCATCCATTTCAGTATAAAGTCTGAGTGCAGTTATACATATCTGGTATTCACTGATTCATCTATCCCATCACGCATTTATCATTGACATGGGTGGATTACATTTGTTTCTATCGTTCAAGTTCATTATTTTAGCCTGTGTTAACGTGTTCAGTATTTGCTAAGGGCATATTTATGTTGAAATGTCCGTTCACAACTATTACAGTTCTTATTTCAAATGATTATCGACTAACTTTCATTATCAATCTTCAGTTTATACGGTTATAACTAATAAATGTGAGCCCGGAAGCCCGAACAGATTGACCGACATCTTCTAATGACGGATAGATAGGTTTGGGAAACAAAACGCATTGATCTGTCAAACAAAACACCAGAATTCCAGTGTCCTTCTTCATCGTTCGTTCACAATCTCCAGCTACCAAGCCCTGAACGTTCATAATCGCCAGCTACCAAGCCCTGAACGTCCACAATCTCCAGCTACCAAGCCCTGAACGTTCACAATCTCCCGCCCTGAAAAGTGCCTTGCAAGTAGCAGCATGTTGTCCGGAGAACAGAATACGTTGTGTCATGGTGTACAGCTTAACTGCGATATTTGCACCTTTCAGTCCGACACAACCGACTTCAGTAGACATTTTTGGGTACCGAGTTAACCTTCCCTCTTCGATCTCTTCTCCTTCGCCAGTCTAACCTGTCATCCATGATCACATAATGCAGGTGTAAAAGGGTCTTGGCAACTCTGGTTAGCTGGCCCTAACACCATCAGTCAGCTTTGGGAGGCTGACCGCTGCAACTCATGCACTGATCAGAATCTTGAACCCGAATTCCAGCAGAAAATATTAATTTTGTCCCCGATAAGAACTTCTCTTAAAAGACTACACATTTCACCTTATGGATGCCTCACAACTTCCATATCAGCCGTTGATCGTATCCGTCTCCATGTGTCAGATGCTCTTTCTTAGTAATCAACATTTATTTTTAAAGAAAAATACACATTCCGTACAGTGTACTGGTGAAAGTCTTACAACTACCAAGCAGCAGCTGAAATGAGCAACTGATGGCTTTGTAAACGTGGCTCTTCTTCTAAACTCGGGGACGACATGGCCCGGAAAGAAGGCTCCAGCCGTAGGTCGCGCGTGACGCCCTACATTTGTTTATCTGGCAAACTTTGCGTCATCGCCAGATGTCACCTTGGCCTAGATGTCCAAACAATCTGAGGTCGCCGAGGAGATACCTTTTTCCCAGTGATCTCTTTCCGCGCCACCGTTGAAAGCCCAGTTCAAACAATATGGGGCTTACACTTTACTTGTGGCCTGCCCTGCCCTAGACCTGGCATGGAGACAACGCACTTCATGACACGGCACCGGTGAAGATGTCAAATTTGGTAAATACAATTCTTCCTTCTTCTTCGCCCCTGAAAAAGAACTCGCCAGCATTAAGCAAATGAAGGCCCCTCCCAAATGAAGCATGCTGGCAAGGCTCATTGACAAATTTAGTACTATCCCCTCAATGATTTCAGATAATGATACTAATGTTTCATAAACTTGCCTTCCCTCGGGAGCGGGCGGCATGATTGAGTATAATCGGCGTACTGCCATCCATCTCCTAAAGGAGCATAAGATGAACCTTCGTAACTGACCAACATGGGAAATGGTGCGAAAACGTGCCGTGTCATGTTGCAGTCAAAAGTATAGGGGATTCAGTGAAAATGAAAATCAAATTACTATAACCACATAATTGAATTCGTCCTTGGTGAATGCCTTTTGGTCGTAATGCAAGTTTTTGTTATCCTGTTTGTGACCAAGCGATTACTCATCCACTTTTGTTTATGTGAATGCCGGCGTTCTGTTGCAGTAATCGTGAAGCAATTTATTTATTTTACAGTGTGGGAGCTATCTCCCCTGGATACCTAACTTGGTGGATTTAACGATATGCTCATTGGACTGAGTGCTTGTATTCTGCTTTGCCATTATGCCAAACTAAACTCTCTTCATCGTTCTGATATTTCCCCAGCAGTTTTGTCTGTCCCAGAATGTTTTAACGTCCTCATAACGTACCCTCCTAGCATCAATTGCGTACTCCAGATTACCAAAATGTTGTAATATGACATGACAGGCTATACAGCATAATATGACATGGCAGGATATATAACACGACAGGCTATATAAAATAATGTGACATGGCAGGATATATAACATGACAGGCTATATAACAATGTGACATTACAGGATATATAACATGACAGGCTATATAACATAAAATGCCATGTCAAGTTATATAAGTGAAGTAGCCCATAGCATTACTGCCGTAGGGGGTGTGAGGTGTTAGCACATTTCAAAGGCTCTGCTATTTGAGGCGGTAACCATATCCTCTCTCTCTCGCCGCTTTTACTTCCCGGACTGAACCGTTACCCATTTAAGGCTCGGTCGAATCGAGCGCCGTTGCGGTCAGGAAAATCATATATATATATATATATATATATATATATATATATATATATATATATACATATATATATATATAAGATGTATAACAAAATGTGATATGGCGTAATGTAATATAATATGGAATAATGATGTATAATGTAATATGATATAATGCCATGATATATGACATATTTTATATATGACAATCACATAATGTCTTACGATATATGACAATGATATATTGCATAATGTGATACAAGATAATGTCTCTAAGTCCTGGTCAATGACTGGCATAGCGTTAAGTGAGCTTGACGCCTATAAGGACAATACAAACACTTCCTTCACTACACTCAGTCTGCTGCCCTTCTTTGCACGGTGCCCCAACTTTGGTTCATGATTTCGATGTGAGTTTCTTTGATTCCTCGCAAAGTCTCATAATGTCGTAAACAATAACATATTCTAAGAGCGATTATCCCAACTGGTTAATTTGCTGATACAAAAATAGCAAGAACGAAAGATCCCGCGTTCACACTGTGTGGTAGGTATATTGAGGATATGTGTTAGGCACAGATTTTCTAGACCAACGGCACACTGTTTCTGTTTCTAAGAATCGACGTCACTGCACTCCGGGTATACCCATAGGTGCTCAGTCTCTCTCTCATCAAATGGCGTAAGGTATGGATGCTGATGGTCCCTGTAGCTCGCTGGTTGTACACGCTCCTGCGCCGTTCTCTCGTGCGCCCCACTCCGCTCGAACTTCGTTTAATGTCGAAACTTTGCAGTCTGTGGATTGCTGCTTCATCTATTGCGGTGTCCTCATCCAGCAGGCGGTCATTGATTGATTTCAAAATGTCACTTCTGTCCATCACCAATGTGCCCATGATGGGAGCCTGTGAAGCCAAGATGTCAGCTCTTTCATTGCCCTGAACCCCGGCATGAGCAGGACAGTAGATGCCAACAGCAGCTATCCACTCGTACCTAAGCCATCCCTTCTGTACTTTCTGAAGTACGGCTTGCGCGTCTGTCACGATGACTGCCTTTGTTATATAAGTCTCAGATGTCCATTTCAGTGCTGAGGTCACTGCTTCCGTTTCCATTCTCGTACTGGAGGTTGTTGACAGGTATGCCCTACTGCGCTCAGCCACGACTTCTCCTCTCACTCTAGCCGAGAAACCCCAGCCTGATGTCCCACGGCACACTAGGAATAATGTGGTCAGCCGCTGTCTTTACTTCCCAGACTTGCAATGGCATTACATTTTTGTTAGACCCGGTTGATCCCGGCACGCGTTTTCGATCGAAAATAATCCCGCACCAATTGGGGATTGAGCATAGAACGCTTGACTGCAAATGCGGTGCACTAACCACCGTGCCACTCGCGATGACAAAAATAACGAATTCAAATATGTGGAAACTGAGAACCTTATATATTTATCAATATACGTCACTTCCCTTTACATGCGAGCCCAAGCAGCGTAAGTCTTCAGCCAACAAACAAGAAAGCCAAAGGTATTTGTCTAAATAGGGAACGGGCCAAGAAACACGGATAAAAAAGGAAGTGTTGTTAATCCGGCAGACAGAAACAGACATTCAGCTGGAAAAAAAGTGGTGAGGGTTGAAGCTGTACACACAGATACAAGGTTACAGGAGCAAATAAGTGACAGCAGACAGACATGGCTACTGAATGCCAGGAAAATGTGGGCTTAAGATACCATATAGACAGAAATAGAGAGCATCAATCCACACAACAAAGACAGAAATAGACGAGAACAAAGTTTAAACACACAAAAAACTGAAACAGAGAACATAGTAAGACAAATATAGATCAACGAAAGCCCGGAAAGATACATGCCATCGCCAGCCAACATCCAAGAACCGGCAGAGATAACCCATTCGTTATTTCTGCTGATCTCGTATCAAGCTCCTTTTAGAAACTTGAAGATAGCAGTGTAGTTAGCCTCTGTCTAAGCGAGCGGCCTCAGACTCAAATCACACCGACGAATGAAGGATTTCAAGTTTATTGCCTTGTTGGCCCCTCACAATGAAGCGCGTAGTATCATGTTTCTTTTACATCATAAGAGAAGGAATGTCTTGACATGTTTTTAAATTTTGCATTGTCTCTTGTTAATGTTAGAAAAACATATTCGTTTATTACTTCTACTTTCTATGTCCAAGCACCACATCATACAGAATGCAGATGATATGCACATCATACAGAATTTTCCACCAGCATGTCGCATCCATTGCATGTTTCCCGGAGGTTGAGGCAGGTCATCTTGTTATCTGAGTGCTGCATTGCGCCACAGTAACATGTCATCATCTATGTATCCCCATCGTTTCATATTCTTCGTGTACTGTGACACACCAGTTCGGAGCCTGTTCAGTGACTTCCATGTCGTATATGGTAGATAATGTCCAGGTGCAGTTTTCTCCTAAATTCAATCTCTGGGGTCTGCATAAATTCGTACCATCTCTCGATTCGACGACTTTCTGGGTTTGTCTGTATCGGCTTTGTTGATTGACAGATGCTTAATTCGGCATTGTCATTGTTTCTTGTCATTAATTGTCCAGTGATAACTTCATAAATCGTTTCGTGGTGGTCACATGCATTATATTCATTTAGCACATCATTTTGTAAGGCAACTTAAATATTAAACGTTATATTTTAATTGTGTATGAAGAATATTGACAGCACACTACGTGGTGACAGCAGTAGCGAATCGGTCTCCATCCATCGACTACACCAACAAAGGGAATAAAGTCGTCCCGATATTTTAAAAAAAATTGTTAATGTTTTACCCTGTTAATGAGCTAAATCTATTGATGTTCGTCCATCACATGGGATGAAGACCACTCTCTTTGTTCAACCCTGTGGAAGTCTTTTCCCTTGCTGTCCGCTGAAATGGATGACTTGCGCGTTGATTTGGATTAAAGTGAGAAAGTAACTCGCCATTTGTCAACCTCACTCTCCCGCCCTTAGCTATCTTTGAATAGTGGCAAGACATTATCGAGAGAGACGACTGGAGATGGCAGATAATGCAGATTTTTCCTCAGGGCTCAATCCCTAAGCCTTTTCCGTAAATAGGTATCCTGCAAGGCAGAGTATGGGGATGGCATCCATCGTTGTATGTTTGCAATTCCCATAAACTGTAAGAGACCGTAGGGACATCATTCAGCGTGTGAGCATCTCTTCCGGGGGACGTTTTAGTCCATTATAGTCCCGTGTGTATATTTGACAGTCACACCAAAACCTACACTGTCTGCAGCTAGAGCGAAAGGCTCCAATCTCGTGAAGTTCAGCCGTGTGCACTAGACCGAGGAATACGACACATGTTTAACTGTAGTACTAATTCATATAGCCATGTCCATGCCAGGATAGTCGTCGGTAAGAAAACACAAAAAATGAAAGAATTAACCAGTCCAAAAGGAAAAAAGGAAAACAACGACACGTTTCCGTGAACACGAGTGTAAGTCGTCGACTAGTGTGAATTCCAGAAAAATCCGTGGACTGGTCTTATTCAAAATGAACTAAAACACCAAAGCAATGTTAGGCCCGCAGCTGGTACGGCGCCATCTTTGCTGCTCTTTCTACTAAGCAATTCACACTTCAGCCAAAACTATCACTTAAAGAACTAACTCTACTAAGCAATTCACACTTCAACCAAAACTATCACTTAAAGAACTAACTCTACTAAGCAATTCACACTTCAACCAAAACTATCACTTAAAGAACTAACTCTACTAAGCAATTCACACTTCAACCAAAACTATCACTTGAAGAACTAACTCTACTAATCAATTCATACTCAACCAAAACTATCACTTAAAGAACTAACTCTCTTAGGTAGTTCATTTCAATTAAAGCTATCACTTAAAGAACTAACTCTACGAGGTAGTTCACACTTCAACTAAAACTATCACTTTTTGAAAGGATCACTGCGGTGTGAGTTCCCATTGCCGGAGTCCCCAGCGAAGATTTATAAGGATAAGGAAAAACGGTCGTTTGCCCAATAGTGGTCAGGTCTCTATGCTGCAGAGTTTCTTTCGGTCGTTTGTCCCATAGTGGTCAGGACTCTATGTTGCAGAGTTTCTTTTCACCCAGTATGATGTGGCTCTTCAGGGTACACCTCCACTTGGATCGTCTGCAGCTTCTTATTCCCAGGATGTCAGTGGCTTCATGCCACGCTTTCACAGATCTTTCAACCTCAGATATGGTCGGCGACTGTTCTTTTGCTACCCGCCAATTGTCCATCTGGATAGTTTTGGAAATGCTACCGTCTTCAATGCGACGAACATGACCAATCTATTGCACTCTTCTCTGCCTAAGGATAGTGTACAAGTTTGGGAGATCGGTGCGAGAGTGCACCTTTGCATTTGTCACTCTGTCCCTTCGTGTAATTCCAAGAATGGGTGACAGGCGACGTAGATGGATGGTGTTAGGCATATGCTCTTGATCTGCATAGGCAGCCAACGTTTCGCCCCAACATAGCTGACGAAACAAGCATTGTTAAATCATAGACTTTTATTTTCATTGTCAGTTTCTGGTTTTGCTAAACACACGTTGTCAGATAAGCAAACCTAGCAGCAGCTTTACCAATGCGACTGTCTATATCTGTGTCTAGAGAGAGTTTGTCGTTGATGAAAGACCTCGAGTATGTGAAATGGTCCACAGCTGTCAATTCATAATTATGGATGTTTAAGAGTTGGCTTGGCATCACGCCCTGTCCCAGCACATGTGTTAGTTGATATATTGTGAGACAAAAATCGTTGCAGTGAGTAATGTAATCATGTAACCTCCCCCATGGCTCCATTTGATGAACGCTTCATTTTGTTTCCCTAACCAGCATTTGGGAAAGTCTGAATCCATTCAATTGTAATGCGGGTTTATTCTAACAATTTTAACATGGTCTGACTGCCAGACTCATGAACTACGTTCTTTAGTTGTCTCTTTTAACAAGCAAGGAATGAAACAGTAACCCTATTAAGCTTGTACTGAGAACCACTGGAGAGTGAATACTATAATCGATAAAAGATGAAAGAATAGTTTTCTCGCAGCACTTCTGATATATGCCGCTGCAACGTCAGTTCTGATTATGACAGAACCTTTTGTTTCACGTAACGACCTGTTTGTAAGACCCTTATAATTCCTATCCGATTTTTTTGACAGCTTCGTGTTTCTTAGCATGGTATTTTTCTGGTTTGGCTTATGGAATCTTATTCTAAATGTCTTATTAATATATATAGGATACTCCTTCTGTTATACGTGGTACTCCTTCGTTTATATGTGATACTCCTTCTGCTATATGTGATACTCCTTCTGTTACACGTGATACTCCTTCTGAGATGACGTGGGCTAGTGGTTAAATGAAACGGCTTACAACATGAAGGTGTTGGGTTCGTTCCCCAATTACAGCATCGGCCGTTAGCCCGGGGAAGCAAACCCTTAGAAAATGCAAGAGGAAGAAGAATCTTACATAAAATGATTGCCGCAGTCGAATTCACTAGGCCGACAGGTGCAAAATAACTACATAGTGCAACGCACACTGCCTTGGGGAATATAGAAGTAAGGCCAACGTAAACAAATTCACCAAACAAAAAAGAAACACCAATAAATAAACAGCAACAGATCCGCCACTACACAAAACAACACCAAAATAAAAAATAACACTCATGGAGTTCCAACAACGAGAGGAGAGCAAAGAATGACAATACCGTAACCTGCTATACATGGTGGAAAAGCCGAGCTGGAATAGTTGGGCATTGGTCTGGATATACCATCATGTAGATAATGTAAGCCACGAAAACCCCAACAGGATAAGGTTTCATGACTTGGCTTGTATCCGTTGGAGAGCTGAGCTCCACATATGTCAGTCACATCCAGACATTCACTACACATTATAAGGGCGTTCATTTCTTCGTTTCGTGTAGAACACAGTGTGCTAATGGTAAGATCACGTTCAAAGGAGTTTAGAGGGCAAAATGGTGTCGCGTCTCTGTTTGGTAAACCCACAAGATTGTGGTCCACCGGGGGCTTTGTGTATGAAAAGGACAAGAATAGCAGTACTGTCCCACAGATATCATGTCGTAAGAGGCAACTAACTGTGTGACGTAGCATAACACCGGCCATGTTTAGGTGGTTTGTTAAGATAGACTCGCACCACATCGGTTAACCACCCTCCATACAAAAGTAATAAGCTGTTTGAGCCTAGCCTGCTAAGCAGGAAATCCTCCACCGGCTATATCCAGCTCAAGCCAGGGCTGGGACCTCCACAGGGGCAACCGCCACTGTAGAGCACAGGTTGACTCAGACAAGGGAGTGGTCTCGTATTATATGGTGTCCTGAGAAATGAACAGTGATCGACGCATGCTCTCTGAACACCAAGGATCCTAGTATCGGGAAGCGACACAAACACACCAAGCAAACCAGGAAGAAATCACTTTTGCAGTAATTACAAAGACTGTTAGCGGTCACATGACAGCAAAACTTTCACTCTCGACGTCTGTCACCAAATTTCGGAGACAACTCAGAGAGCTCATAAAGCACGAGACACATAGAAGACAATATTATCAGTGAAGTTATCAAACTATTATTTGAAGTAGCCCCCAGTCAACTCTCAATTCAATCCTCTAAAGATCTTTTCTACAGCTCTATCGAAGAAACACATCACGAAAATTCGCATTACCCAGTGACATCAACATTTAATTTTCTTTAATAAACATCCTTTAAAATTGCCAACACACAAGAAGTTCTGGAACAATAAAGACATATTGCGCTGTACAATTTTTGGAATCTTAAATGTAATTTATAATTTAATACACTTTTGCACTAGTATTTATTCTTTTTTACATCATATTAAAAAAAGTGTTTTAGTAGACCAGTACATTCATGTTCTACTTGATTGATATGTATTTTCTTATAGCTTGTTATTTGTATTGTGATGTAACACTAGCACACTTGAGGATCAACATCAAATCAGTGACAGCATCTGACTCTCGGCAGTTCCATAGGAATATGTGGATGGGAATTTAACAGACATTAGAGAATTTATAAGCTCGAGAAATAAAGAGCGATTATCATTGTAGTCACCACGCAGGAAGCAGATTGTTTTCTTTTACCCAAGATAGAGAAAAACCGTATGATGTACCAAGGTTTTGGTTTAGAGATGGAACGACAGTGAAGAATGTAACAGATTACCCGATCCCATAAACAAGGCGCGACCTCGCTCAATGAAGTCTCTAATACTCCATCTCCGAAAGCAGTATCTGCTATGGGACGTCCTTCCACCTCTATATATTTTCATTTCAACAATACCATGTACTTAATGGAGGAATATAAGAGGGAATCGTTTGTTGGCTTACTCGCATGCGGAATATTTACGACACGCAGACGTGAAGCGACACCACCATAATAAGCAGAAAGCCAAAAACTCAGTAGAGAGTAGCCACAAGGTCGCACCATCCCGTAGTTAGTCACTATAGAAAGGGGCTACTACAGGGCTGAACTTCATACAGACAAAGCAGGCTTGGTTACCGATTACTGAACCACCACCAGTTGCACACCTCAGTATTCCAATCTGTGACACATAACACAAGCTCTTTATTATACACACCAGGCGAACATAAGGAGAGGCCCTACCTGACACAGACTTGCCTATGTATGGCCCACGCTTAGTGTGACATGAATACATAGTACACACCCACAGACGACACATACCAAAGGTAGGGAGAGATTTCTCTTTTCATATTACTACGACTCTTCATTTTGTGTCACACCGACCGACGTGGGCGACGATCACGGTTCTGAAGAACTTGTCCATAATCACAACTATCATTCGTCCTTCTAGGAGCATAGGACCGTAACGGATGCTTTTCTTGACAAGTGTCTTTCTGAGGGAGTGTCATTTACATCTCCATTATTAGTTGTCTTATTTGCCTCGTATCTGTGTTTGCTATTGCCTTTAACCATCGAATGCGAACTATACATATATTGGTGAAGGGCTCTTTTCTCTAGATTTTCTTTAGTGATATAATGTCAAAATAGCTGCCGTATTCCCTATTGTTCGTGCTGTTTTTCCACCTTCATACATGTCCCTTCTCTTATCTCCAACACATTTTAACAAAAAGCTCATTTGATTGTCTTCCCCAAAACCTCAGTCGTTTTGTCCCTCAATTGTAATTATTAATCGTTTTAAAACCACACATCTTTGCTGTCTCCAGTAAACTCCTTGTTTGTTGTTTGCCTTCGCCTTATTTCTCTAATCCCAAAAGGCGGTGTGCGTTGCGCTGTGGTTTTTATTTTGCACCTATCGGCCTAGTGCATCCGACTTCAGCATGCATTTTATGTAAGGGTCTGCTTCCTCCTGCATTTTCTAAGGGTTTGCTTCCCCGGGGTAACGGCCGGTGCTGTAAGGAGGATCGAACCCAGCACCTTTGGGTTGTGAGTCGTGTCACTTAACCACTAGCTCATGCGGTCCCCATCTCCTTGTTTGTTTACCACTTACTTGTTCTGTCAATTTCCATTTTTTGTTTGATTCGCTCTGGTGAATCTATGATATAACCAAAAGGACTGTATTTGGTTGAAACGTGTCTCGGAGAAATCCCAACCAGAAATAATAGAGATGACGTTTCTTTTTTAATCTATGGCCAAGTATTGGCTAGTGCACTGGGACTTCTCTGTTTTATCATATAACTATCGACCTGTCACCTGGTCATTTTCTAATCAAATTACCATAGTTCATTAATTAATAATTATAGGCGCACAGTAGTATTTTATTAGGTTCAATTTTCACAATATGACCCACTATTTTCTGTTTTACTGACTGTTTCCGCAATATATATTAAGGTCTTATTTTGTTGTGATTTTGTTTGTTTGTTTTGGTAACGGACATTTCACACGATGTAATGTTCATATTCTGTTGCCAAGTTTATTGTTCATTATTCACAACCATATTGCACATGGTTAAGATCTTTTAACATTTAAACACTGTACTCAGTGTGGGGAAATTAACTGCCAGTAGATTTTGTTGCATCACAAATTATTACATATTTCGTGGACAACAAATAAATAAAATAGTCATTTTAGACACGGTTAAATAAAAATGTTTTAACATTTTAAGATCGAGCCAAAACAATGAATATAAGCCATTATATAGTTTAGAGTGATATTAGAATGGAAGACGAGGACATGAAATAATAAAACCAAAAAACATTCAATTGAGAAACTCAACATGTGAGATCATTGTGGAATAGTGGATATGAAGACATAACTAATTATCAGAAGACAGAAAAACAAAGGTGATAGAAAGACGTAATGACATGTGATAATGAGACAGAAAATAATATATGTGATAGGAAAACAATATAATCGGTGGTATAGAAAGACAAGAGAAAGAGATGGCGTAGGAAGTCGAAGAAAGAGATGGCATAGAAAAAGAGAAAAAAAGATGGTGTAGGATCTAGGAAGACAGAGTAATAAATTATATAATAATACAGAGAATAGCATAGTGTCGAAAGACAGAGAAATATATTATATTGAAAAATATTGAGTAAGAAAGATGGTATGATAAATGATTTTGAAAAAAAGTAATATATGATTTAGAAATCAGAGTAATAAATGACAGTAGAAGTCAGAGAGTCATAGATAATATAGGAAGACAAGAGAGTAACAGATGTGAAAAGAAGAAATATAATAACAGAAGTGAAAGGAAGAAATATAATAGATGAGATTAAAAAAACAGAGAGCAACAAATGACATAACATGTTTAAAAGTGATCTGAAGACAAACAACTTAGTAAATGTTGTTGTATGATGCTTGCTAAGAAATAAATACAAAGAGTGATGAATGTGACAAAGGGCAAATAAAGTAATAGATAATAAAGTAGCAGAACTATTTAATTACATATTGTTAAGTAGCGAATATACTAACATGGGAACACAGACGCTTATATTGAAGTAAGCGATAACACATACAGAATCCTTGTAGCATATAGATTAAACCTTTATATGAGAATGTAAGAATGTGTTGTCACTTGTAATCTTATGTGCTTGTAATCTCGGTTTCTAATCACTTACTGATATCAGAACATCATTTACTTTAGAATCTGGACACACCAAGCCCTCATATATGCCCTCACTCAGTGCAGTATATGGGACTAACAACATGACTTTTTGACGCCTCAATAGCTTGTGTCTCTTCTACATTTCTGCCTAAGTGGCTCTGGATGTTTTAACTTCCTACTCTACTATCCCATGTGGTCTGCCGGGGTTTTTATATTTGACAAGGACAAGAATAGCACCACTGTTCCACATAGAGCATGTTGTAAGAGGCGGCTAACTGTGTGACATGGAATTACACGCTGTGGGTCCACTTTGCTTTAGTGTTTGAGTATATTAAGATGCACTCGCACATCGGTTAACCACCCTCTGCAGCACTTGTCCAAACGCAGCGGAGTAATGAGCTGCTTGAGCCTAGCCCTCTAGGCAGATAATCCTCCTCCCGGCTACATCCAGAGCTGGGACATTCACAGGGGCATCCGTTCCTGTAGAAGTACAGGTCAACTAAGAGTCTACTATTTTATTTAGCTTACCCGCTTTTTTTTCCATAAAAAGTCAGGAATGATGGCATAATGGTTCCCATACATTACAAGTCGTTTGGCCAAAGAGACATTATTTCAAAACCCTGATGTGGCATAGGTTATTTTTGTTGTAAGCAAGTAAAACTGATATGTCAACCAGCCTTTTCTCTCAGCTATTTAAAAGGACACCAGCAATTGGAATAAATACAGTAATGTTAGTCTTCCCTTGCCAATAACATCCCCACAATTTGAATTGTTTTGAAAATCATCGAAATCCAACAGACATTAGTCCCTCGTTGGAAAAAAATACTGTTCATAATTTTGTTACTTGAAGAATTAAAATGGTTTAGACATATTTTATGCACGCCTCCAAATGTATAAGAGGCTGGAACCTCAAACATCAGAGGTTTCAGAGCAACAGGAAGGACAGGAAAACGTTGGGTGGAATTGTTTTTATTTTAACACCATAGACAAATTTATTTAAAATAAATAAATCCTTGCCAAACAGACTATTTAAAAAAAAGAAGATTGCACCTGTCACATCTGTGTCGAAATTAGTGGATAGATTAGAACGTTTTACCTTTCCAAGCAGAATAATTTTCATTAGTGATTAGGCTATACAAACTCTATGGCAATCTGAAATATGTCATCCGTGCCTGTACTATACAAGTTGTTCATAACCAGAAAAATCCCATTTGATTCGGTCCACAGCACTGATGGCACGAATGCTACCTATACCACCTGCTGGTATACACCACAGTTAACATCTGTCTACTTGATTGAGTTTACTGCTGTAGCATTCGTCGAGCAAAATTCGAAAATACAAACCTGGCAAACAAACACACACACAGTCACACTATGTAGTATGTTTCTTATTCTCCCGTACAAGATAGCCCCTATTTTGATTGATATATCATACTTATATCATTCATAGCGACATATAGCCAGAGAATATGAATTTAGCTACTAACTAAATTGAAAATACATTAAAGTAGCTATTTAGAGTTGTTTAAATGATAATGTATCATTGAATGTCAAAATACGCTATTACTATTAGGCATAATGAATGTGACATTATAAGATTGACACACTTACCTTGCCTTATGTAGCGTACCGTGTTACACATTCCTCGTCGCCTTGAAATCATAAAAACTGGTATGAAATTTCCAGGCTGACCGTTTACACAGCCTCTATTGTGTGTGTAATTTTACAAGCTGATACAAAAGTTGAGACACCCTTCCTCATAGCTACCCCTGAGACTCTCATTCAGAGCTTCCCCAATCTGGTTAGGACGTTAACGTCTCGACTACACACATTGAGTGAAGGTTGCGAGTGGGACTGACAGAAACAGACAGCTGCTGAACCCCAGGTCTGACCTGGATACTTGCGGTGTTTAGTGATTTTGTTACCTAAGTTATTTTCAGACCATCATTTATTGAAGCTCTGTTGTCAACTGATTAAAACAGAATGTATAGGCATGTATATATAAACAAATGGTTGTTTAATAGTATTACTAAATATAAACAAGGCTTTATTATTTAAAATAGGGAAAATTGGGTTCTTGTTGCTGAGTTACATGTTCTACATTTAGGGGGGAGATGTACATGTTTTTCAACCGCATACAAAGTCATTTTGGTTATAGTATAGCGTGTATACCAACATGAAAATAGTCGACATTAATTCCTACGATCTGAAGTAGCCCTGATTCATTAGATTCTATTGTGAGCTCTGCTGTTTTTTAAATGAACAGATTATGGATAAACTAAACGGACGATTTTCTCTATCAACACCGATAACACAACAATGTAGTTAACGCCCCCCAAATATTATGTCAATTAAACGAAAGGAGACGGTTTGTGTGGCTAATAGTACACCATGTAACAATTTATACTAACATCGTTTCAATCACAGATCTCATACTTTGACTGTACTTCATGCATTAGTGCCATTAATGTTATAATGAGTAAAAAAAATACGTTTTTCATTAAAGACATCCTGCCGTGTTAGAGACGACACAAATTTGACATTTCAATGGCTATTTTTAACATATAGGCGACAATTGACTGCAAATTTAGATAACGTAAACATATCTGCTCTGTTACATATATTTTAAATAACACTTGTAGACATCTTGTCAAATATATTTGTGTATATTTGACAAGATACAAGATTAGAAAATTCTACACTTCTGTTTCCGTTTAAGGAAGCTAGATTTAGTGTGAAAGAATGCGGGGGAGCGGCGAACTGCATCACGGTATTCCCACTAGACTAGATTGTGTCATGCATGTGAACAGCAAGAGAACCGATCCCATTTTTCTGTAATCAAAGGAAAATATTTCTCAGCCTCAACAATAACTGATTGACTGAAACCTGACAATTGGTATTAGGACTGAAACCTAACAATTGGCATTATGACTGAAACCTGACAATTAGTATTAGTACTGATACCTAACAACTGATATTATGACTGATACCTGATTGTAGTGTGCTTATGGTTACATCTCAGCTCATCTCATCTCTCAACCTATGTCGTTAGAAACATTAGGGAGGTGCAATCTTCTTTCTTCACTCGTTTCAATCTTTATATTTTCAATGCAAGTTTCTACAATGTGTCATTAACCCACCAATTCACCTTTTTCTATGTATTTCGCTTGGTCTAGAAGCATTACTGTCTAGTGTTCTAGATTCGCACGACGAGTAGGTTTGAAGACGATCTTTTCACATAATCAAACTATTGAATGATTCAAGTATCCCGTCCATGGGATAATTCCCACATTCTGTTTGATTTGTTCATTTCACTCTTGTCCTTTCTTGTGATCTTGACAGCTTTTTTTAAGCATCGCATATCACACTGTGTTGTTTTCTGACCCTGTGCTTTTGTCAAGGTCAATTTTTTGTCACTGACAGATATAATTGATATGAACCTACAGTTGATCTCACTTTTTATTTTTCTTTAGTTCGCTTGAAAATATAATGTCTATACTGCCTCTTCTGTATACTTCGCTGTCTTTCACTGCCTATTCCAGGTTGTTTCTCGTTGCCAGTTGGCTTATCACATAATTTTATATTCTGGACAGTGCTGTAATATGCGCTATGCAGTCTTGGACGCATGTCCGCGAAAACATGATCTAACTAAAACTTTTGTTTAAGTTTGCATATTTAAGTTATGTTCTTGGTGTTTTTCTTGATTTTGTTGATTCAAAGGCTATGTCTAGTTGTGTCTTTACCAATGTTCCTGCTTTCCTATTTGTGACTTTGTCTAAGGAATTTCGTATAATACGATTCCAAATTTGTTTTAAATGACGACATTGTTGGTACACTTTGACTGCATTTGAAGATGTAGGTTCAGAAAAAAAAAATAATGATGTTTTGTTCGAGTAAAACAGTTCTAACCTTTAAAAAACTATCCAATTTGAAGGGAAATAATCTATCCTTTAAAAATACCCTTCACCTTCGACAAAAGAGTCATCTTATCCTGGGTTTCCCTTGACATCATCATTTTGCGTAATAGAATTTGTAAAAACCCCACAACACTATAATTGTTGCATTATATCGATTATATCATCGGGGTTCACGCATTTTGTGTGGAGTTGGAAGGACGGGGAGGGATGTGTGTTGTTGTGATTGCACGTAGAGATAAAAGTCACTTGCTTCTGCAGTCACCGGGCTAGAAAACATAGGTATAAATGGAGTTCCACTACTTTTTCTTTAGGCTAAAACACATAAAACGCCATTTACCTGTATCCTGACTGGGCCGGGAGTTCATATTTTGACTATTACATTGTCGTACCATGTCTTTCATGAACACGCAGCTGGAGAAGTCTCTGGAGCGAATGGTTGAATGTTACCGATGTCTGCCTGACGACAATGGGTGGGGGAAGGACGGGGGCAGAGGATCGAATTCACGGTAAGGCATATGTTGTTTTTCTGTTGGGGGTGAAATAAACAAACATAGCCACAACATCACGTAATGAACCTGCCTGTAGTTATTTGTCTATAAAAAAACACCGACTACCCCAGCACTTGAAATAAAGTCGAAGACTAGCTTTGTAGTGATGTATTTTCAATTCATTGTTTTGAAATTGTCATAGCAAAACATGTTTCCTTATTATGTTGATTTGTTAGTTCAGTATTGTTGTCCCTGATTAAGGCCTATTGGTTGTAATGTAGGTTTTGTTTGTGTTTTCGTCTCGGTGCGGTATCTGAGCAGACCCATTTTTAAATTTTTATTAAACTCAACCTTAATAAACTTTTACATTTTTGTTAATGTCTTTTTCCCATAGCAAAACATTGTGTTGTGTTGATAGATATTTAATTATTTCTTTCATTTTACTTTAGTTCTGCATCTAGAATACTTCTCGAGTATCTATTTTTTTAGACAATCTTGAATACTTATGGATACATATTCTTCTAAGAGAGATCGTTTAATACTATTCTTCAATCTCGTTTGGTGCTTAAATCATAGCTTAATAGTGTTCTTCAAATCTGACTTCATGTTGGAATCATAGCTTAAAAGTGTTCTTCTCTGTTTACATAAGAGGAGATTCACGTAGCAGGGAGCGACACGTAAATGAAGCCAAGGATAGTACAACCGCCTATAGAGCTCCGGCCCACCACCATCTGCACGGTTAACGCCATATTTAGGGCTTGCATTGGAGATATCCAATCAGGACTGACCAAGACACTATTTCTGTTTCTGTTTTTAAGAATCGACGTCACTGCACTCCGGGCATACCAAATGGTGCTCAATCTCTCTCATCAAATGGCGTATGGCATGGATGTTGATGGCCCCTGTAGCTCGCGTGGTTGTACACTCTCCTGCGCCATCCTCTCATGCGCCATACTCTTCTCGAACCTCGTTTAATGTCGAAACTTTGCAGTTTGTGGATTGCTGCTTCATCTATTGCCGTGTCCTCATCTAGCAGGCGGTCATTGATTGATTTCAAAATGTCACTTATATCCATCACTAATGTGCCCATGAAGGGAGCTTGTGAAGCCATGATTTCAGAACTTTCATTGCCCTGAACCCCAGCATGAGCAGGACAGTAGATCCATGTCAACCCCTGGAGGTTTGAGGCCTCAACAGCAGCTATCCACTCGTACCTAAGCCACCCCTTCTGTACTTTCTGAATTATGGCTTGCGTGTCTGCCACGATAACTGCTTTTGTTATATAAGTCTCAGATATCCATTTCAGTACTGAGGTCACTGCTTCCGTCTCCATTATCATACTGGAGGTTGTTGACATGTATACCCTACTGGGCTCAACAACAACCTCTCCTCTCACTCTAGCCGAGAAACCCCAGCCTGATATCCCTCTGCACAGCACTGATCCGTCGGTGTATATGACCGCATCACTCTCATGCGTGTTCTCAGTTATCAGCTGATTCACCTCGTGCTCTGCTCCCCCGTTGCTTCCGTTCTCTGCATTCCTTGCCTAAGGTTATGATGACTCTCTGGTATTCCATCATTCTATTATCAATGTGGACCCATTCTTCCTCTTTGGCTATCGTCTCAGATGGAGTGACGTATCCGATTGTTGTCTCTGTTTGTGTATCACCCATGACGCCCCTCTCTTGATTCTCGATCCCTTGATGTCTAAGATACTACTGTCCAGAGGGTACCGCGTGTCTGTGGTAACACGCATATAAGCTTTGACTTGTGCCAGTTTATGTCTGGATGTCACTGATAACAATCCCAACATGTACCGCATCATCACAATCGGGGTATCTCTAGTGCAGCCCAGAACCAGTCGCAAACCTTCATTCTGGATGCGTTCCAACCTTACACACTGTGTTCTTGGTAGTGTGAGGATGCCTAGTCCGTAATCGATGACAGACAACATGGCCTGACGAAATAGGATGAACAGGCGTTGTTCCTAGTCGGCAGCAGCCATGGTCTTGAGTGCTCCTAACCCTCTCTTACATCTTTGTACGATCTAGTCAACATGGCAATTATAGGAGAGACTGCGATCAAATGTCACTCCGAGGTATTTCAACCTGTCCCATCTGTCAATGGTGCAACCATCAAAAGCGATACCCAGGAGTTCAGCTTTTACTATGGGATTATTTAAAGAGCACCACATCATGAAGGTCTTGTTCGGATTGATCTTAGAGCTTGACACTATTCCATCTCTAAGCAACGGTCCTGGAAAAGAGAAGT
Source organism: Ariolimax columbianus (assembly GCA_036924085.1). Classification (NCBI taxonomy): domain Eukaryota; kingdom Metazoa; phylum Mollusca; class Gastropoda; order Stylommatophora; family Arionidae; genus Ariolimax; species Ariolimax columbianus. The sequence continues at coordinate 60,507,372 of JAVGWX010000008.1, forward strand.
GATTTCAGTGGGAAGGCAAACCAAGCATCTAACAAATCCAGCTAAAATCGGATGTGTAGCGCTGAAAGGCGAGGATATTGCAGCCTAGCTTTAAATTACGACGCAATGTGTTTTTTTCCAGGGCAAACGCAGAAGAAGAAGAAGAAGGAGAAGAAAAAGAAGAATAAATTCTGTAGTATTTTTCTGTTTCTTCTCCATCCTATTCTTTTTTTTTTTTTTTCTTCGACTTTCATTTTGAAAAGGTCGTTGTGACATTGCATCGTAGTTTACAGCGAGGCTGAAATATCTTCGTCTTTCGCCCGAAACTCTCGACTTCAGCTGGTTTGTTTAGGTGCTGGGTTTGCCTTCGCACGATCGACCACTCTTCTCTTTTCTAGAACAGCCGCTTGAAGTCAAACATTTGCTCGTTGTTACCAGTCATCTCATCCATTTCGCAAATAAACTTAACGGCGTGCCACAGGGTTCTCTCGTCCCAATTCAATATATCCCTCAATTGAATTTGATTGGCAATCACTTTGCTCCGTCATGAAACCGAAAAAACGTGGAAAACAAAGACAAACTACGTGTACGCTTTTTTACAGTTTGCCGAAGTCCGTTTGATTGGTTCGTGGCTTAAATAGAATGGAAAGGGAACTGATATGCCAGCTAAACAAACTCTCAGACCACCATAAAATCACCCTCCAGTGGATTCCAGCACACTGCGGCATACCTGGGAATGAATGGGCGGACAGGCTAGCCAGGGAGGGAAGACATAGAGAACAAGTCACCCACCCAGTGTCACGGCCAGAAGTCAAGGCAAACATCAAAATAAAATATAAACAACAGTGGATAGAGAGAACAAACAATAAATTCCCACAGGACCAAATCAATAGACTTAATAGGAAACAGTATACCACACTTTTTCGCCCCCAGAACAGGTCATTGCAGACTAAATGCACACATGCATAAAATGAAAGCAGCACAGATTACACAATGCACATGTCAGAGAGGACCCCAGACTCCAGAACACATCTTGCAAACATGTCCACTGCACCAAGACTCCCGTAAGAAGACCTGGCCCGAGGAGAGAAACATACAAGACAAACTGTGGGGATCCATTGAGGACCTGCAACTGACGTATCACTTCATGGATGCAGCCCACCTGGGGGCATAAAACGAGCATACGAAACCGAACCAAAGAAGAAGAGAAGAAGGTTCGTGGCTTGGGGTAAGCCTCACCACAAATTAGCAAGTAAACATTAACAAAACTAAGCTTTGATCTGGACAAGATTTTATTTGGTTTGGCTTAGCTTCGTTCGTTCTCAATCTACCGCTACCAAGCCCTAAAAGGGCTTTATTTAGCAGAATGTAGTCTAGAGAACGGAATGAGCTGTGTCGTAGTTTACAGTTTGACTGCGATATTTGTCCATTTCGGTCCGACTCATCCGACTTCAGAAGCCTTTTTTTTAGTACCGGGTTAACTTTCCCTCTTCCATCCATTCTCTTTGGCCAGTCTGCCCTGTTGCAGTCTGTTATACATGATCACTGCGTGGAGGTGTAGAAGGGTCTTGGTAGCTCTGGTTCGCTGGCCCTGATCCTAGCAGTCATCTATGGGTCGCTGACCGCTGCAGCTCATGCGCTGCTCAACGTCTTAATCCAAGATTTTATTTAAACTAAGACATGATTTACTTCTATTTTTTTCTGGACGAAGGGTGAGGTGGATGGGGGAAGGGTGGGGGGGGGGGGGGGGTCGTGGGGTGGTGCTACATATATGCCTTTCTTCTTCTTCTTCTTCTTCTTCTTCTTCTTTTTCTTCTTCTTCGTACGCTGTCAGACGTCAACTTGAATTTGTTAGAAGAAAGCAGCTGTCATCCTGAGGCTGTCGACACTGCCATAGAGCTTGTCTAGTGTTGCCACTGGTGATGGCCACATGTGCTTTCTCTGGTCCTCGTATTTTGGGCAATTTTGCAGCAGATGTTCAGCGGTCATTTTCCCTGTACCACATGTGCATTCGTCAGTGCCACGTATCTTCAGTTTATTGAATAGATAGTACCTCAGTCTGTTGTGGCCTGCGCGGAGTCCACGACCTGCTCTCTTCTGTTCAACTGGTAATAGTGCCTTTTTTAAATGTTGACATTTCTTTGCTGAATTGCTGTATTTACTTCTATAAAATAGTTTTGTGTTTATTAGTATTGGTCAACATTCATTGCCGACTTTAATCTTTAAAAATGATCATCGCTCATGTCGATTTCTTCATCTGCTGCATCTTCAATATTTGCATCGGTTGGTTCGTGATTATCCAACTCGGTGAATGTCTGTGTCTGATCCAATTCCACTTGAAGTTGTTGATCTCGCTGGCAATGCAAGAAAATGTTTTTTTTGAACTACTTTTTTCAGCTACAATCTTTTGAATCCAGGATCCTTCAATTTTGATACAGTAATAGGTCGTAATAATAGAGACTGTGTACATAATTTTAGCTCTGTAGGTTATGGGGAAGTTGGGTTAATGTGAGAGAAATGTGGATGCCCACTTAAACGGACAGTGGTAAAGTCAAGTTCATTAAGACATTGTAAAAAGTGACCTTAGCGAAAATAGGAAAGGGAAACAACCGCTTAAATAAAGCTTCTGCTTATTCAGACGCACATTGTCCTGCGTTTGTGTCCCTCATTGATTATATTGTCAAACATTTTGTTCGTTTCAATTCTTTTCCACAACACATTATTCTTCAGCGGACTACTATTATAATACGCTTGTCCTTAGAGAAGCTTATCTCGCTTCCAATCTAATTTGACAGTAATGGAATGACAAACTCGAGTGAATGTGCTGACAGCAACCAATGATTCATACCTGGCTGTTTGTATCAGGGCCAGCGAACCATAACTGACCAAGACCCTATTCCGTCTTAACGTGGCGCCTCTGGAAACAGGTTGCACTTGCCACTAGTGTAGTCTGGCCAAGGGATATGGATCGCAATGGGAATACAAACCCGGTAACAAAAAAATGTCAGCTGAAATGGGATGTGTCAGGCCATAAGACGCATATATTGCATCCTCACTGTTAACGTCGACACAAGGTCACAACGTCCTTTTCATGATGATAAAGAAGAAGAAGAAGAAAAAGAAGAATGCTATAGAGGATGTAGTCAAAGGGGAGAGTTTAGGTCAGAGAAGTGGGAATTAAGTAGTGGAAAACCAAACATTAAAATGATGCAGCAAAAACAAAAAGTGGAAAAACAACAAAATTGCAAACTAAAATGTTTTTATACAAATGTGAGAAGCATTGTAAATAAAAGAGAAGAATTGGAACTGTATGTAGAGGAAGAAAAACCAGATATAATAGGGTTAACAGAATCATGGGCATATGAGGACATTGCAGATGGTGAATTTGAAATAGAGGGATATACAATGTTAAGGAAGGATTGGGTAGTTGGAGACAAGGCTAAGGGGGGTGGTGTTTTATTATACTGTATAAATTCTGTTAATATAACTAGCAGAGAGGATTTATCATGTGGTAACAAAAATGAAAGTGTATGGGGTGAAATAGAAAGTGGGGGTGAAAAAACAGTGATTGGAGTATACTATAGATGTCCATCAAGTCAAAAGGAGGAAGATGAGGAGCTGATTAGTAGCATAGTAAAGGCAAGTGATAGGAATTTATTATTAATGGGGGATTTCAACTTTCCAGAAATAAAATGGGATATGGCAGAAGCACTTGTAGAGTCAAAACCTTTTGTTAAGTGCATAACTGAAAATTGTTTAATTCAACATGTAGTAGCAGCCACCAGAGGCAAAAACATACTCGACCTAGTTTTTACTACAGAGGAAAATATGATTGAAAACGTTACCGTAGGAGAACTGTTTGGCTCAAGTGACCATCAAATCATCCGATGGGATCTTATTGCAGGGAAAGAAGTGAACATAAACACGCGAACATATGACTACTCTAAGACAGATGTTAAGAGGATGAAAGAGGCAGCGAACCACATAATCTGGGAAGATATTGTCAGAGGAACAGATGTTGAACAGGAGTGGGTGAGTTTTAAAGCAGTTCTCGAAACGCTAAAAGAGGAATGTGTTCCATATAGGGAAGTAAACCCCAAGCGTAAAAAGTGGATCACTAAAATTGTAGTTAAATGTAGAAGAGCTAAAAATAAAGCATGGAAAAAATATATAGAGGCAGGTAAATCAAAAGAAACATATTTAAAATATTTTGACAAGCAGAACATATCTCAGAAAGCAAATAAAACAGCAAAAATAGACTTCGAAAAGAAACTTGCTCAGAGGATCAAGACTGATAGTAAAAGCTTCTTCTCTTATGTTAGAAATAAACAAAGATCAAAGGACAAAGTAGGCCCTCTCATAGACAGCACAGGAAAAAAAATAAGTGAAAATAGGGAGGCAGCAAATCTACTCAATCACTACTTTGGCACAGTGTACACAAAAGAGGACTGCTCCAAGATCCCAGAGCCTGTAGATATTTTTCAAAGAGACATGGATACAGCAGGATTAGGATCAATCTGTATTACAGAGGAAATGGTTTTTTAAAAATTGGAGGGGTTGAAAGTGGATAAATGTCCAGGTCAAGATGGTATTCATCCAAAATTGCTGTTTGAAATTAGAGACCAATTAGCAAAACCATTGGCTATATTATGTTCTCAATCACGTGCACAAGGGATTGTTCCACGGGATTGGAAAGATGCGGGAGTGATCCCCTTATTCAAAAAGGGAAAAAAGGCAGATCCAGCAAACTATAGACCTGTGAGCTTAACGAGCATAGTCTGTAAATTGTTAGAGTCAATAATCAAAGAAAACATTGTAATGGATTTGGACAAATTTAATCTAATTAGAAATAGTCAGCATGGGTTTACCAGAGGGAGATCATGCTTAACAAATCTATTAGAATTCATGGAGGAGGTTACCAAAATGTTAGATAAAGGGGAGCCAGTGGATGTTGTTTATCTGGATTTTGCAAAGGCCTTTGATAGAGTACCTCATCAAAGATTATTTCGAAAATTAAAATCACATGGAATAGGTGGGGAAGTTGCCAAATGGATTGAAAATTGGTTAACGGGAAGAAGGCAAAGGGTGGGTATAAATAAGGAGTATTCTGAGTGGTGTGAAGTGAAAAGTGGAGTGCCACAGGGCTCGGTTTTGGGACCAATTTTATTCTTGATATATATAAATGATTTGGACATAGGTATGGGATCCATTATTGCAAAATTTGCTGATGACACAAAACTATGCAGTAGTGTCTCATCTAAAGCAGAAGTGGATATATTGAGGTCGGATTTAGATAAAATTCGAGAAGGGTCTGTAAGCTGGCAAATTGAGTTTAATGTAGATAAATGTACAGTCATGCACATGGGTAGATCCAATATGGAACATAATTACAGAATGGGAGAGAACAATATTAGAAAGATAGATAAAGAAAGGGACTTAGGGGTTATAATAGATCATACATGTAAGGTGAGGGAGCAAGTTCAGGAAGCAGTAAAAAAGGCAAATGCAATGTTAGGGATGATAAAAAGAAATATTAAACATAGGAGCAAGGAAGTGATAGTCAAACTGTATAAAGCATTAGTTAGAACTAGATTGGAGTACTGTGTACAGGTGTGGAGTCCTTATCAGAGAGGGGATATAGACATGCTGGAGAGAATACAAAAAAGAGCGACAAAGCTGATAGTGGGATTCCAGAGTTACAGTTATGAAGAAAGATTAAAAAGAACTGGCCTTCAGTGTCTAGAAGAGAGAAGAATTCGTGGTGACTTAATACAGGTGTATAAGATGATCAGAGGAATGGATAAAGTGGACTATAACAAGTTTTTTAAAGTACAACCACCAACAAGGACAAGAGGGCACAGCTACAAGTTGACTAAGGAGAGATCCAGATTAGATATTAGGAAGTATTTCTTTAGCCAGAGAGTAGTGAATGCTTGGAATGCATTGCCAAGTGAGGTGGTGGAGGCTGGGACGGTCAATGCATTTAAGAACAGATTGGATGCGTACAGCTTCTAGAGGAAGGTGTTGTAAATGGAACTGGTTGTATACAGATTCTGCAGAGTCTTCTAAACCAGTATAAAGACGTTAAGTTAAGTTAAGTTAGAAGAAGAAGAAGAAGAAGAAGAAGAAGAAGAAGAAGAAGAAGAAGAAGAAGAAGAAGAAGAAGAAGAAGAAAAAGAAGAAGAAGAAAAAGATTGGCAAATTTAGTCTGGAAATACGTTGAAGTTTTGAAATGTGAAACTTCGACGAGACGCGTCAGCTGGATAATGGATAGCTTAGGGGCATCTATAATTGGAGACCAGCTGTTAATATCAAATAAACGACCGTAAATCAGCAATCAGCTTCATGGAATCCAAAAGGAGACAACCCCTCCATCACGCAAAGACACAGCAGGCCAATCACATGTTTACTACCCACCCAATTACAAATGCTTTGCTACAACGCTACTCTCACTAACAACAGAACCAAAAGCTCACAACTTCTGTGATCTGACACTCTTCTGGTAATCTGGTCTAACTAAAACCAACCCCATCCACCCGCCTACAACTTCTGTGATCTGACACTCTTCTGGTAATCTGGTCTCACTAAGAACAACCACATTAACCCGCCCACAACTTCTGTGATCTGACCCTCTCCTGCTAATCTGGTCTAACTAAAACCAACCCCATCCACCCGCCTACAACTTCTGTGATCTGACCCTCTCCTGGTAATCTGGTCTGACTAAGACTAACCACATCCACCCGCCTACAACTTCTGTGATCTGACCCTCTCCTGGTAATCTGGTCACACTAGGACCAACCACATCCACCCGAATACAACTTCTGTGATCTGACCCTCTCCTGGTAATCTGGTCTCACTAGGATCAATCACATCCACCCGCCCCCAACTTCCGTGATCTGACCCTCTCCTGGTAATCTGGTCTAACTAGGACCAACCACATCCACCCGCCTACAACTTCTGTGATCTGACCCTCTCCTGGTAATCTGATCTCACTAGGACCAACCACATCCACCCGCCCACAACTTCTGTGATCTGACCTTCTTCTGGTAATCTGGTCTAACTAAGACCAACCCCATCCACCCGCCTACAACTTCTGTGATATGACCCTCTTCTGATAATCTGGTATAACTAAGACCAACCCCATCCACCCGCCCACAACTTCTGTGATCTGACCCTCTCCTGATAATCTGGTCTAACTAAGACCAACCCCATCCATCCGCCTACAACTTCTCTGATCTGACCCTCTTCTGGTAATCTGGTCTAACTGAGACCAACCCCATCCACCCGCCTACAACTTCTGTGATCTCACCCTCTCCTGGTAATCTGGTCTAACTAAGACCAACCCCACCCACCCGCCTACAACTTCTGTGATCTGACGATCTCCTGGTAATCTGGTCTGACTAAGACCAACCACATCCACCCACCCCCAACTTCTGTGATCTGACTCTCTCCTGGTAATCTGGTCTGACTAAGACCAACCCCATCCACCCGCCTACAACTTCTGTGATCTGACCCTCTCCTGGTAATCTGGTCTCACTAGGACCAACCACATCCACCCGCCCACAGCTTCTGTGAACTGACACTCTCTTGGTAATCTGGTCTAACTAAGACCAACCCCACCCACCCGCCTACAACTTCTGTGATCTGACTCTCTCCTGGTAATCTGGTCTGACTAAGACCAACCACATCCACACGCCCACAACTTCTGTGATCTGACTCTCTCCTGGTAATCTGGTCTGACTAAGACCAACCCCATCCACCCGCCTACAACTTCTGTGATCTGACCCTCTCCTGGTAATCTGGTCTAACTAAGACCAACTACATCCACCTTGTAGCGCGCCAGTTCTCTAGAAACTAGTGCCGTTCTCCTTTCGGGTCTATCAACCATGGACATTTATAATGGGAAACGACGCTCTCATCATGGTCCATTCACAAACTAGTATGGGTAAATCAAAACGACGTTATCATTGCATGCAGCCTGGGACTCAGTCATGAATCGTTTGCTTGGACGATTGTCACCATAGGCCTTTGTGGTCAAAGAAATAACCAACCTTCTCCCTATTGCTATACGTGATGATCTCTGAATGTCATGTGTTCTGTTACTGTGTACACGTAAATGTAAATTCAGGAACTTCTTTAAAACAATGTACACCAGCAACCACACCACAATGGGATCAGATCTCAAAGCACTGTACACCAGCAACCATAACTCAATGGGATCAGATCTGAATACACTGTACACCAGTAAACACAACACAATGGGGTCAGATCTGAATACACTGTACACCAGCAACCATAACTCAATGGGATCACATCTGAATGCACTGTACACCAGTAAACACAACACAATGGGGTCAGATCTGAATACACTGTACACCAGGAAACACAATACAATGGGGTCAGATCTAAATACACTGTACACCAGGAAACACAACACAATGGGGTCAGATCTGAATACACTGTACACCAGGAAACACAACACAATGGGGTCAGATCTGAATACACTGTACACCAGGAAACACAACACAATGGGATTAGATCTGAATACACTGTACACCAGGAAACACAACACAATAGGGTCAGATCTGAATACACTGTACACCAGGAAACACAACACAATGCGGTCAGATCTGAATACACTGTACACCAAAAAACACAACACAATGGGGTCAGATCTAAAAACACTGTACACCAGGAAACACAACACAATGGGGTCAGATCTAAAAACACTGTACACCAGGAAACACAACACAATGGGGTCAGATCTGAATACACTGTACACCAGGAAACACAACACAATGGGGTCAGATCTGAATACACTGTATACCAGGAAACGCAATACAATGGGGTCAGATCTGAATACACTGTACACCAGGAAACACAACACAATGGGATCAGATCTGACTACACTGTACACCAGGAAACACAACTCAATGGGGTCAGATCTGAATACACTGTACACCAGGAAACACAACACAATGGGGTCAGATCTGAATACACTGTGCACCAAAAAAACACAACACAATGGGGTCAGATCTGAAAACACTGTACACCAGGAAACATAACACAATGGGGTCAGATCTGAATACACTGTACACCAGGAAACACAACACAATGGGGTCAGATCTGAATACACTGTACACCAGGAAACACAACACAATGGGGTCAGATCTGAATACACTGTACACCAGGAAACACAACACAATGGGGTCAGATCTGAATACACTGTACACCAGGAAACACAACACAATGGGGTCAGATCTGAATACACTGTACACCAGGAAACACAACACAATGGGATCAGATCAAAAACCACTGTACTTCATGGGCAATCTCCTAAAAAAATAACCCATTGGACATTAAATAGCATCGGAATGCTGACAGTTCTTAGAAACCGTATTTGATTCAATCTGTTGATTTAACGGAGTAAAATTGAGCACAAGCTCACAGGTAATGCACAAAATGAATGTATAACACACATACTCTGACATAAACAGCTCGACTCTTTTTATTTAAGTTATGGGACTGTTCCTACTGACTGGAGATGTAAGCGGTTGCGAGACTATGGAGCCCTGGAGCGAAAATGCTCTGTATAAATCAGTGGTCGTTGTTATTTGTTTTATGTTTGTGCACAGTAAATTGTTTGTTTTCATTGACTGATCTGCGTTTGGCGATTAGATAACAGCGTTGGTGAGTCTATCCGACCATAGGGATATCGTATAGATATAGATCTGTGTAATGGCGAGAGTCTATCCGACTATAGGGATATCGAATAGACTTAGATCTGTGTAATGGCGAGAGTCTATCCGACCATAGGGATATCGTATAGACTTAGATCTGTGTGATGGCGAGAGTCTATCCGACCATAGGGATATCGTATAGACTTAGATCTGTGTAATGGCGAGAGTTGAACTAATATGTCTGAGGAATTTGAGTGGTAAACCTCAGTTTTGTAACCATTCTTCCAAAACACGTTAGTTTTCTGGAAGCTGCCAGTAGTCATGGAAGCAACTTGTTCAGATAGCTTGCCGGCTGCGTATATGGTCAGATCTACAACGGTATCTAGTCCACAGATTTATCATTGCGCTCCCAGCAATGCTTAACCCTACGAGTATCTTAACAAATTCTGACTCAAACAGGAGCGTCATATCCTGCAAAGATGGACTGTTTGTCATTTTTTTTCAGGTCAGGGACCGGAGACCCGATTGGTCATGGGCCGCAGGTTACATTCTTCAGCAGTTAATTTTTTCAGATAGTAACAATAAAACATGGGTGGTCTTAATGTATAACTAGCACAGTTTTTAAAAAAAAAATATATATATATATATATATATATATATATGGATGGATGAATGGACGATAATCAGGCAGACAGACAGATAGGCAGGGAGGCAGGCAGGCAGACAGACAGACATAAAGATAGATAGATAGTAATCTTGTTGTTATTATTGATCATCTTCCCTGAGCGATTAGCTTTTAGGGGGGGGGGGGGATTCAAATTAAATGTATCTCTTTCCAGACCACCGAGAGTAGTGTAGTGCATTGGACTGTGTGCAGCGTTGAGTGTCGAGCTAAAACAATTCTAAGTTGTCCTGGCTGGTTTGTGTTCTCCATCAATATACGATGCCGTTTCCGTCAGTTCCGTTGTGTTTTGGTTTTTGTAAAACGACACGGGACACGATTCACGAAGAGCAGTGTCGAGTTGGGCACTCTAAACTGAGTAGCTTTCACCCAGTGCCGTGCAATGCTTTGAGTTGAGCACACTTAGCGCTGTGAAATGCTGAGTTGGGCACTTTCAGCGCAGTACAATGCTGAGTTTGGCACCCTGAGCACGGTGTAATGCTGAGTAACTTACACCCGGTGCAGTGTCTTGCAAAGCTGGTACCGAAGCCGTGGTGATCTACCATCTCCATCAACAAACATGGCCTTGAAAGAGTCTCCTGTTCGTCAGTTTCACCGTGTTTACGTTTTGCAAAAGAGTCTGGACACGCTCCTGTCAGTGTGCTGTCGGGTTGGGCGCCCTCCGTCCAGTTGAATTGAAAACATGCGTGAATATCCATAATATTTACTAAACCGTATTATTCTATATAAGACCTGAGACACACACTTTAATGATTCCTTTAGAACGAACAAGCTTCGGAAGTTGGTACTGAGTTTTGGGAATGCAGGTCAGATATTTTCGACTTGTGGGAGTGGATACGACTGGGTGTGCGTTACCTATCGCTGGTGTAGATGAATCCAGAAATAGTACTTCATCCTCTGACTGAGTTGCTCCTCCTCTGCAATGGGGTGGTAACGTCTTTTCTAATATTCCCATGACTCGTTGTTTCTAAAGAATGGGAATGATGGCCCCATGCCTAACCGTGCTTAGTCACCTCTTACAATATGTCTGGTATGTTACAGTGCTACTGATTCTTTAAACATATGTCGGGGCTCGATAACGCAATAATGCATCTAGAAAAGGAGAAAACTGAATTTTGAATTCAACCTGGCTGGCTGGCTAAGAAAATCTAACTGGAGTAAATGACCTGCCTAAGACGGATGTGTTGTAAGGAACATAGGTCACATCCGATCTGTTCATCACTGCAAAGCGGAGCATACGATAAACAATTTGAGATCAAATAATAATAATAAAACTCTGTATGCATTTAAACAAGATAGATAACTAACAAATTAAACGTATATTCTAAAATGACAAGTCCGGTATTGCATATCTGGATTACTTATTAGTTAAATCAAATAATACGTATCTTTACCTTACTTACAAGCTCTATATTATCCTTCCACTGATGTCGTGATGGGTAGCAGAGAGCTGTAGGTGACGTACTAGGGTTAGATGTGTTGATGTTGTTGTGGTGGGCCTATGGTGGCATAGGATGCATGTGATGTTATCTATCCACTCTTGTGTTATGACCCCAAATCTCTGCTGTTTTATGTTTCCAATTGCAGTCGATCGGGTTTCATTCTCAGTAGTTTGCCAAACCACTGTTCTTTCTATTTATTTTTGATATCTGATATCGTCCTGATATCGTAATTTCTCATTTTGTCTCTTCTGGTTAGGCTGATAACTTTTCTCAGGCATCTCATTTCACTGGTTGCAATTTTTCTTTTCTGTGCGATGGACAGAGGCCACGTTTGACAGTGATAACACAGATTAGATAAGACAATAGTGGTTATCAGCTGATGTTCTGATGTTTGAGTAGTGGTGAAAGATGTTACGTCCCTGTCTTTGTTTTGTTTACATGTTATTTCGATTTCTCTGTCCAATCGCCCGTCCTCAGCGAAAATGCTTCCCAGGTATTTACTCTTGCGCCCGTTTGAGCCTGCTGTTGTTTACGTGTATGTTCATTATAATATTTATCACCACATATAAACATGAATTCCATAAACATACACAATACTTCACACACTTTATCATGAAATTGTTCATAGAGCAGAACACCCATTTATAAATATAAACGTGGTTGGTTCTGTTCTGTAAAGAGTCGTCATTATTGCACATCGGGCAGATCTATAGGTGCTAGGCTGTTCTCAGCAAATGACGGAGAATGTAGATAGTGATAGTTTGCTGATTGCACACTCTCCTGTTTCGTCCTCTCGTGAGCTCCTCTCTGTATGACCCTGCGTACGATTTCAATATCATTATTATTCCATATTATTATTTCGAAAGACTGCTTTTTTGTATTTCTATCAGGTTTAGGTTGAAAAGGGAACCAACATTACACAAGCTGTCTGTATGTCTCTTCCCACAAAGTGTATAACTACACTAGCTAGAACATGCTGGCCTTGTAGTTATTATTTGATGTCCATATCTTCGAATTTAATAACCTCGCGCATCAATCGTTACGTACCTCGTATTTCTGTCACTCCACGCGTTTCTATTGTTACGTTCTTCGTGTTTCTGTCACTACACACCTCGTGTTTCTGCAACTACACACCTCATGTTTCTGCCACTATACACGTCACGCCCCATCACACGAACAAAGATCACTTGCTCTGAATGACGTGATGTACAAAGATAACGAATCTTCTTCTCCACCTCTCCCCACCTCTGATTAGATGTGTGTGTACCGTTTTTAGTTGGTGTAATAGACCGTGTACACACTTAAGATCCAGTGGATCGGTGGTTCTCAGCCTGTTTTGCTACATTCCCCCTTTTCACATTTGTTCCGAATTGCATTGCCCTCTATCCGAAGATAGTCTAACTCAAAAGGTGTATTTCAAATTTCTCTTTCATTTCGTGTTGACGCTTCGCTATGGACATCTTTTTGTTTTTCTCGACAGAGACAAATTCCTCAGTTGATATTGTATCATAATTTCTTATAGCGATTTCTGATCTTTAAATAATAATTTAATTTTACACGTGAAAATAATGCTGCATGTTCAAGAATCGATATAATAAACGATCAATTAACTGAACTGTATGTCGACGATTCAATTCAGAACAAACTAGAATTTTACAGATTTTACGCAATCTACAGACCACCACATTTCGCTGAATAGTGGTCCAATTCTCACTCCACATACCCCCCCCACCCCCACCCCCCACCCCGCCTCCCCTAAACACCCCCCCCCCCCTTCAAAAAAACAAAAAAACAAAAAAAATTCATCTCAGAGGAGGAATGTGTTTCAGTTATTGAGAATCCCTGCAGTAGATCATTGCAAATTCGGAAGTATGTCACATTCGCACACAAAGTGTACTTATCATAATAAAAAAAGGCGACGCCTGTTTAATCCTCAACGTTTGACAGCTCCTGTCAAAAATGTTTCACCCTAGGGACAGCATCCAGCCACCTTGGCAAGGGTGAGGTGTAGAAGTTGGGACGAAGCCACAAATCGGTGAATAAGCTGGCAACAGTCATTGGTGCATAGCTCACTGCTTTCATCAGAGTCCGTGAACCAGAGCTGACCGAGAATTTATTCCACCTTCAAGCGGCGGCCTTGGAAACAGGTTGCACTAACGTAGTCTGGCTAAAGGAAAATTGATCGCAGTTGGAAGGCATACTAAGTACCTAAATAAGCCAATTATTTTGAATGTGTAAGGCCGAAAGGCACAGATGTCCCAGCCTCGCTGTAAGCTGCGACACAACACAACAGCGTCCTTTACATGGCGAACGCTGATGAAGAGGAAGCAGAAGAATACGTAAAAGAAGAAGAAAATGAAGAAGAAGAAGAAAGAGAGGACAAAAGAAGGAGAAGAAGAAGTAGAAGAAGACTAAGAAAAAGAAGAAGAAGTAAAAGCAGATGAAGAAGAAGAAGAAGCAGAAGAAGAAGAAGAAGAAGAAGGAGATAGAAAAAAAGAAGAAGTAAGAGAAGAAGAAAAAGAAGTAGTACAAGAAAAAGAAGAAGAAAAAGAAGAAGACGACGAAAAAAAATCAGAAAAAGAAGAAGACGAAGAAGAAGAAGACAAAGAAGAAGAAGGGATTGTTTCATTGTTGTTCAAAAATCATCTTTACTTAAACACATTATTTCTTGTAGCCAGCGCTTGTTTCATCTAGCGATCAGCTGTGAGTTTTTGGGCGTGTAATAGACAGAAGAGTTTGTACAAGGATAAAGACTTTTCCACTAAGCTAAGCCGTATTTTGTTCTTCTCTACCTAGCGCGTGGAGGAATGAGCAATAATAAAGACGATTACATAGGTCAGTGCATGGTGCTGGCAGCCTCATAATGTAATGCCTACAGGTACCATCATTGAAAGAGCACTTGAGTATTTTTAAACAGATTTACTGTACGATACCAGTTACATGGGTGACTCTACGCTTGGTGAATCAAGCGAAAGGTTGTATGGGCTAGTATTATTTCCTGTAGCACCCTACAGTCCAGTACTACTTGACACACTAGGCCTACAAAAACGGTGTGCGGAAAAAAATTTTACTTTTTGAACGGAGTCACTCCCGACAGCCATTTTAAACTGCTGAATACATACTCCATTTATACACGATATTTTGCCGGTTAAAGTATCGTATGTTCGATTACAAATGGTTTCTGAACAGTTTTGATTTTGTATACGCCGTTTGGAGCAAGCCGACTTTTTACCGAAAAGGGAAGTAGGTTGTTGGGAAAGATCTTTATCGAGTAGATCTGTTAATTAATTATTTTTTTTAAATGAAAGAACTACGTTTGAATTGGAAACTAACAGTCGATATTGTAAAAACAGTATCGATACGTTGTTGTGGTTCTCATGGTTTTCAATTGAAGCGACTAGGCCTAGTGGTCGAGCCCAAATTTTTTCCGAGATTTTCATAAATTTTCAACTTCATCTTTTTGTATCTCAAAAACTAACAAACACACAACAAAAACAATAACACCCACATGTTCGTTATGCTATTGTGTGTCTATACGCAAGAAAATCATATTTATTGACAAACAAACATAAAAGTTACACATTTTGAAAGACGACTACCAAGCGACAAATTCAGAAAATTAATTAGGTCAAATTTTTTTCAACAAAAATGCGGCATGAAGAAGGATAGACACGTGTATTAAAAGAGCCCCTGGAAACAGACTGTTCTTACATCAGCCTTGCCATCGAGGCGGTAATCAACATTCCTGAGCATTTTGAGGAGCCTTATATTTGCGCTACAACTAGGGTGGCCTAATCCAAGATTGTTCTGCATGCCTCTGTTCTGCGCACACCTGTTCTGTACACCCCTGATCTGTACGCCCCTGTTTTGTACGTTGTGCAACCATGTTCTGTTGGACCCTGTCCCTGTTCGTCCGAGTTATTTATGCCCCCTTTATTTAAGAAGAGCCACTAACACCCGCTGCCAAAGACAATCCACCATGACTTATGACGTTAGTACCAGTAGCTTCAAAAATAGAGCAACAAACCAACAAATCAACAACGAGATAAGAAGAAGAAACCGTTTCTGTATACCTTTAACTTTAGAGACACGGTTGTGCAGTATAACTTGATCTATGTAGGGAACACCAACAATTACAGGCGTTAAGCGAAAACTTAAGGAAATTACTAAATGAATATTTCACGTGCTTGGCAACAGAGAGTGAAAAAAATTGTATGTTCCACCGTCAATGCAACAAGAAAATCCAAGCACGTATGAGCCCTATACCAGTTATCGCAGAATCAACAATATGGCACAAACATCCACTAGATTTGCTCGAATAGATACGAAATAGTCAATGACTAGCATGAGATGTAAGGAGTTTTAACAGTCATATACGAAGTTTAGATCCGAAATAAATGCCAGAAAGGTCCGCGGGACATAATTCCCCTTGGACATCTTCATAGTGTCCCTGACTTTCCATGTGTGACTGACATAGTGTAAAACATTGAAAAAAGAGACAGTCGGTAAGATATCAACTTGCAGTAATGTTGGATGAATCCTTTCGTAGCCAATCAAATTTTGCAAAGATATCAAGCAAAGCATGACATCACTGCAAAAGATAGCAACATTGAAGTAGACAGAGAGAAACAACAAAGTGTTCGTGTGGAACGACAAAATACAGAGCGAGATGGTGCCATGCCCGAAGTTATGGAGGCACCAATCACATACAAAGAACTGGAGTTTGCAATATCCAAACTGAAAATGAGAAAGTCGACAGGAACAGACGGAGTGTCCAATGAGATGATCAAGAGCTTGGGAACAGCAGCAAAAACAAAGCTGCTTCAGATCTTCAACATTTGTTGGACATCAGGTACAGTCCCACAGACCTGGAGAGAAGCAATCATGATACCACTCTCAAAACCAGGGAAAGACAGTTCCATGGCATCCAGTTATAGACCAATCAGCCTCACAAGCTGCATATGTAAAACAATGGAACGTATCATCAACCTAAGGCTCCAGTGGTATCTTGAGAGCCAAAACCTTCTTGTGCCACAACAGGCAGGATTTAGGAAATGCAACTCCACTGAAGACCAGGCAACATACCTCTCACAAGAGATCGAGGACGCATTCCAGGACAAGAAATTAGTATTAGCAGCATGGATAGACGTGAGGAAAGCTTTTGATAAAGTTTGGAAAGAAGGACTTTTAAAGAAACTGAGAAATAATGGAGTGATGGGTAGGATGTACAAATGGATAAAAGCATACTTACATAACAGAAGAGCCAGAGTCCAACTAGATGGTCTCAAGACTAAGAAAATTCTACTGCGTCATGGTGTGCCTCGGGAAGGGGTTCTTTCCCCTACATTTTTCATAGTCTTCATCAATGACTTGATTGCTGAGCTACCACAAGGAACAAAAGTTGCAATGTATGCAGATGACTTGGTAATATGGTGTGTAAATGAGCAAGCAACAGTGGCCACCAGAATGCTGCAAAGAACTATTGATGCCTTGACCTCATGGACAAACAGATGGTGTGTAAACATTAACACCGAAAAATGTAGCACTACGCTTTTCACCCTCTCCCCAAAACAAAAAGCTGGAGTTATCAAGATAAATGAAGAACACCTCAAAGAAGATAAACAACCCACCTATCTTGGAGTTACATTTGATGATAGGTTGACATGGAGGGAACACGCCAACAAGGCAGCCAAAAAAGCCAGGAGGAAGTTAGCCATCCTGAGAAAATTAAGTGGAACCACATGGGGTGCTAGTGGAAAAATACTTAACAAAGTTTACCAACAAGGTATACGGCCACATCTGGAATATGGGTCAGCAGCGTGGTGCCCCGCAGCAAACACTACCCTAAAAGAGGTGGATAAGGTGCAAAATCAGGCACTTAGGGTCATTACAGGAGCAATGAAATCAACACATATTGTGGAGATGGAGAAAATGGGAAGGATACAAGCACTAAGAGAGCGCAGAGACACAAAGGTATTAACACAGGCAGAAAAGTTCCACTGCATGGCGAGCCATCCAATGAAAGACAGATTTCAAAATTTAGCAATGGGAAGACTGAAAAGAAGTAGTTTTGTGCATCAGGGGAAACGACTTCGCAGGCAAATTATGGATCTACCTGAAGTTGACATCCCCCTAAAGTCTGTGCCAGAACAAGCCCCTTGGAGAGAGGAGCACGGACTGTCAGTATGCATTCAAACAAAAGTGAAAGGAATATTAGACAAGGATGAACAGAACAGTGTGCAACGTAGGATAGTGATCCTCAATTTCCTGGATGAAGAATACCCACAAGACCTCTGGATCAGAGTATGCACAGATGGGTCAGCACAGAATGCAGTAAAGAATGGTGGAGCGGGAGTGTACATAGAATACCCAAACAACATTAGGGATACAGTCAAAGTACCAACTGGGAAATTCTGTCATATATATGATGCAGAAATACAGGTAATCAAGGTGGCAACTGAGAAACTGTTGAACACCAATGTCGGTCCACAACCTGTAGTATTTCTTACAGATGCACAATCAGCACTCCAAGCACTTAAATTTGAGAAACTGCCAGATCTACAGGCTCTACTGTCTGAACTGAGCAACCAGCGCAAGATTGTCATGCAGTGGATACCTTCTCATTGTGGAATACCAGGAAACAAGAGAGCAGATCGACTGGCAAAGGAGGGTGCTGCAGACGAGCAACGAGATGTGCCAGTTACATACCAACAGAAGATAAGGATGATCAAATCAATTAGAAAGCCACCAACAGTAACACCAGATGATTACCATAACATGAACAGACAAGAGCAAACTGTTGTGTTGCGCCTTAGAACAGGACACAACCGACTCCGCAGCCACATGTACACAAAAATGAAGATTGGCAACTCAGCCATGTGTACATGCGGACAGGCGCCCCAGACAGCAGAGCACATACTGCAAAACTGCCCCGAATATGATATACAGAGAAAATCTCACTGGCCCATAGAAACAACACTGGAAGAGAAACTTTATGGATCTGTGTGTGAACTACAAAAGACAGTGAAGTTTATACAAGAGACAACATTGCAGATATAGACAATATTTTAAAGAGAACGAAAGAAGAAGAAAAATGACATCACTCAAATTAATGGTACTGTAAGCCTTGTAAGGCATTCAGCTCTCAAAGCGTTGAGCGAAAACGGCGTGGGTCCCACATGTCTCAAGCGATTCCCGGTTTCAAAACAGGTGGGATCAGAGTGCCTGCATCCTGAAATACCTCCAATCGTCTTGATTTATGTCTTGCCACTGGTCCAAGGTAGCTCGTTACCACAAAGTGAGGTTGATGACCAGCGCAGCTTCTTTCTCACTCACTATAATCCAAATACAGTGCAAGTTACATCATCAAGACAAAACCGTCTTTTTGTGTTGCTATCAACCCTCACCCTCTTCCCACCAGAATCATACATGCTTCAGCTTATATCTATAAAAATGCAATGTGCACTGTGGAATCCTTGGAAACGAGAAAATAGATGTATAGCAAAAACTGGAAGTGTTGGCACGCAGACTCGCCATCGATATAACTATAAAGAAGCAAAGACACCAATCATACGATCCAATACTTATGGGAGAGACCAGTACAAAGAATGTAAGCCATAAAATGACAACATAGACAAACCTAGCAGAAACGGGCAGACAAAGATCTTCAGACTCAGAACTGGACATTTCAGACTCATAGCCTACCTCAACAGAATAGGTCTCAGACGCACAGTCACGTGCGATTGTTGAGCACCCAATCAAACACCATAACATATCCTGCAGGAATGCCCAACTTGTACAGACCAAAGAGATGCAGTCCGGCCTGCGGGAGCGACCATGCTCAACAATCTGTAGGGGACCGGCGAAGACCTGAAACGCAGACACCTCACTGGACTAGAAGCATAGCATCAGTTGATGGAAGAAAAAGAAAAAAAATGGATTCGTGTTCTCGAAACATGAAGATCGCACCTATACTGAACGTAAACCCATTTACAAACGGAATGCTAGTCTGATTCATTGGACCAATAGGTGTGTCACAGAACCCCATTCTTTGTTGTTCCTAATGGTTAGCTTCTTCCATGCAAGGAAACCAAATAAGTTAGCGAGTCTCTGAGAGTAGCATAGCATTGGTGAGAACGAACAGATCAGCAATCGACTCAATGCTCCGGTCAAGGTACAAGAAACAACGATGCGTGTTCCTTTATGATCATGTTACCTTCAAACGACATAAAAAATGGACTCATAACTAGACCAGAGATTCGGAATTCAATGAATAATTGTTTAAATCAGACACATAAGTAAACTTGAGTGTACTTCCAGTTACAAGTCGTCAAGGAAGAATAGATTTAGCATATGGTTAATGCTTCCATCATGGCGATGTGAAATCAGATCGTTAGACAGTGAATTCGCAAAT
Source organism: Ariolimax columbianus (assembly GCA_036924085.1). Lineage (NCBI taxonomy): Eukaryota > Metazoa > Mollusca > Gastropoda > Stylommatophora > Arionidae > Ariolimax > Ariolimax columbianus. The sequence goes on from JAVGWX010000008.1 coordinate 60,527,568, forward strand.
GCCAACTTTACTAGTCTGATTGTGGGAACTCCGGAGTTCTTGCAGTTTCAGATGAGAAGAGAGCTAGCTAGGAACGGATAGATAGATAGAGAAAGAGAGAGAGATAGAGAGAGAGATGGAGAGAGGTGGGGGAGAGGTGTGTGTGTGTGAAAATTTGATCTAGTGTATCGTACACAGTGACAATGCGGTAGGAGCAGCTGTTTTCGCAGGTATCTTCTTCTTCTTCTGCGTTCGTTCTCTATCTCCCGCTACCAAGCCCTGAACAGAGCTTTGCAAGTAGCAGGATGTAGTCCGGAGAACGGATTTGTGTTGTGTCGCTAGTTTACAGTTTGACTGCGATATTTGCACCTTTCGGTCCGACACATCCGTCTTCGGCAGATGCATTTCTCTAAATTTTGGGAACATGATCAGGAGGTACTCCACTGATTCTTCGTGGTGGCAACAATCTGCAATCGGGTTCATGCAGTGGGTCTATCACCCCAGAAGAAGAAGAAAATGCAGAAGAAGAAGAAGAAGAAGAAGAAGTAGAAGAAGAAGAAGAAGAAGAAGAAGAAGAAGAAGAAGAAGAAGAAGAAGAAGAAGAAGAAGAAGCATATTCTTGACATCGTTGAGCGCCGAGAACTCAAAGAGAAGTTGATCAATGGTTTTGTAGTGGTGTGTACATAACGCTTGCACCCTGAGATGTGCTTGGATTATGTTTAGCTGCTTGTTGAGTGGGATGTGTTGGGTTCACAGCTTGACAAGGGTGCTGTGATCCTTGTTTGTGAGTTGGTTGTTTAATGATGTCACCTGGACATTGACGTTTGACCTCATCCATATCACTGGACATAGATGCTTTGTTTTCTTTTTCTTTTTGTTCATACTTTCGCCCGACTAAATACTCACCCATTCAACTCAATAATTACATATCCAACTAAATAATAAGAAATCCAACTATGTAATCACATTTCTAACTATATAATCGCATATCCAACATCATATTCCCATTTCCAACTTTATTATCACAAATCTAATTATATAATCATTCTTCTAACTATATAATTACACATCCAGCTATATAATCACATATCGAACTACTCGTATATCATCACACACCCAACTATATAATCACATATCCAACTACTCGTATATCATCACACATCCAACTATATAATAACATATCCAACTACTCGTATATCATCACACATCCAACTATACAATCACATATCCAACTACTCGTATATCATCACACATCCAACTATATAATCACATATCCAACTATATAATCACATACCAAACTATATATTCACATATCCAACTATATATCACATATCCAACTATATATCACACATCCAACTATACAATCACATATCCAACTACTCGTATATCATCACACATCCAACTATATAATCACATACCCAACTATATATTCACATATCCAACTATATATCACATACCCAACTACATAATCACATACCCAACTATATAATCCCTTATTCAACTATATAAGCACATGTCTAGCTATACTTGGAATACTTAGAAGCACGGTATTGAAACAGGCATGCTGTTAATGCCTGTTGCCAGTTAGCCAAAGGCTATATAATGCTTTGGCGTAGTCTTTATCCCTGCTTCGTGTGAGGGGGAGGAGGAGAAAGACAACAATTACTGACGATTCTACACTTCAACAAGATATTTAATTGGAACAAAAAGAGACGCATCAGTCTACCAGGGAGTTTACACAAGCAACGACATATCTGATGTATACAAGTATAGAAACGTTTATTGGTACGGCGACAGTTTCAGACCTATTGTATTAGCTTTGCGCCTGTCATGACGTCTAGCATCAATGGAGAGAGAAGTTTTTAAGTGTCCGGACTGACGTCATCATAATGTTCGTGTAATTTTTTATTGACGTGCGTGCAGAATTGTTCTCGTCCAACCGCCGGACTAGATTTCCGTCTGCATGATCATAACTTTGAATCCAAAGCTGGCACGGAAGCTGTCTTTGTTGCATGATAGTTTGGTGTTGCGACATTTTTTGTGTAGTTTAATATGCATTCGAATAAGCAGAGATTTAAGGGCTTTTGTTACTAAATTTGAACATTTTGTGTTTCAGAAAAAATTGCTCGTAGATTGGAGCAAAGGAAAGAGCGGAGGACAGCGGGTAGTTGGAAGAATTTATACTCTGAGAGTGGCAAAAATATGTAAGATTGATTGCCCGTATAAAGTGCTGCATATCCTCTCGTAGGCAAACTTTTACATGTCTTTGGATATGCAGGCAATTTAAAATTACACTAGCCCGGACAACCATTTAAGAGTGAATCTACCCCGTGCTGAATGGACGATGAGGCTAACGTCTGGTCAGGCAAAACACACTGATCAGTGAATATTAGCCAGGGTTAGAAGAATTATACTGGACAAGACCCTTGCCTCATGGGACGATGAGGCTAACTTCTGGTCAGACAAAACGCACTGATCAGAGAATGGTTGCCAGGGTCAGGAGAAATATGCCTGGCCAAGACCCTCACCTGACCTCCTCGTTGGTCGTCCTGGAAACGGGCTGTTGTCGAGGACAACAGTCTGGCTAATAGAGTGAGGTTCGACGTGATCTCCGTAGTAGTGAGCGACACGCATTTGAAGCCAAACATAGCACAACCGCCTGGAAACCCCAGGTCCACCTTCATCAGCATGCTCGAGATGTGAGTAAAGCTACTGCAACCCGTCACTTAACGCCCTTTTCAGAGCGCACATAAGAGTAACCTACTCATTGTCGGCATTCGAAACAACAACAACAACCTGTGTTGAAATACGCTGACCTGGAATATAACCTCGGGATATATGCCAGAATAAGTGCTCAGAGATCAAGGACAAAGTCTCCGCGTAAGGCAATAGCTTCATTAGTTTAACTCACGTTTCTTCGTTTAAAAGTGAAATTTTCTCCCTCGAAATCTTTGCCCTCAGCAGGTTAACGACCAGACTTTCGAGTTCCCTTGAACATCCTTCTACAACAAACAGTGTCAGCGAACGAGAAAGATGCAGAGCGTGTGAATTAAGCGAACGCGCCTCTCTCGCGTGCGCAGTCAAGACTGGAAACGTGTCTACGTGACGAAATATATACAGAGCCAGGATGTTTTTAAATATTCACTGATTTGCTTATTTGCCAGCGAGATCAGTTACACTGGATTAATTCTCGGATGGCTCCGATGTTTCTGTATAACTTGTGTAAGTATCCACATTTTAAAGCTTGTTAGTAATTGTAGCCACGCCTTGCAAACAGGGTTATTCAGTTTTCTGCTCATTATTTTGTTTATCCCTGTAATTAAGTCGTACTATTTTCAACTAGAGTAACTAGCCACGTTAGCTAGTTTATAAAGTATTCTGTTGATGCCTTGTCATTGTTGTTGTTGTTGAATGCCCACAATGAGTAGATTTACTTTTTTGTGCGCCCTGAAAAGGACGTTACATGGTGGTTTGAAATTTGTGCGTGTCGTTTGCCTTGTCTCCCAAAGCTGGGAGTGCATTGTACTGTGTTTTGAGACTAACGACCCAGTGCATCCAACTTCGGTATGAATTTTTAAACTTTACCTACGATAGCGGTTCAAACTTGCTGGTTCATAAATCGTAATAAATTCATGTGATCTGTTCACCCCACCGCCCCTAATAGGCGTACGTAAGCCATGTTGTTTACCATATTCATTTCAGTGGTACCTGGGTTGAGTAACATGCCAAACATGATATACAAGCCGACAAGGTTTGTTCATGTAGATTGCAGCAGCATAATGTGAAACCACTTTTACAAAACAGCCGATGCAGCAAATTCTCAGATATGCGATTGCTGTACAGCGGAGTAGTAAGAGAAGAGCAGCCCGAAGGGAACTGAAACATGCTGATCAAGACCCGACCTCTCTGTCGTGCTTCAGAAAACAGGTGACGTCATAGATGTCTGGCTAACGAGTTGGGGATCAACACTGCCATCCTTTCAGTGGCGAGCTCACGTAGAAGTCTCGCATTGTACTACATCTAGGAGGACGACCGTCCATCTTCTTAAGTACTGTTTAGGATAGTATTGTTGTTGTAGCTAATACGACTTGTATTTGAGTTCCGTTCTCTTGACATCTTTCTTTGTTGGCTGGTTGCAGCGACTCTCCTCACATCCTGAGGTATAATCGAGAAAGAGGGGGGTTTGGGGGAGGGGAGGGGGAGTACTCCTGATCGCAGTGGAATGTAAGGATTCTCAGTATGCTCACCTCTATCGGGATCGAAGCGCCGATTCCTACCTTGTTAGTCATAGTACTGTTATGAAACTGCGTATTTCGATGAGAACTCAGTTGCTTGAAAGCGAGGTGAGATCTTTATCACTATGTTTCACCTGCCTCAGGCTAACATAGTGTAGTCAGCATGTTTCACCTGCCTCAGGCTAACATAGTGTAATCAGTATGTTTCACCTGCCTCAGGCTAACATAGTGTAGTCAGCAAGTTTCACCTGCCTTAGGCTAACATAGTCTAATCAGTATGTTTCACATGACCCTATCATAGTCTGATCATTATGTTTCACCTTACCTTGACATAGTCTGATCAGTATTTTTCACCTGATCCTATCATAGTTTGATCGGTATGTTTCATCTGCCAGGATAACATTGTGTAATCACTATGTTTTTCTGACCTTGACATAGTCTGATCAGTTGTTTCACATGACCCTGACATAGTCTGATCAGCTTGTTTCACCTGACCCTAACATAGTCTGATCACTTTCAAATTACGTAATCTTCAAAGAAGGACGCAATTTGAGCCGTACGACATTTGAGGTGGGGCATGTGGCTCTATCCTCCTGAAAAAAGCCAGTACGAAGTTCCTCCTCCGCCAACTGGTTCATGGTACGCCCGTGTCAAATTATATTGAATTACGTGCATTGGTTAAACATTTGTAAGCGAAAACCAGGGGCCGACAGCAAGTGCAATACACTGTATACACACACAAACACACACACACAAGTGCAGACACGTACTTGCAACATTTAAAGTGAGCTCGTTATGTTTCTCACACACCCATTAAGGTATGTCCGTCCCTGTCAAATTGTATTGAATTTCGTTCATTGGTTTGGCTTGGCTTGGATTCGTTCGTTCTCAATCTCCCGCTACCAAACTCTGACACGGGCCTAAGTAGCATAATGTAGTCCAGAGAACGGAATGCGTTGTCGTAGTTTACAGCTTGACTGCGATATTTGCACCTTTCGATCCAACACATCCGACTTCAGCAATAATTTTTTGAGTACCGGGTTAGCATTCCCTATTCGATCCCTTCTCCTTAGCCAGTCTGCTGTGTTGCAGCCTGTTATCCAGGATCACCGCGTGGAGGTGTAGAAGGGTCTGGGCTTCTATGGTTCGCTGGCCCTGACGCTAGCAGTCAGCTATGGGTCGCTGACCACTGCAGCTCATGCGCTGCTCAGCATCTTGATCCCGGAAGAATTGTTTGAAACTCCAAAGTGATAGAACTATGACACTGATAGTCAGGATTTTTCTGTTTTATTGCAATTTTCAGCGACCTGCTTTTTGTAAGCGCAGCTAACGTTAACTTTCATTAGAAATAACACGACATCCTGCTTGACAATTGGGGATCATGAACTTAGCGAGGTGCTATATATAAAATATTGCCACATATCAAACAGTTTTGCTCTTTAAAATATGCACAAGTATCTTTCTTAATTTATTCAATAATATTTTACTTCAATGCCAAAGAAATAATACATTAAAATTGCACTTTGGAAGTCAGTACTCTTTGTGAATAAGTAATTGAAAATGTTTTTTATTCTGTTTAGCTTCTAAATATATTTATGTATTTAAAAATGATAAGCCCGAATTACACTACTATCCAAACTATGGGAATTCCTTATCAGTCATTAATGGAGAAACACATTTCAAAAACAAATCTTATCAGTCTAATTGTTACATGTGGTGTGTTGTAGATTTTCAAAATATAGTTTGGTCTGTATGTAGTGGAAAAGGTTGTGGAGCAGTCTTTGAGCATGGATCTCAAATGCGAACCACACTGAGTTCTGCGCGAATCAAGTTAAGGTCACAAGTACTTGTATTAGTACATTTTCAACGGTCTAAGAGCCGTACAACATAAACCCTTTGAACCTTACTTAATTATGACCATTTGGTGGACGGTTGATTTGTAATAGTTTCTCTGTTTAACAAGTAATCTTATCATTATTAATTAATTAATTATTTTCTATCACTATTTTGCATTTCACAATAAAAAATGGATTCACATATTTGTCTTTCGTGTATCTTACATTTAATCTCTTTTTCTTCACGTATCTTACATTTAATCTCTTTCTACATTGATTTTTCATTTAATCTCTTTATACACTAAACTACGTTTAATTCCTTAGTCTACATTACTTCTGCATTTGATCTGTGTCTACACTAATCTTAAATGTAATATATATTACTACACTAATCTCATATTCAATCTCTCTTTTTCCATTAATCTGACATCTTGCACCTCTCACACCACCTCAATCTCCGGACGCGCAACAATGTAATCTTACTCATTGTGGGCATTAACAACAACTCTATCTATATTAATCTTATTTTACTCGACCTTTCTTAATGAATATTACATTTAATCTCTCTTTGTACCTGTACATTCCTCTTACATTTAGTCTGTATTTCGACATTAATCTTACATTATATATATAGTCGGATGCACTGGGCCGACAGGTGCAAAATAAAAACCACAGTGCAACGCACACCGCCTTGGAGATTAGAGAAATATGGCGAACGAAAAAAACAAACAAACAAACGTTTAAACAAAAAACAACCAATATATATATACATATACAAGGGGATTGTCATAAGTCTTTATCCTGACTATGAAGGAGTAGAAGGAGATAGTTGAAATTTGACACATATGTAGCTCATTCAATTTTTACTGGACTTCAGAAGTCTGAATTTCCCTCCTTGACGGGTTTACCTGGTATGATGCATGGCGCAGCACACCTTATTGAACGGATCTGCTATTCTAACGGTTTGTTAGAACAATGGAGAAATCAGAGGCCATAACTGATAACATTCTTGATGTTGCAGAGAAAAACACTTACAGAAATTCACAGGGAGATGGAATCAAGCGTTTGAGGAATTCTCTCCCTCGTATACTTCAATAATAAAACTGGTGTATGCAGTTTAAGTGTGACCGTTCCATGTTGCTGATCTTCCAAGATCAGGAAGACCATCCTCAGAATGCAGCGATGAAAATCAAGAGTGGAGACAATCATTGACCATGATAGGTAAATGACAATTGCAGAGAAATCTAGGTCAGGAAAATGAATGAAAGTACAGTTTTTAGAATTTTACACAACAGACTGAACATGAGAAAAGTGTGTGCCCGCTGGGTCCCGCGTCTGTTGAAATGTGAACAGAAACAAACAACGGCTGATTGCTGTGGCCAGATGCTCAAAATGTGTTGGTCGAAAAACATGTTGCCGACCAATTGTGACAGTAGATGAGACTTGGGTTCACCATTATACTCAGAATCCAAAATTTCCAACATGCAGTGGAAAACCCTGAGCTCACCAATACATGTCAAGCCAAGAGCACATAAATCTGCAAGAAAAGTTATTCCGGCTGTCTTTTGGTACGTCAAATGTGGCACGATGGACAGAGTACTGTTCCGAGCTATATCCCTATGAAGGGCGAAACGAACCTGAGAAAACAATCCCCCCCAACGCCAACAAATATAGAGGATAACCAACTGATAACGAAGGAAGAGGTAATTCCAGCGGTAAAGACATTGAGAAGAGGGAAGGCGGTCGGCGTAAACAATATACCAGCAGAGCTCTTACAAGCAGGTGGAGAGGTAGTGGTGGAAGGCCTGACACACATCTGCAACAAAATATGGGCGACAGGAAACTGGCCGGACTTATGGACGAAATCAATAGTTATACCATTACATAAGTCTGGAAACCTAAAGCTGTGCCAACATTACAGAACAATAAGCCTCATCAGCCACCCTAGCAAGGGCATGCTTAGATTAATCCTTGACCGATTGAAACCCCAAGCAGAGAACATCATTGCCGAGGAGCAAGCAGGGTTCAGACAGGGAAGAAGCACTATCGAACAGATAATTAATTTAAGGCTGCTAAGCGAGAAACATCTAGAACAGCAGCAAATACTGTATCACGTGTTTGTGGATTTTAAGAAGGCGTTTGATAGGGTATGGCATAAAGTGCTTTGGGCAACCATGAGGATGAATAATATCAACGGAAATATTATAATGGTCCTTGAGCGCCTGTATGACAAGGCGTCTAGCGCAGTTCTTGTGAATGGGAGGCGAGGGGACCAGGGACCAGAATAGCACAGACAATAGCGACGCTTGCGCGGCTTAACAAAATCTGGCAAGATAAACGGTTACCACTACGCACGAAAATCAGATTAATGCGTACACTGGTCCTGTTACTATTCCTCTATGCGTGTGAGACATGGACAGTTACAGCTGACCTTCAACGAAGGATACAGGCCTTGGAGATGAGATGTTTCCGAAAACGTTTAAACATCACGTACAAAGATCGAGTTACAAATGAGGAAATACGCTCTTGGCAACTATCAAAAGAAGGAAACTCACTTGGTACGGTCACATATCGAGATCAAATGGTCTTGCAAATACAATCCTCCACGGAAAGGGGCATGGCAGACGACGAAGAGGCCGGCCCAAAAAGAGATGGGACAACATAAAAGAATGGACCAGTCTCCGACCGAAAGAGTCACAGGCAGCGGCATCTGACAGAGAGGGGTGGCGTGTGGTTGTGAGGATGTCTTCATGTGTGCCCCAACGACCTCATCGGTTACGGGATGACCTGACCTAACTTGACCAAATGTGTCATTTTGAAAGATTACCTGCCTCATGGCAACTCGGTTAATGGGCAGTATTATGCAGATCTTCTTACCAAACTAAGAAAGACTGTGACCAGAAAACGCACACTCAAATTCTGCCTTCAACTCGCCCTCCCATAAAGCAAGGCGTGTACTGCAAACAGCCAACGATTTAAATATTGAAATTCTTCCACACCCACCATATTCTCCGGATTTAGCTCCATCAGAATTTTTTCTTTTCCCAAAACTTAAAAGATAACTGAAAGGAAATCATTTAGACCCCGACGAAGATGTCATGCTGGCTTGTGATAACTGGTTTAGTTCGGAAAAGGTCTTCTCAAGGTCACGCAGCGATGGCAGAAATGTATAAATTCAGTTGGTGGCTACACTGAGAAGACGTAAGCACTTTGCCGAATTTGAACTTTCTTTTCCTACTCCTTCATGATCAGGGTAAAGACTTATGACAAGTCCCTTGTATGTATATATATATAAGTACATTAATCTTACATTTAACCTCTTTATGTAAATATTAATCTGTCATTTAATCTCAATGTGTACATTAATCTTAAATTAAGTCTATCTTTCGAAATTAATCTAACATGTAATCTCTCTTTCTACGTTAATGTTACATTTAATATATCTTTTAAAAAAGTTAAATTATCACCATACCGTTTCCTAGCGAACACATATTCATTTATAATTTAACAGATTTCGCTTGAAACTTGAAGTAAATTATACTTCAATCGGAAGCTACTCATATTATGGGTCGAATAATAAGGATTGCCGGTCACTTGTGGGTCGATTGTCTAATAATAAGGCTTACTGGATCGCTTCTGGATCACGAGTCTTCTTCTTCCTCTTCTTCTTCTTCTTCGTTCTTTCTCAATCTCCCACTACCAAACCCTGAAAGGGCTTAAGTAGCAGTATATAGTCCAGAGAACGGAATGCGTTGTGTCATAGTTTACATCTTGGCTGTAATATTTGCACCTTTCGGTCCAACACATCCGACTTCAGCAAGCATTTTTTGAGTACCGGGTTAGCATTCCCTCTTCGATCCCTTCTCCTTAGCCAGTCTGCCCTGTTGCAGCCTGTTATCCAGGATCATCGCGTGGGGGTGTAGAAGGGTCTTGGCATCTCTGGTTCGCCGGCCCAGACGCTAGCAGTCAGCTATGGGTCGCTGACCACTGCAGCTCATGCGTTGCTCAGCATCTTGATCCCGATCGCGTGTCTAATAATAAGGTTTACCGGATCGCTTGTGGGTCGCGGGTCTAATAATAAGGCCTGTCCTATTACACTTAAGCCAAATGCCAAGATTTGACGGATCGGATTATGATAGGGTGTCCGCGTGTTTGAGAACCCGCCTTGGTGTTTGATCATTTCAGATTGCTGACCGAAAGCAGGGAAAGGTTGTATTCTTCTTTGTCCATATAGACTTCTTTGTCCATATAGATCTTTTATCGATTTCGTTTTCACGCTTACCTCGATTTTACTTAGGGACATAAAAAGTAAGATCAGGGTCACGTGAAACATGATAATCAAGATACCATCTAGCGCTTGTGACAGGCTGCCTAGAAACAGGCTGTGTAACGGCAGTCTGGATAAATTAGACTGTTTTTTTTCTTCATCAAAATACAACCACCTACAAGAACAATATGGTGGAGCTACAAATAAACTAACGAAAAGTCCAGATTAGATATTAGAAAATTTTATTTTTTAGAGAGTGGCGAACGCTTGGAATTCATTGCCACCGGAAATAGTGGAAGCAGGGACAATTAATGCACTCAAGAATATATTGGATGCGCATAGTTTTTAGAGCAAGGGAAACTAAATGAAACTCGTTGCATACTGACTCTGCAGAGTCTAGTAAACCAGTATAAAGACGCTAAGTTAAGTTTATCCACATAGTAGTAACTTTCTTAGAAGCCTTGCAATATACTGCAGCTGGGAGGACTCAGGTCCAGATTTTAAAGTATGTCTTAAGATGTAAGAAGAGCCACTGTAACCCGACACTAAAGGAAAGTCGTTAAGACTTGTTTGAATGAACTCAGTACAAGTGTCTTTCACAACAATCTCGATTCTAGTTGAATATTGTTTCAGTAGCGTCCCGTGTACCTGCATATTGCATTCGGGTAGAATTTGTTGCTTCGGTAAAGACAATATATATGTTCTTATGTTTTGCATTGTGTACATCTATTCAGTGTTAGCGTGTGTGTACATCTATTCAGTGTTAGCGTGTGTGTACATCTATTCAGTGTTAGCGTGTGTGTACATCTATTCAGTGTTAGCGTGTGTGTACATCTATTCAGTGTTAGCGTGTGTGTACATCAAAAGGGCACAGCTATAAATTAATTAAAGATAGGTCAAGATTAGATACCGGAAAATACTTTTTTAAGTTAGAGAGTGGTGAATGATTGGAATGTATTGCCACAGGAAATAATGCATTCAAGAATAGATTGGATGCTCATATGTATTTTTAGATCAAGTGGATGTAAAAGAAATTGGTTATACACAGACTCCATCGAGTCTTCTAAACCAGTATAAAGAAGTTAAGTTAAGTATTAGCGTGGCAGAGTATTTAGTATCTAGTGGCCAAAGTACTATCGCGCTTAAGTATACCCATCTGTAAATGGGTGCATGACTCACAGTTATGAAAGGCATGTCAAGGAGAAAGAGATCTGGTCTACCACCAGATAAAAACAGAACACCCGATACAATACAGTCACTTTATCCCTGACGCATTGACTGTCAAGGGACTGCTTTCATTTTATGAGTTTCTTAGTTCTGTCGTGTCATATAGCTGGACCAGAAAAACACCCCCCCCCCCCCTCCCAAGACACTTCTGGGATCTTTCCTCAGGCCAATAGACTTCGTCCGACCGACTGGAGGTGCAGAAGAGGCTGTTCCCGCAGACTATGGTTCAGCAGATAGCAGCCTCTACTCTCCAGCTTTGGGCGAGGCCTGGAGCCGTGCCGCAGCAGAGGGCCATGTATGTGGCTGGCCGACGCAACAGACGCCATACGCCTAAGCGAACTTATTATTATTATTAACTTTATTATGCATTATGGGTCCTCAATATTAATTATATTTCATGCACAGTTCTGACCACTCGTATCTTGTTAAAGTAAAAATATTGACTTTATTTAAACTTACATGTTGCTAGAATGCATTGTTCTTGTTATGAATTATGAAGAAATGTCTGTTCTAGAGGTACAATCAATGCATTTAAGAATAAATTGGATGCGCATAGCTTTTAGAGCAAGGTCATGTAAATGAAACTGGTTGTATACAGACTCTGCAGAGTCTTATAAACCAGTATAAAGACGTTAAGTTAAATTAAGTTAAGTTAGAGTTGTCTGTACACAACATAGTGATGTCGCTGGTGGTGTATCCTGCATTCCTGCTTGTGACCAATGATCCAGCACTTTGTATCGCAGACATTGGACTTAATTTTTTTTTAAACAAGTTAGATATCCTATCTGACCTAATCTACTTATATATTTTCACTTTTTCGTAATGGACAAACAATTTTTTATCTTTTTACTCTTTCACTTTTTGACAACAGGCTAATCTGTTTTCACTTATTTACAAATGACTCTCTTCTTTCACATTGGAACAATATCCTTGAACTTTTCCACAACTGACTAATCTGTTTTCAGTAGTTTACAATAGGCTAATATATAGCAATTTTTTCACAATGTCCTAAACCCATTTCACTTGTTCACAATGGATATCAAGTCTTTAAACTTCATTTCGCTTTTTCACAACGGAATATTCCCATTACACGTTTCCATACATGATTCTTTTAAATGTTTACAGTGGACTAACTTCATTTACTCATTTCAAATGGACTAATTTCATTTACTCATTTCAAATGGACTAATCCATTTTCACAATGAAATATTACCTTTTTTCCCCACAATGGATTAATTCCTTTTTTTATCATTTCACAATGGATTAATCTGTTTTCCCTATTCCAGAATGGGATAGTCGTATTTCACTTTTTCGAAAATAACTAATTTTTTCCCCGTTTTCATAAAGGACTGATCTGTTTTCTGCTCGTTTACAATGAAATCCTAGCTTTTCAGTATTTTTACCAGTTGACTAATCATGCTGTCAAATGTGTCCCGTGGTTGAACTAATCTCTAGATCAGCGTTTCTCATCCCGTAGTTGAACTAGTCTCTAAATCACGTTTCTCATCTTGTTGTTAAACTAATCTCTTGATCAGCGTTTCTCATCCCGTGGTTGAACTAATCTCTAGATCAGCGATTCTCACCCCGTTATTGAACTAATCTCTAGATCAGTGTTTCTCATCACTTTTTACTTTTGAGGAATCCTTGAAATAATATTGATGGCTCAGGAAACTACACCACACACGTTGTTATATTTCATTATTAACATCTTTCTTTCTCTGCTATAAGCTTCAAGCTCATAAGTAAAACATCATGTATTTATTTTTGCAAGCACATACAAAATAAGCATAAATAACCAATATCATATATAACAAAAACAGATACTCTCTACTACATTAACGTTTATTGACCGTGCTGAAAAGATATATCAAGGTCACATGTCATATAAACAAATTGATGTGTCAAAGGAATTATTATTTTTGATTTAGTTGTTTAGTTTTCTAATATGAAACCTGTGTTTGTCTTTTGATACATACATATCTGGGTTGAATATCCTTATAAGTCTTCTTCTTCTTCTTCTTTCGTTCGCTTTAAAATATTATCTGTGCCTGCAATGTTGTCTCTTGTATAAACTGTCTTTTGTAGTTCACATACAGATCCATAAAATTTCTCTTCCAGTGTTGTTTCTATGGGCCAGTGAGAATTTCTCTGTATATTATATTCGGGGCAGTTTTGTAGTCTATCCTTATAAGTGAAATAACAGGTTGAGGACTATAGATTTTTCCAAGAATGTGTCGAACGTTTATAGTATAATTGCGAATGGGTAATTACACACAAAAATGACTAAAAAAACACTTACAGTCTATTCCTTAACACATTTCTCACGGAACCCATTGGAGAACCCCGGTTGCGAAGCGCTGCTCATGAATATTTTTTGATCGGTGACATCTTTTGATCAGACACATTTGTGTCACGCATTCACTCAATGTCATAAATGCAATTGGTGCTCTTCTCTTCTTCTTTGTTCGTTCTCAATCTCCCGCTACCAAACCATGAAAGGGCTTAAATAGCAGAATGTAGTCCAGAGAACGGAATGCGCTGTGTCGTAGTTTACAGCTTGGCTGCGATATTTGCACCTTTCGGTCCAACACATCCGACTTCAGCAAGCATTTTTTGAGTACCGGGTTAGCATTCCCTCTTCGATCCCTTCTCCTTAGCCAGTCTGCCCTGCTGCAGTCTGCTATCCAGGATCACCGCGTGGAGGTGTAGAAGGGTCTTGGCAGCTATGGTTCGCTGGCCCTAACGCTAGCAGTCAGCTATGAGTTGCTAACCACTGCAGCTCATGTGCTGCTCAGCATCTTGATCCTTCGCAATTGGTACTAACACTGTATGTATACCATATGTACCAAACAAAAGTTTTACAGAATCCTGAAAAAAGATAAGAATAAATTTACCGTTAATGAGATGGATGTGATTACTTATTATGACATAACTCGAATCAGAGCTTAATATTCGTCACTGCTGGTCTCATAGTATTCTCGGTGTTATTAAGACGTGATTTGTATTTTCAACTCCCGTCAAAGTTGAAAATGTCTATTCCCGTGAGTAGGTGGTAACGCATGACAGAAAAGCTGCCACCAGTAATTCCGATAGTTTTTAAGATTCTGCTTCAACACCAAGCCTAAACGTGTTTATTTTCTTTCTTGAAAATTCAAGTGTGAGATCTGAATCGCATAAAAGTTTTACAAATTCTTCCTGATCATTCAGCGAGATGTGTTTCACATTTTTTTTTTAATGATGAAAGAGTTTGGAATCCAATCTTATTGCTTATTGTTTAATTCCGGGTAGAACAAATTTGTGGAAATTGTTTTCTAAACTTACCAAACGATAAATTATGATCCGCTAATTAAATCAAAACTAACTCAATCAATATATGCGGACAGTTAATTTATTCTTTCGTCCAGCACAACTTCGAATGCCAGAGACGTTACAAGAACACTGAACCACTAAACAACTGAGTACCGTGCAACTAATACGGGGCAACTAGCAAGATCTCCGAGTGAGCACGAAGGATCAAAACTAAAACAGTCTGCACACGGCACAACTAAATCAGTCTGCACACGGCGCAACTAAAATAGTCTGCACACGGTACAACTAAATCAGTCTGCACACGGCGCAACTATTTAGTAACGGGAGCTTGACAACTGTTGTGAAACTCAAGAGATTTGTAACTAACTGATACGGTGTCTGCACATGGAGAAAAAGAAGTTGGCATCCGCCTGACGAAAATGGCATATCTTTCACACCGAGTCGAGTTTCACATACATCTGACGCCTTAGATCCGTTTCAACTTGCAATTGCCCGATAAAGTTCGAGCGAACACAAAAATCATGAAAACACGAGCTATCGCACCAGAACCAATGTTTGAACTTGACGAAAGAGACTTGAATTTCAACAGTTCTAAAACGTTGACAGAATTGTTGAGACAACAGTGACCAAAAGCCACAACAAAAAACGTTGACAGAATTGTTGAGACAACAGTGACCAAAAGCCACAACAAAAAACGTTGACAGAATTGTTGAGACAACAGTGACCAAAAGCCACAACAAAAAACGTTGACAGAATTGTTGAGACAACAGTGACCAAAAGCCAAAACAAAAAACGTTGACAGAATTGTTGAGACAACAGTGACCAAAAGCCACAACAAAAAACGTTGACAGAATTGTTGAGACAACAGTGACCAAAAGCCAAAACAAAAAACGTTGACAGAATTGTTGAGACAACAGTGACCAAAAGCCACAACAAAAAACGTTGACAGAATTGTTGAGACAACAGTGACCAAAAGCCAAAACAAAAAACGTTGACAGAATTGTTGAGACAACAGTGACCAAAAGCCACAACAAAAAACGTTGACAGAATTGTTTAGACAACAGTGACCAAAAGCCACAACAAAAAACGTTGACAGAATTGTTTAGACAACAGTGACCAAAAGCCACAACAAAAAACGTTGACAGAATTGTTGAGACAACAGTGACCAAAAGCCAAAACAAAAAACGTTGACAGAATTGTTGAGACAACAGTGACCAAAAGCCACAACAAAAAACGTTGACAGAATTGTTTAGACAACAGTGACCAAAAGCCACAACAAAAAACGTTGACAGAATTGTTTAGACAACAGTGACCAAAAGCCACAACAAAAAACGTTGACAGAATTGTTTAGACAACAGTGACCAAAAGCCACAACAAAAAACGTTGACAGAATTGTTGAGACAACAGTGACCAAAAGCCACAACAAAAAACGTTGACAGAACTGTCGAGGCAGCAGTGACCAAAAACCACAACAAAAAAAACGTTGACATTGTTGATGAAAAGGTAGAATAAGAATGGTTTACCTAATCATTAATAACTTTTTTTTTCAATTTGTTTCCGAGACCCCCCCATAGTATTTCCGCTACCCACAAATGGGCCTCGGCCACCACTTTGAAAGTCGCTGTTCTAGATATTTATTAGCGGATTAATCAGAACGAGACAACAATGTAAAGCTATGCGAGCTGAAACAGTAAGATGATTTATTGTCAAGCTGTCAGTTCTGATTGATTGGTTGTCAAATAATTAGTTTTGATCACATGCCTTTTCTATAATTGAGCTTCAAATTAAAGAACAAACATTGCTAAAAATAGAGATGTCAGATCACATTTATTTTTTTAGATAAAACTGCGCATGTGGTGTGTACAAGAAGGCCTTTATGTGCAGGAAAACTGGGATTGGAACAAACTTGATTAGACACGCTAAAACATTGCTAAAACATGCCATTTGCAAACGGAGTTGTACAGGAACACTATATTGTTTTTTAAAAAGTTATTGAACAATGAGAATTAGCAATGTTAACTTTTTATATAAACATTTTTTTTCTCCATTTGTTTGTGAAACATTTGAATTGCCCTTTCATGGCCACAAACATTGGAACTAACCCAAAACTTGCAGATTTATGACATCTTCTGGCAAGATGGGCGGACATTGAAGATGAATGTTTAAAACAGTTGTCTTTTTTGTTTCTGTTTTGATCAAATAAAATATTATAAATAAAATCATGAAATATATTAAAATAAATTTCTAGACTGATTTTTAAATAAAGCGAGGCAGCCAAATTTCCGAGTGGTAGCATTGGCATACTGTTCCCATCATTGGATGTCGTAAAAGACGACTAAAGAGAGTTGTGTATGGGGTCTGGCAACTTTATCATGGAAAGACCATCGTTAAAACAACCCCATTGCAATGACTTGAATCAGACTGTTATAAACGCTGGTTGTGTTAAGCCAAATGTTAAATTTATATTTCAACCAATGACTGAAACCAGACTTTTATAAACGTTGTGTTAAGCCACATGTTAGACCAATGTATCAGACATTTATAAATGCTGTGTTAAGCCACATGTTAGACTTATGTGTCAGACTTTTATAAACGCTGGTTGTGTTGAGCCACATGCAGTTATAGACTTATGTTTCAACAAATAAAGCTACAGGACATTATTATTATAATGTGTCACAGCAATTAAGGTCCGCTAACTAAAGCTATATCCCCCCACCTTCCATCGCCCGTCCTCACTTTTCTCCATACATCTATAAACATTCCTGCATTTGCAAAACTTAATCTACTCCCCACACAGAAACACACGCACACACACACGCACGTAGAGAGAGAGAGAGAGTTACCTAGAGGGAAACTGAAAGGGGACAGATGAGATAAATGCCTTGAATCTTCAGGTCATGCGGAACGTTTGAAAGTTGAGCACTGCTCATGATGATGACATTATCAAACCAAGCGCGGTTTCTGAACGCACATTTTTTTTTCCTTTCTCTTTTCATATTTGACTCAAGTAGGAGTTTGGGGCACAATTGCAGTTGGCGACTTTGAAAGAAGCACGTGTTAAAGCCTGTATGAGCTTCTACTGTGATCATTTCTATAGAACTTCACATAATACGATAACAAATATGGGAAATGGCTCATATAAGCACCTGGGCGCCTCCATATGTTCTGAATTTATACCGAAAAGGTTGACAATATAGCACGAACTCCATAGCTCTCCCGGCGGCTCCGAATTTCTCACCGACTTTCTCAGGAAACCAATTAGGACTGGGTCGACTTGAGAACCAGTTATGCAATGAACAATCCTACAACTACGTAGCCACACAGTCCCCTCCGCAACATGATCAGACAAAGACTGTTTGTGTGTCTATTGTATCGATTTCTATATAATTGTATGTGATATGATTAGCTAAAGCATTTATGTGTCTCGCCTGTGGCAGTTTGTATACGAGGCATGATAAGATAGAGTAGTGCTCTACAACCGTTTTATACTTGGCGTCCACTTTTATAACTTTCGTGAGGATTGTTGTTGTTGTTGTTGTTGTTGAATACCCACAATGAGTAGGATTACTCTTTTGTGCGTCCTTAAAAGGGCATTAAGGGCGCACAGAAGAGTAATCCAACTCACTTTCCTCACATCCCGATAATGCTGATAAAGGTGAACCGGGGTCCTCTAGGTGGTTGTGCTATGCTTGGCGTGGCGCTCACTACTACAGGGATCACGTCGATCTCTCACTTCCTTAACCACGCTGTTGTGAAAACAGCTCGTTTTCAGGAAGGGCTCCGTGGAAGCTGAGATGAGGGTCTTGGCCAGTATATTTTGCCTGACCCTGACTAACATGTCTGATCAGTATGTTGTGCCTGACCAGACGTTAGTCTTCCTTCCCTTCGTGTGGGTAAATTTTCTTTACCGCCCACTAAAATATAAATTGAAGAACATTCCGTGGTCGCCCACAGAGTTTATGTATTTTGAGTGTTTTTAAGACAGCTTGTCATTATTCTGCTGCCTCCCACATGAAAGCTAAAATCGTCCACCAGTGAGAGGTAGCGTCTTGTATGACGAACACTGAGATTGAGCATTTATATGCCTGGACTGTGATGGTTTCTATAGAACTTTACGTAACATGATGAAATAAATATTTATATATCTCAAATGTGATGGTTTGTATAGAACTTTACGTGACATGATGAAGGAAATCATTTATATGTCTCAAATGTGATGGTTTGTATAGAACATTACGTGACATGATGAAGGAAATCATTTATATGTCTTAAATATGATGGTTTCTATAGAACTTCACATGACATAATAAAGGAAATCATTTATATGATCATACTGTGATGGTTTTCATATCACTTTACGTGGCATGAACAAGGACGGCCTTGTTTTGTCTCAACTGTAACGGTTTCTAAATAACTTTACGTGACATAAAGGAAATTATTGCCATACATCTACTGTGAAGATTGCTATAGAAATGTACGTGACATATTTAAAAAAATGCATGTATAACTTTTGGTGACACGAACAAGCAAATCATTTATATGCTTCTAGTGTGATGGTTTCCTAAATAACTTTACGTGACATAATAAAGGAAATAATTTATATGCTTCTAGTGTGATGGTTTCTACAGAACTTTACGTGACCTGACCATGTCGTCAGCTCTTTGTACCCTGATAGTTGGCTTTTAGAACCTTCATGATAAGGCGCAGTTGTCAAAGAGACATCGTCTCTGAAAGGTACCTCCAGATCCCTATGTGTTACTGTGGAATTCTTGTTTAACTAGAGATGTCGCGCTCTTTGTCTTTTCGCAGCCAATGCCAAGTTCCCTTAACATCGCGGATCTAGGGCTCACATATTGGTTTTCAATTCTTCAACTTGTGTTCGAGTCATACGCCAGATTCCATCTCTCAGACATCGGGTTGTCACTGGACTTGTAATCAGAAGGTCACCTCTGGTTTGGGGAAAATAATAACGCATGCGGGTCACTACAACTCTTGCTTCTCATGATACAACAACGCGAAACAGCGGGATTTCGAAATACACAAGTTTAAAGCGTCCGGGGAATCAAAGGAGGTGAGACCAGCGTCTAGTCAAATTGGAGATTGACGAAAAACACGAAGACCTGTGTACACGATGTGCGCGTAAAATAACCAGTGGCAGTTGAGATTCGTCAGAGTATGTTGTTAGCCGCTGTTCGGGTAAAATTCTACGAGTTGTTTGTTAGCCACTGTCCAGGCAACATTCTAAGAGTAGGCTGCTAGTCGCTGTCTGGGAAACATTTTAAGAGTAGTTTGTTAGCTGCTGTCCGGGCAACATTGTATAAGTAGTTTGTTAGCCACTGTCCAGGGAACATTATAAGCAAAGTTTGTTAGATGCTGTCAATGGAAAGTTCTAAGAGTAGTTTGTTAGCCGCTGTCCAGGCAACATTCTATGAGTAGTTTCTCAGCTGCTGTCCGGGCAACATTCGAAGAGTAGTTGTTAGCCGCTGTCCGGCCAACATTCAAGGAGTAGTCTGTTAGCTGCTGTCCAGTGAACATTCTAAGCGTAGTTTGTTGTTAGATGCTGTCTAGGGAACATTCTAAAAGTAGTTTGTTAGCCGCTGTACAGGCAACATTATAAGAGTAGGTTGTTAGTCGCTGTCCGGGCAACATTATAAGAGTAGGTTGTTAGTCGCTGTCCGGGCAACATTATAAGAGTAGGTTATTAGATGCTGTCTGGGCAACATTATAAGAGCAGGTTGTTAGTCGCTGTCCAGGCAACATTATAAGAGTAGGTTGTTAGACGCTGTCCGGGCTACATTATAAGAGTAGCTTGTTAGTCGCTGTCCAGACAACATTATAAGAGTAGGTTGTTAGACGCTGTCTGGGCAACATTATAAGAGTAGGTTGTTAGACGCTGTTTGGGCAACATTCTTAGCGTAGTTTGTTAATGCTGTCCGGGAAACATTCAAAGAGTAGTTTGTTAGCCACTGTCCAGGAAACATTATAGGTTGTTAGTCGTTGTACAGGCAACATTATAAGACTAGGTTGTTAGTTGCTGTCCGGGCAACATTATAAGAGTAGGTTATTAGATGCTGTCTGGGCAACATTATAAGAGTAGGCTGTTAGTCACAGTCCGAGCAACATTATAAGATTAGGTTGTTAGACACTGTCCGGGAAACATTGTAAGAGTAGTTTGTTAGACACTGTCCGGGTAACATTCTTTTCTAAGAGTAGTTTGTTAGACGCTGTCCGGGCAACATTATAAGAGTAGGTTGTTAGACACTGTCTGAGTAATATTCTATTCTAAAAGTAGGTTGTTAGTTGCTGTCCGGGTAACATTCTAAGAGTAGGTTGTTATACACTGTCCGGGTAACATTCTATTCTCAGAGTAGTCTGTTAGACACTGTCCGGGCAACATTATAAGAGTAGGTTGTTAGACACTGTCCGGGTAACATTCTATTCTAAGAGTATTTTGTTAGACGCTGTCCGGGCAACATTACAAGAGTAGGTTGTTAGACACTGTCCGGGTAACATTCTATTCTAAGAGTAGGTTGTTAGTCGCTGTCCGGGTAACATTCTAAGAGTAGGTTGTTATACACTGTCTGGGTAACATTCTATTCTAAGAGTAGTTTGTTAGATGCTATCCGGGCAACATTATTAGAGTAGGTTATTAGACACTGTCCGAGTAACATTCTATTCTAAGAGTAGTTTGTTAGACGCTGTCCGAGCAACATTATAAGAGTAGGTTGTTAGTCCCTGTCCGGGCAACATTATAAGAGTAGGTTGTTAGACGCTGTCTGGGCAACATTATAAGAGTGGGTTGTTAGCCGCTGTCCGGGCAACATTATAAGAGTAGGTTGTTAGACACTGTCCGGGTAACATTCTATTCTAAGAGTAGTTTGTTAGACGCTCTCCGGGCAACATTATAAGAGTAGGTTGTTAGACACTGTCCGGGTAACATTCTATTCTAAGAGTAGTTTGTTAGACGCTGGCCGGGCAACATTATTAGAGTAGGTTGTTAGATACTGTCCGGGTAACATTCTATTCTAAGAGTAGTTTGTTAGACGCTGTCCGGGCAACATTATAAGAGTAGGTTGTTAGTCGCTGTCCGGGCAACATTATAAGAGTAGGTTGTTAGATACTGTCCGGGTAACATTCTATTCTAAGAGTAGTTTGTTAGACGCTGTCCGGGCAACATTATAAGAGTAGGTTGTTAGTCGCTGTCCGGGCAACATTATAAGAGTAGGTTGTTAGACGCTGTCTGGGCAACATTATAAGAGTAGGTTGTTAGTCGCTGTCTGGGCAACATTATAAGAGTAGGTTGTTAGACACTGTCCGGGTAACATTCTATTCTAAGAGTAGTTTGTTAGACGCTGTCCGGGCAACATTATTAGAGTAGGTTGTTAGATACTGTCCGGGTAACATTCTATTCTAAGAGTAGTTTGTTAGACGCTGTCCGGGCAACATTATAAGAGTAGGTTGTTAGTCGCTGTCCGGGCAACATTATAAGAGTAGGTTGTTAG
Organism: Ariolimax columbianus; assembly: GCA_036924085.1. Taxonomy (NCBI): domain Eukaryota; kingdom Metazoa; phylum Mollusca; class Gastropoda; order Stylommatophora; family Arionidae; genus Ariolimax; species Ariolimax columbianus. The sequence continues at coordinate 60,549,922 of JAVGWX010000008.1, forward strand.
ACGCTGTCTGGGCAACATTATAAGAGTAGTTTGTTAGTCGCTGTCCTAGCAACATTATAAGAGTAGGTTGTTAGACGCTGTCTGGGCAACATTATAAGAGTAGGTTGTTAGTCGCTGTCTGGGCAACATTATAAGAGTAGGTTGTTAGACACTGTCCGGGTAACATTCTATTCTAAGAGTAGTTTGTTAGACGCTGTCCGGGCAACATTATAAGAGTAGGTTGCTAGACACTGTCCGAGTAACATTCTATTCTTGGAGTAGTTTGTTAGACGCTGTCCGGGCAACATTATAAGAGTAGGTTGTTAGACGCTGTCCGGGCAACATTATAAGAGTAGGTTGTTAGTCGCTGTCCGGACAACATTATAAGAGTAGGTTGTTAGACGCTGTCCGGGCAACATTATAGAAATAATGTAATTCCTTACTAAAACGCAATCACACCCTCCACCCCTCCGCCTGGAAGTCATTGTCTTTTTCACTTATGCCGTGAGCAAACGTGGGGAGCCGTAGTTGTCTGTCCAGGGCCTGACGTGTGGCTATAGTAGTCGACATCCTATGACGATTTAGAATATTCGTAACATTTCCTGTCCATCTTGTTTTCGGTCTGCCACGGTTGCGAAAACCTGATCGCCATGTGTTAAAGGCGCAAGGGGGTAGTTGGTAAGGTTGCATTCTCATTAGGTGGCCGAACCATTTGATTCTCGCCTCATCAATTTATTCAGTGCAGCTTTAAAGATGTTCCGCACCTCTTCATTGCGCATTCTGTCTCTCATTTGTCTTTCCTTAGGGATCTCATCTGACATGTCATGATCTTTCTCTCTAGAGAATTTGTTAAAGTCCACATTTGACACTGCCAACAGAGCATTGGAATGAATATACTGTTGATCAACAGTCCTTTGGGGGACATGTTCATGTTAGGGTGTTTTAGTAATGATGACAGCTGGTACGCTATTGCATTTGCTTTATGGCACCTGATCTCAATTTCTCTTTCACTGGAAGTAAGCATTACAGAATAAAGAACGTACTATGAGAGACTTCGGCTACCTAGCAGCTGGCATAACCTGCCTTTTTGAATGCCAGTATTCCAAGTGTTCCATGCAAGACCGACATTTGATGGGGCTCTCACAATGTGTAGAATTAAGTTACTATACTCTTGTTAGGGAGTACATGCAAAACTCAAGATTTCCATCTTTTTGTTATTTTAGAGCTGCTAATACTGGCGAGGTATCAGACAGGAATACAATGTTTTCTTGTTTTGATTGTAATCTCATCTGCGGCTTCCAGCGCCTCTACTTTCAAGAGAAAATTACTAGAGTATGTCCTAGTATTGCTAGTTTCTTCTCCGTTACTTAGTCTGTAACAGCCCCCTCCGTCTCCATTAGATGTGGTTTTATTAGCTGGGTTATTTGTATATACGTGTATCCATGTTTCTTGTGGGTATACTCTCCTAAGATATTCTTCAGCCATAATATTAATTTATAAATCTATACGAGTTCCCTTCTTTTCAATTCTTTCTTTTGTTTCTACCATATCAAGGGATTTAGCTTTTTTTTCCCATTGTGGAATTTTGGATGTTTGGGTCAGTTGTATACTTATTCCCTGGCGTATAATTGGGTCTGCTTTTGAAAGATCTTTTGTTTTTTTTATATCAAGTTCTTTCTCTGCAATTTTGCCCTCACCAAATGATTTATACGGTCATACATTGGATGATCTGGCATTCGTTTGAACTTCTCTCTCTACTGGAATGCTTGTTGTTCTCTGAATGCCTTCGTTATTTCGATTCTTGTCATCTTCGCCATTGTATTTATTTGTGCAAGTCAAGAACAACAATAGACATTAACAACCCTATAGACAGTCAAATAAATACTGTAGACTACGAAAAAAAAAGTTTGCCTTAATAGATGGGCAATGGGGGAATACTGGGAGAGAAATCTCCAAGCATATGGCCGTCCTAAATCTCAAAGACAACATCAAGCTCCTGAAAATAAAAGGTCAAACCCCCATTTTCCGACTTCGCAACCAACACATTCTCATACTTCCGTAATTGTTCTACGTTATGTTCTAATATACTCGTTTCTGATGAAGGCATTGTTATTAACATGTGCTAGCAGGTGCTCTATTTGCCCCACATAACTGGTCGTAATATGTTAATCCTCAACATATCCCTATATTTTAAACCGTGGACTGTTGTTGTGCAAGTCTGTTTGGCATAATATGCTGGTGAAACCTGGTCGCGGACAAAATGTCGGTGAAAGGGGAGATGACTCATAATATAATGGGAACAAACTGTAACGGTAACCCTCACTTTCTCTCTCTCTCTCTCTCTCTCTCTCTCTCTCTCTCTCTCTCTCTCTCTCTCCCTCCCTCTCTCTCTCTCTCTCTCTCTAGTTTTCATCTCCATATGTCCTGTCTTTCTATCTCCTCTCTCTAAATCTCTTTTATCTCATCTATTTCTTCTCTCTCTGTCTCCGTTCTATCCCGTCTTTCTGTCTTCTCTTTCTATATCCAACCTCTGTCTTTAATCTCTTTCTCTGTCTCTCTGACCTAATACAAAGAAGTCTCCAACACTCCATTTCTGACGGCAGTGTCTTCTACAAAACTGCACTTACCGGTAGAGAATATGAGTAAGAGAATTAATTACGTAAACCATACTTAACAAATACTACAAATAACTTAACCCCACTCAAGCGAATCTCACTTTTTGACCGTTTGGTAAACGGTAGTCAACAATAGTATACAATAGTCAACAATCGTCTACAATAGTCTACATTATGCATGGGTCAATAAGAGAGAAGAAAAAAACTATAATTGGCTACTGCACTTTCGTCTCAGATTTTATAAAAAGACCTGTTTGCATCTGTCAGAAAACGTGACTGGGTTTAATCTAATGTGCTGCAATGTGTCAGTGTATCCATCCGTTATTGGATACCTGGCTTATATTTTTAGAAGGCAATGCAGCAATTAAGGGAACTGACCAATCCAACTCACAAACATAAGTAAAATAGCACATGAACACTTCATCCCCGACATCAGTCTCTGCTATGGGGTCACCTTTACTTTATCAGGGTGTTCAAAAGAGTAAACATACTCATTGTAGAATTTCAACACGAACAACTGTAAAAACAAGAAACAAAAAATTGTTATTTCATGGCATTGAAAAACCTTTAATTCAAAGAAGATTACAGATAGACAAATTTAAAGATTACATATAGACACATTTCTAAATTCCCAGTTGCTTTTGTATTTTTTTCTCATTCGTCTTATTTCTCTATTCCCCATGGCGGTGTGCGTTGTACTGTTTTTATTTTGGGGGAAAAAACATGAAAATTTGAAAATGGGTATGGTCAGATACCGCACCGAGACGAGAACACAAACAAAACCTACGTTACGACCAGTAGGCCTTCATCAGGGACAACAATACTGAACTAACAAATCAACATATAAGGAAAACAAGGGTAAACTTATCTGATAGTAGACCAGTCTGTCTAAGCGACCGGTTGGGCCAGATGCTTGACTGCAGTCTATTTTGCGCCTGTCGACCAAAGATATATGACTTCGGCAATTCATTTTGTTTAAGGGTCTGTTTCCTCCTGCATTTTCTGAGGGTTTGCTTCCCCTGGGTAACGGCCAGTACTTCGTAAACATACTCATTGTAGGCTTTCAACAAAAAACTCTAAAAACAAGAAACAAAATTGTTGTTCCAATGGAGAGAAAACAGCTGTCATTTCAAAGATTATTCCTGATAGACATATTCCTACATTCTCGGTTAATTGAGTCATCTTCTTTCACTTCAATAGTATCATTAAGATTAATCTAACAACCTAAACATACATGTGGCTTTGAATGGCCTATACTGTTTCTCAAACTCATAAATCAAACAGAATCTATTAAATTCAGCTGCGCATCGATCTATTTCAGTTTTCTCGCCACGGCAGGTGGCTATCCTGGCAAGTGACTCAATTATTCGGCAATGAATGTCGGGCGTAACCGTCTCTATTGATATCATTCCCCAAGAAAGCTTTGGGCGGTATCAGATTCACATATAACTGTCCAAACATATGAATACGTTAGGATTGCTGCACACATATGATTTTTTACTTTGATAAGTACTGCATAGTCAGTCGTAAACAGGTGTACATAGGAGTTATGACATGAGAATACCGTGTGAACCCACTCCAGAGGTGAAAACATGAAGGAACAATTTTGACTTCAATGATTGCTAGGCCCGTTATTGATAACAGGAGGCAAAATACATTTTTTGATTGGACGTAAATGGAAAACACAGCACAATGAAAGCAATGTTGTACAGCACTTGTTTAAATATGATCCAACATTGACGGCCATCCACCATCGATGGCCTGCCATAGATATAGTAATATTCTTTTTATTCTTCTTCGTTCGTTCTCAATCTCCCACTACCAAAGCCCCGAAAAGGGCTTTGCAAGTAGCAAGATGTAGTCCGGAGAACGCAATGCGTTGTGTCTCTAGTTTACAGTTTGACTTCTCTATTTGCACCTTTCGGTCCGACACATCCGACTTCAGCAGGCATTTTTGAGTACTGGGTTAGCCTTCTTTCTTCGATCCCTTCTTCTTAGCTAGTCTGCTCTGTTGTTGCCTGTTATTCAAGATCACCGCGTGGAAGTGTAGAAGAGTCCTGACAGCTCTGGATCGCTGGCCCTGACGCTAGCAATCAGCTATGGGTCGCTGACCGCTGCAGCTCATGCACTGCATAAAGTAATATGGCTTGGCTTGGCTTCGTTCATTCTTAATCTCCCACTACCAAACACTGAAAGGGCTTAAGTAGCAGAATGTAGTCCAGATAATGGAATGCATTGTGTCGTAGTTTACAGCTTGACTGCGATATTTGCACCTTTCAGTCCAACACATCCGACTTCAGCAAGCATTTTTTGAGTACCGGGTTAGCATTCCCTCTTCGATCCCTTCTCCTTAGCCAGTCTGCCATGCTGCAGCCTGTTATCCAGGATCACCGCGTGGAGGTGTAGAAGACATTTTTGCACGTCTGGAAAGAAATATTTATCCAACTCTGAAGTTCCTGCCGAGTGTGGGTGACAAATGCAGCATCATCAACGGATGACAAGTACCTGATGGTGACCTCTGTTTTGGCCTTGAACCTTGCAAGGTTAAACAACCGACCATCCAGTCAAGTGTGAAGGCAGATCCCTTCATTATTCTACTTCTATCATCGTGTTTCGTTAGACGCCAATAGAAGGTGCCTTCTTCTTTCGTGTGCCATATGTGGCATCAATGTGTTGTCGTTCCATATTTCTTCACTATCTCACTTAAACCGTCTATCCTTTTTTTTGGGTCACTCACCTTTCTCTATAACCCCATTTCCTGGTGTTGTTAGATCCGCAGAGCAGATCTATTTGGTTACATTCTTGACAGCTGTCCGAACGACTTTATTTTCAACCTGTCGTTGTAATGCAAGCTGTTGCCCCCACCTTCTTTCAAATTTCTTCGTTTCGTTCTTTGTCGAGCCTTATGATCTCTAACGTTATTCTCGAGCACCTCATCGGGCATATTATTATTTTGTCTCTCTTGTGTCTTAGTGAGAATCTGTGTCTGACACTGATAGCTGAGAGTTGGTATAAAAATACTAATAATTAGCTGTCTCTTTGTCTCTACTGGGATGTGTTTTTACTGTGATGTGTTTTTGTCTTAATAATAATGAGAACTGTTAAGAAACCGTATTTCTGTTATCGATTCCACCTCACCTTCCATCTTGTGTGAACGCGCTATCCAAGTACTTAAATTCTCTGGCCTGTTTGATATTTCACGTCTATATAATACAATACAATAATACAATAGTCCAGTTCCACATGCCATAAATGACAATGAGGATAACACATTAACAGAAACTAAAGACATACTGAATAGATGGAGAGAGTACTGCAGAACCATGTATGGAGATAGGACAAAGCGCTCAGTTACAATCCTACCAAAGGATGAGAAAGAACCTGAACCAACATTGGAAGAAGTACGCTCGACAATTAAAAGCCTGAAAAAGGGAAAGTCCCCAGGATGCAATGATATCCAAGCAGAGCTAATACAAGCAGGAGGGGAGGCAAGTGCTCGAGTCTATCACAAGCTGTGTAAACAGATATGGCACAGTGCAGAGTGGCCAGAAGCATGGAAGAAATCAATTTATATTCCCCTCCCCAAAAAAGGCAACCTGAAGCTGTGCACGAACTACCGAACTATCGCGCTGATGAGCCACGCTAGCAAGATACTCTTGCGAATACTATTAAGAAGGATAGAGAAAAGGCTTGAATCTGAAATTCACGTAGTCCAGGCTGGTTTTAGGAAAGACAGAGGGACCAGGGACCACATATTCAATTTAAGGAATATCTACGAAAAATGTAGAGAGTTTAATGTAGACCTGTACACATGTTTCATTAATTACGCTAAGGTCTTCGACACGGTAAAACATCAAAATCTGTGGAGAATCATGAACGAAATGGGGTTTCCCTTGTATATAGTCTAACTCATTTAAACATTATATCAAGATCAACAAGCCGCTGTCCGAGTATCTGGGCAAACATCATATTGGTTTGCAAGTACAAAAGGGAGTCCAACAGGGATGTATCCTCCCGCCTTATCTGTACAACATATATGCAGAATGTATAATGGGAAATGTTCGAGAAGACGAGAACATTTAAAGTTTCGACCTATTTACGACTGGGGGGTACATCTTCTTCTTCTTCTTCTTCTTCGTACGCTGTCAGACGTCAACTTGAATTTGTTCGAAGAAAGCAGCTGTCATCATGAGGCTGTCAACACTGCCATAGAGCTTGTCTAGTGTTGCCACTGGTGATGGCCACATGTGCTTTCTCTGGTCCTCGTATGTCGGGCAATTTTGTAGCAGATGTTCAGCGGTCATTTTCCCTGTACCACAGGTGCATTCGTCAGTGCCACCTATCTTTAGTTTATTGAATAGATGGTACCTCCGACTGGGGGGGGGGGGGGGGGGTACGAGATTCCAGAGTTACGATACGCAGATGACACGGTGATACCATCAAGAAGTGCAGAAGGGCTAGAGCAGCTACTTTCAGCCGTTAATGGACATAGTAAAGATCAAAACCTGTTCATAAACATAAATAAAACAAAGATAATGACCACCGACAAAACACGTCAGCATAAATTTACAGTGGGTGGTGAAGAAATAGATCAGGTCACACATTTTGAATATCTGGGCTCCAGAGTTTACATAAATCTAACTGTGTTGTGTATTTTAGCATTATTATGGATGCCGCTAGGCCACGGATTTTAGTGGTATTCACACCAGTTTACGACTCACACTTGTATCCAGGGAAAAGTGTTGTGGTTTTTCCATATGGATTAATTAGTTCGTTCATTATGAGATGTTTTTGCCTCCGATTATCCTGGCAAAGTCATTCGAGATTTTAAATTGTATTTCGACTAACATGTGTCGTATTTTCAAGGTCTATTGAACACGGCTGAACTTCACGAGATTGACCCACTTCGCAGTGTTCGCTGACAATACATGGGCCAATAATGGACTAACACATCGTCATGGAGATATTTGGCCCCGCCCGTTTAGCAACATGCCCAAGACTCATCGTCCGGCAGAGATTGGGTCCTGTCCGGTTAGCAATATGCCCAAAACTTATCGTCTGGGAGAGATTTGGTCCTTCCTGGTTAGCAACATGCACAAGACACATTGATCACACGCTAATTAATGCCTTAAATCCTCCCCCCCCCATTCCCCTACCCCCTTTCGCCCTCCAAGGCAGCGAAGTATTCGACTCCCCACAAATAGTCCACAGGGACCTTGGTCGACACACTTACCATGGAACCACAACGCGCCCGGGACCTCGATCGACACACTTACCATGGAACTACAACGCGCCCGGAACCTCGGTCGACACACTTACCATGGAACCACAACGCGCCAGGGACCTTGGTCGACACACTTACCATGGAACCACAACGCGCCAGGGACCTTTATCGACACACTTACCATGGAACCACAACGCGCCAGGGACCTCAGTCGACACACTTACCATGGAACCACAACGCGCCAGGGACCTTGGTTGACACACTTACCATGGAACCACAACGCGCCAGGGACCTCAGTCGACACACTTACCATGGAACCACAACGCGCCAGGGCTTCATCCCAGGATATTGGAAGACCAATGAGAACTGCAACTTGGAGTGTCCTTTTTTTTTGGTGCTGTACGTGCCATGACAGTGGTCGATCGACGCAACGGGCCACTGATGACTAAACGAACCTTATTATTATTATTATACAAGTGTATTTTCCAAGACACGCGTACGCTATTCTCCCCCCCCCCCCCCCAACCTCCCCCGAGTGGTCCGCCTGGGTCTTTGTGTATGACAAGGACAAGAATAGCACCACTGCCCCACATAGAGCATGTCGTAAGACGCGACTATCTGTGTGACATAGCATAACACCGGCCATGGTTAAGTGGTTTGTTTAGAGCAGCATAGATGGCGCCTAACAGGCTACGGGTCCACTTTGTTCTAGTCTATTAAGATGGCCTCGCACATCGGTTAACCACCCTCCGCAGCAATTGTCCCAACGTAGCGGAGTAATAAGCTGCTCGAGCTAAGTACGAAATCCTCCTCCCGGCTACATCCAGTTGATACCAGCGCTGGGACCTGCACATGGGCATCTGCCACTGTAGAAGTCCAGGTCGGCTAAGAACGTTATTCTGGCTAGTTTTACTTCGACATTTCTTGTTACATTTTCGTTGAGTTCCTGTTTTGGCTCATTTTTGGCCGGCGATCCCATAATTTCCATGACCAAATGCATGCTTCAGGAGTAGAGCAAGGAAGATTCCGGATAGAGTCTGGACCAGGAGGCAGTCTTGTCTAACACCAGGGTGAATATCAAATGAAGTAGTTGAGTTATCTTTTCACCCGGCATAGGTTTGATCCTCGTGATTAGCAGTCGACCCAGTTTTAAACTGGTACATATCTAACTGTTAGAGATGGAGGACAGGGAGGAAGGGAACACTTCATCCCTGACAGCAGTGTCTGCTAAGATGCTACCTTACATTTACGTTAAAGCCAACGTTACATTTCACTGATATCGCTGTGCACTGTACTTGTTTGTAATCTAATGCACGCAGGCAGTCCGTCTAACGTAATACCGTCACTGGCTTGGTCTCAGTTGAATACTAAAGCTTGAAGGTCTAGACGGGTAGCACGTTACACGCCTGTTAAATAAAAAGGTTATCTTGTCAGTCAAATTTCTCACGCGGATGTCACCAACTATGTGCCGTAGTTGATTTGGGCACAAGGTCAAAGTTCGACCTATAGGAATGTACTCGCGTTGGGACGAGTTGCATCGTGAGTATAGGTGTATTGTATATTTCTTACTGGTTAAGTGTCATCTTGCCGTTTCTCCACCACATCTGACTGATTTGTTCAGTCTAGCCAACAAAATGCAATGTACTGCTTTAGCTGATATCCGAAAATCTAGTCATTTTTTGAAAATATTTACATTTCATGTAATTTTATAACTAACATCAGATTTTATCATTTGTTCACAAATTTGTTGAAAATAATTTCGATTTGTCTTTATAAATGTTTTGATGTAAGTAAAATACCGAATGATTAACGGGGAAATCATAATAGAATCACTGGTTTTTGTTGTTCTTGCATGGTGTACAAGTAAACTAAAATATGGTGTGCATGGGGCTTGGAATGTCATTATATAAATACATTTGCCATAAAAAAAACAACACTGGAAATGATTGCGTTCAGGCTTTTCTAAAAGCTGGTTTGGGTAATACTAATGCAGTGTCTGACAAACGCTCGAACCCATGGGACGACAACTGCTTTAGTATAGCTATTGTAATCTGCCTGTTTTTTGGACTACCAGCGGCCGGCGAGATACAAATAATACAACAAAGGGAGGTCACAGCTAGGGTCCTACAAGTTTCGTTTCCAATTTCAGTTTCATGGTGTTTTCTTAATTGACACGGAAGTTGTAGTAGCTAGTGGGGCTGTTCTGCTAGACTTTTCAGAGTTCAGTTATTAAAAGATTGTTAGACTTGTGATAGTTCAGTTATTAAAAGCTTGTTAGATTTGTGATAGTTCAGTTATTAAAAGATTGTTAGATTTGTGATAGTTCAGTTATTAAAAGATTGTTAGATTTGTGAGAGTTCAGTTATTAAAAGCTTGTTAGACTTGTGAGAGTTCAGTTATTAAAAGATTGTTAAACTTTTCAGAGTTCAGTCACACGAGCCCTCCGGGTGAGACCGTTCCATTGCACTTTGGTTGGGCTGGCTTCTGAGAGCGCACAAACCTAGTATAGGTACATACAGACGCACACAATGCGTCCAAGTTCTGGTTTATGCGTCTTAATTAATATCTGCCAAATTGACTACGGTCTTGGATGGAATAGGCGCGCCTCCGCCAGTAGAAACTAGTGAGGCAAACACGTAAAATAATTAAAAAAGAGTTCAGTTATTAAAAGCTTGTTAGACTTTTCAGAGTTCAGTTATTAAAAGCTTGTTAGACTTTTCAGAGTTCAGTTATTAAAAGCTTGTTAGACTTGTCAGAGTTCAGTTATTAAAAGCTTCTATATCAGTAATGATGTGGAGCCAAGTGACGTTCCTAATTATACAAATACCAGATGGTTATCATTTGAACTTGCCAATGGAAGGTTAAGGGGCCTCGGTAACGCAGGGATTAATGTAGGTAACTACTACTTATATATAGGCGACTCCTCTCTCCTCTTACTTCACATTCTTGTTTCATTTTACTCTGTCCAATAATCACACTCTTGAACAAATTTCACACGAGCCATCAGGATGAGGCCCTTCCATTGCATTTTAGTTGAATTGACCTCAGAGAGCGCCCAAATCTAGCATAGGTACATACAGATGCATACATACACACATCAAAGCACTGGTTAATACGTCCTGATATCACCTGACAGACTGCGGCCCGGGGTGGAAAATAGCGTGCATCCACCAGTAGATACAGAGAGGCAAACACTATAACCACACAAAAAAGTGATTAGTGCACTTGTTTCCCAGTCGGGCGATCGAAGTTCGATCCCCAGTAAACCGGTTTCTGTGGTCGACCCAGCCATAGAAATTTGGTACCAGAACAAATCTTGGAAGTAAATACCGCCGACATGATTCTAACCACATTTTTTGTTGGGTCCACAAAATAATATGGGTAATACCATATTTCCTATACGCCGTATGGCGTGACGAGATCTTGACTTTTAATGCAAGAAAAGCGGTATTTTAAAAAACATGTTCGCTCTATTTCTCTATTCTCCATGACGGTGTGCGTTTGACTATGTTTTTATTGTTCGCCTGTCGGTCCAGTGCATCTGACTTCGGCAGGCATTTTATGTAAGGGTCTGCTTCCTCCTGTATTTTCTAAGGGTTTGCTTCCCTAAGTAACGTCGGTGCTGTGATTGGGGAGCTAACCCATCACCTTATGGTTGTGAGCCGTGTCACATAACCACTAGCCCACGCCGTCCCCTATTGGTGGTATATGAAACGTCTGAACATAGAAAACCCTAGATTACCTACGTTTGTTCGTCTAGCGCTTTCGTTAGCTCAAAAAGTAAATAAGCTATTTGAATCAGCTATCGCTGATCAAGTCAAGTTTCTTGATGATCTGACATTTTCGATAAGATCTGTTGTAAGATTTGTTGTAAGATCTGTTGGTGCCTTCCACTACTAAAATTGTTCCATATTCTTCCGATCGACAGGAATTATGTACCCAATCCGCAATATATGTTAGAGAGATGGAAACAAAAAAGAGGAAACGACATGAAAGAAAATTGTAAAAGTTGATTAAGGTTGAGTTTAGTCAAAATTTAAAAATGGGTATCGTCAGATACCGCACCGAGACGAGAACACAAACAAAACCTACGTTACGATCAATAGGCCTTCATCAGGGACAACGATACTGAAGTAACAAATCAACACATAAGGAAAAAATGGTCAACATCTGATAGTAGACCCAGTCTGTCTAAGCGACCGGTTGGGCCAGATGCTTGACTGAAGATGAAGGGAAGCGGTCAAACAAGGTGTCCAGGAGAGCGTAAGAAGTGAGGGGGAAAGATGTGAGCCATCCTGGAAAAATTAAGAATACCAACAATCTATGAGAGAAAAGCGCTGATATCGCAGCCTCGCAGTAAACATCGACACAACGTCTATTTCAGAACAGAACTGAAGAAAAAGAAGAATATCTGGGGAAAACACTCAGTCAGTGAGAGAATCTATTGTCCTTATTTCTGGGGAAAATGAGAATGAATAGAACGGGAACAAAGGTCGCAGAGCATTTAGCGAAATGTCACAGCTAAAAAGTAACGATGACATAAATAAACTACATAGTAGAGATCTTCTTCTTCGTACGCTGTCAGACGTCAACTTGAATTTGTTCGAAGAAAGCAGCTGTCATCCTGAGGCTGTCGACACTGCCATAGAGCTTGTCTAGTGTTGCCACTGGTGATGGCCACATGTGCTTTCTCTGGTCCTCGTATGTCGGGCAGTTTTGCAGCAGATGTTCAGCGGTCATTTTCCCTGTACCACAGGTACATTCGTCAGTGCCACCTATCTTCAGTTTATTGAATAGGTGGTACCTCAGTCTGTTGTGGCATGTGCGGAGTCTGAAGACCACGACCTGCTCTCTTCTGTTCAGCTGGTAGTAGGCATAATTTTTGTGTGTAGCCAGTATGTTCTGTTTCCCATTTGGCCATGTATCTGGCCCTATTAAACCTTTTCGACTCTTCGTAGGTCACACTAGAATCTGGTTGTGGTAGTCTTTGATCTTCTTTTGCCAGTCTGTCTGCCTCCTCGTTGCCTTGGATGTTACAGTGGGATGGAACTCACTGTACCACTACTCTTTTTGTTGCGGACTGCTGGCATAGTTGACAGAGTACTGCTCTTAGATCATTAAGTTCAGTATTTTTCTGGCTTTTTAGTGCTGTAGCTACGGCCAGGGCATCTGTAAATAGAACTATCTGATTTTCATTGCCTTCGCCTGTCAGCATTACTTTTACTGCAGCCTTCAGTGCCTCTGCCTCCGCTCTGAAATTGCTTGAGTATTTACCAGTTGCCACTGACAGTGTTATTTTTCTACCATTTGTTAGGCTCAGGAATACCCCTGCCCCTCCGTTCTCTGTTGTGCTTGTTATAGAACCGTCGGTGTATGCATAGGTCCAGTCCGTGTTTGGGTAGTTTTCCGCTATGTACCTCAGGGTTATGTCTCTTCTTTCTTTTTCAGTCTGGCTGTTCTTGTTTCCAATACCTGGTATATTTTCTACCACCTCCGGAATGATATGCTGCTTACATGTGGGTTTGCGTACAGTAGGGATGGGCTTTGATGTTGTTACGGTGTTCATAGGGTCTTCGCTCATCTTTGCTTTGGCTATTTCTACAAAGTTTCTCCGCTTTAGTTTCCCATTTCCAAATCTATTTAGTATCTGATGCATTGGATGATCTGCCAGTCTTCTGAGTTTCTCTGCTTGCTGCTGGGCTCTGCAGTCTCTTTTGTCGGTCATGGATTGCAGATTTGTAATCTTTTCAAGCTCTATAATTGGCGCTGACTTCATGCCTCCTGTTATAACTCTCATGGCTTGGTTTTGATGTTTGCTAATTTTATCAAAGTTTGCCTTTGCTGCTGTTGTCCATGTCACAATGCCATACTCGAGAACTGGTCTCACTCTTCCAGTGTACAGTTTTTTTTAGTATTCTTTCGTCTACTCCCCAGCTTGTGCCAGCAAGTTTCCTCATGATTGCCATTCGTTGTCTGGCTCTCATTCGGTTTCTCTCGATCTGGATTTTCCATGTCATGCCCCGATCATATGTGACGAACAAGTAGTTTGGGTTGTCGTTTGGCCGCATATATTTGCCGTTAAGACTTATTTTGGTGTGCTGTGGTTTATTTGAAAGCGAGATTATCGTACATGTTGTTTTTTCCTCATTTATTTTGACCAGCCATGATTTCGCCCACTCCTCCAACGATTTTAGGGCCAGCTACATCCGATTGTTTGCTATGGTGAGATTTTTTTCAGAGGTCCACATAGCCAGATCGTCTGCAAACATGGAGCTGTGGACTCTTCTTGGTATATTCTCTATGATGTTGTTTATATACACCAGGAAAAGTGTGGGCGATAGTACTCCCCTTTGGGGTACTCCTTGCTCCAGTGTCACCTTTTTGCTCATCTGCCCTTGCACTTGAACCCTGGCTGTTCCGTTTTCGAGGTAGTGGCTGATCCATCTGTACATTTGTCCACATACTTCACTTCTTCGTAGCTTGACTTTAAGTCCCTCTTTGCACACCTTATCAAATGCCTTCTCTAGATCCACCCAAACCACTACTGTATGATTTTTCTCTTGGTAAGCATCCTCTATTTCCTGTGCTATGAGAGTGATCTGGTCCTCAGTGGATCTGTGTTGTCTAAATCCTGCTTGCTGTGGAATTAATATGTCTTTTGCTTCCAGGTGCCACATCAGTCTGGTGTTTATCATACGCTCCAACAGTTTACCTACACAGCTCAGTAGACTGATAGGCCTGTATCCATTTGGGTCTGTACTATCTTTTTCTTTCTTTATTCTGGTATAAGTACAGCATCTTTCCATGCCTGCGGTACAATTTCCCTTTTCCAGCTTTGGTTCAGGACTGATAGTAACTTCCTCTTTGCTGTTTGGCCCAACCCCATCAGCATTTCGTTTGTTACCCCATCTTTTCCGGGCGATTTCTTTTTCTTTAGAGTTCTCATGGCCTCATTCATTTCATTAATTGTTAGTTTTGCCATCACGTGCTCCTCTGATGCCATATTAGTATTTTCGTGGCTGTTTTGTTCTTCATTAATGTCTGTATGCCTGTCTGTAGGGACATCAATGTGGTTTGCTCTGGCATAATGTTCTATGAACGCGTTTGCTGCTTTTTTTTCCGGTAAGCATGTTGTCGCCCTGCTTGATGGTAATTTGTGTATTTGATTGTGTTTCGTCATTCAAGGCTCTGACTAAATTCGATAGTTTGTTCCCTTCTTTATCTAAATTGAGACTTTCTGTTTCCAGCTGTCTCTTGTTATTTGGTTCAGTATTCTTTTGTATTTAGCAGTGATGGCCTTGAGGGCGATATTTGCTTCCATAGATTGTTCTCTCTCTGCCATGTTCCTAGCATTTGAGACTTCATCCTCCGCTTTCTGCAGTTCATGATTCCAATATGGCTTGTAGTTTTTCCTTGCCCCTCTTGGGATGGTTTCGGTGGCTGCTTGCAGTATTGCTTTGCTTAGGCTTTCCACCATAGGTTTCATATTGTTATTTCATGTGTTGATAGTTTCACACAGTCCATCTGTCAGCATTGCAAATGTGTCCCAGTCGGCTCATCTGTAGTTCCAACGTGGCAGCGGTTTATCTCCTGGGGGCCTACTTCCATATCAATTTCTAGCCTAATTGGCCTCTTGTCGCTACCTGCCAATTGGCCGAGCACCTGACAATTTATTTTGTGGTGAATATCACCCGTTGAGAAGGCCAAGTCTGAAGTGGAGGTGGTATGCCATGTTCTGGAATAGTAGCTAGGGCTGTCGTCCGGCCTATTTATGAGATAGAGATTTGTGTCTATCTCCCAGTCTTCCACTTCATCCCCTCTGCTGTCTGTATCTGAATATCCCCATCTCTCCGAGTGACTGTTGAAGTCTCCAACCACTAGGCAGCTGGAGTCCTTGATTTCCATACTCGAGAGCGACAGGTCTTTGTTGGGTGGGCCATATAGGTTGAATATACGAGTTTTCGTTTCGTGTGTGATTATGTTCGACTCCTACAATTTCTGCTTGTCCGGTGTGATTTGCAGATACTGCGCTACTTGGTATGCAGTTACGTGTCAGTATCAGAACTTCTCCTTTGTGAACGTCTCTATCAAGACGGAAGGTCTGGTATCCTCTGATTGAGAATCTGTGGTTTTGGTTGAGGTGCGTTTCTTGGATACATGCCACGTCTATCTTACCTTCGTACAGGCGATTTGTTAGGGAAACCTTTTTGTTAAGGACTCCCTCCGCGTTCCACTGTAGTATTTTAAGGGTCGTGAGTTTTTGGTCAATAGCTCTTGCCCCATCTCCTTGTGCCTTGACTGCACAGCACATGGGTGGGTGACCACCAGTAGTATCGAGGCGTTGGGCCCGACACTCTCTCTGCCTGGCGCGACTCTACAGGATGAGCACCATACTTTCTTCTTTTAAGTTGTGGCGTCATCATACAGCGATTTCCGTTCCACTGTTTCGTTAAGCCTGTGGCCCAGTGCATCAGATTTCAACAGTCGTTTCTGTAAGTATGCCTTCCTTAGCCTTCGGCTGTCCCCAGCCCATCTGCCAGGCGGCAGTTGTTTGAGGTCAGAGTTGTCTCTCTTAGGAAAGTTGTCTTGCAGGACTATCGAGTCTTCCCCACTCGTGTCTATAGGGTGTAATGATAATGGTGATGTGGTAATGGTGATATGATGGACTTGTGTACTAGTTTTTCAAGTGTCCCAGAAGAGAGGCAGTCCAGTGTGAATGTGTCGCAGGATCGTCACGTTCTGCCAGAAATGTAGCATATACATGTGAGTGGGGTTATCTCCTTGTTTCCCTTTAGTATTCTCGGCTCCTCTGCAGTGATGTTACGCCTAGCATTCCCCGCCACCAGGGAGGTTGTCACAAAGGGGCAGATGTGCAATGTCCGCTGGCCTGCATCTCTTCTGCGTCCATTGGGATGACTGATAGGAGACAAAAGTAAAGAACGAGGTAAGAGTGCATTTTGCCAGGAGACAAACCTGGTCATGGCACGGAGATGTTGTTCGCCTGGTATGCGGACATGTCTCCTGATTGAGGGCTGAGTCTCATCAGTTCGCAGTGAGGAGGCTGCTCTACTGCTTGCGACACCCCGACCGAGAACTAAGTCGTCTACAAATGATTTCATACCTCCACGCCGCGTGGGGTGAATATCGGACAGGTCTTCGCCCGCTTTGATCGGCGAGACGGTAGAGATCTCTTTCTGTGGCTCGACCAGGTCGGGCTGAGACGCGAGCCCCAGGTCCCAATCTTATCGTTGCCTCCTTAGTAGAGATCAAAGTCTCATCTTTCAGTTCAGAACAGGACACATCAGAGTCAATAGCCACTTGAACCGCATCAATCCCCAGCACCTTCCCGTGTGCAGACATTGCTCTCATCCTGATGCAATAGTTAGACATCTACTCATTGAGTTCAAGGCGCTTGTGGACACGAGGAAAATGTTCTTACAAGCACTGCCGACAACTGCCAACACACTGTACGTTGCAGTGAAACAACTTAAGAAGACCTGTATCTATATAAGAATGGCATTTGACTGCCAAGAGCATTATTGCTCAGCAGCTATGGGATAACAACAACAACAACAATAATATATTGGGAAGAAAAACACACAGTCAGTGAGCGAGTCTATTGCCCTTATATCTGGGAGAATCGCATACCGGAAAACGTAGTTTAAAAAAAGGATTTACTTTTTATTCATTGCAGCAGATTAAAACAACCTAGACAGGACAGTACGTCGCCATTGCTTGGACAAGCTGCCTTAAATTTAACACGCCCTTTCAAAAATCCTTTCATCATTCCCAGAAATGATAAATACTTAAGGCAGATTAAAGAAACCTAGCCAGGCCATTACGTGGCTACTTTAGAATGCTCTATGCGGCCCCAGGAATGGGGAATTGTGTCGTAACAATAAGAGAACTGAACAAAACTCGTGTGAACGTTCACATCAGCGGATAGGTCAGACTAAGCTATGCACAGTCATTCCTGGGAATCTGCCATCTGGGTCGCGGCTATTGATAGCTATTATACCGTCCCTCTAGGTATTAGGGGCATGTCATGTGTGTTTATTAGTGAGTGAATGGACATATGCAGATGGACACAAGACATCTCGGAGGTCCTAAAGATGACAGTGACGGAGGCGAGCATCCGGCCAGAGATCGAGTCTTACAGATCGGCGGTTGTGAGAGCGACGTTCTGCAAAGGACAAGCTACATGATGAGTGAGTGAATGAGTACAATCGTGATGACATCATAATGGCTACACTTTTCCTGTCTCGTTCTGTGCTCTTAAAGGGGAGTGGGTGGATTTGGGGGGGGGGGGGGGGAGCCCTCTCCCTTTTCCATTACAACAAACGCTCCTTTTCACATTATTACAAATACCCGTTTCCTAGTATAACAAATGTAGGAGATGCTCCGTTTTTCATTACTGGAGATGTAATTTTTCTATTGTAACAGATGTCCCGTTTTACACTTATAACAAATGCTCAAATAACACATGTTTCAATTATAACGTATAAGCCTTATACTATTATAACAATAATCCTTTTTTATCAATTATAATAAATGTCCATTTTTTCCGTTATTACACATGCTCTTCTATGTATTATAAGAAATGAAACGCTATCCATCACTAGAAATTCTCCTTTTCCTATTGTAACAAATGCTCTTTTTTCTGTTACAAAAATGCTTCTTTCTCTCTATCATACCAAATGTTCTTGTGACATATTCTTTGTTTTAACCGTTATAAGAAATGCTTTATTTCCCATTACTACAAACATTCCTTTTCCCAATTACTGTATTTACTCGGTTCTCTACTACTTCAAATGCTCATTTTCGAATGATAACAAATACACCTCATTATATTATAAAAGTGATCCTTCTTCTTCTTCTTCATCGTACGGTGTTTACATCGATATTTACGTTGCACTGTTTTATTTTGTTAAGCCTGTGGCTCAGTGCATCCGATTTCAACAGGCGTTTCTGTAGGGTTGCCATCTTTAGCCTTTGGCTGTCCCCAGCCTAACTGCAAGGCAGCAGTTGTTTTTGGTCAGCGTTGTCGCTCTTAGGAAGTTGTCTTGCAGGACTATCGAGTCTTCCCTACTCGTGTCTATAGGGGTTGGCAATGATATGATGGACTATGTACTAGTTTGTACTATCCCGGAAGAGAGGCAGTCCAGTGTGACTTTGTCCCAGGATCGTCACGTCCTGCCAGAAACGTAGCATATGCATGTGAGTGAGGTATCTTTTTGCTCCCTTTATTTTCTCGGCTCATCTGCAGTGATGGTACGCCTAGCATTCCCCGCCATCCGGGAGGTTGTCACAATAGGGCAGGAGGTGCAATGTCCGCTGGACTGCATCTCTTCTGCGTCCATTGGGATGACTGATAGCAGACAGAGGCAAAGAGCGAGGCAGGAGTGCATTTTACCAGGTGCATTTCTGCGGCTAGACCGGGCCGGGCTGGGACGCAAGCCCCAGTCATGTCGTAGCCTCCCATCACAGCGGTGCTGAGATTTAGGGCGGGATTCTGGCTTAGAGGCGTTCGGCCGTAGTCCCTCGGATGGTAGCTTATCACCCAAGCACGTGGACCAAATGTCAGCGACCTGTGATTCCTCTCGAAATAGTGCATTTGACCTGGGGACAAGCACGGAGATGTTTTTCGCCTGGTGTGCGGACATATCTCATGGTCAAGGTTTGAGTCTCAGTCTTCTACAAATGGTTTCATACCTCATCGCCGTATGGGGTGAATATCGAGCAGCTTCCCGCCCGCTTTGATCGGCGGACGGCAGAGACCTCATTCTGCGGCTCGACCGGGCGGGGCTGGAGCCCCAGGTCCCCACCATGTCGAAGCCTCCCTTTTGCAATCGTGCTGAGCTTTTGGGCGGGATTTTGTCTTAGAGGCGTTCGGCCGTAATCCCTCACCTTGTAGATTCGCGCCGTTGGCTTATCAGCCTAGTACGTGAACCTTAAAAGTGATCCATTTCTATTATAACAAATGCTTCGTGTTCTTTTGTTATTGATGGCATTTCTTATTATAACCAGTGCTTCGATTTCTACTACTACAAATGTTCTTTTTCTATTATGATAAAAGCTCATTTTTCTAATGGAAACAGCTCTGTTTTCTAGTTTAAATGCTCCTTTTTAAAAATATAATAACCGCTCTATTTTTATATTTAAACACATTTTCAGTTTTACATCACTGTTTATATTTTTTTTTAAAAGAAATGTTCGATTTTCCCATTATTACAAATGTTCCTTTTTTTATTTTACTAGTGGAAATACTCAATTTTCAATATCAGCATATGCTAATTTTCAAATTGTAACAAATACTCCTTTTTTTGTTATAAAGGATTTTTTTTTCTATTATAACAAATGTTCCCTTTTCTAATATTATGGACATTTTCTATTATAACACGTCCTGAGCCATCCGTATAGGCATGTGTCCAGGCTGTTGATGAAAATATTTGGTTAATGTAATTTATAACTATGTGTTTTTTTTCTGTACCCCTGTGTGTGACTTTTTGTCTTCTATGTTGGGAACAAAATACTATGCCAGTTATAACAGACAACTTTTATAATTATAACATATAATTTTCGAATGATAACATACGCTACTTTATCTATTATAACAAATGCTTTTGGAGGAAGACTATTGTCTGGTCAGCCAAAACATAATGATCAAACATACTGATCAGGCAAAATATGTTGGCCAAGAACCTCTCTTCTACTTCCTCGCAGTTCTTCCTGGGAACAGACTGTTCTTCTTGGGTAACGAGATACGCGATCGACGTGAATTCCATAGTACCGAACAACATGCAGATGGAGCCAAGCATAGCACAACAGCACGGAGAACCACGACCCACCTGTATCAGTACCCTCGGGACGTGATGAAAGCTACTGCAACCCACCACTAAACGTCCTTCTCGAGGCGCAAGAGTAAACTTGGGCATTAACAAAAACAACCAAAATAACAAATGCTTCCATTGCTATAGATGGCTTTACCCATTACTACACATTATCATTATCTTGTTACTAAGAACGCTTATTTTTGTATATCACAAATTCTTCTTCTGAAACCCGAACCTTCGTTATAACTATTCTGAATTGGCACCACTTGTTGTTCTCCACTGCAAATACGAAATACCTGTGTTTCGTTACATATTGAATATCTCCCTCTTTGTAGTTTAGTTTTAGGATAGCTTTAAATTAAATACAGGTACACGTCGCTTGGCGTCCATGATATCTTGTGTGAAATAGGACATCATGGGATGTGAACGTAGTGCAAACACGATACCATATACTTAGCAAAGTTGTGTGGGGTACGATTCGGAGAATGAAATGTAATGCGACAATGGTGTTATTCGTAAGCTGGGAAAGCTCACATTAAAATAATGATAGAAAGTATAGTAGAGCAGACATATATGCCAGTAACATATACGTTGATTCAGATTATCAAGACATGTGTTCAGTATTATATATATGTCAGGGGCAAGATCCTGAGCAGCGCATGAGCTGCAGTGGTCAGCGACCCATAGCTGACTGCTAGCGTCTCGGCCAGCGAACCAGAGCTGCCAAGACCCTTCTACACCTCCACGCGGTGATCCTTTGTAACAGGCTGCAGCAGGGCAGACTGGCTAAGGAGAAGGGATCGAAGAGGGAATGCTAACCCGGTACTCAAAAAATGATTGCTGAAGTCGGACGTGTTGGACCGAAAGGTGCAAATATCGCAGTCAAGCTGTAAACTACGACACAACGCATTCCGTTCTCTGGACTACATTCTGCTACTTAAGCCCTTTCAGAGTTTGGTAGTGGGGGATTGAGAACGAACGAAGCCAAGCCATAATATATACGTCATCATGATGTTGCATTTCCCTAGCAGAACATTGCTCCCTTGACAGTACCTCTGAAAGAAACTCGACCTCTTGCCAAATCTCCAGCCTGCTCCAGAGTCATGCCCAAGCATTCCTTGACATCTTTGTGCTATCTCCTTCTTGGTCTGCCTCTGCTTCTCTTGACCTGCATTATACTTGCCATTACCGTTACCTTAAGACCGTTGTCTCTTTTGATATGGCCAAGAATGACCTTTTTTGTTCGTTTTGGTATATATATATATATTCAGGGCTTGACAAAACCGCTCGTCTGCTAGTCCTGGCGGAGTAAAAATGTTTGCTTGACGAGTAAAAAAATAACCGTTTTAATTGTTACTACATATTGACTCTCGCACGATTATTAATATTACGGTTTAAATATATTGCACATAAGCTAGCTTACTAGGGTGAATATAAATGGTCCTCAGCTGTCATAATTTAAACCTACTGATACCAACGCTATGCCTCTGACTGCAGTACATTTTTTCTTCAGAAGAAATAGGTTGATACTGTGTAACTAATACAATATTTGTTGGGTTGGTACGCATTGTTATTTAGAAATAACAGTGAATTAGTGCCTAGTTTACATTTGTTAACATAAATTAAACGACTGTAGTCGGATCATGCTGACTGATGAAATTTTTGACTGACTTGTGAGCGACCCTAAAATTTGTCAAGCCATATATTTATATACTATGTCATTGTTTGTTACGCATGCAGATGCGCATGCGCTGACGAAAGTCAAACATTCAAGTTTCAAATAAATATAAATTGTTTCACTAACACCGAATCTATGGTCTTCATGAGCAGTTAGGCAAATCAAATGGGGTACCTGATGTTCAAAACAATTTGACAGATGGGGATATGTGGGTATGGGGAAGAGAAAGACAAGATGTCGAGCGAGTAGATGGTGTGAGAAACGGGCGGCTTGCAGGTGAGATGAGATGAACTTGTTGACAGAGAGAAGAGATGGACGGGTTGATAAGAGACGAAATGGCTGGGCTAAATGGGAAGAGATAGGCATAGGGATAGGTGGGTTGAGGGAAAATGGATGGATATGAATGAGGGCGAGAAGGGGCTGCAATGGCGATGTGAACGAAAAAGTAATGCAGGGAGGGGATTTAACAATAATGACGTTCATAGTTACCCCTAACAACGCCAGGTACTTCAGCTAGTTATAATATATTCGTTCAAATGAACGGGAGGAGAATACATTTATTTATGAACGTTTAGAAAGACTAATCCCACATTCGCTTAGACATTCAATTGGTGGAATTGCAAATTTATTGTGCGAAACCCACTAAAACGTGATAAAGAAAGTGATGTTAACAGTGTAAATGGATAAAATCACTGTCCAATACTAACTACTTGGTAAAGTTTGAAATAGAGAAGAAATATCAGCAAACTGGAGGAAAGGCAATGTTGTTAAGTTATCAAAGAATAGATGTCCACATTATAGAGCCATGATGTTGTTATTGGTGTCTCGGGAGATATTAAATATAATCATTTTAGAGAGATTGAAAGACGGCATATGTAAATAGTTCCAGAGTCGAACAAGTGGGTTTTACGGCTAATTAGATCATGTATAGATCACAGCGGATAATTGTTGAACAAAGTGTCAAATAGAACTCGTAACTTTATATCGTGGAACATGAAAGGAGCATTCAAGTAGATTGTAATGAACATAGCAGTTGAACGTCCTCTGAGAACGACTGTTTTTTCGTATAATTCTTTCACTGCCGAAACACTACATCATTGATCATAAAACATTATTCCTGTTGATTTCAATCAACATCGAATGACACCCTAATGACAAAGAAACATTACTGTCGGACATCGAATGACACCCTAATGACAAAGAAACATTACTGTCGGACATATGCACTCCGGGCAAATGCAATGCATTAGTGGCCCAAACGACCCATCACACAATCACTGACCGACGACCAAATATAAATGCAGTGAAGCTTGCTACGGTAAACTTCCTGGGTAATATGGGGGAGGGACAATTTTCTGTCCCACCAGACCTAAGCTTAGTGATCCAAAGTTCCAGAGGAAATACGGAGATCCTAATAATTCAAACCAATGCATACATAATATCAGTCTATAAAGCACACAGCAACAACTTTGTTATCAAAGAGCATTATAACTTCATATCACAAAACAATAAACTACAGAGATTTTTAACTGTCACAACACCGCAATAAATCAGACGTTAATTGTTAGGGGCTGAAGAACTGGGCAGAGCAGAACGGATTACAGCTCTTGCATGACCCAAAATTATCACCAACGTTTAATAGCTGCAGATGACGAAGAGGATACAACCATGATTACATATTTGTGAGCCACAAAATAAAACATCAAGGGACGCAATCTGTAGAGGAGCCTATACCATGGACGCAACACAGGCCACCTCGGGCAGTGTTACAGCAGATGTCAAACCGGAGAATGTACCTTTCAAAATATATTTTTAACTTTAAACAAGCCAATTTGGATCCGTTCCCATATGACCTTACACTAGAAGCAACTTCCGCAAAATGAAAGGTTTTTAATGAACTTACAATAAAGGATCTCCAGCTGTCCCATACCTAGAGGCTGCAGAGCTCAATATATTTCTGGCCACAACGAAGACTCACAGGCAATATACAAACGAAACCAACAGCTATTTAAAAGTTCCCTCTTCTCTGAGGAGACCATCCACGTTGGGGAATACGTCCTACCTGCTATTTCAGACTTAAAAACAAAACAATAGCAGCACGTTGTGGAGGGCCTGGACATGAAACAAAACAGTCGATGCACCTGGAAAGTTATCAACAAATAGAAGTAAAAACCCAACAAGCGCTCCTTCCGGCAAAACGCAAGTTACCCCAAACCGAATAGCCACCCAATTACAGCTGAGCGCAAAAGCTACTAAAATCACAGTGCAGACAAAAAAGCCACTAAAACCACAGCGCAGACAAAAGCCACTAAAATCACAGCGCATACAAAAGCCACTAAATTCACAGTGCAGACAAGAGTCCCTAAAATCACAGCGCAGACAAAAGTCACTAAAATGACAGCGCAGACAAAAGCCACTAAAATCACAGCACAGACAAAAGCCACTAAAATCACAGCGCATACAAAAGCCACTAAAATCACAGTGCAGACAAGAGTCACTAAAATCACAGCGCAGACAAAAGTCACTAAAATGACAGCGCAGACAAAAGCCACTAAAATCACAGCACAGACAAAAGCCACTAAAATCACAGCCCAGACAAAAGCCACTAAAATCACAGGGCAGACAAAAGCCACTAAAATCACAGCGCAGACAAATGCCACTAAAATCACAGCGCAGACAAAAGCCACTAAAATCACAGCGCAGACAAAAGCCACTAAAATCACAGCGCAGACAAAGCCACTAAAATTACAGTGCAGACAAAAGTCACTAAAATCACAGCGCAGACAAAAACCACTAAAATCACAGCACAGACAAAAGCCACTAAAATCACAGCAGAGACAAAAATCCAGCGGGATTGTTAAAATGAGAATAGCTTAACCAGCGTCACTCTTATTTTTTGAGGAATTGAATGATGCAATACATCAAACGAACAACAACAAAACAGTTGGTCTTGGCGATTTAAGCTGAGAGCAAATTAAAAACTTTGGATTAGAAACCATCAAATGGCTACTCTTCTTCTTCTTCTGCGTACGCAGTCAGACAGTAACCATTATTTTTTCGAAAAAAGCGGCGGTCATCCTGAGGCTCTCGCCAAATGGCTACTCAAATAAAATGAATAGCCTGTGTGAACCGTCACTAAGATTGGGTCTCATGGTACACAGAGAAATAGCCCCCATTATGAAAATAAAAGCACACATTATGAAAATAAAAGCACACATTATGAAAATAAAAACGCATGTTATGAAAATAAAAGCACATATCGACAATTAGATTGTACTAGAAGACACAATACTACAAGCGGGCGAATCATCTATATATCTTAGCAATATAGACAAAGTAGGAGCTACATATAAAGAGGGCCTTTTTCCATTCATATATTGAATTTGTGGAATTCGAAGGAAATTTAAGTCCTATACAAACATACAGATCTTGAACTCCAACGCCAAGTCCGTCCTACCGTACAGCTCTGTGACGCGGTAAACAAAGAAAAGTACAACTAACAAGATTCAAGCTATCATCAGCGGTGCCGAATAGAGTGAATAAAAAGGGTCACTAATCTAGAACTGTCACTAGAACCTGACAAATGACAGAGGGACTTGACAAAAAGAGATGACGCTAGCAATGGATAGGACACCATTTCTGAAAACTGCTAACAGATTTACAAGACTATCACTGTTCTGGAATCTTCAGGGCACTAGAAATAGGTGCAGACGTACACTCGTGGAGAAGAGATTTCTGGACCAACAGAAAAGTGACAGGGAAGACGTGGCAAAAAAGATGGGCATGACAGGAAAACCAGGCGAGTATTTATCGAGAAACTACATTCCGCAGAGAGTTGGGCAATGTCGATAGCTAAGGGATGTACCGCTCATTTAATGGTGCGGAATGGGTGGCTGCGACATGAGTGGATAGCACCGCTGGAGAACTCAAAACTTCAGGGACTGGTGTGGATCTACTGTCCTGGTCATGCAGGGGTTCCGGGCAACGAGTGAGCTGATTTTTTGGCTTGACACGCACCCATAACAGGCACAGTGGAAATGGGTAGATGTGACATAGTGAAGGTTATAAGGTTATCAAGGACCACCTGCTGGAAAACGACACTGCGTTGGATGAGTCTGCAAGGCACAGGCTGCGGCACTTTGGAATCAAATTAGGATCCAGCGGATCAGGGAACAGCGGAGGACGAAACAGGAAGGTGTACAACCAACAGGCTACTGGGACCATCAGCATTCACACTTTGCGCCATCTGCTGAGAGAGACTGAGCACTTATGGGTATGCCCGGAGTGCAGAACAGAACAGAACCGTTCAGTTATATGCCTCCTAGAGCCTAAAGCAGTGACTCTGTACTGTATACAATCGACATGAGATACCATGTTTCGAGCAGGAAGCTGTTACACTCACTTCCTCCCGTTCTATGATTGAGATTTCTGAACTCTTGTTATGCTGTTGTTGTGAATGTTCACAATGAGTAGGTTTACCCTTTTGTGTGCCCTGAAACAGACGTTTAGTAGTGGGTTGATGTAGCTTTTCGCACATCCCGAGCGTGCTGGTAATTATAGTCTTCTGTAACGATGTAGATGCGATCGCAAGTAACACGAAAGAACGTTAAACGACCCATAACTGTATACGAGTAAAAGTCCAACCATATTTTTTCAAGGTATTCTCTGTTTCCGATCCGAAGTGGTTAAGCCGTTGGCCTCCTGATCAGGTGGTGTGGGTTCGACTCCAAACTCCGCTGTCTTTTTCACGGGTGCTTGATGCGGAGTCTCCTGCATCTCGTTGTCGCCCTAGTCGTCTTGTCCTTGACTTGCCACTGGGGTCGGGCGGCTCGAGACGAGAGAGGGAGGATAAAAAGTAGCTCAGTTAATCCTTACTAAAAATAGCGCTAGAAAATAAAATTATGCCATCGTCTGCGATGGACGACGGCCTTTGCCTTACCCTTGGTCTTGTACCTTGTATTTTTTAACTAGGCACACCTTTCATATATTGTGGCGCATAAGAATACCTTGGATGCTTTCACGTACTCATGATGTTCAACTCTGCGTTGCCAACACATACGTAAGTTGTGTAAAGTAACCCATAGCCTTACTGCCGTAGGGGTGTGAGTTGTTAGCGATCTCACATTTCAAAGGATCGGTTATATGAGGGCCGCAGCCATCTCCTCTCCCTCGCCGCTTTTACTTCCTGGACTGAACCGGTACCCATTTAAGGCTGGGTCGACTCTGGGCCCGTTGCGGTCTGAAAAAACATTACCGCCTCAACTGGGGAATGAACCCAGGACCCCTCGGATGCGAAGCCAGCTCGCTAACTACTGCTCTACATGGTACTTTGTTTCTCAAATGTGTATGTTTCATTGATGATGTCATAGTCGACTCATCAGCGTCTCTCTTTTCTCTCTCTTTCGCTCTCTCTCGCCTTCCCTTCTCTCTCTCTCGCTCTCTACTTTTTGAAGCTGCTCTCCCTAGCTTCTCGTATTCCGTGCTGCAATCTTGACGATGGTTAGTTGGTAGCGGATTACAATGTTTACTTTTATAACCGAGAAGTACTGAAGAAGGAGGACTTGTATCCTCCTGGCTATAGTGCAATGCAAGGCTTCTCAGTAAGTTGACCATCACATGGATCACACTGTCAAGCCACATCATTATGGCCTGGCTGATCTAACACGGTCAGTATGATTGGTCAGTATGTTTCAATTGAACATGCCATTAGTTTTAGCGCCTGTAAATACATATATGTCTCTCACACATATCAGTACACATATAAACAAGCAGAGGCCACAAGATCTTTCCTATGAATAAACAACAAACACAAATAACTAATAAATCCCTACAAAATAAAACACTTTCTGCTTATAAGAAGTATATATATATATATATATATATATATATATATATATATATATATATATATATATAAATATAAAGAAAAAGAGAAATGGATACATATAGAGATACACAGAAAGAGACAGAGAGAGATACATACAACGAGCGAGAGTGGCAGAGAGAGAGAGAGAGAGAGAGACAGAGAGACAGACAGAGAATGAAAAAGAAATGGAAGTCTTCACCGTAAATCGAATCAGTACATTCTCCACTTATTTTATATTTAATAATGTGTTCATAGAACGGACATAAATCTCGGAAGCGTTATCAATTTAATTATGTTTGTATTTTTCTTTGATGAAATGCTTCTTGTATGCTTTTCTTGTCCGTCTTTTGAATAAATGTATATTTTATGTTTAAGGTTATGTCTATTGTACA
Source organism: Ariolimax columbianus (assembly GCA_036924085.1). Taxonomy (NCBI): domain Eukaryota; kingdom Metazoa; phylum Mollusca; class Gastropoda; order Stylommatophora; family Arionidae; genus Ariolimax; species Ariolimax columbianus. Next base: position 60,578,509 of record JAVGWX010000008.1, read on the forward strand.
TTCCAACATTCACACACACCAACAGCTTGCCGAGTGAGAAGGAGTCTATTGGATTGTAAAAAGAGCTACTATGAAACTTAAATTTAAAACCCGAGTGGTCTGTCGGATCGTTGTGTATAACAAAGACAAGGATGACACCACTGCCCCACAGAGAGCATGTCGTAAGAGGCGATTAACTGTGTGACATGGCATAACGCCTGGCATGGTTAGTTGGTTTGTTAAGAGCACTATAGGTGACACCTAACAGGATGCGGGTCTACTTTGCTCTAGCGTTTGAGTCTATTAAGATGAACTCACACATCGGTTAACCACCCTCCGCGACACTTGTCTCAACGCAGCTGAGTATTAAGCTGCTTGAGCCTAACCCGCTAAGCAGGAAATCATTCTACCGGCTACATCCAGCTCACGTCAGAGCTGGGATCTGCACACGGGCATCTGTCCCTGTAGAAGTACAGGTCAACTAAGACTAAGAAATTTAAAAAGTGAATAGCTGGATTTGATGGGGATTTGGGAAATAAGACCGGTTGAAGGCTCTCCAGCTCGTGGTGTTGCACATGTCCGCTATACATACAAGTCAACAGCCTACAGAGTGTGGGGTAGGTTTCCACATTCTTCAAAAGAAACTTATTTTTCTTCATCCGTAGTGACAATGAGTGGTTGACTGTTGTATCCCTTTCAACATTTGATATCTTGGAAGGTTTCTATGGTTTTCTTTAAAACATAATTGCTTGGAATGGTGTGAACATGGAAGTGTTTGTAAGCCTTCTACATTATAAGAGTTAGCAAGAAAGCATTAGTAACTGTACACTCGAGCAAATGAGTAAACTAACATTTTCCCGGGGATCAGTTAAAGAAGAGAATTGGAAATGGCAGAGTGTCATTGTTAAGTCTTACTGCATTTGGCTTTGCTTAGTTCGTTCTCAATCTCCCACTACCAAACACTGAAAGGGCTTAAGTAGCATAATGTAATCCAGAGAACGGAATGCGTTGTGTCGTAGTTTACAGCTTGATTGCGATACTTGCACCTTTCTGTCCAACACATCCGACTTCAGCAAGCAAGAATTTTGTTAGTACCGTGTTAGCATTCCTTCGATCCCTTCTCCTTATCCAGTCTGCAATGTTGCAGCCTGTTATCCAGGATCACTACGCTAGCTGTCAGCTATGGGTCGCTGACCACTGCGGCTCATGCGCTGCTCAGTATTTAATAAATATTGTAAATATGAGTAGACTAGATCTGTCGCATTAGTCCTATACGCACTTATGTGTGAACAAGTTCAACTTATGACTTATATAAGGGGTTATTTATAAATAGTACCCAACCTTGAAGGTCAGGAAATGTGGTAGTTTATATTTCGTAATGGGAACTAATTCCCAGCCTTCCACTGAAGTGCCGGATATGATATCTGTGTGAAAAGTTATTCCAGGTAAGATTAACGCATATCAGGACAAAGTATAGCACTAATTGTTTTAAGAGACGGTAAAAAAAAAATTGTCTTTTTACGGAGAGTTAAAATTGGGTATTACAGATTTTAATTGTATATTTTGTCAAAGATAATTTTCTATTTGTATTTACATATCCATTTTTCTGAGTGTACTGAGTGCCAGATATTTTAATGTGGTTAGTGCTTCCAATTCTCTGTGGATATTGTTTCATTTCTCTTTTTAAAATATTTCTCACCACTCTTGTCTAGACACCAGAGAGGTACATAGGTAGGAACACATAGGTTAACTGCAATTTTACAATCATGTCGCAAAAGGCGACTGAAGAGAATTGTGAATATTGTTAGCAACGTCATCTTGCAAAACAAATTTCCACTGAAACCAATCTATGCTTTCTGTAAAGGGGCTAGCTGCTCAGTGGTCGTTCTATGCTTCGTAAATGTTTAGCAGAAAGAGGAGACAAGATGGCACTAGTGTAGTGTTCTGTTTTCCTTTGTTTCTCTGTCGATCCCAATTTGTAAAGTTTTCTTGGCTATAGAATAACCAACCATTTTAAAAATAATAGCTGTCCGTCGGAAGCAAAGATGTCGACATCATCATATTTGTGCTGTTCGATGTGATGTCACATAACTGTAAAGTGTAATCTTGGCACGGCAGACTCTGGGATACATGTGAGAAGTTGACTGTAAAGTGTAATCTTGGCACGACAGACTCTGGGACACATGTGAGAAGTTGACTGTAAAGTGTAATCTTGGCACGGCAGACTGAGACACTTGTGAGAAGTTGACTGTAAAGTGTAATCTTGGCACGGCAGACTCTGTGACACATGTGAGAAGTTGACTGTGAGGTCGTCGTGCGTTCTGTTTTTTCGAATGGAGCAGTATAGTGCCCAAACTTATGCCGTTGCCAACTAATCTGAAGTTTTCTTTCACCTCTCTGTTTCTGAGGTGGTAGGCACATAACTGGGTTTTACTGGGAATTGGTTTAAGGTGATTCTTGTGGTATTATTCTGCAAGGGCATTGAGAGAACTTGTTTAACAGAGACATTGTGAGACAGTTTGAATTCAACCTCCTCAAACCATTGTCCATGTATAGCATCTGCTGTGTCATCAGCATAGATGAATTTCCTTATTGGTTGGTCATTTGTATATATGTAATATAGCATGGGTGCCAGGACACTTTCTTGTGCCAGGGCGTTGTTTTGGTTTCGCCATCTGCTATACTTTTTCCCCAACGTGACATATAGCCGTTTGTTCTGCAGTAGGCATTTGACGATACTGGTCAAACACCAGTCTTTTGTCGTGGTTTATAGCTTTGATAGCAGTCTCAGATGGTTTATGGTGTCATATGCTGCACTTAGATCAATATATATCACTCCTGTGACCTATTTGCGTTCGTATCCATTCTCTATTAATTGTGTTAGGTTAAGGATTTGACTGCTGCAAGATCTCCAGATATCTTCATACTGAGATAATCATTTTTTTTTTAAATGTTCAAGTCACTCATACTGAGCTTATTAACAATTTTTGTTCTGGAAGTTGAAGAAGTCGCTCATACTGAGTTCATTGACAATAATTGTTGCTGACTAGTCACAGTGGCTCTTCTTAAATTTACTTGAGAATGTTGTCCGGGTCCTCCTGGCTTCCCAGGGTCCTCAGTACTATAGGACTTACAGTGGCGTTCGTACCACATTCGGCAGACTACTTCGACATAATCTGGTTCTAGGGATCCCCATGCGTACGTGAGGTGCTTCTTCTTCTTCTTCTTCTTCTTCGTACGCAGTCAGACAGTAACCATTATTTTTTCGAAAAAAGCGGCGGTCATCCTGAGGCTGTCGCCACTGCCATAGAGCTTGTCTTGCAGTTCCACTGGTGATGGCCACATCTGCTCTCTCTGATCCTCGTATGTCGGGCAGTTCTGCAGCAGATGTTCCGCTGTCATTTTACCGGTACCGCACGGGCATTCGTCGGTACCACCTATCTTCAATTTGTTGAATAGGTGGTACCTCAGTTTATTGTGGCCAGTGCGAAGTCTGAAGACAACGACCTGCTCTCTTCGGTTCAACTGGTAATAGGCATCGTTTTTGGTGTAACCAGTATGTTCGGTTTCCCATTTGGTCATGTATCTGGCTTTGCTAAGCCGTTTTGACTCTTCGTACGTCATACTAGTATCGTACGTGAGGAACGGTCTTGATCAATATGTTTCACCTGACCTCAATATTAAACAGGGTATTCTGCACTGAGGCTGGATCGTTTCAACCGCAATAGATTAGAAAGACTGATAACGAATGTATGCTAATCCCGATTAGGTCGTATTCTATATGCTATTCGGATTGCTATAGATATCACTGCGCCATCCTACATCAATACAGATGTATATTGTGCATTACAAATATGTCCGGTAATTCAAAAAGCTGAGACAGTCTTAAAGGATAAATAAGACTTGAAGGACTCAATAAATCTTTATTTTCAGTTTCATAATATTGGCTGGTGGGAAGTCTTCCTAGCTGACTTGATGCATCTCGATTTTTAGCTGACCTGATAAGAGAAGCGAATGGCAAACCTTCTTAGCGCTGACTTAATAAGAGAGGCGAGTGGTGAGCCTTCCTATCTGACTTTGAAAGAGAGGCGATTGGTAAACCTTCCTAGCGCTGATTTGATAAGAGAAGCCAATAGCAAACCTTCCTAGCGCTGATTTGATAAGAGAAGCCAATGGCAAACCTTCCTAGCGCTGATTTGATAAGAGAAGCCAATGGCAAACATTCCTAGCGCTGACTTGATAAGAGAAGCCAATGGCAAACCTTCCTAGCGCTGACTTGATACAAGAGGCGAATGGAAAGCCTTCCTAGCTGACTTGGTAAGAGAAGCTAGTGGCACGCCTTCCTGGCTGACTTGGTAAGAGAAGCTAATGACACGCCTTCCTGGCTGACTTGGTAAGAGAAGCTAGTGACACGCCTTCCTGGCTGACTTGGTAAGAGAAGCGAGTGACACGCCTTCCTGGCTGACTTGGTAAGAGAAGCGAGTGACACGCCTTCCTGGCTGACTTAGTAAGAGAAGCTAGTCACACACCTCCCTGGCTGACTTGGTAAGAGAAGCTAGTGACACACCTTCCTGGCTGACTTGGTAAGAGAAGCTAGTGACACGCCTTCCTCGCTGACTTGGTAAGATAAGCTAGTGACACGCCTTCCTGGCTGACTTGGTAAGAGAAGCTACTGACACGCCTTCCTAGCTGACTTGATACGAGAAGCTAAATTGAATCCTTCCTAGCTGACTTGGTTTCTGCTTGCTAAGAATCAACGTCGCTGCACTTCGGGCATACCCAAGGTGCTGAGTCTCTCTCAGCAAATGGCGTAGGGTATGAATGCTGATGATCCTTGCAGCTCGCTGGTTGTACACTCTCATGCGCCATACTCCGCTTGAACCTCGTTTAAATGTCGCAACTTCGTAGCTTGTGGATTTTTGCTTCATCTATTGCGGTGTTCTCATCTAACAGGCGGTTATTGATTGATTTTAAAATGTCACTTCTATCCATCACTGATATACCCATGATGGGAGATTGTGAATCCATGATGGGAGCTTGTGAAGGCATGATGGGAGCTTGTGAAGCCATGATGAGAGATTGTGAAGCCATGATGGGAGCTTGTGAAGCCATGATAGGAGCTTGTGAAGCCATGATGGGAGATTGTGAAGCTATGATGGGAGATTGTGAAGCCATGATGGGAGATTGTGAAGCCATGATGGGAGCTTGTGAAGCCATGATGGGCGCTTGTGAAGCCATGATGGGAGCTTGTGAAGCCATGATGGGAGCTTGTGAAGCCATGATGGGAGCTTGTGAAGCCATGATGGGAGCTTGTGAAGCCATGATGGGAGCTTGTGAAGCCATGATGGGAGCTTGTGAAGCCATGATGGGAGATTGTGAAGCCATGATAGGAGATTGTGAAGCCATGATGGGAGCTTGTGAAGCCATGATAGGAGCTTTTGAAGCTATGATGGGAGCTTGTGAAGCCATGATGGGAGCTTGTGAAGCCATGATGGGAGATTGTGAAGCCATGATGTCGGCTCTTTCATTGCTCTGAACCCCAGCATGAGCAGGGCAGTAGATTCATGTCGAGCCGTGGAAGTTTGGGGCCTTAACAGTTGATATCCCGTCGGACCTAAGCCATCCTTTCTGTACCTTCTTAAGTACGGCTTACGTGTCTGCCACGATGACTTAGCTTGTTATAGAGGTCTCAGATATCCATTTGAGTGCGGAGGTCACTGCTTCCGTCGCCATTCTCAGCAACGACTTGTCCTCTCACTATAGCCGAGAAGCCCTGCCTGATGTCCCATTGAGTAGCACTGATCCGTCGGTGTATATGACGGCATAACTCTCCTGAGTGTTCTCAGTTATCAGCTGATTCACCTCGAGCTCTGCTCTCCCGCTGCTCCATTCTCTGCATTCCTTGCCAAAGGTTATGATGGCTCTCTGGTTCTCTATCATTCTATCACCAGTGTGGACCCATTCTTCTCCCTTGGCTATCGTCTCAGCTTGGGAGACATGTCCGTTTATTGTCTCAGCCTGTGCCAACCATGACGCCCCTCTCTTCATTCTTAATCCCTTGATGTCTGAGATTCTACTGCACAGAGGGGGCCGCGTGCCAGTGGTGACACGCATATAGGCTTTGACTTGTGCCAGTTTATGTCTGGATGTCACCGATAACAATCCCAACATGTACTGCATTATCACAATCAGGGTATCTCTAGTTCGGCCAGGAACCAGTCGCATACCTTTATTCTGGGTGCGTTCCACCTTTCACACTTTGTTCTTGATAGTGTGAGGATGCCCAGTCCGTAATCGATAACAGACAACACGACCTGACGAAATAGGATGAACAGAGGGCGTTGTTCCAAGTCGGCAGCAGCCATGGTCGTGAGTGCTCCTAACGCTCGTTTACATCGGTGTACGATATGGACAACATGGCAATTATAGGAGAGACTGCGATCATATGTCACTCCGAGGTATTTCAACTTGTCACACCTGTCAATGGTGCAACCATCAAATGTAATGCCCGGAAGTTCAGCCTTTACAGTGGAATTATTCAAAGAGTACCACATCATGCAGGCCTTGTTCGGATTGATCTTGGAGCTTGAGTCGCCGCACTACTGTGAGATTGCTTGTAAGGTTTCCTAGCTTTCCTTGACCAACTTGCCTGTCTGAGCCAGTCCTGTACGTTAGGATGTCAACCACAAATGTCAACGTTCGCCCTGTCCCTGTTGGTTGAATATTGGCCACTTTTGCTGTGTAGATGTTGTACAGCATATGTGAAAGAGGAGACCCTTGAGGCAGTCCTGAACATTTTCGCTCTGTTCTGATGTCCAAGATCCCACTCGTAGTGCAACTGTTCTTTCCATCACGGCAGCTGATATCCAACGGGTTTAAACCACACTGCTTCAGACATTTAATTAAAGCTCCAAAATCGGCACGGTTGTATGCGTTTTCCATGTCGAGTGCCACCGCGACTGTTTCTTGTTTTGACTAAAAACCCTCATACACGTCATACGCGAAAGTTCCAGCGTAATACTAGGTCTCCTTCCCTGTTCTGTAGCTTCCCAGTATCGGGTAGGATGTGCTGCCATTTTAGGTAGGCCATTATTTTTCTGGCCACTATGTTTTAGAGCAATTTGTCATATACATTCTGTATGGTGATTATTTGATAGCTGTTGAGAAGCGTAGATTCATTATCAGGTTTAGGCCAGTGGGCACAGATAGCAATAAAGCCAGTCCTCGGGCACAGATGCCTTCTCTATAGTGTGGTTGAACTCCTTCACCATATTTCTTATATCTGTCTCATCCAACTGCTTGATGTGACAATACTGTACTCCATCAGGACATCGGGCGGTGTTTTTGCTAGTACGTAGGTTATTTGCGACTTCCGCCTCGGTGATAAGATCTATATAAGCATCTTCGCTGATGGCTGTGAGCAAAATACCTTTCCGAATTTCCTGATCGGCATCTATGTTGCCTTTGTCAGTCTAGACAACATATCGACTAAAAAAAACTCATTCTATTCTCTTTGTTTGTCTTCAGGGAAATTCCCATGGAGTCTTGAATGTTGGGAATAAGCTTGCTTGTAGTCTTTCCATTCATTTTCCGATGCATGTGCCAGAACTTCTGGAGTGTATTGTCATTACCCACACCTGTAATGAACTCCTCCCATCGCTCGCTTTTGGACTCTCCAGCTAACGCTTCAAAGGAATTGACACCTTTGCGTTTTACCTCTTTCTTCTCATTCAACGCGTCGACAGTAGTGCCAGATCTATTTCTGGCTTTACGTCAATTCTTTGTTGCCAGCTCCTTTTCTCTCCAGGTCGTATCAACCACTTGATTCACCAGGATAGTTGGGCAAGTGAGGATCTAGTGGGTCTATGTCAAATCGTCCGGAGCAGTTTGCTGACCGATCACTTGGTACACACATGATCTGTTATATTGTTACTTTCTACGCCACAAAATGTTGGTATTAACTACCACCATAGGAGAAAAAAATCTGAGAAATGCACTCCTTGTCGCGGTACAGGTAACGCTGAACCTAGACCAGGCGTATCGTCCTAGTAAGGTCAGTTTTGCACCACGATCAAGTCGATAATCCGTGAAAACTAGCTAACCGATGACTTTCGAGGAACTAGTTACACGCTGTTTTTGGTAAAAAAAGGCTAGTGACTCGCCTTCATAGCTGACTTGATGAGAGAGGGCAATGATAAGCAGCTCCCTAGTCGACCTGATTCGAGAGGCTGATATGACACAGTGAATGTCAAAAATGTTTAGCATTGCTATAGCATTGAGTTTTAAAAAAAATATATCTATGACATGATCACAGTCAAAATTTGATAGATTAATATATATATATATATCAGACATACGTGCGTGATTGAATACTAGGATTTTGAGATTTTAGTAATTGACTCCAGCTATTTTATTTTTATTTTTTAATTTGAATTTTATAATTTTATTTCTGCATATCCCTTACAGTGTTTCCAGAAACTCCAGAATAGCAATGTTCCTAGAAGAAATTTGGTACGTCCGTGCTGCTTTCTTTTAATAGTATACCTGTCTTTATCTTGAATGAGAAAGCCAACAGAAAACAGGGGTTGAAAGGGTAAAACTGCCTTCCCCTGTTGATACATAGTACACACGTTTCATCTTACTGAACCTGGAAATTGCATTTGAATTACCAATTTCTGTAAATAGTGTTGTACCTCAGCCAGCAGGCCGGTGTCACCAGCATACATGGGTTCACTCATTGACATTTCAAAGTTGAGTCCCTGCATTTCCTCCAGCTGTCGAAATACCTGTTTTTGTGTAAATGTTACACGCTCTCCGCCTTTAACAAGCTATTATTTAACTTGACATGCTCGAGACAGTTGTTCGTTTGCGTGGACTTCTATTTGTCCTATTTTAACCAACTTCCACATAACCAAGCGAGCTGAAATTCCGTACACACTCTTTGCTAATGCGACCTGTTAATATATCAAATTTTGACGGTGAATATTTCACAAATACATTTTTAAAAAAACCTAAATAAATTACCAAAGAAACAACAATAAAACAATAACATTTCGAGGAACACTAGGGAGGGAAATATCTCAATGGCTGTCATATTGTCGAGTGTTCTCCTCTTTACAAAAAACGCAACAATTAAAAACAGTTACATTCCTGTAGTCCCAAATACAAAAAACACGTCATAGTATAAATAAAAGCTTGTACTGAAAAACATAGTTTAAAAAAATGTTATATCTACTTGTTACATCTGTACATGACGAGTAAATCATACACGATCTTACAGATGTTATTAGAAAGATTAGTGATTTATTAGGTCGCATGGCATAGATTCTGTATTGTAGATGTTATTAGGCAGAGTAGTGATTTATTAGGTCGCACATGGCATAGATTCTGTACTGTAGATGTTATTGGACAGATTAGTTATTTCTTAGGTCGCATGGCATAGATTCTGTACTGTAGATGTTATTAGACAAATTAGTTATTTATTAGATCGCATGGCATAGATTCTGTATTGTAGATGTTATTAGACAGATTGATTTATTAGGTTGCACATGGTATAGATTTTGTATTGTAGATGTTATTAGGCACATCATATATTTATCAGGTCGCATGGTATAGATTCTGAATTGTAAATGCCATTAGATAGATCATTGACTTATCGAGTCAAATGGTATAGATTATGTATTGTAGATATCATTAGATGGATCATTGATTTATCGGGTCGCATGGTATAGATTCTGAATTGTAGATGTCATTAGATAGATCATTGATTTATCGGGTCGCATAGTATAGATTCTGTATTGTAGATATCATTAGACAGATGTGATTAGATCACATGGTATAGATTCTGTTGTTGTTGTTGAATACCCACAGAGAGTAGGATTACTGTTGTTGTTGAATACCCACAGTGAGTAGGATTACTGTTGTTGTTGAATACCCACAGTGAGTAGGATTACTGTTGTTGTTGAATACCCACAGTGAGTAGGATTACTGTTGTTGTTGAATACCCACAGTGAGTAGGATTACTGTTGTTGTTGAATACCCACAGTGAGTAGGATTACTTTGTTGAGCGCCCTAAAAAGTACGTTAAGTGGCGGGTAGTCGTAGCTTTCCTCACATCCCGAACGTGCTGATGAAGGTGGACCGGGGTCCTCCAGGCGGTTGTGTTATGCTTGGCTTTGGGACCAACACACTCAATGTCAACTGTTCCCTTCATCCCCAACCTGCGCTATACTAATAATTATTCAGAATAGCGGTTTTCGGCATTTCAATAAGGAACATGATAGTGCAATTGAAATCAGTAACAATGTATTGAATATTTATTAAAATCCAATTAAATGTGTTAGTTTATTTAATAACAGATGAACTTGATCCAGTGATATAATCGATTCAAAATTCGACAGTAATTTAGCAAGAATATTAGAAAGCACATGTAGTAACTATGTAGATTACCTCATATTTCTGTAAAATGTTTATGTATGTGGGCCATTGATGAAGTGATACCAGTTTCCGAGTAGCTGGATTAACGTCACTGAGTCGATATGCTGATGGAAATGCAACTAAGAGTTTTTGTGTAACTACTCTACAGAATTAAGGATATCGATAAGATTACCTCCTGTTACGATCTCTTAAACTATGGCTTCATCTCAATGTCATGTTTTTGCTACGATCTCTTAAACTATGGCTTCATCTCAATGTCATGTTTTTTCTTTCGATCAATAATTCTCCTGTACTACAACTTCCTCAATTTCTGAAAATAAATTTTATCACCCAGTCATCATAAGAATATCTTTGAATCGCTCAGTCAGCATATTCAAATGGTCACCAAAAGACCTTTCAAATCGTCATCTTGAATCCTCTTTCTTCCATCCTCTTTCTTCCAGCTCAGACAAGCATATCATTTCTTATAGCTCGCGACGGCATATAAAAGTAAACTTTGCAATAAACGTAAATATAATATATTGGACCTTAATAACATTGTGTTATTTAATTGCAACTGCAAATTCATTTCATAAAATTTTGCGACACTCAGATAAGCAATATTATGGTCGATGTATTTCTTATACATAGGTTAGACTAGGAGAAAGAAAGTAATTGGCAGAAGTATGGGGAGGTATTGGGCGAACTATGTTCAACATCTCCCAGAGACTTTTACAAAAATATTCGTACTCTGCGGTTGAGAGATAAACAATACAATCCTTTAACAGTGGTCAATGACAAAGGAAGAAGGCCACTCTATGAACCTGAAAGGATAAGCCACATATAAGAGGAGTATTTCACAGACTTGTCCAAAGTGCATATGCATATGACGATATAGAATTAATTAGTACAAATCCCGAAATATATTGCACATAACGAGCAAGAAGTCAGAAAGGCAATTAGAAGAGGCCATAACTGCAAGGTCCCAGGTGAAGACAATATATCGTCAGCTGACATAAAAGCTTGTCGTGGTGTAGAGGTAAGATGGCTCACAAAGATCTTTTATCCGGCGTGAATTGAAGGGAAGGTACCTGGTGGTGGGCATAGAGCGATGGTATTATCTATTTGGAAAAGCAAGAACAACAGACATGATTGCAGCTTGTATAGGGGCATATCCTTGCCTAGGTACGCCGGAAAAATTACGCACGGGTCAGTGAACAGCGAGTACGAGCTATTTGTAGATCCACTGCTTCACAATCAGGATGCAGGAAAAGCAAGGAATGTATGGATGCTATATTTACACTCAGACAGTTTAAGTGAAAACAAATCATATGATTCAATAAGAAACTCTAAGTTGCTTTCATTGATCAGGAAAAAGCATTTGACCGGGTAAACCGATGTGAGCTATGGAAAGTAATGGAGGAATTTGGTTTGAAGGGTCAAGTACTGGATGGTATTCATGACTTGTACGTAAACAGCGACGGTCCAGTACGAACACATGCCTGTATGACAAATTAGTTTCCAGTGCCTAGTGCGGTACAACTAGGGTGTGTTCTTTCTCCACTTTTGTTCATAATTTATATGAATACAATTACACAGTTAGCTAACCCTCATGAATGAACTGTTGTTGGCTAATTATCAGATTATATGTTCGAGAATTGGAGATGACTTATACTACTAACTAAACTATCTCCATTTCGCTTGTAACGCATCCAAGACAGAGATTATATTCTAAACTATCTCCATTTGGCTTGTAACGCATCCAAGACAGAGATTATATTCTAAATTATCTCCATTTCGCTTGTAACGCATCCAAGACAGAGATTAAATTCTAAACTATCTCCATTTCGCTTGTAACGCATCCAAGACAGAGATTATATTCTAAACTATCTCCATTTCGCTTGTAACGCATCCAAGACAGAGATTATATTCTAAACTATCTCCATTTCGCTTGTAACGCATCCAAGACAGAGATTATATTCTAAACTATCTCCATTTCGCTTGTAACGCATCCAAGACAGAGATTATATTCTAAACTATCTCCATTTCGCTTGTAACGCATCCAAGACAGAGATTATATTCTAAACTATCTCCATTTCGCTTGTAACGCATCCAAGACAGAGATTATATTCTAAACTATCTCCATTTCGCTTGTAACGCATCCAAGACAGAGATTATATTCTAAACTATCTCCATTTCGCTTGTAACGCATCCAAGACAGAGATTATATTCTAAACTATCTCCATTTCGCTTGTAACGCATCCAAGACAGAGATTATATTGAAATCGCGTGAAAACATGCAGAGAAGTTTCCACAGCAGTGACACAAGTGTAAAGCAAGTACGGGAGTTAATATATAAATATAGCTAGTATGTTCACTGATGACGACATATTGGACAGAGAGATCGCACATGAGCTCTTCTTTCTACTAAGAGGAAGCTGATACATACACGGTTCATTTCTTCATTCTGTTACCAATGTCAATCTTAGTTCTCACTAACAACCCATAAAAGTATATATCCAGAGCTATGAGATGTGCTGTGTGAGAAGTGCAGCCGGAAAAACAAATCCGTGAAAGAATCCGCAACACCATGCTGAGGCAGACAGTGGGGACAAACCCAGTTAGTGCTTACATTGACTTCCAACAAACCAAGTTAGTGCCTACATTGACTCTCAACAAACTCAGTTAGTGCTTACATTGACTCCCAACAAACCAAGTTAGTGCTTACATTGACTCCCAACAAACCCAGTTAGTGCTTACATTGACTCCCAACAAATCAAGTGGTTTGGTCATTTAGTCAGCATGCATTGTGACCAGCTTGCATTTAGTCGAGAGTATATCATATGCAGGCCTGCGGCCCACGAGCAAGAGTATATCATATGCAGGCCTCCGGTCCACGAGCAAGAGTATATCATATGCAGGCCTGCGGTCCACGAGCAAGAGTATATCATATGCAGGCCTCCGGTCCACGAGCAAGAGTATATCAAATGCAGGCCTCTGGTCCACGAGCAAGAGTATATCATAGGCAGGCCTGCGGTCCACGAGCAAGAGTATATCATATGCAGGTCTCCGGTCCACGAGCAAGAGTATATCATATGCAGATCTCCGGTCCACGAGCAAGAGTATATCATATGCAGGTCTCCGGTCCACGAGCAAGAGTATATCTTATGCATGTCTCCGGTCCACGAGCAAGGGGCTAGCGTCTGACACTCTCAAGAAGTTACACCTGACAACTGTACAAGCCTCCCTCTTAGCGACAACAAAACATCTATATACCCCATCTCTCTGCGACGACGCAAGACAAGAGCAGTAGGACAAAAGAAGAAGGACAAGTATTTGAGTTCATTACTGAGCAAAACATGCACCGCCGTACTGAACGAAATTCTCAACAAGCTTGTACAAGTGTCTCACATAGTTTCCTTTATATAGACAACTAACTTCATTATAAAACAACAAACATTCTAAGTCTTCATCATTCTCAGCACACAACTCCGGGAATAGTCAATAATTGGGAACGCAGGCTGTCATTTTATTCACTGCACTAATGACAGTGTGTAATGAATTGTGTAGTCGATCACTGGTGTGTTTTGTAACCAGGTGTTGCCGATTAATGTGTCATAGTGAATGGTAACGATATTTAACACTGATTTTTTCAAGTGAGCAATACACCCACGGTAGCGACCAGTCATTCATTGTGCTCATGTGACTGTTACACAAGCAAGTACGTTAATCAGTAGAATTTTGTTTTCTTTGAAGAACACTTTAGGCACATTAAATTATTGGCTCCTCTTTAGTATTGGTTTTTAGTTTACTTGTTAAAAATCAACTCTTTTCTTTTATAAAATGCATATAAGCCAGAAGCAAACAAAGTTTCATTGCTTGACAAAGTTGACTCACCAAGTTGTAATGCGAATTCTGTCAGGACACTGCACAGTATGTTTTGCACATTCTCAGCGGGTATGATATATGCGTCTTCGCACTGAATTGTTGACGAGAGTAATTATATTATTTATATCATGTAGTGACATTTGCAGAACAGTACCCCGAACCTCAATAACTGCTGGCAAAATGAGGCCTTTGTCAGTTTGTACATGACCTTCCAGACTTAGCAATCAACAATAAAATGTTGTACGGTGCGTGCAAGCCATCACTTTGTTGTTGTGTAACGTTGCGAATCAGGTTTGATAAAGTTGGCCGCTTTGAAATTTGTCGCGGTGTGATTTGGCTTGGCTTGGCTTCGTTCGTTCTCAATCTCCCGGTACAAAACCCTGACACGGGCCTAAGTAGCAAAATGTAGTCCAGAGAACGGAATGCATTGTGTTTACAGCTTGACAGCGATATTTGCACCTTTAGGTTCTACACATTTGACTTCAGCAAACATTTTTTGAGTACAGGGTTAGCATTCCCTCTTCGATCCCTTCTCCATAGCTAGTCTGCCCTGCTGCAGCCTGTTATCCAGGATCCCCGCCTGGAGGTGTAGAAGGGTCTTGGCAGCTCTGGTTCGCTGGCCCTGGCGCTAGCAGTCAGCTATGGGTCGATGAACGCTGCAGCTCATGCGCTGCTCAGCGTCTTGATCCCCGTCGGTGTGATTTGATACAAGTTCAGTTCCTATCTGCCGTGTCGTGATGCACTCTCTTGAAATGTTCCATCAGTTTGGAAGGCTTCATTGCCTCATAAAATACTTTCTTACATAACAGGTACGTTGGTAGATGCTGGTTTGTTGGTGCAAGTATAAATCCATACTTGAGATATTCCAAACTATATGTCTACATTTTCGTCTTCTAATTCTGCCATTTATGTTGTAAAACAAAGAATATAATAATAAAATATTATTGGAATAATGTCAAATTTAGTGCGTGTGTTAAATTAAAATCACAAAAATGTAAATAAATAGAGGAAATGTCGATGGTTGTTTATTGCACCCGGTGTTGATTGTACTTTATTCTAGGACGTTTAATTGCATTAGAAGCTAAAAGTGACGCATCAACCATTAAAACATGTCTTTACTTATTATTAGACCTTGGATGTTTTTGTACTTACGTACTGTAATCCTGTCAGTTAGAAATGTGAAAAGCGAAGTGTCGACTGACACTTCGAATAGGAAATTGGAAGCTCAGTTCTAACAAAACTGCTACACTGCTAGGTTATTGGCACAGCTCGAATTGGACTACTGCAGGAGATTTTTACAAAAAGCAACACATGTTGTTACGAATGTTCACAATGAGAAGGTTTACTCTGTTGTGCCCTCTGAAAAGAATTTTACTGGCGGGTTACAGTAGCTTTCCTCACATCCCGAGCGAGCTAATGAATTTGGACAGGGGTTCTGCAGGCGGTTGTGCTATGCTTGACTTCATTTGAGTGTTTTAAGTACTACGGGGATCACGTCGATCTCTCGTTCGTCCACGTTAGTCAGGTGGCCATGAAAACAGCCCGTTGCCAGTGAGGGCTGCGAGGAAGCCGAGATGGGGATTTTTGGCCAGCATATTTAGCCTGACCCTGACTAGCGTGCCTGACCAAACGTTAGTCTTCCTTCCCGACAACACGTGTAAAAGGCATTTTAAAAGGGACGATTTTGGCTTCTATAAAAGTTGCCCAAAATAGATGGCAAATGTTTTTAAAAGTTGCCAAAACAGATACCAGTTCCTAAAGCCAAAAAAAAAAGGATGTCAAAGGGTTTGGAAATACGCCCAATTTTTTTAAATTTCAAGTTGCAAATATGGCAACTGTGGTCTGACAAGCACTGAAAATGTCACTTCGGAAGGAGAGAGGAGATCTGTTAGCTTGGCTTCCGGAAGAGAGGGCGAGGACCGATGGCGTGGCCTCAGGAATGAAGCGTGTTACCATATCGTGCCGTCAGTCGGGAAGGTAGGCAGACCTTTCAAGCGAAGAAGGTATTTCACTCGAAACAGACCACTTCGAGCGTCCCCATGACGCGGCCTTACCTATTAGCGAGTAGCCATTATGCCTGCTGACTTAACAATTCCGTCCAATCTGATCTAACACTGTCTAATAGTACGAGCGTCTAAAATGGCATAATATCGGAAGTATAAACTGATTTTACTGTAGACATAGTGTATCTATTAATAAGAAAAATACAAAAAAACCAAAGAATTAACGTTAAAATAAAACAAACTGACCTTTTCTAATGCTGTTGATGCGTTGTTTACAACGTCCTAGTGTACGGGAAGAAATCACGGACACAAACATTTTCCAACAAGAACTGAACTGAGATTATCTTATTATAGTTCTGTTACGAATTCTGTTGTCCATAATTCTCGGGTCATGACATAGGCTACTAAGTAGTCACACCACATATATTTCTTAGAATAAAAAAAGTAATATTTTCCATGAAAACCTAATTCTTCTGCATAACTTTTAAACTATTTTAATTTGCTTAATTTTCTTTTCTTTGATGTGTCAGCTTGTTGAACTTTCTCTATTTCATTTTTGGATTTTCTTTAGTTCTTCAAAAACATTTGTTTGCTTCGTTAGGATGGTTCTCACCAAAACATCTGCTGTTGAGCAACCATATGATGTACAAACAGTTTTATCTTCCTGAAAGTAATTAAGAAACCTGGCAGTCACAGTGTCTATTACAATTTCTTTGTTATTGGAGGCAGTGAGAAACTTCTGTTCATAATCTAGCGAGATCAATGTTTGTACAGCAAGATAGGTTATCAGACTTGAAATTGTTAATGACTGTGATGGATACTTTAAACCGCCTCGATCGAGCAAACGAGTTTAGTCGGCAAGACATGAAACAATGGGAAGGTCTGGTCCAATATCTATATTTAAATAGTTGTTCCGTTGCAACAACTTACAACAGGTAGAACACTTCAGTTTCTCGAACACTCTAAAAGCAACAAATCCACGTATGTATATCAGTACTTCAACTATTCCATCTGGAACAAGAATGTCACAATCTTCCACATTCACTATGAACCATGAATGACTGAACACACGCTTACTAGGGATTGTATCTTCTATGTCACTGTCAGTTTCAGCCATGCTGAATACTGCTTACATGTCAGAAATAAGAATTTCCCCACAGCTTGATGAACACATGAATAACACAGAATAAATTTTCAACTTCTTCTCTGCTTCCAGAACCTGTTGTACTGAAATAAGATAGTTGGCCCCTGACAGCTGTCTGTATTCACCAACATTTTCCTAGAGGATGTCTGCCATTGCCCTAATAAAAGTTTAACAAAATATGCACGCCTCTTTCCTCTTGATTGCATTGCTCTTTTCTCCAATATCCGACGTCTGTTAGCCATATTTCTGTCACACCCAACACATTGAGTAGCACTAGAATCTGAAATTAAATTACGTCTTTCCTTTTCACACATATCAGGTTTCTTAATCTGAAATCATCTTTAATCTTGCTTCATCTGTCACTGATACGAACAGCTTGACCTTTAATGAACTTTGCTTTAAAAAAATTGAGTTGAAGGCAATAGCAGAAACATGTATCGATCGAGATAAGTGTATTTTCCATAGTTGGAATGTTTAGTCGTGAGAAAGATTTGGCCAATGACAACCATTCTTTTACTGATGTGTTGCCTTATTTAACTATGAAACACAAGTAGCAACTATGATAGTTGTCGAGTCTGGTCCTGAGAAGCAGTATATCGAACCTAAAATCGTTATCCACCCCAGCAAGATCTCCATCTACGTTGCCACCAATGTTAATGTTACTAGCGATTCTGTTTTTGTTAGTATTGTCACAACGTTTGCCGCTACGTCGGCTTCCTTTTTTTAGCTCTGCTCTTGATTCTCTATCTCTTAGTACTGAGCAGTTAATTTATGAACGTTGCTTTCATAAATTGATAATAGCAGCCGCTATAATCTTCCAAGTATGTCGTAAAAGACTAACAAAGAACTTGCCTTTGCCATCCTGTTGTTGAGCTCATAGTAGATTTTCGCTTCTCTGACGAGGATACTGCCTAGGTAAATGAAACGTGAAACTATCGACTGCCTGGATATGTTACTGGCATGTATAGTGATGTTTGGATCACTGTACGGGTTCGCAGAAGCAGGCTGGAAGAGCTTATGTTGGCTGGTGTTGATAAACCAACCTCGTATTCAGCATATATAACAGCAAGGTTCACGCTTACCAACAGGTGGACACAATCAGAAGTCTCAGCGGCGGGACACCTGGAAACAGGGAGTTTGACACGGACTAACACGGAAAGCTAAACACAAACATTGGTCTAACACACTCCTCGCGGCCCTAGTCCAAAGGCTGCGGAGTACATGGCTCCACCTGGGGAGTCTATTGGAGTTTCGGTCGACACGCTACGCATTGACATAGCCTTAGCAGTTGGACATGGTAGTGGCCAATAGACGCAACGGGTCTTTGACGCCTACGCGAACATTATTATTATGTTGATGATCAGCGCAGATTGCCAAAAACGTTTTCTTAGGGGACTGTATGTGTATCAAATCTCAGATCAGCTAATATATTTCCGACCGGCAAATTACGCCCCCTACAGTTTTAGAACCACGATCAAGGCGTTGAACGCTAGCTTGGTTTTAGAACTTTTGGTGGTTATCAGGGAATTAAAGTTCTGATCTTTGGAGGTACGAATACTAGAGACCCAAATGTGTAAAACAGGACGAGCTGCTCACATGTCAATGACACTACAGTTCCCGCGATTGATAGAGAGAAAGAGAGAGAGAGACACAGAGAGAGAGAGAGAGAGAGAGAGAGGTGTCCAGTCTCAACGCTAGCGATAGAGATGAACCCAAGTATGTTCTGAATGATTCAACATGAGTCATCCAGGAAGAGACAGAGATATCTATAACACAAATACGTTCAGAAATGTAAGACATTCTTTCATTGAAAAATAAGGAACTGGTCAGATCTCACAGGACCAGAGCAGAAGCAGATTATTTCCAAGCTCAACGTAGAGGGAGAGTGCCAATTATGACTATTGCCTCGTAGATCCCTACGGAAACACCGCAGGATCTTTGTAGATATATATTGTAAGCTGAAGTGCAGAATAATTTAGAATATGCAGAATTAAAGTTAGAAGCAACATACATATATAGAGGTAGCGGAAACTGAACACAAGATCGAACACTGGGTTGTTATGTAACAAGACCAACATACGTGAATTTGCATCATACATCGGGGAAGTTAGAGTAGGCAGAGGCAGTAATCTTAAGGAAAGCTATAGAGCTATGCATATGGGACTGAGTTCCTGGAACAATGATAAGGAGCGTATGAAGAATTCAAAAATGCGACGAAGAGGCTGTCGCAAAACAGAGGTGAGAAAACAGCATAAAAGAATGGATCAATCTCCCACCAGAAGAGGCATATGCACCGGCCGCTGACAGAAGGATGGCATGGGCTTGTGATGATGCCTTCGTATGTGCCCCAACGGCCTCAATCGTTACGGTATGACCTAACCTGAACTGACATACATATAAACATATTACAAAAAAGAATTTATATGCAGAAACCATTTCTGAAGACCATGAATATTACTGACATAGTCTAGCATGATAAACTAACTAAATGTCTGAGAAATGTGTGTTTGGATGGAACAGACACAAAAATACTTAGTTACCCACATTTATGTCCGTTCTAAAAGTCTTGTCCATGTTTAGCGATTTATAATGTGTCATCCCTCTGAATGAATGTAATGACATTTTGTCTGTGAATTATTGTAGTCATGACCTTGGTGAGCTATTGTTATTGCCAATTCAAAACTGTTCTCCTGTTGGCGTATGCTTATTTTGACTAAGTAAAAAGTCATTGATGTTGTCCGGATGTTATTGTTTAGTGCCGTCAATGAATATCTTTACTCTTGTGTGCGCATTGAAAAGGACGTTCAGTGGCAGATTATAATGACTTTGCTCACATCCCGAACATGCTGATGAAAGTGGACCGTGGTCCTTCATTCGGTTGTGCTTTGCTTGGCTTCATCTGCGTGACACTCACTACTGCGTGGATCACGTCGATCTACATCTCGTCAGCCATGATGCATTGCAAACAGCCTGTTTCCAGAGAACGCTACATGGAAGAGAGATAGTGGGCTTGGTCAGCATGTTGTGACATGCACTGTGTGAGAAGTGCAGCCGGGAAAAACAATCCGGGATCGAACCCGCAACACTACGTTGAGGCAGACAGGGGGGACAAATCCAGTAAGTGCCTACATCGACGTCCCAAAAATCAAATGGCTTGGCTATTTAGTCAGAATACATTATTACCAGCCTGCAGCGAGAGCATATCGTATGCGGGTCTCCATATGCAAAGACCAGACCTCAACGTAGGTGGATTGAGGGTTTTTCTGACACACTCATAAAGTTACGCCTGACCTCTCTTCTGGCTATAACAAGAAACCGGCGCATCCCACCTCTCTGCGACGCCTCATGGCAAGAACAGTAGGGCAAAAGAAAAAAAAACAGAGAGAGATACTTCCTCGATAAGGAGGACAGTCACTTCATTCGTGACGGTTCTAATTCCTTGATTCTCATCTCTTCACCCAACGCTGCCACACATACCTAAACCAAAGAACCGAGATCTGGCCCTGTGAAACGATCCTGTATGATAAATTGTGGAGGATCAGTGAAGACCTCAAGCGCATCGTCTCGTTCATGACCCCATGTGGGAATAGAAGAATAATACAAGTTGATCGCAGAAGAAGAACTGATCATTTAACATTCCCCATGTCTTAGTTTTAGTCAACCTGTACTTCTACAGGGATGGACGTAGTCGGGAGGAGGATTTCCTGCTTAGCTGGCTAGACTCGAGCAGCTCATTACTCCGCTGTGTTAGGACAAGTCCCGCAGCGGGTGTTAACCGATCTGAGTCAATTTTAATAGACTCAAGCACTAGAGCAAAGTAGATCCGCAGCCTGTTACACACCATCTATGCTGCTCTTAACAAACCATCTAACCATGACCGGTGTTATGCCATGTCACACAATTAGTCGCCTATTACGACATTCTGTCTGGAGCATTGGTACTATTCTCGTCTGTGTCATACACAAAGACCCCGGCAGATCACTCGGAATTACCCATGTTCATGAAGATAATTCCCCTTTGTCACATAAAGAGCGCTTTTACATATGTGGTAAGGATACGCCTTTAAAACTCCTTTACACAATTTTGTTGTGTAGTACTATACAACAATATATGGGTCAAACTGCTTTAAAAACTTGCAATATTATATAACAGATACGGCTCTGTGCTATAAGCCACGTTCTTTTGGATTAATCGAGCACAGTTCTGTAGATCACGGAAAATGTAAGACTGTTTGCAAGAAATTATTGCTATTCATTTAGCCTTTTTCGAGAAGCGTAATATCTCACATTTACACATACGACGTGTTTAAACGGAGGAAAGATAAATGCTCATTATCAGCGTTGTGTTGTTGATGATGATGATGATGTAGTGTCAATACATAATTTCAGATATGTGGACGAAAGCTGTGTTAGGTGAAATGAATACAGATTACATGCATTTCTGATACAAGCAACGAGCAAAAGGCAAGCCCACCGTGTGTTCAAACAATGTTAATGTTTAATCAAAAAGTGTTGTAGTGAAGTGAAAAGTGGCTGGCCGAACGGTTTGCATATCGGTCTTTGACCAC
Organism: Ariolimax columbianus; assembly: GCA_036924085.1. Taxonomy (NCBI): domain Eukaryota; kingdom Metazoa; phylum Mollusca; class Gastropoda; order Stylommatophora; family Arionidae; genus Ariolimax; species Ariolimax columbianus. Next base: position 60,600,506 of record JAVGWX010000008.1, read on the forward strand.
GAGGACAAGTGTTTGAATTCCCGGTGAGACAATTTTTTTCCACAGAGTTGAAATTTAAAAAAATAACCCGAGTCTGAACAGTATATAACGATAGCAGAAGCAAGAGACCTTTATTCTTGAGCCCCTATAGATCTTGATAGTTGACCTCAGCAATGAGAATAAAACAATGTAAAGCCAGTTACACCAAAAAATAGTTCGATTTCACAGAGTAGATTATCACTAGAAACATGATTCGCCCTTGTTGTTCCTGATGGGATGGACCTTATTATGGTCAGTACCAAACTTCGGTCGGTAATATCTTTTGCCGTGATCTGGCCCTTGAGACATGGAAGACTTCAATGGATTGTGTAAAAACATATTGCACGTTATTTTTCATAAATACATCACATACATGTCTGGTATACCTGTTTAGATCTTTGTACTTTCCAGTGTGCCTGTTTTTATGTGGGCTGGCCATCTGGTTCATATCTAGCGAATTGATGACATTAACTTACCGAAGCAGTATTATTCGCGATTCAGTGAAATGTCTTTTGCAGGTCAGTAAGAGAAGTGATATTAGCTTGTTATTTTTAATGGGGAGCGGGGTTGGGGGGGGGGGGGTGGGGGCATGACGACGATGTTAACGATGTCAACCGTAGTTTTTGTTTAGAGGTTGTTTACAGGCAGATGAGAATCGGCTCGCTGTTGGCTGAATAGTTGGACATTAGTATTCAAATCTGTGTCCTTAATATAAGCGGCGCACTCATGCAACCACGTCATGTTTTTATGTAATTAAAAGGGAAGTATATCAAGGGATGGGTTAAGGAAGGTACTATAGATAGAAACATGCTTGTTCATATGCCTGGGAAAATATGTTAAGTCGTTAATTCGAGTGTCAAATAGGGAACACCGTTTAGTTTTCTTTCTTTCTTCTCCTTCTTTTCGTCGTGCGCTTTCAGGCGTCAACTTGAATATTATCTTAGAAAAGCAGTGGTCAGCTGAATGCTATAAGGTTTATCCGTGGAATGCGTATTAATTATAACATGTGTTTTCTTTATACCGCGTATGTTAGACATCTTTGTAGCAGATGCTCAGCAGCCATTTTGGTATTGCCGCAGATACATTCATCTGTATTTCCTATTTCCAGATTGCTGAACAGATGGTATCAGTCTGTTGTGGTCTGTGCAGAGTTTAAAGATGACTTTCAAATTGCTGACCTTTGTTGAGCTGGTAATATGCGTCATTTAGTTTGATGACCTGTGTGCTCTTCTTCCCACTTGTTCCTGTATCTACACCTGGTAAACATCTTAGCTTATTCATACGTTACACCTATATCAGGTGTTGTTGAAGTAGCTTTCCAACTTCTCTGGACAGTCTAGCAGCCTCTACATTGCCAAAAATAGTGTAATGAGATGGAATCCACCGTATCCCAACTGTCTTGAACCAGTAGTATAGTTTATAGACTTTCACTCCTAGTTCTGTTCATTTCTGTATTCTCAGTGTCGCAATGACTGAAAGTGCGCCTGCGAAGAGAACAATGTGTCTCTCTGTGTTGTCATGTTATACTTTTTGCTGCAGTGTCAAGACATCTGCTCTAACGTTTCTTGGTGTTTTTCTATTCAGCACTAATAGCTGTCTCTATGTACTATTTTCTGTAGGCTCATAAAGATCCCTCCATCTCCATTATTGCTGCATGTGATAACGATCCATTTCTATGTGCATATGCCCAGCTATTGCTTGGGTAGTGATTTTTTAATTGTTTCAAACTTTGACTACTGTTGTGATTGGCTGGTTTTTGTCGTTCAAATGGACCAAATCTAACTTAAATCGGTTGTATATGTTCTGCCTTATGCCAGACAGGTACCTGTCGTTTAAAATACTCATGTCAAACTTCAGTTTTAGTCTTAGTCGACCTGTACTTCTATAGGGGCAGATGCCCCTGTGCAGGTCCCAACCCTGGTATGAGCTGGATATAGCCGGGAGAAGGGTTTCCTGCTTAGCGCGCCAGGCCTGAGCAGTTTAATACTCGGCTGCGTTGTGACAAGCGCTTAAGGAGGGTGGTTAACCGATGTGCGAGTCCATCTTAATAGACTCAAACACTAGAACAAAGATGACCCACAGCCTGTTAGGCGCCATCTATGTTGCTCTAAACAAACCACATAACAATGGCCGGTGTTATGCTATGTCATGGAGTTAGTCGCCTCAAACTTCATTTCCGGTGTCCTCCACAACGAATGTCCGCTTGCAATGGATCTCCAAGAAACTCTATCTGATGCCGTAATGATGCAATCAGACAGCGTGTTTCTAGATCATCTCATGAAGTCTATTCAACCACATATAATGTCTGCCTATAATGCGACTGCCGCCCACCTTACCCTGCAATATGATTTTCACTAACGTGATATACTTTGTTATATGGCCAAATTATCTAAACCGGCAAGCGATGATTTCTGATAGCAGATCCCTCTATATCCTCAACGTTGTCAGTACTTCCAAATATGTATTCTTTTCTTTCAACGAGAAGTGGCCTGATCGTTTATAAACTAACATATGTAATGTGTCAGTTCTGTCGTTCCCCCTATTTATTCAATGCCCATGTCTCCTGGACATAAAATAGTGACGAGTTTACATAGCACTTGACCATCCTCTTGAATCGAACGAAAAAAACAGGAGCACGACCCAAGACACCCAATGTTTGGACATCAGGTACAAAACACAAGGCTCAAATCCAGACATAGCTTTCTAAAAACAACAAATCCCATACATACAAATCCTGAAAGTCGCTGTATCGAGAGATGGCACAAATTGGTGCAGGCCCCAGAGATGGAACTTCGGGAGGAACCTGCTCCTGGATATCATCTACCATACACAACATGGAAGTCGCTGAACAGACTCTGAACTGGTATATCACGGTGCAAGAGGAATATGAAGCGATGGGGATACACAGATGATGATACGTGTGATTGTGGTGCAATACAGGATCCAGACAACCTGCTGACCTGCACCAAACTCCAGGAAACATGCAATAGGTGTGACACGCTGGAGGCAAATGACAAGGCAATCCATGTCGCCGAATACTGGATGCAATATATATAGCGTGGTGCTTGGACACGGAAAGTAAGTAAGTAAGTACCATTCTAATTTTCAAATTTTGATTTATCAGTTTAATCGCATGTTGTTGAATACTATCTTGGCCAAACCTATCCTCTTTCTGATTTCTTCTTCGCAACTGCCCTCTTTCTCTTCCAGATAAGATAAATTCTATCTGTTCTAGTATCAGATCACATTTTTGTTTCTGTATGGATTATTTCTTGTCTGTTTTTAAAACGATGAATAGAATTTTGTTGTATTTTCAATGTTAATGTACAATTCATACTTGAGTTTATGTCGTGAATTTTTGACAATAGCACCTGTAAATATTGTTCATTTTCTGCGATAAAAACTATATCATCCTCACATCTAATGTTATTTATCATCACACACCTACGACAAACCCCACATATCCGATTAAAGATCTTGTTCGCGTATACATTGAACAGTCAGGGGGGTATTAAACACTCCTGTCTGACTTTTATTTTCATATCGATAAATGGGGTACAATATCTGCCAGATCTTAACTAACGCCGTTGTTCCCGGTGTAGATTACCATGCAATCTTATGTGGTTACAATCTAGACCTAATGTTATGACACATTTCATTAATTGTTCGTGTTCGATTCTGTCAAAAGCCTTCTTGTGGTTTATGAAGCGCAGATAAATTTTCTTTCGTACTTCCATATATTTTTCAGGCCTAGTTTTAAACCAAAAAAATTCTCTATTGCACCATTGTACTGTCAGACTTACGTCGACAATACTCGTGTCTATTATGCCGGACTGGTCTTGTCGTTTCAAAAGTACATAAAGTTCTCTTGATTTTCAGGGGCCGCAATATCATGATTGGTGATAAATCACGCGGTAATAAATGATCACACATTCGCATCACATTATCACAGTAACTTCGGCGTCATTCCAGCAGGTACGCCGTATGTGAGGAAGCCAACAAAATTGTGTATGCATCCCGATCCTCTGCTTTGCTGTACCATAGCGAACCTAGGATCGGTTGTCAACCCATCCCACCCACTGATACGTCAGCGGCCCTGTTGGTGTTTAAAATCGCAATGCCACCAACACGGCGCTTCTGTTGTCAAGCATGCATACCACATGACCAGCTCAACGGTATCTGCGCGATAATGCTGTATCTACGACATCCTGAAATGGAGTTTGATGTGGAATTTCCTCATTTCGAATCTGATTCCTTTTCAATTAATTGAGTACATACAGTTTAACTTCAGTTTAACTTGATCTTCTTCAAAGACAACAAACAACATCAACTTATAGAGAAAAGGATTCTTACATAAGATAAGATAACGGGGGTCTTTTGAATAACGCAGAGATTGTCAGTATCTGCTTTGTACAATGACCCCACTTCACAACCGAAAATCATGGCTAGAATGACGTCGTAATTAACTTTGTGTGTTCTAACTATGGTGTCTCTCATCTGCTGCAGTATCGGCTTTATGCAATTGAGCTATTCCAAGCCGCTGTTTTTCGCATATAGATTTCGCAGCAAATATTGTGGATGACATTGATATCTTGATCCAAATGGACGTAGGAGCAGACATCTTGCATGGTTTCATCCTCAGCTTGTTTACTTGGTATAGGTAGTTGGGATTTCTCAGGCATTGTGTTTAATTTTTTATTAATCTTAAGTTCAGAAGCTCTGTTGATCTTACTTAGGTCGTTCAAGGATGCTGGACCTCGTCAATGGTATGACTGGTGATCACAGTGTCGTCTGAAAATAGTAAATGCATGAGCCTGTCGCCATCTTTGATAACGCCTCTATCGACCTAATGTAGATGTTAGAAGACCTCTTCGAGAGCTGTTGTAAATAACTTTGAAGAGATGGTGTCGCCCTGTCGACAAACATTATAAATGTCATTAACATTAGAAAAAACATTATTTAATCACATTGTATGGAAAGACCCTATAAACTCTACTATATAACTGTTATGCGACCTTTACAGACCTGTAAAACAGAAAATGTAAATCAACATTTAGAAACAAGATACAGAAACAATTTGTTTCTGACATTTATAAAAGAAGATTGCGATGATTTGCTTGCATTGTGGACAAACAAAATGACGGTGTTAGATGTCATCTGTGAAATATCAGCTGCTTGGAGATTGATTATAAGGTTATCATTTAAACAAATCGTTGCGAAATCTTATGGGAATATTCAAGAATATTTTGGGTTTGAAAATAATGTTAGCCATTCGACGACTGAATTATTGAATAATTTTCATAGATTATATGGACGTGAATATTGATGAGGAAATTGAGTAATCGGATACGTATACGTGATACTTCATTTAGACATGAAGTTTGAAATGACAAAGAGATCGTACGACGTATTAACTATTGATGAACCTGCAGATATTGATGACGCAGATCTGGAAAAAACACCCTCATACGAGAACAATTCTACATTACAGTGATCCTTTAACTAATGTTGAAAAACTACTCGATTAGGTAGAGAAATAACTGATAAATTAATGAAGAAGAATCTGTCTAGTACTATTTGTCGAAACGTGAACCAAAAGACGAAAAACATTCTTCACTCTAATATGGGAAAGTTGGTAAATTTCTAAATTTTTTTGTTCAACAATTTTTGGTGGTAGTGATTATCCGTTAAAAAAAATCAATTGTTACCAATACCACTACGGATAATCGAATCTACAGTATAAAATAGCAGAAGATATTATCTTTGTGGCAGTTTGACCCTTGTTGTTTAAAAAGTTAATTTCAAACCTTAAAGAGTATTATCTTTGATGGCAGACTGGGGTGTGTCAATTTGAAAACCTCAAATGGATTATGTAAAAAGATATTTACGTGTGTTTTTCATAAATGCGTCATATTAATTTCTGCTACACCTGTTGACAATGTCTATTATTTTCCATTGTCCACGCGTAATGGCAAGCTGTCCGTCTGGTTGTATGTATTGTACATATATCTATGACATTAGCTTAACGAAGCAGTGATTCACGGGAAAGATTGTGTTTTCCAGTTCAATAACAGAGGCGATATTGGCTTGTTTTGTTACATAGAAATAACAATGTTGCCGGAATGTGCTGTGCTTATAACAGCTATTTTAGATAGAGCTTTCGTGCTGAAGACGGATGGGTCGGACTGAAAAATGCAAACATCGCAGGCAATCTGTGAACTAGCGACACAACGCATTCTGTTCTCCGGACTACATCCTGCTACATGTAAAGCCCTGTTCAGGGCTTGGTAGTAGGAGATTGAGAACGAACGCAGAAGAAGAAGAAGAAGAAGAAGAAGATAAAGCTGCAGAAGCTTGTTTTTATTAACGATGTTGTTTATATAAGCGGAGTTTGTCGTGATGACGTCTCATTTCTGGAACATTAACAATGACATTTTTAATCGTTTAACTTATGAACATTCTTTCAACGACGTCATTTTTTTTTTATGTACTTGAAAAAGGAATTAATTAAAATTATGAATTAATGAGGGTACTATAAAGAAATACGTTCTTATTCCAAGAAAACCTCATCTTATTTGATTCCATTATCAAAGATAGGACATTATTTTTAAAGTGTAAAAGAACATATATGTATGGTCAGATACCGCGCTAAGACCAGACCATGAACAAAATCTACATTACGACCAGAAGATCTTCTTCAAAGACAACAAACAACATCAACTTATAGAGAAAAGGATTCTTACATGAGATAAGATAACGGGGGTCTTCGTGGCGAAATGATAAAGCTGTTTGCCTCGTGTTCAGACAGTCAGGGTTCGAATTCAAGCTGCGGCGGTCTGGTAATGTTTTCCAGAGATCTTTGGGTTCATCGCTGGGGATCCCTGGGTTCATCACTGGAGATCCCTGAGTTCATCGCTGAAGATCCCTGGGTTCATCGCGGGAGATCCCCGGGTCCATCGCTGGAGATCCCCGGGTTCATCGCTGGAGATCCCAGGGTTCATCGCTGGAGATCCCTGGGTTCATCGCTGGAGATCCCAGGGTTCATCGCTGGAGATCCATGTGTTCATCGCTGGAGATCCCAGGGTTCATCGCTGGAGAACCCTGGGTTCATCTCTGGAGATCCAGCTGGAGCTGCAGAGTTCGTGCGTTGTGCGATGCTGTCGGCAGACGCCAGACCGTCTCTGTAGAGAGAGACCGAACCATATAGAGAGACTGGCGATGAAATCGAACCCTCGCCTTTAGCCTATAACCTTTAACATAAAATAAGGATATGAACACATGAAAGAGCAAAACGAGGTTCTTAGTTGGATAGCACATAGGATATTGACACCGGGTTCCCTTGCCTGGACTATTCTTGACCAGATGGGAAGTTTTTGTTTGGTTGTTTTGCGTTCTTCTTATTTGTCTCTACCCCAAGGCGGTGTGCATTGTACTGTGTTTTTATTTTGAACCTGTCGGCCCAGTGCATCCAACTTCAGCATTCATTTCATGTAAGGGTCTGTTTCCTCCTGCATTTTCTAAGGGTTTGATTCCCCGGGCTAACAGCCCGATGGGGAGCGAACCCAGCACCTGCGTGCTGTGAGCAATGTCACTTTAACCGCTAGCCCACGCCATCCCCTGATATGGGAAGTGAGAGAAGTAGAAATGACAGCCAGAACGGCGTAAGAGGTGGAGAAAGGCGAATAATCGGATAGAGGCAAAACAAGGAATGTCGAAATAGCGATATGGGTAAAAGTAAAAGCAATGGGAGGAACATGCCAAGCAAGGAAGACGGAGATAGTGAAGAGGAGATAAGGACTGGGTAAAGGTATTAAAAATGGTGATGCCATGGAGGCAGTCGTTTATCCACAAGTGTGAATCGATGATAATATTCAGCGTCAAGGGCCATTGAAATGGATGGGGATTGTTGAGCCGGTGTGAATGTCATTTCTGTGTTGCCGGAAGCGCACACGCAGTTCTAGACTAGTCTCTCCAAAGTAGTCAAACCATACTTGCGACTAATGATTGAATAACTGAGGCTGATGTTGTTTGGTGTCCACAACATTGTATTTTGACTTTTTTGTGCCCCCTGAATACGGTGCTGGGTGACGAGTAGCAGTAGCTTTTCTCACCTCCTGATCGTGCTGGTTAAGGTGGACCGGGATTTCTCAGGCGGTTGTGCTAAGCGTGGCTTCATCTGCGTCCCGCTCACTACTAAGAGAATCGCGTCGATCCCCCACCCTGTTACACAGCGGGTGTCTAGGGACAACTACACGGAAGTGAGGTGGAGGTCTTGATCAGCATATTGTGCCCGATTCTAAAATGCAAGATCCGTATATTTTGCCAGATGATGACTAACATTGTAAGACCTGTATATTTTGCTAGATCCTAACATTGTAAGACCCGTATATTTTGCTAGATCCTAACAATGTAAGATCCGTATATTTTGCCAGATCTTGACTAATATTGTCCGATCAGTATATTTTGACGAATCCTGACCAACATTGTCCGAGCAGTACGTTTTGTCCAATCCTGACTAACATTGTCCGAGCAGTACGTTTTGTCCAATCCTGACTAACATTGTCCGAGCAGTACGTTTTGTCCAATCCTGACTAACATTGTCCGAGCAGTACGTTTTGTCCAATCCTGACTAACATTGTCCGAGCAGTACGTTTTGTCCAATCCTGACTAACATTGTCCGAGCAGTACGTTTTGTCCAATCCTGACTAACATTGTCCGAGCAGTACGTTTTGTCCAATCCTGACTAACATTGTCCGAGCAGTACGTTTTGTCCAATCTTGACTAACATTGTCCGAGCAGTACGTTTTGTCCAATCTTGACTTACATTGTCCGAGCAGTACGTTTTGTCCAATCCTGACTAACATTGTCCGAGCAGTACGTTTTGTCCAATCCTGACTAACATTGTCCGAGCAGTACGTATTGTCCAATCCTGACTAACATTGTCCGAGCAGTACGTTTTGTCCAATCCTGACTAACATTGTCCGAGCAGTATGTTTTGCCTGACCAGACGTTAGTTTCGTCCCTGCGTTACTTACAAATGAAACCGTCTTTGATGAGGAACTCTGCTTTAGGGAAGGTAACCGAACATGTTTGGAAATCATGAGGCCAAGTAACACAACTGCGTCCGTTATTGCACGGCTTTGTACCACGATTTTTGTTTGTTTTTTACGTTCGCCTTATTTCTTTAATCCACAAGGCGTTGTGCGTTACACTGATTTTTGCGCCCAACTTCAGCGTACATTTTATGTACGGGACTGTTTCATTCTGCATTTTCTAAGAGTTTGCTTCCCCGGGGTAACGGCCGCTGCTGTGATGGGGATCGAACGCAGCACCTTCTGGTTCACGCCGTCCCCACAGTACCCAGATAACTGTGAGATTTAGTGTGCATGTGGCTACTAACCAGCAAGCCCCTCAGATTATGGCCACGTTTGTATGCGACAAGAATAGGATCGGCATATAACGTAACTTCTTTATACTGGTTCAGAAGACTCTGCGGAGTCTGTATACAACCTGTTTCTTCCACTCTACTTAAAATTAAAATAACTGGGTTTGAATACATTAACTGAACTTACCTTCACTATTTTGTATGGCAACACCGTCACAGAGGCAAGATCAGAGACTTACAGGATGCCAATCAGTAGTGTACAAAGGTAATGGATATATTTGATGTGAAATTGTGCGCGTGTGTGATAGAAAGAGAGAGAGAGAGAGAGAGAGAGAGAGAGAGAGAGACAGAATATGGGTTTGCGTGTTGACCCGCTTGTACCGTCATGTCCACTAGTTAAACAAGAATGAGCCTTGCCTTTCCAAGTGTTTGTCAGCTCTCTTGTAACTTGTGTTGTGTGACGATGTTCAATTTAATGCTTCAACAATTAACTTTATCGTTGATAACACTTTTGTTATTGCCGTCCTGTGCTCTGCCTATTTCCCAACAGCTTGTCTGCTGTTACAATGATTTCTGTCTTGTTCTTTTTGGTATGCTTTCCCCCCCTCTTTTCCACCACCACATACAAAACATAATTGTCTTCCTTTGAACAGTGGCCAATCTCCACACAAGTTTATATTTAGATGTTCATAATTGATTTTTAGTATTGTGGGCATCAAACATCTTGTCTTGGTCAGAGAAAACTCGCAAAAACGGCGAGAATAAACAGCAAGAGAGATTGAGAGCGAGAGAGAGAGAGAGAGAGAGAGAGAGAGAGAGAGAGAGAGAAACAGAAAGATAGAGAGAGAAAACGCGAAAGATAGATAAAGAGAAAGAGGTTTGTTAAACATGTGGTTTGTTAAATAGTTATTATTCTAACATGTAGTTTGTTAAACAGTTATTGTTGTAACATGTTTGTTAAACAGTTATTCGTGTAACATGTTTGTTAAACAGTTATTCTTGTAACATGTTGTTTGTTAAACAGTTATACTTCATGCGTGTTGTTTGTTAGACGACTGTGTGCTTAATTAAGAGTGTTGTACATCACATGTATTTCGTGCCAATGTGGTTTGTGAATCTTATCACACGCAAATGTACAATCTCTATCGTTTGCTTACAAGTAGAAGTTGTATCACTGTACTTTTTGAAAATGTCCATGCATACTTGTGCTTGTTCGTTTAGTGAAACAAATGTATGTTGCAATGTTTTGATTTGCTCTTTGCTGTCGTTTTTATATGATTTAATAGGAAACAAAAAGAAATCGGGGTCAGGTGAAATATCCTTATCAAGTCCCTACATTAGGTAATGTTGTACTTGCTCCTGGAAGCTGGCTGTGTCATGGAAGTTTGGTCATCGAGATACGTTTGACACTGTATTCTCGACAGTCTTCAATTTACTTATGAATATTGTATTGAACTACAGTCTGGAGGGCCCTGGTACTTTAGTACGTTTCTGGATGTAAGAAAAACCATTGTAACCGACTACCAAGGAAACGTCAAGTGTTAACTTAATTCAGTCCAAGTAGTTTCGAGCATCAGCATTTTATAAAGTTAGTAACTTAACGGTCCACGTGAACCCTGATGGGCGCAGCGGGGAGTCTTAGTCATATCTCCTGAGCCAGATGCGTCGCCTGTCCTGCGCCAGATGCGTCGTGTTTCATGGACCAGATCAGATGCGTCGTGTTTCATGGACCAGATCAGATGCGTCGCGTTTCCTGGGCTAGATGCGTCGCCTCTCCTGCGCCAGATGGCGTCGCGTTTCCTGAACCAGACCAGATACGTTGCATCTCCTGCGCCAGATGCGTCGCCTCTTCTGATCCAGATGCGTCACGTCTCCTGGACCAGATGCGTCGCCTCTCCTAGACCAGATGCGTCTCCTCTCCTGGACCAAATGCGTCACGTCTCCTGGACCAGATGCGTCGCCTCTCCTGGACCAGATGCGTCGCCACTTCTGGACCAGATGCGTCGCCTCTCCTGGACCAGATGCGTCGCCTCTCCTGGACCAAATGCGTCACGTTTCCTGGACCAGATGCGTCGCCTCTCCTGGACCAGATGTATCGCGTCTCCTGGACCAGATGCGCCGATTCTCCTGAGCAACATCGTCGCCTCTGACGTTGACAACCCATTTGATTAATTAAGCACCTTTTTAAAAGTAATTATGAAAATCAGGTTAGAACTTGAAAATACATAAATTACACAACTCTTATCTAGACTACAGGTCGTCGGGTTACATAAGGAATAGTGTAACCATTAATACTCTGACCTTGTTTGAAATTATTGATATATCCTTGTTGCTTTCACTTCGTTGTGTCCTTTATTTTGGCTGCTTAGACTGAAACATTGTAACGAAACATGAATCAGCTCTACTTGAGGTTTAGCCAAAACCAGTTGACGTACAATCAAGAAGGTCATCGCGCTATAATATAACCAGGATGACTTGTTGAAAACAGGGTGTCGCGCCAAAAGAAGACAAACACCTGACAGAGAAGAACGACTGGTAGATCGGTTGTTCTAATCAGCTTGATATGTGGTTCATATGTTCTATGTACGCCTGGCTTGTTCCAAGCACGTGTGTTTCTGTAAGTAATGTTTTGTGTAAGTTTGATTTGTTCAAATCACATGTGTTCATGCTATATGTTTTAAGTCTAACTAGAACGAAAGACGTTTTTTTTGTGTTTCAGCTAGGTATGTACTATGTAATCGATGGTTTTATAATTGTGTACATCGCTTACTTATTTTGCTTACTTACTTACTTGATTTACTTACTTATTTTACTTACTTACTTAACTTAGTTTACTTACTTACTTAACTCAGTTTACTTACTTACTTACTTACTTTCCTTACTTTACTTACTTACTTTACTTATTTTATTTACTTTACTTACTTTACTTACTTTAATTACTTTACTTACTTACTTTACTTACTTACTCACTTACTTACTTTACTTACTTACTTTACTTACTTCACTTACTTACTTTACTTATTTTACTTACTCTACTTACTTACTTTACTTACTTACTTTACTTACTTACTTTACTTATTTACTTTACGTACTTTACTTACTTACTTTACTTCTTTTACTTACTTACTTTACTTACTTACTTTACTTATTTTATTTACTTTACCTATTTTACTTTCTTACTTTACTTATTTTAAATACTTACTTTACTTACATACTTTACTTTCTCTACTTACTTTGCTCACTTTACTTACATTACTTTCTATATTTACTTTGCTGACTTTACTTATTTTGTTCCCTTTGTTTACTTTACTTACTTTTCTTACTTTACTTACTTTTCTTACTATACTTATTTTGCTTTCTTTACTCATTTCGCTTACTTTGCCTATTTTGCTTCCTTTACTTATTTTGCTTTCTTTACTAACTTTACTTACTTTACTTATTTTGCTTACTTTAATCGACTTCTCGTGCCCACAATCTGCGCGGGAAGCTAGTCCTGGCTCAGGTGTGTTGTGTAAGCCAACATTTGGATACTATTTATGTTACGTCATCTGTCGATCTGCCACTCGATCTTTCTTGTGCCAGGTAATCAGATTGAGTTATACGCGATCAGTGGTAGTGGGCCAGGCTGCATTCTTATGAGATGACTGAATCATCTAGTTTTATTGTTGTGTATGCCGTGCCAGCAGTATCCATCATAATATTTCAAATGTCATTACTTGTCATTTTAATATCCTCTTGTAACATTGATGTGTTTTCTTTTCTCATACATTTAATGCACCACGTTTCAGTGGTTCTGTCAGGTGCCTTGGATAAGCCTTAGGTCTGACACTAGTGACCCAAAGTTGGTAGAAAAGATTTACTCCCTATTGATCTGCCGGTGTCTTTGTGTATGACAAAAACAAGAATAGCACAATTGCCGCAGATAGAATGTGGTAAAAAACGATTAACTGTGTTATATAGAATAATCCCGGTAATGGTTAGGTGATTTGTTAAGAGCAGTATTAATAGCGCCTATCAGGCTGCGGGTATACTTTTCTCTAGTGTTTCAGTCTATTAAGATAGACTCGCACATATCTTAGCCACCATCTAAGAAACTGGTTTAATACAGACTCTGCAATCTTCTAAACCAGTATGAAGACGTTAAGATATCAGAATACTGTTTATCCCCTGTCGGTGTGTGATCAAAGTGATGTTTGCGTTATTAACTATTTATATGTCACGACAGAGGCTCTCTGTTATCTAGTTTCATTTGATTGACAAGGGAACTTATAGTCTAGCAATTTCTTTACAGAAGAGGACAATTCTTCTGTTGGATTCAACCCATTATAATTAACTCAAAGTAGAGGAAAGATGAACACGAAGTAGACATAAAGGAGCATTTCCTGAATATTCTATATAAGGATGTATTCTTTCACCGACCCTCTTCAACGTCTTTCTTGAACGTTTCGTGTCCGAAGCCCTGGAGGATCACGTTGATTCTGTCAGCATAGGTGGTAGTTCACTCACTAATCTCAAGTTTGCTGATGACATTACCGGGCTGGCTTGAACGGAGGTATAACTTGCGGATCTAATCTCAAACCCCGACAATGCCGCTTAAAAGTTTGAAATGGAAATTAGTGCAAAATCATGGTCAACGTCCCAGATGGTCTATCAAGTCCGATTGCGATCAAAAGCGAACTATTGCAAATTGTTAAAACGTTTAAATATCTGGGAGCACGGATGTATGCAGAAGGTTCCAGAACTGAGATTCGGAGAAGAATAACGACGGACATGGCAGCCTTGACCAAACTGAGACCGCTATGGGGGGACAAAAACATCAACCTGAAATTCAAACTGAGATTAATGCGTGCACTTGTCACCTCCGTGTACATATACGTATGCGAGCCTTGGACTCTGACAGCGGTTCTTGAGCAAAGAATTTGTGCAGTGGAGATCAGATGTCTGCGTCAAATTCTCAGCATTTCGTATCTAGACACGCCACGATCGAATCTAGGCCACGCTACCATCGAATCTAGGTCACGCCACGATCGAATCTAGACCACGCCACGATCGAATCTAGGCCACGTCACGATCGAATCTAGGTTACGCCACGATCGAATCTAAACCACGCCACGATCGAACCTAGACCACGCAACGATTGAATATAAGCCACACAACGATCGAACCTAGACCACGCCACGATCGAACCTAGACTACGCCACGAATAAAGCAGTTAGGGACATTGTGAAGAGAGAGGTCGACCAATATAAAGACATTGTAAAAGCACGCAAGTTCACATGGTATGGGCATGTTTCAAGATAGTCTGGGTTGACCAAGATTGTCATGTAAGGTACTGTGTCTGGTTAGCGTAAGAGAGGGAAGCAGAAAAAGAGATGGGAAGACAACATCGGAGAGTGGACGGGAATGTCCATACCTAGAACAAATATCCTGGCACAAAACCGAGTGGAGTGGCGGGAACTGGTCCAACAACCTGCAGTATTGATGTTCCAATGACCTTTCAGATTACATAACTGATGATGATGATGATGATGATGAAAATAAGATCTCTTATCCGTCATGTAACAGACGAGAATATGCGAATTGTAGAATTAAGATCTGGTCATATGAGGCGACTAACAGCCAGCAGACTCTTCCAGAGAAGATTATCTCTCATATCATGACATTATTCACCAGCAGTTACTTTGTCTAGAGGCCGGTCAAGTATGGAATAGCCTTATGGGTTAAAAGAAATGTATATAAACATTACATCAATTGTGACACAGGAATTACGTAGGGAAAAATGCATGTTCCCATGGGTTGCAAGAAGACTGAGGAATAGGAAAGACTGAGAATAAGTAAATGTAGTGATTTATCCGGGGATAGGAGACTAGTAATGCTGTGTTGGGACAGATCCATTACATTGCACCAGAACAGATGAGTCGTTACCATCTTTGACACGTGGAAGGGCACTCTATAACAGCTGGGGAAAATAATGCAGGGAGATGAGGCACAATGAGAAGCAAAGAAAGAAAATAAGGGATAGTTTAACGTCAAGTTGGAGCAAGAGTAATCAGGGTCAGGTGGAACATACTAGTCAAGACCGCACCTCACGTTCTTGTTCGTGCTTTTGGGAACATGACGTGTTGCAGCAGCCTGCCGAACTTGGTGGGGATAGACACTGTAATGTCCATTGTGGTCATCTTACTGAAAAGTCTCACGTTGAATTAGTCATAAGGATGCATGGTCCTCCTAACGAAGAGCCACTGTAACCCGCTACCAAAATTACGTCGCCAAGAGTTACCTCGACTTAACACGTGCAGCTTCAAGCAACAACAACGTTTTGTCACAGTGGATGTTCAACGACTGGACTGACGAGCAGTACAAATTTGGGGAGATCAGTGATCGCCTTGACCAAATTCCATAATACTAACATTAAAAGGTGAAGGACATCTAGTAGATCTGGATGAGGCTTTAGCGTCATTATTGGACAACACTTCACTCGTCTAGAGGCTCTTGTGACCACTTCCCTTAACGACACCATTGATTTAATAACTGCGTACTAATTACGATTTGGTGGATTTGGCCATGGCCCAAACTAGGCCCTTTACAACGTATTGCTTTTAATGAATGAGTCAATTTACCAACTAAATTAATTGAGGGAACTAGAGCGTTGATTAAACCGCTTTGTCATTGGAGGTTCTTTCTTTAAGAACGTTAGACTAAAACAGTGATCAATTTCAATTATACTTAGTTTTATTGTTATTACAGATGTCCAGTAACGAAACCTATATAAGTTAGATAGGGTTGTCGCTATTCTACTAATGCGAACCATGAACGTTGAAAGAGGTAAAAAAAACTTCTTTTTTTCGATCGATCACAACTATCTTAAAGTCATGTTTACTTAGTCGCTCGCCTTTACCCTCGGGCTGTAGTGGTCCATTTTTCTTTATTTACTTGCAATCGATTGTGAAGACGAACAGTGATTTGACTGTTGCGTCTTTGCATAATGGTCGGGCCACTTTTTGTTTTTACTTATGCAGTCTACAACTCGGTTAGAATGTTTGTATTTTTATCATTTTTGATAAAAATCAGCTACTAGCAGTCTGCTCTTTCGATTGTCCATTGCTTGTGGTTATTTACGCGCAAGGGTGTACATGGAGCTCCGAGTTTTTTGTTTGTCTCTGATAGGACTACACATTGATCTCATCTCTTTTGAGACCAGTGGTTGCTTTAAGCTTGCTAGATTCAAACACCGACTGTTTCACGCCTTCGTTCATTCATACGTTGAGAGGCGAGCATCTCACTTCCAAGATATTTCGACTCTGCTTCACAACGCTATAGAACTATTTGATGAAAAAAAACAAACAATGGGAGAGAATATAACATGCAACCCATCAGTATAGCAGAAGAGATAGAGCGCTAGACAAAAAGAGAATTTAAACTTGTCTTAACTGGTCTATATAGCGCTAGACAATTAGAGAATGTAAATTGGTCGACTGGTCTATAGAGTTTTAGACAATTAGAGAATTTAAGCTGGTCTTCTTGACTGGTCTATAGAGTTTTAGACAATTAGAGAATTTAAGCTGGTCTTCTTGACTGGTCTATAGAGTTTTAGACAATTAGAGAATTTAAGCTGGTCTTCTTGACTGGTCTATAGATTGCTAGACTATTAGAGAATTCAAGTTGTTCGATTGGTCTATAGAGCGCTAGACAATTAGAAAATTTAAGTTGGTCGACTGGTCTATAGAGCGCTAGACAAATAGATGGATTTAGCTAGTCTTAGTTGACTCGTCTATAGTGCGGTAGATAAATAGAGAACTGAAGCTTATCTTATGGACTGGTCTACATTATTCTACACCAAAATTAGTGTGACCGAAAACGTACAAGGTAGACTTGTTTAGGCCATGTAGAAGCCATTTCGCTAGACAGTTAATCACACAATCTGTTGCAAATGTCATGAACAACGCACGTTGCATCTGCTTCCAATCGATAGAACACAAAACAATACGGCGACACCTGATACCAGACATCAGCTGCCAAGCTGGGCTACACTAGAGCTGTCTTCCTCCCTCGCTTGATGTTTGATATCTGTGAGAGAAGTTGACCGATAAACTGTAACAGATTGTTCCTATTTTCAATCGGATAATGTTGAATTCGCTCAGGATTTGAATATTAACATTCAGTGGTCGACATTCTACCATATAATAATATTTATTGTAGATTTTCCTTGTGCATATTATTTTCGTTTTGAATTGTGATCTATATTTAGAACTTACCTGGTTCAAAAAACTGAATTCGTTTACCATAAATATTACTGAGACAGGTGTAATGCGGTTTATCCACAAAGCCCTCTCAATGAAATGCCTAAGTGTAATTACATTTAATTTTCTCTTTTCATCTGCCTATCATATTTTATATTCTCTTGTTTGTTTCAGTTCAGCGCATTTGTAGCTGTATTGTTTCGGTTGTTTCCTAAATGTTTGTTGTTTCTATTGCTCACGTTCCGCCTTAATCTTATCCTGTGTTGATTATTACTTCGTTCCCTTCAGTAGTCTGTGTATGTTATATCTCCAACAGAGGTAAACTTGATTACATTTCTCCCTGCAAGTCTTAACAAGTTATCTACACAATTTAAAAGAAAACAATAATATTTAGTGATAAGATTGTGCGTACTTAATACTTAAAAACAATCATTTCTGCACATTCTATAAAAATAACACATCCGCGTCTGGTTGGGCGATGTGTGTTTGTGTTTATGTGTATTTGTATTTAAATATTTAAATGTATTGTTGTTAATTGTTTTGGTCGTGATTTCTGTTGTTCTTGTCCATACCTTATGACGTAAGTTATACTTAGTTTTGTTTCTGTTCCACCGTTATACACAAACTACTCATGATGATGTTGATTATCAACAGAGGTTAACATTACAACAAGAGTACTTTCTTGTCTGTAGCGTCTTAAGTCAATAAGGACCAAGTTGGAATCTGCATTGTCAATTACCTGACTTTCTTTTCTTGCTAGATGTACATATTTTCTGTTGTTTGTTGTACATATTTCATACTACATTGTGTACATATTTCCTGTTGCTTGTTTTACATATTTCGTATTGCTTGTTTTACATATTTCCCCGTTGTTTGTTTAACATACTTCCAGTTATTTGTTTAACATATTTGCTGTTGCTTGTTTTACATATTTCGTGTTGCTCGTTTTACATATTTCGTATTGCTTGTTTTACATATTTCGTTTTGCTTGTTTTACATATTTCGTCTTGCTTGTTTTACATATTTCGTATTGCTTGTTTTACATATTTCGTATTGCTTGTTTTACATATTTCGTATTGCTTGTTTTACATATTTCGTATTGCTTGTTTTACATATTTCGTATTGCTTGTTTTACATATTTCCTGTTGCTTGTTTTACATATTTCCTGTTGCTTGTTTTACATATTTCCTGTTGCTTGTTTTACATATTTCCTGTTGCTTGTTTTACATATTTCCTGTTGCTTGTTTTACATATTTCCTGTTGCTTGTTTTACATATTTCCTGTTGCTTGTTTTACATATTTCCTGTTGCTTATTTTACATATTGTCCGAGTACTTTGATATATGCTTGTCATTGCGATCGTCATCTCTGCTTACAAGCCAAGCCTCGACTTCCACATCGTTTCTCTGCATAATATGTGTTGTTTTTGCTTTCGCCTTAGTTCTATATGTCCCAAGGCACTACTGTTTTTATGTTGCGTCTTTCGGCACAGTGCACCCGACTTCGACATGCATTTTATGTAGGTGTCTGCTTCCTCCTTCATTTTTTATGGTTTGCTTCCCCGGTGTAACGGCCGGTGCTGTGATGAACGAACCCAGCATCTTCGGGTTGTCAGCTGTGTCACTTAACCACTAGCCCACGCCGTCCCCTCTGTAAAACATAGCTGTTACAGTATAGATAGACGAACATTGTCTGTCCGTCCTGATCTTCTGTGAAAATATAGAGGATCGTTAAAGTGGTGCTTGTGTGTATGCTGTCTATCGTTCCTTATCTTATGTCCATGTATATCTGATCGTCCAAATCCGAGGTGGACGAATGACGTCTGGCTCGCTTTATCTTATATGTCGAAGTATTTATAATCGTTCAGGTAATAGTTAGATGTCTGTTATTGTTCTTGTTGTTGAATGTCCTCAATGAGTAGGTTACTCTTTTGTATTCTTTTAAAAGAACGTTGAGTGACGGGTTGTCGTAGATTTCCTCACATCTCGAGCATACCGATAAATGTGGACCGGCGTCCTCCAGGCGGTTGTGCTATGCTTGTTTTCATCTGCGTGTCGCTCATTACTACGGTGATCAAGTCGATCCCTCTCCTCGTTAGTCAGACTGCCATGAAAAACAGCCATTTTCCAGGTAGGGCTGCGAGGAAGCCGAGGTGAGAGTCTTGGTCAGTATATTTTGGCTGACTTCAACCAATATGTCTGATCAGTATGTTGTGCTTGACCGACGTTAGTTTTTCAAGATGTATGTTGTAGATCAGTCCTTATATTATATCATAATAATCATCACCAGGTGTCTTGCCGTTTAGCGATCATGGACATTGATAGTTGACCATGCCATTCTCTCAGGTTTTCCAACATCTTCTCTCCCTTCCCGAACTGCCTCTCTCTCTCTTTCTATTATTTTTCCCGTTGTGATAACCTGAACCAAAACAGCCTATTCTCATAACATGCCCGAAAAAGGATGATTACTCTTTTTTATCTTTGCAGTGAGTTGTGTTTGTGCCTCCTCGAATACTGTGTCATTAATCTTTCTTGAAGTCCATGGGATCCGCACAGTTCTTCTGTAAAACTACATCTCCATTACGTCCAAAGATCTATGCGCTTGTGTGCTGATTGTCCATGATTAACTGCCATATGTCAGTACTGGTTATACATAGCATCCAAGGACTCTTCTGTCTTAGTTCCAGTGACAAGGTTTTGTTGCACAATAATCCCTTTATGGTCTGGAAGACCGACTTTGCGGGGACTATTCTGCATTTTACCTCATATTTATATCTTCCAACTGAGGCTAAGTATGTTATGTAATAACGATAAAACGCCCCTCGCTCCAATCCACGGTGTATGTGCCAAACACTACATTTGAATTTACGCTTTTCAGTGCATCCTTAATCCTGGTCCATTGGCTGGTAGCATTGTTTTAGTGGATACGGTTTTCAGTAATTAAAGTTGTCCACCACATCACTATGGAGGTTGGTTAACTGATGTGCGAGTCCATCTTAATAGACCCAAACACTAGAGCAAAGTAGACCTGCAGTCTGTTATGCACCATCTATGCTGATCTTGCCAATCTACCTAACCATGGCCGGTGTTATGCCATTTCACACAGTTAATCGCCTCTTACGACATGCTCTCGGTGGGGCAGTGGTGCTATGCTTGTCCTTATCATACACATAGACTCCGGCAAACCTGCTCTAGCCTAGTCCACTAAGCAGGAAATTCTCCTCCTGGCTACATCCAGCTCACATCAGAGATGGGACTTGTACAGGGACTCATGCCTCTGTAGAAGTACAGGTCGACTAAGACCACAACACAACCGTCCCAGGTCGCCTCTGTCAACTGTCCAGAAAGGGAACCACTAGGATGTTTTAGGCGAGACATCCTATAAGCGATAGTTGTGCCCTCGGATCTACGAAGAAATTAATTTATTCATGTAAATGTAAGTAGCATGTCCTTTACAGAATATCGCTTCTTACAACCGCCAACCTATTTGGCTACTTTAAGTTTCTTGCCAGGTGTGCAGTACAGTAGGTTGCCAATACTTTCCGTACGCAGAGAGGCGCTCCCCATCGAGGACAAGCAATTCCGTGTCTGCCAAATTGGACACGGCAGGATTCGAACACGGTACGTTGGGATTGTCAACCTAACGGTTCTTCTCTAGGACACACTGCCTCAAAATTGATTCATGCTCATCACAAATTAGATGACGAGGTATTTGGCTACCATAAGAAAATCACATTTACCCTTGCCGTTTGGGAACTGGGCCGCTAGTCCGGTCTGACACATCATACTGATCAGGGCGTCGCATCAGCGAGAGGCACACTATACTGCCCAAGACCACTATCTCTCTCTCTCTATACTGCCCAAGACCACTATCTCTCTCTATACTCCCCAAGACCACTATCTCTCTCTATACTGCCAAAGACCAATATCTCTCTCTGTATACTCCCAAAGACCACTATCTCTCTCTCTCTCTATACTGCCCAAGACCAACATCTCTCTCTGTACTACCAAAGACCACTATCTCTCTCTCTCTCTCTCTATACTACCCAAGACCAATATCTCTTTCTCTCTATACTGCTTAAGACCAATATCTCTCTCTCTCTATACTGCCCAAGACCACTATCTCTCTCTCTCTCTATACTGCCCAAGACCACTATCTCTCTCTCTATCTCTATACTGCCCAAGATCAATATCTCTCTCTCTATACTGCCCAAGACCACTATCTCTCTCTCTATACTGCCGAAGACCACTATCTCTCTCTCTATACTGCCCAAGAACACTATCTCTCTCTCTCTATACTGCCCAAGACCACTATCTCTCTCTCTCTATACTGCCCAAGACCACTATCTCTCTCTCTATCTCTATACTGCCCAAGATCAATATCTCTCTCTCTATACTGCCCAAGACCACTATCTCTCTCTCTATACTGCCGAAGACCACTATCTCTCTCTCTATACTGCCCAAGAACACTATCTCTCTCTCTCTCTATACTGCCCAAGACCAATATCTCTCTCTCTATACTGCCCAAGACCACTATCTCTCTCTCTCTCTCTCTCTCTCTTTATACTGCCCAAGACCAATATCTCTCTCTGTACTACAAAGACCACTATCTCTCTCTCTCTATACTGCCCAAGACCTCTATCTCTATCTCTATACTGCCCAAGACCAATATATCTCTCTCTATACTGCCCAAGACCACTATCTCCCCCTATACTGCCCAAGACCACTATCTCTCTCTATATTGACCAAGACCACTATCTCTCTCTATACTGCCCAAGACCACTATCTCTCTCTCTCTCTCTATACTGCCCAAGACCACTATCTCTCTCTCTATACTGCCCAAGACCACTATCTCTCTCTCTCTCTATACTGCCCAAGACCACTATATCTCTCTCTCTATACTGCCCAAGACCACTATCTCTCTCTATATATACTGCCCAAGACCACTATCTCTCTTTCAATACTGCCCAAGACCACTATCTCTCTCTCTCTCTATACTGCCCAAGACCACTATCTCTCTCTATGCTGCCCAAGACCACTATCTCTCTCTCTATACTGCCTAAGACCACTATCTCTCTCAATACTGCCCAAGACCACTATCTCTCTCTATACTGCCCAAGACCACTGTCTCTCTCTATACTGCCCAAGACTACTATCTCTCTCTCTATACTGCCCAAGACCACTATCTCTCTCTATACTGCCCAAGACCACTATCTCTCTCTCTCTCTCTATACTGCCCAAGACCACTATCTCTCTCTATACTGCCCAAGACCACTATCTCTTTCTCTCTCTACTGCCCAAGACTACTATCTCTCTCTGTCACTCTATACTGCCCATGACCACTATCTCTCTCTCTACTGCGGAAGACCACTATCTCTCTCTCTCTCTATACTGCCCAAGACCACTATCGCTTTCTCTCTCTCTCTCGCTCTCTCTCTCTCTCTCTCTACTGCCCAAGTCCACTATATCTCTTCCACGCAGCGTTCTCTGGAAAAAGGCCGTTCTCTAGGCATCAGACTGGCTGACGAAATGTGGATTGTCGTGATCCCCATAGTATAGACGAAGCTAAGTATAACTCAACCGCCTAGAAGAGCTCGGTTTATCATCATCAGCATGCTCGGGATGTGAGGAAAGCTACTAAATACACACCAATGAAAGTCCTGTTCAGGGCGCACAAAAGAGTAAACTTACTCATTGTTGTTCATTCAACAACAATAACTATCCGCCGTTTACTCCCGCCGCTTATTTCCTTCCACGTGTGAGCTCATTTAGATTAGCAAAGAGTGTTAGATAAGCAAAGAGTGTTAGATAAGCAAAGAGTGCTAGATAAGCAAAGAATGTTAGATAAGCAAAGGGTGTTAGATAAGCAAAGAGGGTTAGATAAGCAAAGAGGGTTAGATAAGCAAATAGTGTTAGATAAGCAAAGAGTGTTAGATAAGCAAAGAATGTTATATAAGCAAAGAGTGTTAGATAAGCAAAGAGGGTTAGATAAGCAAAGAGGGTTAGAAAAGCAAAGAGGGTTAGATAAGCAAAGAGGGTTAGATAAACAAAGAGTGTTGGATAAGCAAAGAGTGTTAGATTAGCAAAGAGTGTTAGATTAGCAAAGAGTGTTAGATAGTGGCCGGACTGTGAGAGGAGGTAGAATTAGACAAAGATAAAAACTAAAACAGTAGTGACCAGAAGACGATAAAACGCACATAAGTTTAGACCTGGTATCAAATATGGTCTGAAAAATGTAATTGGGCACCTGTTATGTGATATCGTCTGTCTTTCATTAAGTCCAGATATCGGCACACAGTTATCACTTCCATTCTGTCATATACACCGGTGGAAAGCGTCAGAGTGACAGAGAGGTAAAAGACTCGATTCTCACAGCATAAGGTACATGGCTTTCATTCTTGTCCTCGGCATGTTTCAGTCAATACGATGTAAATGGTACGTGGTTTACTGTTACGGAAGAGAAGGCGACGAGGAAGTGAATATTTGAACCTGTAAAATTGCTGAGGCCAGGCAAAATGAATTTCCTAAGATTGTTGTCCCCGACGGCAAAGTGTTCTTTTAGTATACAATGTGGGTTGCCAAGAGCTCACTCCTTTCATTATTATATTTGTTTTGTTGTGTGCCAAAGCGGTCTTTTTGATTGATACTATCTTGATATTGACGACCCACATGTTACACCTTGGAGTGTTGTTGGTTATCAATTAGTTGTGTGTATGTGCATGCGTGCGTGTGTGTGTGTGTGTATGTATGTGCGTGCGTGCGTGCTATATCATATAGGATTGAACGAGTACAAAAAGACTGGTCTAGAAGCTTGGCCTAATATATGATAAATTATGGTGACATGATAAAAATATATATTATTATTATTACGGCAGTTACCAGGGTTTGAACCAATATCTCCAGACTAATCGATAAGAATCCTAACCGTTTTACCTTCAGCTCCCTCTTTTACAATATGTCGTTTTCATTCAGTGTTTAGAAAATTCATGAGTGGACCTCTACCCTTTACTGTGAAATAAAGAATAGAACCACACCACTTCTGTATATGTCGTAAAATGCAAATCAAAGAGAGCTGTTCGTGAGGCTAGCAAACTCGTCATGTAACACATTACTACAGAAACCACTATTGCAAAAGCACATAAAGTGCTTTGGCGTAGAAATCCTTAAAGAACCAGCCGTGGGATTGCCCAATATACTGACTGATATGAAAAAAGGACAGGAAAGACGATTAGCAACCGCCTAATGAGGTTTTCAGGGACATATCTCTTAATAAACATTTGTGTGAGCTATTATTTATTTTGTAGTATCTCTTCGTGCGATTTAATTACAATGTTGTTAAATCTCATTTCCATAGTTATTTATCATACTTTTCCGTGGTGCGTTTTCACTCGTATCCCCTCCTGTGGTGACAGAAAACATCACTCTACTGCCAGGATCAATTTGATGAATACCTTATCTCCATGCTGCATAATCAGTATACATCTGTCACTCTCGTGTCTCTCTTCCTGTCACTCTCGTGTCTCTCTCCCTGTTACTCTCTGTCTCTCAGTGTCTCACTATATATGTATGTAGTTCACGCGCCAAGAAGACAATTTCGAAACTGAGCCAAACATCACCCAGTCTACCTAGCTGTAACTTGGTATGGGGCTTACAGTTAAGGATGGCAAACCAGCGAGGAAAGGAACTGGTTACCTCCACATAATCAAACGGTGAGATCTAGTACAAATAAGGTTTTAACACTTCATCGCAGTCGACACTGTCCACTATGGCCGTTACCATCTCTGTTTTCATTCACTACTGTATTTTTCTTTAAAGTTGCTGTTAAAAGAAAGCAACGGTAATAATGCAGTAACAATTGCTGGTCAGGAAATGTGTCAGAGATATCATTGTGTACACTTTGTTTACTGTCATACTGCTGGTCAGGAAACGTGTTAGAGATGTCATTGTGTACACTTTGTTTACTTTCTTACTGCTGGTTAGGAAATGTGTCAGAGATACCGTTGTGTACACTTTGTTTACTTTCTTACTGCTGGTTAGGAAATGTGTCAGAGATACCGTTGTGTACACTTTGTTTACTGTCTTACTGGATTTTTGGACGGTTGTATAAAAGGTTGCCGCTGGCGCTAATGCAACTATTACTTGAGTAAAGTACTCTTCAAGAATTTGTTTGGGTTGTCGGTTTACAGTATGACTCCTTACATTCCGAAGCGTACTTGAGAAAACTGATTGTAGTCTTCCTAGCTGTAGTGGAATGTGAGGCACCGCAGTAAGCTCAGCACTATGTGGATCACAGTGTTTATTTTCATATCGTCAGTCAAACTGCTACAAAACGGTACATGTTTCCTTGGTGAACTGCATGGAAGTGCGAGTCAGTCAAACTGCTACAAAACGTACATGTTTCCTTGGTGAACTGCATGGAAGTGCGAGTCAGTCAAACTGCTATAAAACGTACATGTTTCCTTGGTGAACTACATGGAAGTGCGAGTCAGTCAAACTGCTATAAAACAGTACATGTTTCCTTGGTGAACTGCTTGGAAATGAGAGTCAGTCAAACTGCTATAAAACAGTACATGTTTCCTTGCTGAACTGCTTGGAAGTGAGAGTCAGTCAAACTGCTATAAAACGTACATGTTTCCTTGCTGAACTGCATGGAAGTGCGAGTCAGTCAAACTGCTATAAAACGTACATGTTTCCTTGGTGAACTGCATGGAAGTGCGAGTCAGTCAAACTGCTATAAAACAGTACATGTTTCCTTGCTGAACTGCTTGGAAGTGAGAGTCAGTCAAACTGCTATAAAACAGTACATGTTTCCTTGCTGAACTGCTTGGAAGTGAGAGTCAGTCAAACTGCTATAAAGCAGTACATGTTTCCTTGCTGAACTGCTTGGAAGTGAGATGGGATCTTGAAGATGTACCTAACTTTTATCCCCACCAAAGTATAGGCGCACTTTAACCTGACCGGCATTTCGTATCAGATATCCAACGGGAGTTGGGCGTGGCCTAGCTACTCTATATTGTAGAAACGTTTAGTCATACGATAACAAGAATTGGGTGGAGTGGCTCCGTGAGTAAATAAGTGCTCATATGATATCAATATTGTCATCAACCACTTTGGTGCTGACTTTTTTTTGCGCTTTGCTTTGTTGTCGCTATACTTTGTTGTCGCTATACTTTGTTGTCGCTATACTTTGTTGTTGCTATAGTTTATTGTTGCTATACTTTGTTGTTGCTATACTTTGTTGTTGCTATACTTTGTTGTTGCTATACTTTGTTGTTGCTATACTTTGTTGTTGCTATACTTTGTTGTTGCTATACTTTGTTGTTGCTATAGTTTGTTGTTGCTATAGTTTGTTGTTGCTATAGTTTATTGTCGCTATACTTTGTTGTCGCTATTCTTTGTTGTTGCTATACTTTGTTGTTGCTATAGTTTGTTGTTGCTATAGTTTATTGTCGCTATACTTTGTTGTCGCTATACTTTTTTGTCGCTATACTTTGTTGTTGCTATACTTTGTTGTTGCTATACTTTGTTGTTGCTATACTTTGTTGTCGCTATACTTTGTTGTTGCTATAGTTTGTTGTTGCTATAGTTTATTGTCGCTATACTTTGTTGTCGCTATTCTTTGTTGTTGCTATACTTTGTTGTCGCTAAACTTTTTTAAGGTGTGCACCTTCTTTTGACGATGTAGTCAACTTTCAACCACAAACCCTGTCCTGTTGGTGAAATAAGGGCGCAGGCACCATATAGGTCACGTGACAGCAGGTTTGGCATTTGACCTGATTAGGGATGGATTGTTGTTTTTTTTGTATTATTGGGGTCAGTCAAGTTCAGTTGTAATACGTCCACATCTTCCGTTTAGCATCCTGGACAGCGTGTCGCCTTTCATGGCCCATGTGTGTTGCGTCGGTTGACGTGAGCCCGTACGGTGTTATTATTACTCTGATTTCATATATCCACCGGCCAGGCTAGGAAAGCTCGTACCCTGAAGTCAGATCGTCTTGATGTGTAAGTTGAAGGTGATTAGATCGCATTCTTCTGACCGTATTCTCAGATGACCAACTATTTTATCTTGTTAATAAATGTATTCAGTACAAGAGTTAAAAAAGTAAAGTAACCCATAGCATTTCTGCCGAAGGGGTGTGAGGTGTTAGCAATCTCACATTTCAAAGGCTCGGCTATATGAGGACGGTAGCCATCTTCTGTCCCTCGCCGTTTTTACTTCCCGGACTGAACCGGTACCTATTTAAGGCTGGGTAGACCCGGGAACCGTTGCGTTCTGAAAAAAATATTTCCGCCTCAAAACTGGGGAATGAACCCATGACTACTCAGATGCGAAGCCAGCGCGCTAACCATTGCGCTACCCGGCTCCCTCAAGAGTTAGTTGGCACCATATTTCTAATGTCATAACTTCTCACTTTATTTATCTCATAACACCACATACATGTTGTGAATAATTGAATGCTTTTATGTACGGGCACATACTTTTATAATACAAGTATTTGAGAAGACAGCAATACCATGGAAACAAACATTTACAAAAACACCTTCTCCTAAGCTCTCCCGATTTCTCGTTCTTTCTATCTCTCTTACTCTGGCCCTCCACTTTGAGATGTTCTTGCCCATGACACCTATCACTTTTGGCCAATCAGTTTTCCAGATTTGCTTCCCAATGTACTTACAGTCGTTATTACCGAATATTTTATATTGGTAGTAAACGTTTTATCATTTCTACAATACATTGTATCCTTTATTTGATGTAGAAACTGTGTAGCTGTCACTTCTCACCACGGATTGTTAATTAGTTACACTTGCAGGCAGCACGCCTCGAAACATGTAAGTCTGCAAACACGTGTTTCATTCAGCGGCGTTGCTAGGTACGCCAAGTGTCTTCGCTTAAGGATGCGAAGCGTACGGACCGCATCATGTGACACAATCAGAAGAGGTGACACCAACACGATTTTCTATACAATCTGTGTGCAGTAGTTTCGGCAGAAATGTATTATATGGTATTGCAGTAAAGAGATAAGCAGGTTCAAGAAGAGGATATCTGTAATGGCTAAAACTCTCTGCAAGAAGAAAAAAGGCCGATGATTGAGTGCGTTGATCGTTTTAATTCTGAATTTCAAATCAGGCCAGGAGCCATCTGTTCAAGTGAAGGGACTCTTATCCGCCTTTGGAGAAGAGTTTAATGGGTGCATTAAAAATAAACCAGTTTCTATGATGGCATATCCGAAACTGAGCCTCTAATACGAATACCAAGGCTGAGAATGTCCCTGAGATTAATCTGGAAAAGCCAAAGAGTGGGCAATACTAGACATTTTGACATTTAAAGCTTAATGTGACTTCGTAGGATCACTTCCAATCCTATCACTAAGTCTAACATTACTTCCGGCGATCTGTGTGTTTCTTTATGTG
Source organism: Ariolimax columbianus (assembly GCA_036924085.1). Classification (NCBI taxonomy): domain Eukaryota; kingdom Metazoa; phylum Mollusca; class Gastropoda; order Stylommatophora; family Arionidae; genus Ariolimax; species Ariolimax columbianus. The sequence goes on from JAVGWX010000008.1 coordinate 60,629,559, forward strand.
AGTAGAGCTTTTCAAAGCTCAAATTCATAAAGAAATATTCGTGATCTACGCCAGGAAATCACTAACTAGGTCACAAATGGCTATTTTAAAAAAAATGTAGATACTACCATGAGAACCATTTTTTGTGTGCATTTAGGTTGTTCCTTACTTTTCAACATAATTCCCACCAACATTGAAACACTTATCTCAACATAATTCCCACTAACATTCAAACCTTATCTCAACATAATTCACACTAACATTCAAACACTCATCATAATCGCTTCATCAGTGCAAGGACAGGCCCATTTGTTAATTTTCTATTTATTGACCAGTTGTCTGGGTACCCAACCTAACATACACCGTGAAAACACTTTATGGACATTAAATTGCTCACGTATTGTGTTGTAGGCTAAACCACGCAAACACCATATTTCAGTTGATAAAATGTCTACAGTTACTCGCTTGCATGCTCGAATTATCTGCTCCACCCGCGCCACAGGTGCTTCTGTTCCGTTCTGAGTAGGACGACCACGTCGGATTTCATCAACAATTAGTGAGCGTCCTTGACAAAATCTAAACACGCAGTTATGCCCCGCTTAGCACGACAAACACCCCTCACTGTAAACAAGAAGCGTTTTCTAATAAGTATATTTTACATAACTAATTTTTCAAAATAAAATACCACACAACAGCGCGATGTTCTTTGATTTTACTCCCGTGAGCAAGGACGTCATTTTGTATCTTAACTGCGCACATGTATGCGACACCTAGCGTCTGATACCTGCAGTAATGACAAAGCTGGATATTGCTGCCATCTATAGAAAACTTATGAAACTATGAACTATATACTTTAGCTATACCATATCAGTTCGTCACCTACTCACTGACTTACATCATACAATGGAACTGTGTTGGTTTTCGGTATTATCAATTGAAAGTTCGGTATTATCAATTGAAAGTTCGGTATTATCAATTGAAAGTTCGGTATTATCAATTGAAAGTTCGGTATTATCAATTGAAAGTTCGGTATTATCAATTGAAAGTTCTGTATTATCAATTGAAAGTTCGGTATTATCAATTGAAAGTTCGGTATTATCAATTGAAAGTTCGGTATTATCAATTGAAAGTTCGGTATTATCAATTGAAAGTTATGTATTATCAATTGAAAGTTCGGTATTATCAATTGAAAGTGAGTGCCGGAAAGTCAATGATTTCGAGTACATTATTCACAAGTTTACAGTTTTGAGAGTAAATAATGGAAAGTGCTGATCTCGTTGTAATTTACAAGTTACAGTAGCTAAACAAACTTGACTAAGATTTATGTACGGTCTCGTACAGCGGGAGAACTTTGGGCCGTAATATCGAAAGTTATCGTTTGGATATTTCAATGTGAATTGTATATAATGGAGTAGAATAGGTAGATAGCTGTGTCGGTGTGAAATAAGTAGATGGATGTATCGATGTGAATTAAGTAGATGGATGTATTGATGTGAATTAAATAGATGGATGTGTCGATGTGAATTTAGTAGATGGCTGTGTTGATGTGAATTAAATAGATGGATGTGTTGATGTGAATTAGGTAGATGGCTATATTGATGTGAATTGTGCAGATGGCTGTGTCGATGTGAAATATATATATATATGACTATAACTGTATGAAATAGGTAGACGGCTATAACGATGGGCATTAGGTAGATGGCTACATCGATGTGAATTCGGTGAATGGCTATATCGATGTGTATTAGGTAGATGGCTCAATCGATGTGAACTACGTAGATGGCTATGTCAATGTGAATTAGATAGGTGACTCTAACTGTGTGAAATAGGTAGACGGCTAAATCTATGTGAATTTGTTAGAAGGCTATAGCGATGCGAATGAGAAATATGACTAAATTGACGAAATGACTTTCTGTAAATTGTTCTCTGCAACAACAAAGATATGCATTCTGTTATTACAACATTTTAATCAGGTCAGTTGGAGAAAATCGATTCATTAAATCCCATGTATATACACATTGTTCAACACTAGAAATCCATTAGGTTATTAAAGTTTAAATTTGAAAGCTGGATAAATCTGAACAAACTGAAAACAAACAGTAGGATCGATAGTGATGTTTGTTCAGAAAATGTTCGGCACACATTTTCTGAAAGATCAAACGCTGAGTCGCTCAATCTATTGGGATGTGCGGTGAACATTCTATAAAAGATAACGTATCCTTTCTTTTGAAGTGTTTTCAAATTTAAATTTTGTTTAATAATTCTTTGTGAATAACTGAAATATGAATTTCTTTACTCAAAAATTGTCCAGAATTTGTGAATTTTATTTGCAACCCGGAGAGCAATATTTAAATAGCGATCCACTTATTCGGAAATGTAACGTAAGGAGCAGATTTGTAAGGATTTCAAAATGTGCAAGGAACGCAATAAGTTGGAACAATATTGTGACAGACAATTCCGAAACGTAAAGAAAATAGAAGAAACACGATAACACTAAGGATAAAGTGTGTTGTCAGTGTTGATTATGTTTTAGAATTTCATTGCCAATGTTTTAAACATTGCTGATCGCTACACCGATTGCACGACTACATTCTAACCCTTCAAAAGACCGCTAGTAAAAACAGAGAGGAGTCCGTTAATTTAAGGGGACGCCATCTCACCGAGCCTTTTCTCCCCATGCATGGAATCAAGCATTAGCCGGTGCGATTGGGATACTTTAGACATCAACATAAATGGCAGGTTACTAAATCCCCTTCGCTTTGCAGATGATCTAGTACTGATCACGAGGCAGCCACGACGCCAATTTTGTGTTTGTTATTGTTGTTTTTTGCGTTCGCCTTATTTCTCTAATCCCCAAGGCGGTGTGCGTTGCACTGAGGTTTTTATGTTGTGCCTGTCGGCCCAGTGCATCCGACTTCAGCATGATTTTATGTTAGGGTCTGCTTCCTCCTGCATTTTCTAAGGGTTTGCTTCCCCGGGGTAACGGCCGGTGCTGTAATGGGAATCGAACTCAGCACCTTCTAGTAGTGAGCCGTGTCACTTAATCACTAGCCCACGCCGTCCCCATAAGGACGCCAATGAAATGCTAGCAGTTCTCCGCCGAGTGGGAAAGACAGCGGGACTACAAATAAACACGTCCAAAACAAAAGCCAATGCAATCGATTCACTTCCCACGACCCAGTCGTCCTAGATGGAGAGAGACTTAACGATGTGGACGAGTACATCTGTTTCTGGACGGTCTGCTCAACATGCAGAACGACTCATGCCAAGAGTTGGCAGGACGGAGTCGCCCAGGCTGGGCGGCTTTCACTTCGATAAAGCCTGTACTGGACACCATCAATGACCAGAGCCTGTGTACCTCTCTCTTTAACTCCACAGTGCCACCTGCAGAAACATACACACGAAAGAGATGGAGTCCAAACAGAGTGACCCAAGCGTCCCTCGAGAGACGCATTGTCTGCCTCACACTTCATAGCCGGCACACAAAAGGCCTTCATAACTCGGACATACGTCAATTTTCCCTGGCGGAAGATGCAATTACTTATGCAGACAGGATGATACATTGCTCTGGCGGAAACGTGCTGCGAAGAACGCATAGTCGATGGAACACAGCGACAGCAATATGGTACTCCAGAGACCAGAATAAACCACGGGGACAACAACCAACTCGTTAGTCCGACTCCATTGCATCCCGAAACAACATTTACGATGCCACAGATGGGCGACTTATTATCCACTGGTCCACCGTGGCCCAAGACAGAGACCGTTGGAAGAGAAGTTGGAACCTGGAACGGTGTAACCACCACTGAAGAGCGTGTTGTCCAGTAATGTTTTAAACATCTTTTATTGAGAGCTATGCATTGAGAACAAGTTACAGAGCCATACATATGTATATAACCATTCTCCCTTCTCACGATTTCCCCGAAAACGAAGTATTCCCTCTGTTATTTACGTATCATATAAAGACCATTGTGTGTAAAGTTTGGGTCTTCAACCATGTTTGCCTCATGATCCCTTTTCACCCCAAATCAGAATGTCATTCCCACCTTTCCAAGATTGTCTACACTCAAAAGCTACATTCTTAAATACATGCATAGAATGTAAATATATTTATTAGTTATTTATATTAGTAATGAAAGCAACGTGGTCTAGGGGTGAAACTCACTCTGTTTCACCCTCCCAAAGCGCTTGGAATGAATCCCGCTGTATCCAATTTAGCAAACACAGGGTTTTTCAGGGTACGATCGTATCTTCGTGTCTTGAAAGTAAAAACAAGTTACCGTACAGCCAAGAAACGTATAACTAGGCTGGCAGCTGTGAGAAGCGATGTTCTGTAAAGAACGGGCTACTTACTTTGCTATATTAGTACACATATATTTACTTTGATTATTTTTAAAGTGTTTAAGAAATATAACAGCAATATAAAAAGGTAAAGAGATTTAATACGAATAAAACTAGTTAAATAAAATATATAAAACGAATTATTTCCCAAACTAAATTGAAACATAATTGCCCCTTGAATTCCTCACTCTTTGAGAACCCTTACTCTAGATCTTGTCTGAAATCCAGATGACTTCTCTAACAAACTGTATGTTATATATGTGGATATGTGAACACTAGTACTCGTGCGTAACGGTGTTTATCACTAGAGTATATATATGTGCTTGTATTTGTGATTGAGCTTATAAAAGTGTTTTCGTTAATGTATGTGTGTATATATATGTGATTGTACTTATAACAAATGTTTCTGTTAATGTGTGTGTGTATACATATATTTAGTGCAAAAAACAAGTATAGCTATGGTCAGATAACAGCGTAGACGAGCGGAAGTGGCATGCCAGGTGGAACTGAGGCGTGGCAGAAGGTCGGATAAGTAGCTAGGGGCCACACAGAGAATGAACATTTGGTGATAGTACGAGTAAAGAGCCGAACTGGAAAAAAGAGGAAGATAGTGAGATGGAGGACGGTAGGTGAAGATAATGACAAGGTAAAGGTGAGGAAGATGTTGATGATGGAGGTAGCCCACGGAGGTGTCCTCTTCTTCTCTGGTGAGATTCGACGACAAATTGTCAGATCAGCACGAAACGGCAACCATGACAATGACATAAATTTTACGCCGGTGTACAAGACAGCTGAAATGGTTGGCGATTTGGGAGCCGACGTAGTTATAGAAGTCATTGAGGCGTTGCTGGAAGCGATCATGCAGTTCTAGACTAGTCTCCCAGTGTATGTGTACGACGCTGGCGAGAAATGATGGAGTAAAATGAGGCTGTGGGACTTGCAAGTGAAGCCGTCTTTGATGATAAACTCTGCGTTGGAGAAGGTAACCGAGCGTGTTAGGATCCAATGCTGGCAAGTAACACATCCAAGTAGAAGGGAAGACGAGCGTCTGGTCAGGTCAGACACAATATACTGGCCATGGCTCTCACCTCGACTTCCCCGCAGACGTTCCTGGAAACGTTTTCAAGGCAGCCCCGGGGGCTAACGAGGTGAGGAATGATCGTGATTCCCATAGTAGTGAGCGACACGCATATGAAGTCAAGCATAGCACAACCGCATGGATGACCTCGGTGAACCTTTGTCAGTTCTCTCGGGAGGTGAGGGAAGCTGCCACAGCCACTAAACGTTCTTTTCAGGGCGCGCAAAAGTGTTATCTACCAATTCCTTTCAACAACAATACAGCCGAGTGCGTTCTCGCGTGGCGCATTGCCCAGATGCCAAATTCCTCCGACTTTTGTCACGTTTGTAGGCAACGAGTCTAGGATCAGGAAATACTAAGAGGGATAAAAGATCAGGAAAAAGGTTGGGCATATGACGGTGAGCAGGAGTGAGGGAGTCAGTACGGGAGATAAGGAGAACACGATGTAAGACGGAGGAGAGAATGGTCTCGTAGTAGACGTTCACGGAAAAAATCAAACATCGCATGGCCTTGAGAAAGAAGTCATCGCCGTTCTAACATAGGCTGCGGGGACCAAGAAGCTGGGGTAAAGGGAATGAGTAACGACAAGAGACATACAAACTCATGCCCTCGTACGAACACACAAACGCACATACACACATGAATGTATATATATATATATATATACTAGCAGCCATTAAAAATGCATCACTTTATTTTATTATAATTATCATCATTAACACCGAGAGTGACCTACTTACACAAACCCCGGAAGCGTGCAAGTGATGAAGGCTAGCCTGGCCCATTTACTCGTGCATGTCATGCTTACTTCCCTTTTTACGTGCTTCACTTGCAAAAAAACACATTGATCAATTCTGGCTTCATTAAAGGTCGAATCAAGTTGAAATTTGGCACACATTTTAGTCAAATTCCAGCGAGTGAAACGCCATTATCTGTTTCCGTCTAAAGAAAGGCTGTTTCATGCCTCGACTGTCGCTACGAGAGCGATTGCAAACTGTTAGTATGCTCAGGAGTGGAATGGCGACCAGAGACTTTGCCAGACATTTTAATTGTGACCATTCTATCATAGTAAGGCTGAAACAGCGATTTCTGGTGACAGGTACCACGAATGACCTTCCCAGGCCTGGTCAACCTCATGCAACGAACACAGCTCAAGATCGTCTAATTCTTTAAATCTGCGCAACCGCTTCCAAACAAGAACTCAAGACAAGCAGATCATGTACCTGCCGATGTGAGGCTTGTCAGCGGAAACTCTGTGACAACAAGACCCAGCTTAGTGATTACTGTAGGTGACAGAGACGAGGTGTCGCATGCACGTGCGCAGATAAATCACAAAATGGACGCGATTATCACAGAGTGTGCAATTGAATAACAGCTTCCTGCTGTGCGTTGTTTACTTTTTTTTTAGTTGGTGGTGGGACACAGACGAACTTTCTGCAAAGGATATTCACAAACAAATGCTTTGTTTGCGGGGTGAAATGTTTATTGTGTAAAGCGGTGCATAACTGGGTCGATAAATATTCTCAAGGACGCTCAGAAATAGCGGATGAATCCATACATGGTCGTCAGGTTCAGATTGCAACAGAAGCATCTGTGCAACAGGTGGGTGAGATGATTCAAGCTGAACAACGATAGACAGTGTAGCAATAGGGTATTCACATGGGTTGCCCGACAGCACAATGCTAGATCGACTCATCTTCCTGAAAGTATTGTCAAGGTAGATACCAAGACAACTCCTTGTCGTATACAAAATGAACCGAATAGGACTGTCCTTCCACTGATAAAGCGATGGGTTACGTTTATCAATGTTGGTGGAAATTATATTGAGAAGTAAGGGAAAATGTAAGTACAATCATAAATATTTTTAAATTTCGGATTTCATTTGAGTATTTTTTAATAGTCGTTTGTGACTTTTTTACTGACTTGTCTACCTATATGTTTGCTTGCATAGAAAGTTCAATGTCCGATATGTAAATGAAATTTTATTTTATTTAAACCATTTTATCGTCATTTTACATGAGATTATTTATAACTCAGAAAAACAAATGATCAGCTGTGACAAATGACATAGCTACTGGTCCATCTGCAAATGCAAGCTAGCTCCACTGTCTCCTAAAATGATTCGAATTTCAAAGCGACAGACAGTTAAAATATTGAATATGTTCTCCTATCCTTCTCGTTATCACATATAACATGTAAGTGAAATAAATGATCAATTAAGTTTCACAGCAGACACTGCGCAGTTACAGTATTTGTTGTTGTTGTTGAGGGGACTTGTATCTGAGATCTTCACATCAGTGGCGAATACTGGTCGGTGATGCAATTTGTGCTACATTCTTAGACTTTAATACCATATCAAATCAATATTTTTGGAATGACTTTTACACATCATATATTCGATGACAATTTACTTGTAAGAAGATTTTCTAAATATGTAATTGTGGGAAATTGCATCTTAATTCACTCCAAAGAAAAATAAAAATATTTTTGCACCAAATTTGAGGAAGTGACGTCACAGAAGTCCACTTTTTAACTGTTTGGGGTGTCAAAGATTCTGCGAGAATATACGAGCATTTCTGCTACCGCTTGAATCTGCCAAGGTTGGCCAATTATAAGGAGAATTGCATCCAGTTTCTATAGCTTCATGGCATTATCCATGCTGTCAGAAAATGTCATAACAACCATGTTATCTAATCCTAACCCTACCCATAACACTAAGCTTAGATCTAACCCTGAACCTAACCATAATCCTAACGCTAGCCATAACACTAACCTTAGATCTAACCCTGAACCTAATCCTAACCCTAGCCATAACACTAACCTTAGATCTAACCCTGAACCTAACCATAATCCTAAACATAACCATAACCCTAAACATAACTCTAACCCTCCGCAAAACGAAATATAACCAACCACTTGTTCTACACTTCAATCTATATCTAATGCTTTGCTTATTTATTAAGAATAACATTATATTGGCCTGTTCACCACTTAACCGGAAATGAAATGTCCCATTACCTACGATGGGGATCTAGGGAACTCTGTTTAGGGTGAATTAAGACAAAAGTATGCAATTCAGTTTTTTTCTCCTAAATCCATAAAATATATCAAATACATTTCACAAGACAATATATACCACAATAGTTTTTCTTCTGCGTTCGTTCTCAATCTCCCACTACCAAGCCCTGTACAGGTCTTCGCAAGTCGCAGGATGTAGTCCGGAGAACGGAATGCGTTGTGTCGCTAGTTTACAGCTTGGCTGCGATATTTGCACCGTTCGGTCCGACACATCCGTCTTCGGCGGCACCACAATAGTAAATAAACTGTAATCATTTTCAAAATGTGTACCCACACTTTCCATCTTTTTTGAACCAAAAAAAACTTAATGTATATACATCAGTAATTTCTAGCAACAGTCTTACATTCTTTACAATATCCGAATGAAACGTGGTTTCACCACAGAGCTTTATTTGTTATGTAATATTGAAAATTTTCAGAACAATTTGACCCATACATGAGATTTTATAGTAGTACCACACAACACAATGAGTCGAGGCATTTCAAAGGCGTATCCTTATCACATGTGCAAGAGCGTTAACTCTTTATGGGAGTAGTGGAATTCACTTCATGAACATGGGTAATGTTAAATGAGCAGTTTTTCCACAATAAAATTCTGCTACGCTTCTTTCCGACATGGGTCATTAACGAGACGATACTTTTGATGTCTTCACCAGTTTACCCCTTACATACCCCCCCCCCCCCGCCCCCCCCCCCACACACACACACACACACACACACACACAACGGAGTCGCTGCTCTGTAAGCACACATTTCTCATCACTAATCACATGGTGCAGAACGGTTCAGTTTTCCTATTTTTAGCACGAAATACCTGTTTTCAGTCGCGTAACTAAATTACAACTTTGAGACAGTATTTTTTTTAACGGAACACGGGAGTGTGTGTCTGTAAACTTCAACACGTCTGTCCCGACAACTGATATGATTTTGTTGTTACTTAGCCTAAATACGCAAACATCAACAGGAGAACAGTTTTGATTTGGCAAAAAATAGCTAATCAAGGTTATCACTATAATTAGATCACTCACAAAATGTCATTACATTAGGTCAAATGGATGGAAAATTAGAAATCTCTAAAGATGTGTATGAATTTCGGAACGGACTCTTTTATGTATACTTCTGTAACTATACAACTTCAAATGGCAAAACTCTGACTTTGAATATTGCTGACTGCCGGGCGTTTCGCGCATACATGATAATGGTTAGTTAAACGGGAACACCAAGTCGTGGCGTCCTAGTGCCAACCCTCTCTCACCCATATCTAGCTAGCATCAGTATATTTGCCGTGTTTCTAGGCTCACGATAATAAAGACATGGTACTCTGGAACACTGACTAACAAAGCATTCCGATTCCATTACGCATAGTGGCGTCTTTAGGACAGCAAAACAAAATGTTGAGAGAATTTGTTAAATAATTAGTTAATTTAAAATTACTCTCATAACATACTCTCATAATAAAATATAGGTGGTTCACTTTGGCATGGTCAGATTTGGCAGGACCCACATTGTTGGTCAGACTGCTGTGAAATCGGCATGTTTATATGTATGCTACGTATATATGAGGTGGGACCCTTGGTCAGTATGTTGTACCTGACCCTGACATTCGTCTTAGTATTATCCAGTGTTTTAGACTTCTTTGTACTAGAAGGATCTATTACTCGAGGAGTTTTTATGTTGGTCTTTGGAAACAAGGTCATGTATTCAAATACTAAATAAGGCATACGCTTTTTTTTTTCTATTCGAGGTAAAATAATATCTTAGTCCGCACAGTGTGGGGCGACAGCGTGGACAAGCGGTCTTTATTACTCAGCCTGGTAGATCTGAATAATTGAAACAAACCGCTTAATGGTAGTACATTAGTAAACAGTGTACGTTAGTTATTGACAACTATTACAAAATCAAGTAATTTTCTACGCACGGGGGGTGGGGGTGGGGGTGGGGGGGGGGGAGTGGGGGAGAACATATAATGAACAGGAGAAAGTAAAGTGAAGATCTAGTCTGATTCTAACTACGGGCATTTTAGATGTCGATATCGCGTTACCACAAGAGACAGATGAGTTAAGGTATTATTAAGGTGTTAACATACCAAAGGTTTGGGCAGTTTGTGAATTTAACTCACATTTCTCGCTTATGGTAAGGCTCTTTCGTCATCTGGAGGTCCGTGGTTCCACAGACTGCCTAAGGCACTTATGAGTGTAAGCCAACACTTCAACAATGTGGAAAATCAGTGTATCCTTACACACTGTAAGATACACGGCAATGAGGAGGCAGATAGACTGACAATAGATGGAGGCGGCAAACCCCAAACTGACGACAGAGCTACAGATGAAGAAATGAAGACAATGATACAATTTAACTTCAAAGACAAGTGGCATAGAGAACACCCAGGATCTGATATAGCAGAAGCATACTACTCTTTGCCAATAAGAGATCAAGTGACGATATACAGACTTCGAACTTGTCACTGCAGACTGAAAAATCATCTGTTCAACAAATTAAAAATTGGACACTCAGACATCTGCCCATGTGGGGAGAACAAACAAACGCTGGAGCATGTTTTTTGCAGGTCTGTCGGCTCCACGAGAAGAGCAGAGTGACTACATGATCCTCCCCAACTCAAGTGTAAGATAAACTGTTTGGCGATGAGACAAGCCTGAGAAGGACCATCATATGTATGAGAAAGATAGATGTGATTATTTGAGATAATAAGAAGACTTGGTTTTCTGTTGTTAATTATATTTATTTTCTGAGTGCTGAAAAATCTTTTGTGACAGTTGTCACTAGCCAACGTTCTTTGTTTACTGGCTCGAAGTGTCCCACTTTTCCCTAGAACAGTAGTAGTACTTCAGCTTTGATTGTTCTGATCTCCAAGCTGACCAGCTCATTTCCTTGCTTAACTGTAGGTCAAGTAGCCACTCATAGCTGGGTAGACAGAAGTGCTCCGTGACCATAGAGCCATTTGCTGTGAGAGATAAGCACTGTGGCCGTGGTACTGTGTAGAAGGCAAGATTTGAACATTTGGTAAAGTCCCACTACTACTTCTGGCTCCGTTACAGAAGGTATGTAGCCGAGAAATTGCTGTGTCAGTTTCAATGATAATGGTTTAACATGATGACGTTGCTAGGCACAACAAATACACGCGACTTTGTTTTTCGGATAAGTACATATTTGTGTTTTTGTTTTTATGTTCTGGTTTGTTAGTCGCTTTTTTGTGTATCGTTTTTAACTTTATTGAAGGTACGCAGTTTTCGTTCCTTTATTTGTTTTTTTTGGTATTTTGTTTTTTTGGGTACTGATTTAATTTCAGCCAAACTGTCCCATGTCTATGTACCGACGCAAATTTCAGCCAAACTGTCCCATGTCTATGTACCGACGCAAATTTCAGCCAAACTGTCCATGCTTTTATTCTGACCTGATATATCATTCATAATTGGCCAAGTGTTTGTCCCGACGCAGTATCTCAGCACTACTTGTCCGTGTGTTTATATATCTACACTGTATCTTAGATAAACTTGTCGATGTTTTATATGCCCATACTTTATCTTAGCTAAACTTGACCATGTTTTATATCCCCACACTGTATCTTAGCATAACTTGACCATGTTTTATATCCTCCTACTGTATCTTAGCTAAACGGGTCCATGTTTTATATCCCCACACTGTATCTTAGCTAAACGCGACCATCCCTTATTTCCACAAACTGAATCTTAGCTAAACTTGTCCATATGTTTGTTCTGACGTGACATCTCACCCAAACTTGTCCATGTTTTTGTTCCGACGTGATATCTCAACCAAACCCGTCCTTGTTATTATCATTATATAACCGTTGCGCAAACCCCCTTGGTCGTCATTTATGACAAGCATGGAAGGTTGCAGTTGCTCTATTCTTGTCAAACCGGGTACCACTCGGGTGTTGAGTTTTTTTTATAGGTTAAACTTTATGGCTGGACTATATCTTGATAAAGATCATTAATATATCATATGTAATTCATGGTGCCCGTCTCGAAAGCGTTTCTGAGCTGGCATTTATTTCCAAGATATGTTAGAAAACGCGGGCATTGAACGGGAAAACCCCTGGAATTCCAGGAGGGATTACGATGTTTTAGAGATATGATTCTCTTAGCGCTGGTTGTGACCTGGTTGATTATATCGGGAAAACCCCTGTAATTCCAGAAGGGATTACGATGTTTTACAGATATGATTCTCTTAGCGCTGGTTGTGACCTGGTTGATTATATCCGTAAGGATCTTACACAGAGAGGGAAATTATGTCGCGCTGTTTAAGAGAAATATAACAGTAACACCATAGCGAGTAATGACGTTGGGAATGTACTGGGTCTCAGATTTTATGAGGTTGGCTGACCAATGTCTTTCCTCGCTGTCTTGTTATTCTCTAACTCTTTTCTCGTCGTTCGTCCTGAAAAGGATGTGTGACATTGTGGCTTAGTTTTCAATATTTTTGCCTTTCGGCCCGACACATTTGATTTCTGCTGACGTTTCTGGGTACCAGGTGTGCCTTCCCGCTGCGATCCTTACTATAGGACGGTTTAAGCGAGTGCAGTCTGCTTCCAGGGTCGCTACGTGTAGGCGAAATAGAGTATTGGTTAGCCGTGGTCAGCTGACCCTGGTGCAAGCAGCCAACTGTGAGTGACTGTCTGCCCCTATCAGCTCAATCACTGCTGTGTCTTCGGCCTCATCTCCTAAAGGGGGACAGCATGGGCTAGTGGTTAAGTAACACGGCTCACATCTCGAAGCTGTTGAGTTCGCTCCACAACAATGGCACCGGCCGTTACACCGGGGAAGCAAACCCTTAGAAAATGCAAGAGGCAGAAGACCCTTACATAAAATGCATGCTGAATCAGGTGCACTAGGCCGACAGGCGCAAAACAAATACATACTGCAAAGCACACAGCCTTAGGGAATACTAAATAAGGCGAACGAAAAATAAATATTAAACAAAAATATCCCAACTGATAATAAGGTATACTTTCACATATATATTAGAAAGTGTCGGAACCACAGCGCAAACCATGATGCTTTGTTGGGAGAGGCACGTCATTTAGCTCCTGTGCCACACAAAGATATTGGACAAGTTGTTAGCATGTGAAGAGATGTAAGAGGCGTGGAGAAGCAGTTAGTGACACTGTGGCAGAGTCTAAATTTAGCTGAGTAGTTTAGCAGTTGCGTAGTACTTATCTAAAGAGTACAACATTTATCTACACCACGACAGGACTTCACACAGTAAATAATACAGTAAACACTAACTAATAAAATGGCATGATTTAATAACATGAATTTTAACAAACAGATTATTAGCCAAAAAGAATAAAATACATCTAAACGAAATAATGACAATATATATATATATATATATATATATATATATATATATATATATATATATATATATATATATATATATATAAACTATATCGGAGGTTTTAAGCACTAGCTTTTGATATTTCCCCCAACTACATACCCAAAACTCTCGCCGTTGCACTCTCCTTATCTGCACACTCAACACACTATCACCAACTAGTCCTCACGATCGTATTACGTACCAAGTCATTCTGTGCATTCACACACAATCAAATCACTTTCAGTCAGGTGAACTTTAGATCCACATCCACATACAATCGGTTCACGTATGCACGTATGCTCATATGCAATTAGATCACGTCACTTACAGTCGGATCACGTATTCACTTGTGGTCAAATACTAAGTCGATCTGTGCATACACAATCACTCAGAACACACATCTTTTCCAAAGCGTCCTGCACAATACCACAGACATTCAGATCTCGTACTTAGGCAATCAGTACATTCACAATTACTTCGATTACTTCACGTATTCACACGAATATGTGCGTTCGTATGTAATTAGATCACGCATCGTTCACTAGGCGTCCTGAAAGTACGACACGAATTCAGATCTCTTACTGTTCACAGGGTGTACAACATAAACACCCATAGAGCATCTGACTAAAACCCGAGATGTATGCTGGTTAAGTCACTCTACAAACTCACTCTCACTCTCACAGCCAACCTCTTTGAGTTCATCTTTGCCGAGTTTTTTAAAGTCTCAAGCAACATCATGGCTGTTCAATGGTCTCCTGTTGGTTGTCTGACTTAGCCATCACTCCAATTTGTTACTTTCCCAAAATTAGTTGCTATTGAATGAATAACCCCGACTCCCTGTCACTCTAGATGTCATAGCCGGTCGTGGCGGCATCTGACTCACCAACCCTCACTACGCTAAATCAGCCTGAGTGGTCAGCTCCGAATCCCTAGCTCCTCCGATTCCCCCCCCCCCCCTCCACCCTCTTCCGGCCTGTACAAGAGAAAGTCTTCCGCATAAAACCTTTGTTTCCTTTGTCGACCTAGTGTCGAGACGTGGTTTACCTTGACACGCATTTAGACAACCTTTGTTCCTAGAGTCGCTAGCCTAATTTCCCTGCCCTGAACGCTCATGCTCCAGCTAGAATTGTTACTAACCCTGGTCATTAGTCAAACTAGGTGAGTTCGGATTCTTTAAATAGTAATGTTGTACTTATAACGGAAGCGAACCCATTACACAAATTCGTGCGGAAGTCGGATGCACTGGACTATTATGTGCAAAACAAAGTACAACCCTGGCTGCCTTAGGACACAATACAAAAATAATGTGCTATGTCTACCAGCGAATGCAAAAATACATGTTTATAACTTTGTCCCAAATGCCTATTGTTAGTTGTATCGTTGACCATTTTGCTCCAGACCAAATCTGCTAAGCGTTTCATGTATTTGTGGCCCAATTGTCTCTTTCTCCCGAAATTAGCTTGTTCTTATCGTATGCTGTAAGGGATGAAGACTAACGTCTGGTCAGGCAGAACATACTGATCAAAGATGTTAGTCAGGGTCAGGCAAAGCATACTGAACAAACATGTTAGTCGGGGTCAGGCAAAATATACTGATCAGACATGTTAGTCAGGGTCAGGCAAAATATACACCTCGAATTCCTCGCAGTCCTCCATGGAAACGGACTGTTCTTCTTGGCAGTTTGGCTAACGAGATGTATGTTCGACGTAATCCCCGTAGTAGTGAACGACACCAAATGACGTCAACCAAAATATAACCGCCTGGAAGACCCAGGTCCACCTTCGGGATGTGAGAAAAGTTACAGCAACCCGCCACAAACGCCATTTTCAGGAAACACAGAAGAGTAGACGTACTCATTCGCAACAACAACGGCAACAACAACAGCAACAGCAACAACAACCGTACGCTGCAATAACCAGCCTCTCATTCTATGCACACAACAAAGAAAGGACGGCTTCCATTTGATACCTGTTGGAGCCAAGTCTCATGTCAAGGTGATATGCAGAATACGGATCAAGATCCCTACCTCACGTCCAAGACGTGAACCTTTAAACAGACTATTACAGCAGCCAGACCAACGAGCTGGAGATATTAAGGTAGAGGTGAGTCTGCTGAGGACTGATATGTAATATAGCAGCACACCCACCGTTACACTTCACTTGAATAGCCTACATCTACTTCCCACTGCCCTGCTCTTTTCTTTATCTAGCCTGGTCACTAGGACTATTGATTATAAGATGTAGCAAACCACACGACATTTCTTCCCACCTGATCTGTTTGGATGAGTCTTAAGCCACGGAACCATTGATTATTATGAATGTGTAATATGCCCTCAAAACATCAATATATAGCGCAATGTACTGTTCTTTCTTGTTTGAACTATCTCTATGTTACTAGCACACTGTTGCGGTCACTGGCATTATCGGTTACTATAACCAGTGATAAAGATACACGTTATATAATGAATCCTCGATCACTTTTACACCTGCTGTTCTATAGACACACTTCACAATATGTACTTCTACATAACGGTGTCACACGTACACTAACTCTTTATAACAGAAACACAGCTTGACTTGGAACAAAATGCGAAACAAACTTATATTTACTTCTTCCCATTTTCCTTTTCAATGGGCTTTTGTAAGTCATTCACATACACATAATTCTAACTGTCCTAAAGACTTTCAGGGCCAAGTCTACTTAATCGATGGGGAGGAAGACTGTCTGGTCAGGCAAAACATACTGATCAAACATGTTAGTCAGTTTCAGGCAAAGCAAATTGGATACGACCTTCACCTTGGCTTCCTCGTAGCCCTTCATAAAACGGGCTGTTTTCATGGCAGCCTGGCCAACAAGGTGAGAGATCGACGTGATCCACATAGTAGCGAGCAACCGGCAGATAAAGCCAAACATAAAAACAAACGCCTGGAGGACCCTAATCCGCCTTCATTCGCACGCTCGGGATGTGAGCAAAGCTACTGCAACCCGCCACTTAACGTTCTTTTTCATAGCGCACAAAAGAGTAACCTTCTCATTGTGGGCATTCGCAAACAACAACAAAAACAACTGAATCGATCGATTCGAATGGAGGTAAAGCACGTATGTTGGTATCGCTAAGTGTCCCAGAATTCGATCTCTTGCTCAGTATCTCTCTACCTCTAGATACGTTTGCTGCTTGTAACTTTAGTTTGCCTATCATAAACCACGCGGCCTTACAGCACAAAATTCAACTAGCTGACGGAAGAACAAATGCGTATAATGATGTAGATCTTTAAAGAATCTGTAGTGTGTATGTAGAGCTACGAAAGACAACGGTACCAATTGGCACTTCCTTCTTTTCGTTGAGCTTAGAATGGGCCAAAGGGCAGGAGCTCATAGGCCGCGGAATCAATAACCAACGTTGAGCTTAGAATGGGCCAAAGGGCAGGTGCTCATAGGCCGCTGGATAGATAACCAACATTGAGCTTAGAATGGGCCAAAGGGCAGGTGCTCATAGGCCGCTGGATCGATAACCAACCTTGAGCTTAGAAAATAATTGTGGTCTATTTGTCCTTGCGTGATAGTCGTTGAAGTTTCAGTCAGAGAGGTTTCTGTTTCTGTTTCTAAGAATCGACGTCACTGCACTCCGGGCATACCCATAGGTGCTCAGTCTCTCTCATCAAATGACGTAAGGTATGGATGCTGATGGTCCCTGTAGCTCGCTGGTTGTACCCTATCATGCACCGTCCTCTCATGCGCCCAACTCCTCTCGAACCCCGTTTAATGTCGAAACTTTGAAGTCTGTGGATTGCTGCTTCATTTATGGCGGTGTCATCATCCAGCAGGAGGTCTGAGAGGTAGAACTCTCACCTTTCTCCTGCTCGATGTGCTAGTGGTAATCGTTAATTATTGAATGTCATTGATTTCCTGAATGAATTGCATGTAGAACTCTTAGTGTTTACCTGTGTCTGTTTCTTTCCTCGGAGTTTACTTGGTTTAATTCTGGTTAATCTATGTATATGCTTCTGCTTTTGACCCGTAAGACTGTCCAATCTCCTAACTTCTCATCTACTGGATACATGTCTTTAACTTCTGAGCTTACCTGTGCTGATTCTGGTCAATCTCTCTCTCTCTCTCTCTCCCTCCCTCTCTCTTTCTCTCCTGAGAGATCGACTGACAGCATTGACTCTCAGCTACTAACTTATTTCCTCAGAACTTACTTATGTTAATTTGTATCTCTGTATGTCTCTTTCTTCTTATTGTTCTGAGAGACCTGACCGCTCTCTCCCTCTCACTTCTCAACACCGCAATAATCTTTTTTAACTTTATGACCAAGAATTTCTTCCTTCGAACTTACATTGTAAATCTGTATCTCTGCATGCCACTTCTTATTCGCGTGAGACCGACCGCTCGCCTGCTCTTCTCGTCTACTGAATATGTATTTACTCGGAACGTCTACTTTGGTTCAAACTGTATTTCTTCTTACGTTCCTGGTCTTGTGAGACTTCTCTTCTCGACTCCCCAACGCTCTCTGGACTACTACTGTCCACTTTTAATCAGACTCCTGTTGACTTTGACTAATCACAGACATCGTTTCTAACTCATCATCCGAAATAAAGGATGACCACCTGTCACTCAGAACGGCAGAGAACTACCTTCGTTATGTCGGCTATCGCTCTGATTAGCATGGAGGTACTATCTAGGCATTTTCTTATCCACAGCGTCTGAATTCTCATTCTCGGTTGGACATCTGCCTTCATTAGCTTAGTAGCGTTTGTGGTAAGCCACCTTTAATCCACAACCGTAATAAGTCCAGCCTGAAGAAATTATGGCAGAGTACTAACAACATGATAAAAGTAAAAGTCTTGAGAGCCTGTGTTTTTCCTGTGGCAGCTTATGGCTGCGAATCATGGACGATTACCAAAACTTCCAGACAAAGAATCGAATCCTTCGAGTCAAAATGTTACAGAAAGATCCTAAGAATACCCTGGACAGAGAAAAAGACAAATGTAGACATTCGGCAAGAGTTGAGCATAGAGGAGAACTGGTTTATCAATTCCATTTTGGCTAGAAAATGCTAATACTTTGGTCACATCAAAAGACACATAGGTCTCGAGCGAACAGTAATAGAAAGTATGGTGCCAGGCAAAAGAGGAAGGGGTAGACCAAGAAGACGATGGCACCAAGATATCCAGGCATGACTGACGGAGGCTGGAGTTTTGACAATTGAACGAGTTAATCTCAGGCAGACTGTGATGGGAGCGACGTTATATAAAGGACAAGCTATATGATGATGATGAATAAGTCTAATATATCCAGTTAGACCCATTATGGGAAAAGACACTATCAATATAGTTTTTTCTAAATAAATAGTCCTAGTAGTCGGAAAAAACGGTGTAGAGACAGTTTTTGTTAAATTAATGGACCTATTAACGGAACAATTTGTAAATATAGTTTTTAAAAATTAATTAAACTGTAGAATAATTAGGCGTTATCGATGCCTGTTTCTCAAGATTTAGGCTCACTGTTAAGATCAGATCTACAACAAAATCTCAATATTGTTCTCTCCATTTGGGCACTTGATTTAATGTTCCTCTATGCTCTCATTGATCATTCTATTTTGTATGTCTCAAACATTGTGTCCACAACCCTCACCCTTTAAAATCTGACGACAGAAATGAACAGATGTGACTAGACACTATTTATCTCTACTTTTCCTGCGGTGTCTATCTGCATTAGCGGTTCTATCATAAGACCTGTGTTGTAAGTTTCGTTAATGGCATCTCTAGTGTGTCAAATACCGGATGTGCCAGAATATAAACACACTTATGACATCATTAAAAGAGATAAGTGTACTTGAAGTACTCGAGCAATCCCGAATCTTCTTCTTCTTCTTCTGCGTACACAGTCAGACAGTAACCATTATTTTTTCGAAAAAAGCGGCGGTCATCCTGAGACTCTCGCCACTACCATAGAGCTTGTCTTGCAGTTCCACTGGCAATGGCCACATCTGCTCTCTCTGATCCCGGTATGTCGGGCAGTTCTGCAGCAGATGTTCAGTGGTCATTTTACCAGTACCGCACGGGCATTCGTCGGTACACCCTATCTTCAATTTGTTGAATAGGTGGTACCTCAGTCTATTGTGGCCAGTGCGAAGTCTGAAGACAACGACCTGCTCTCTTCGGTTCAACTGGTAATAGGCATCGTTTTTGGTGTAACCAGTATGTTCGGTTTCCCATTTGGTCATGTACCTGGCTTTGATAAGCCGTTTTGACTCTTCGTACGTCATACTGGTATCTGTTTGTGGTAGCCTTGCACCTTCTTTTGCCAGTCTGTCTGCCTCCTCGTTGCCTTGGATGTTGCAGTGTGACGGGACCCACTGTACCACTACCCTTTTTGGTGCGGACAGCTGGCACAGTTTGCAGAGTGCTGCTCTTAAGTCATTAAGCTCAGTGTTTTTCTGGCTTTTTAGCGCTGTGACTACGGCGAGAGCATCTGTCAGCAAGACTATGTGGCTCTCATTTTCACTGTGTGTTGCCATTTCTTCCACTGCCGCCCTCAGTGCCTCTGCCTCCGCTCTGAAATTGCTTGTGTACTTACCAGTAGCGAATGACAGTGTTATTTTTCTGCCATTTGGTAGGTTCAGGATTGCTCCTGCCCCTAATCCCGAATCTAAAAGGCCTTACAAACTTTGAATGGTTTCCAAGTAAAATTAAAAGTAATACTGTAAAATATAACGGTATACTATACAAACAAAATTCATTATTAGTAATCTGCTGTTTTTGTTTTTTCAGTTGAAGTATTTGAAAGTACCCATACACAGTATTTGAAAGTACCCATACAATATAAGTGCAGCTTTTAAAGGGTGTATCTATGGTCTCCTTTAGATATTCTGACTAATTCACCGGAAAAACCCATTGAAACATAACATTCCACCGCGGACTAAATAACGGTATATTATCAATTCATGCTCCACACAGAAATAAAACTAATTCACGGTACAAAACAAAACAAATCACTGATGAAAGTGATCATTTCACAGAATCCTACCCTGAAACCAACTGCATAAGTGTCTTTGTTTCGTGAACATGCCATTATATGTGCACTGATAGTAAACACATGAAAGTTTCGTAATTTAGTCAGCCGTGAAATGTGACGTTTCAACGGCAAAAGGCCTGTATATACAGTAGGTTGTGGTTTATCTCAGATAAATATATTTGATTCAAAATGAAATGCCTGCAATAGATTTCCTGTCTTCTTGTTTCGTATATCCACATGCGTTTTCCATCAGAATATCGCACTTGTCTATGATTAACTCTTGTTTACCGTTGTACTTTGAATTTCGGCTTCTCTAGTTTTATTGCCAAGATCTGTTAATTATTTACCACCATTTTGTTGTTTGTTTTTTGTTTTGAAGGAGATGAAGGACATCCAATAATTGAAATATGTAACGCAAGCCTTTAGATTAAGATACGGAATACAGCATTATTTCTGATGATGAAAAGTATGTTTTTGGTGGAGTCAAAAACGAACAAATTATTAGCATTTTGTGAAGATTATATACTATGATTACATCTGGACAAAGTCCGCAGTGGTCCACGTGTGTCTTTGTTTATCACAAGAATAGCACCTCTGTCCCACAGAGAGCATGTCCAAAGAGGCGACTAACTGTGCGACATGGCACCGGCACCGGTTTGATAAGAGCTGCATAGACGGCGCCTAACAGGCTGCTGATCTATTTTGCTCTAGTGTTTGAGTCAATTAAGATGGACTCACACATGGATTAACCACCCTTCGCAGCCCTTGTCCCAACGCTGCGGAGTGATAAGCTGCTCGAGCCTAGCCCGCAATGCAGGAAATTCTCCTCCCGGCTACATCCATCTGACGTCACAGCTGGGACCTGCACAGAGGTATCCGCCCTTGTAGAAGTTCAGGTCGACTAAGGACAATATAAGAAAACACTATTTTAACCAAAGTTCTAAGAGACTTCCATATGGACTTAACACACCGACTTGAGCTATTTTCAGTCACGACAAGTGTGTATACTATTACCTTGACGCATGACAGGTGGGTATACTATCACCTCGGCGCGTGACAAGTGTTTCTTAGTCGACCTGTACTTCTACAGGGGCAGATGCCCGTGTCCAGGTCCCAGCTCTGGTATAAGCTGGATGTATCCAGGAGAAAGATTTCCTTCTTAGCGAGATAGGCACGAGCAGCTTATTACTCCGCTGGGTTCGGACAAGTGCCGCAAAAGGTGGTTACCCGATGTGTGAGTCCACACACTAGAGCAAAGTAGACCCATAGCTTGTTTTGAGTCCTCTACGTTGCTCTTAACCAACCATATACGGCCGGTGTTATGACATGTCACAGTTAGTCACCTCTTACAACATGCTCTCTGTGGGCAGTGTTGCTATACTTGTCCTTATACACAGAGACCCGGTGAATCACTCGGGTACTTGTGAATATAGATTTAAGAGAATTACATTGTCTAGACAATTGGCAAGCGTGCCTCCAGACACATGAACTGCCCGAGCCTATAACAAAAAGAAGGAACACAATGAGAACCACATCCCCCACCCTTCCCCCACCTTCCACAAAATAAGAAATTTAAAAAAACAAACCGAAAGGCCAACAACAACAAAGAACAATTTAAAAAAACGATGGGTCGACGATAATAAAGAGGCATGGATTGAAAAAAACATTTGTCATACAATTGATACATGATAACGTTTTCATCTTCTTACATCGTCTTACCATACACGTGGACAGATGTGAATATGTGGTGAGACATATTTCTTAAATATGTCTTGATAACTTTAACATATGAATTATGATCGAGATCAGTAATCAAATAAAATCATATCTTAGCCGATTGCACGTTTCGGAAAATGGGTCAATAATGTATATTTCTGATGCTCATTGAAAATACTCAGGTAATACAACTTCTAACGTCAACCCTAAACACTCTAGGGGACGGCGTCGGCTAGTGGATAAGTGACACGGCTCACAACCGGAAGGTGGTGGGTTCGCTCCCCATCACAGCACGGACCGTTACCCAGGGAAGGAAACCCTTAGAAAATGCAGGAGGAAGCAGACCTTTACATAAAATGAATGCCGAAGTCGGATGCACTAGGCCGAAAGGCTCCAAATAGAAACACAGTGCAACGAACACCGCCTTGGGGAGTAGAGAAATAAGGCGAACGCAAAAAAAAAATATAAACAAATGAGACATTCTCATGTGTACGTGTAGAGTTGGGTTTCAGGGCGCGCGCTAACGCTGTGCTGACACATACAGTTTAAATATTAGGCGCCGTAGATCTGAAGCAATAACATGTAAGAGGTGTGTTCAAAAAGTATCCGACATTTAACAATTACTTACCTGGAGGTTTGAACCCAAATTTACCCCGCCCCCCAAGTGCTGTGATTGGAACTTCACACACTTCTTCCAGAGGTTCTGCCATTATTGGAAGCATTTAACAAAGACCTCTTTTGAAATAGAGTATAGCTATTTTGTCGCTTTTCGCACATATCGTCTCGTGACTCAAATCGGGTCCCTTCCAGCGGAACGTTCAGCTTTGGAAGCAGCCAAAGATCGCAAGGAGACATGTCGAAAAAGAGGAATGTTGTGTTTGGCCAAGAAAGTGAATTAGATGCGAAAAAATGGGCGGATGAGTTGTTGTGATGAAGCTGCCTAGTTCCCGTTTACCACATGTACTGTCATTTACATCAGCATCAACGGAACAGCATCACGAAGGCACCGGATGACCTCCGCGTAGTAGTTAGTTAGTTTTCTTTCCACTTGTGCCGTTTAGCGTCGTGGGGAGCTTGAGTCGTCTATCCTGCGCCAAGTGCGTTGCGTCGGTCAATGTGAGCCCTTATCGTTGCACAATCACTCTGTCATCTATCCACCTACCTCGCGGCCGCATTTACCCTGTAGCCAGATCTACTAGCATTGTAAGCCTTCAGTGAAAGATGATGAGGGAGCATTCTCATGAGATGACTAAACCAACTTATTTTCTGCCTGGAAATGTATTCGACACAAGACGTAGTGCCGACCATACTTCGAATATCGTCGTTCCGCATTCTGTCTCTTCTGGTAACACCGATGACTTTCTTCAAACACTTCATTTCACAAGTCGAAATTCTGCTCTCGCACGCCCTTGACAGATGCCACGTTTGCCACTGGTAGCACAGAATTGGCATAAATATACTATGTATCAGCTGTTGCTTTATTGCCAAACTAATGCTCGGGTGTCTAAGCAGTGGGGACAGATGATAGGTCACCGCATATACTTTTCTGTCACCTAGTCTCAATTTCCCTGTCGATCCTACCGTCTGCCGAAGAAATACTGCCCAGATACTTGAACTCACGAACCTGTTGA